>CM028893.1:13805949-14405949 GCA_016801885.1 Toxotes chatareus
TTGTGTTAACATCAACAATACTGCTACACATACACTGATGGACGGGTAGATGGACAGACAGATAGATGGTCAGACTTTCAGCAGGGTGGATCCTTGGTGAAACGCTTTCTTTGTTTTTTTTCTGTAACACATTAAATTTGAGATTAAACAGAAGTTGAAGCTCAACTTAATGCAAAACTTCTGGGTTTGAACCGTGAGACAGTTTTAAGAAGCTACATGTCCATTTTTCTACAGAAATTTTTAGGTTAAACGTAATGTCTCAATGAAAAAGTGTCTCAGTCAGGAGCCCTGAGGAACACCAGATTAAATCAGTCTAAAGCCAAAACAGTTTCTTTCTCTAAAAACCTAAACTGTAAAGGATAAAGAAGTTGGTACCCGTGAATCGTGCACACATCTCATTTGTTTATCTGTTGTCTGGTTGTTAATAGAAACTTTGAGGAAAAACTAAAAGCATTTCTCCATTAATCAGGATCCCTGATTTAAATGGTTTTCCTTTAACCTCCCGAGCTGTTACAGATTAAAGATGTGGTGAAAGATCCTGTGAAGCAGCACAGCCACAGAAACCTCGTGGCCTGTCCCTCCATCACAGCACTCATCAGGTTGTTCTGCTTTCTGCACAGGGCTTCTGAACAGCATCACGCTGAACTTAACCTGTTGTAAAATTAAACATAAATAAAAGTATTAAAATGTCTTGCTGGAAGTGGCTGGTCTTCCTATAGTACATGATTCTCAATGTGTGACTCATGACCCTGAAATACGCCGCCATCTATTTTCTGGAGGGTCCTGAGAGACAGGAGTATTTTCTTTAGCCTGGGTCAGAGGGTGACACTAAAAGTGCTCCGCTCAGTTTGAAAACATGGAGGGGATTCCTGATTTAGTCTCTCCAAACCTAACAGGATTTTTTTTTTGGTTTAGTTTTATAGTTTTTAGACTGTTTCAGTTTAGTTATCTTCAACTTTATTTTTGCTTCTTGCTAAATATCACCCAACACAAACAAGGCAAAACATCAGCTGCCTCCTCTAAGGCAAACATCCAGATATCCAATAAGGAACTCCCATTGGAAATCCAGTGTTTTTACAAGTCACAACTGACAAACTGAAGGAAACGACTTCAGAAAATAAAAAAAAAACAGAGTTGTGTTATCTTTCCATCACGGTCGGGGTGTGGTGTTCCTACAGTTTGGTTTCTTAGTCACAACAGTTTTTGTGCACATGACAGATCAGCTCTAAGTTTAATATTGGACACAGATGCGTGTGATGTTTCTGCAGGACAGTGATGTTATCTTGCCGCTAGTGACCTTTGACCTTGTGGAAGAAAGCAAGAGAAAGTGGAAGAAGATTTATGACAGAATCTGTATGCAAGGAATTTCTTTCGTCTGTTGTTTGACTTTTATTTTTGTGTTCTTAAAGCAAAAGTCTGTCTCTCCTTCGTTCTTTCTGTCTTTCTCGCCGTCTTATTTTCTTTCTTCCTGGTTCTCCACCATAGATGGACAGACGGATGCCTTCTTCTCTTTCTCCTCCTCCCTCCTTCATTAATCACTCCCTCCCACTGCTCCTCTTTCTCTCCTTCCTCCCCCCATTTCTCTTGCCTGTCAAACATCTCTGTCCTCTCCTTCTTCTCTGCGAGATGATTTGAATCGCACATGAAGCCCCTTGTTTTTCTTCCTTCTGCATCTTCATTTTCTTTCTTCTATCAGCCTTCATCCTTTTCTGTTTTTACCATTTTCAGTCTTCTGATTTCTTTTTTCTTTCTTCCTCTACCTACTCCTTTGTTTTTGTTTCATTTGTTTTACTTTCCTTCCTTTTTGTTTTATTTCCTTTCTTTGTCTTCTTTCATTTTTTACCGTTACCTTCTGTCTTTCTTTCTCCTTCCTTGCCCTCCTCTCATCTCTTCTTTCTTCTATCCTTCTGTCATTTATCTGTCTTGTGTGTGAGAGACAAATCTTTCCACTGTTGTTGTTTGGATTCTTTCCGGATTTGTAAAATCTCAGCCATGTTTGTAGTTTTTGGAGCACGGAGGCTTTTTTTTTTTTTTTGTCTGTAATGTGTCGGTGTGTAAAGACAGAAGGAATGTGTGTTTAAGTGTGTGTGTTTGTGTGAACATCCACAACACTAGCATAACAAAGAATACGTTTGTGTGTTTATCTTGTGGAAAAGAATTTTTTTTGTATGTGTGTTTTTGTGCACGTGAGCATTAAAACATCTGGAACACTTCCAAAAAGTGTCTATGTGAGGGAATCTGTGTGTGTATAATAGATGAGAAACTGTGTGTGTGTGTGTGTGTGTGTGTGTGTGTGTGTGTGTGTGTGTGTGAACTTTTCTTTTAACTCAAACACACAGAGCTTAAAAGCAGCATTTCCTGCCTTGGAGGATGAAAGCTGCATGATTATTTGTCCTGTGTGTGTGTGTGTGTGTGTGTGTGTGTGTGTGTGTCTGTATGTGAGTGTGTGTAAGTGTGTGTGGATTTGAGTGTGTGTGACCCACTTGAGGCCAACAAATACCACAGGCCTTGCTGTTCATGTGAACTCTTTCTTGATCTCGTCCTCTCTCTGTGTGTGTGTGTGTGTGTGTAAGTAGAAGTGAGAGGGAACATGTGGACTCAAATGCATGCACCTGTGTGTGCGTGTGTATGTTTCGTGGGTGTGTTTTCCTAATGGGATGGTTGTAGATTAGTTATAGGGAGGTTCAGAGAGCTCCTCCAGCCTGTAGTGTGTGTGTGTGTGTGTGTGCTTTGTTTGGGGTGACCTACAAAAGCCACTGCCACATTCTTCTGCTCTCCCTCCCTCCCTCTCTTTTTACTTCATGCTATAGGCCACATACAGAACATCCAGCCATGATCATTAATGCTCCCAATTATCTTATGTCAGATTAGAAATTAATATTATTATTGAGCTTGTTTTGCCTTTTCTAAATATTTGACAGTGGATAAAAACAACTCAGAAACATTCGGATAAAGCGAGAGGAAATGACATTTGACAAAAATGTCTGTGTTGATTGTAATCCAAGGTCGTTCTCAGCACAGCACTGAATGTACCAAAACAATGTCTTTAAATGGAAGTGACAGTGCATCAAACATCCTGTTGCTTTTCATAATGAGGATTTTTCTTCTCAGAGCTGCGACATGATGTTTTTTCTCGATTTTAGTGAAGGTGCGATGCAGCTACACCTGCCTGAGGTCACATACAGTACTGTGCAAGAGCTTTAGGCAAAACGGAGCCATAAATAGTTTTTATTTAAAAATAGAAAACAAACTAAAATCACATCAGTGTTTGCTGTGAACACTCTCTGCCTCTAAAACCAGCACCGGTTCTCCTCAGTACACCTGCGTGTAGTTTTTCAGGTACCTGCCAGGTAGGTTGTTCTGATCATCCTGGAGAACTCGGTGTCTCCGTCTCCTCATGTGATCCCAGACTGACTCCATGATCCTGAGATCAGGACTCTGTGGGGCCCAGACCATCTGCTGCAGGACTCTCTGAGGGTCTCTGAGTTGTTTAAGACTGCGGTTGCGTGTTGGGAGTCATTGTCATGATGCAGGATAAATTTGGGGGCCAATCAGACGCCTCCTGATGGGATCACATGATTGGAAAGAGTCTAAATACCACTCTCAGCTTCTCCAGCAGCTCAAAGAGAATAATAAGTCGCAGGTTTGACACCTGTGACACTGGACGTGTGTTGATCAGCAGCCGTTCGAACAGTTCACTTACTCGGGCGAGTTACTCATGTGAGCATCTGTCTGTGTTTAGTGCTCATTAGACCAAAGTCATCTGCTTTCCTGGAAATTTGAGTCATGGTGATCAGTGGCTGGCGAACAGTTAAGCTTCCCTGTGGTGAAATCATCATAATATTCCATCTTTCACTGCGGCATAATCGTCATCATGATCGTAATCATCCTTTTAGATCCTCTCTGGTGACTCCGGTGGACTTCTCATACATTCATTTGTCCATTCTGCCATTATCATCATTAAACTGGCAGCAGGCCTCTGTGTTAGTAACTTGTCCTTTTTTTATCTTGGCATTGTTATTGTTAAAATGTGCCACGCTATGATCACTGTAATAATTTGGGTAAAGTCCTTTTAGTTTTTTTTTTTTTGCCTTTGCAGTAGTAGAAGTATTCAGATCATTTCCTTAAATATAAATAGCTTCATAGCAAATAAAGTAATAATAAGACCAGTAGCAGCTCAACATGCAGTTTATGTGCTGTGAAAGGTAACAAAGGAAGGTTCAAATTTTAAGGAACAAGTGAAACAAAAAAAATAAAGTTTCCCCCTGATGTTGTCACAATGGGGAGTTTGTGATGACAACAGCAACAGAAATATCAGCAGAACAACAATAACCAGGAGAAATACAGCTCTGACGGCTTCATTTGCATCGCCATTTACTGCACTCTGTAAAACAAAAAGAACAAAACAGGAAAATTATCAGTCAGCTATAATTAATAGAAGACTAATGCTGACTCCATTAAAGTGCAGATCTGGTTCAGGCTGACTCAGCACAATCCAGGGAGCACAGCGGACTCCCTGAAAACAGATTAACTAGACTACGACAGCATAATGAGGGCAATAACCAGCCCGTTTGTTAAGAAACAAAGTTTGGTTTGTGTGGCTGGTGTCCGTGAAATCTAACCAGGCAGAAACAGAGTCACGTTTTTACAGGCCGTCTGCTTCCTGGAAAGGGAATGACTGTCGCCGACACTGAGAGGCGATGTGTCACACCAGGCCTGATATTTACTGGAAACACTGGTGAACTCATAAGCAAGCGCTGAGTCGTGGAGGCAGATACAGATGGACAGAGAGAGAGTTTATTCATCTGTGGATGCATTTAGAAAAGACGAAGAGGCACAAAAGGCAAAATGTAAGATGATGAAAGAAAATAGACAGTACATATACAGCATCCTGCTTCCTGGTCATGGGAGCTGGGAGCTGTAGCGGTGCATGTTTCCGTAGTTTTTGTCTGCCGCTGCCTGATTTCGTGGATTCCGTTATTTGTAATTTAAACCCGTCTCTGGTTCATCTGTGTCCAGATTTAGTTGTAGCTCTTGTTTGATTTGTTGACATCAGCCTCTCTCTCTGACGCGTCTGAGGACGAACCCGGTTTCGTTCATTTATCGAAACATTTACCGGTCTGCCTGAGTTGTCACCTGATCAGCAGCAGTGGAAGATGGGAGTGACAGGAAAAGTTATTAGGGATGCACCAATCAGGCCTTTAAGTGGATCAGGTGTCGACCATGATGTGACCACAGCTGACGGATCCATTTTTAGAGCCACAGCAATCTCTGACCTCCTGTTACTTTATATAAAAACGATTCCAGTGAGTTTCCCACAGTGATGCACACAGACCTCAGACTGAACTGGTACTGGGAGGGGAAACAGCCTGCGTTGCATTATCCTCAGCATGTACTGTAGATCGCTGTTGTCATATGCTTTGTTTACTGCTTGTGCAGCTTCAGTTTATAGGAAGCACCTATGGACATGACAGAAACATGGATCAGGTGTTTACCTGCCACAGTTTTTAACAGTAGTTGGGTTTTCAGTGCTTGGATAAAGCTGATCCAGGTTCCTGGACACTGATGTTCATTTAAATGCACTAAAAGTCTTATCAATAACATGACACTGGACATTTAAGAACATAAAAGCTGATAAATGTATTTGTGGCAGTACAGCCGACACGCCATGCCCACATTTTCATTTCCTCGCACCACCATGCTCCAGCTCACCTTGTGTCCTTTAATTCAAAATGACAACGCTCCTGGTTTGGAGACCTGCTGAAATCCCCTGATGGCAGAAACGGTGTCATTTTGTATTAAATAGATTGTGTTTTGGAGCATAATGTTCTTGGGTGGCCTGTGAAATGAAGCATTGCATCACTCTGAGTTAATATATCCACTGAAACAGGAGCCTAAAACAAGCAGCTTTTAATTTGAGATTTTTCTCCAGGTTTGATTCTCTTTATCCGATAACAGCCTGTCGCTAGATCGCTTTTTATTTACAGTGTTTATTTACAGGAGCCTTTGCCAGCGCTTAAATATGACGTCCTCCATTTTTCATTTTGTTTCCTTCCTCAAAGACTCAAAGTGATTTTTATTATTTTGTTAAATTTATTTATTTAAAAATAATTTCTTAGGACACTAGAAGTCCAGTGATATCTGCAAACAGGAAGTGCTAAAAGCTGATTCAGCAGGTTTTTAATGGTGTGAATTTGCCAAAATGTAAATAAATATAATAAAAATAAATAAATAAATAAAATAACGTAGCTAATTAAGTGACTCCATGACAACTTCCTGTTTATTATGTGAACTGAAGTTCCAAAGTTGGAAGTGCTGGGGGTGGGGTGGGGGCAGTTGTTTAGATTTTGAATGGGGGGGGGCTCACAGTGTCAGACTCTGCTGTGGTTCCTGTAGGATGAGCCGACACTGACCTGAAAGGAAGCCCGAGGGAAAAAAAACAGAAAAAGAAAAAAGAAAAACGGATGGTTTAATGACAGATGAAGACAGATGGACATAAACAGAGTTTAAGTTGTACTTTGAAATGACAACATGACCCAACAGCACCAGTAATAATGAGGCAGCTCCCCATCCCCTTCTTCCCATTGACTAACTGATAACGGAGTTAACAGCCTCATAAAGAGATGCAGTTTGTGTGTAATCAAATACCTCTGACAGCCTTATAAAGCAGGACGCCATTAAAGCTGCAGACTTCCTCTGACGGAGCTCGTCGACTCCATGTTTAGTTTCTCGGATTATGTTAACATCACACAGGTTGTGTCAAACAGCAGCAGCAGCAGCAGCAGCTAAAGGGATCTCTGTGCCTCCCGGAGCGAGTAGAAAGTCATAAATTCTTCTTTAAATTAACCGATTGAACAATATGACCATAATATCTCGGCTGGAGAGCGTTGATCAATAAGAGCGGCTCGATAATTGCTTCGCCAGCTGTGGCTTTACTTTCTGTTTTGAAGCAGAACTCCCCCTCCTGTCCCCCTCCCCCCCCCACCCCCGGGCCCTCACCAACAACAACAAACACAGCTGAATATTTAACCTACAGTACGAGGGATGAAAAGCCCCTGTTCTCATGCCAAAAAAAGCAAATGACAAAGCAGTTTTATTGTTCCAGTAGTTAGCACGGTGATATATTGCCTCCTCACTGGACGTTTCTCTCTGCTCTAATTAGCCAGATTACTTCTGCCTCTCTCTGCTGGGGAAAAGTGATTGTATTGTTTGTGTCATCTACAGGCCACCGTAGCTTGAGGGGGGTATTACAGTACTTGTCTGGTCGCTGTTAGAGGTCAAGAAAGGTCACAGTCAACTGATGGCACTCGATATTTTATAATAACCGTTATCAAAGGAGGTTTAGGATTCGGCTGTTACCCCCCCACCCTTTTTCAATGACTCACCGATGACTGAGTGAACAGGCTTATAAAGTTATCCAATCTCAATCTTGGATATTTGGCTCTAATCATCACGGTCGGATTCCTGTAACAATCATGGCACCTTTCAACAACACTCAGAAAAGAGTTAAAGGAATAAAGCAGAGGAATAAAACTTCCTGTGTGGGTGCAGTGCAGTTCAACACATGAAGAAATAAAAACGAAGGAAACAGAGATTGATTGCGTTTAAGTAAGTGACTCGAGTTTGAGCTTTTAAAATGAAAGTGCTGAGAATTTCCCACCACGGTGACGTTTCTAAATAAATCCAAATGTTTCAGGTTTGCAGATAAGCCGTCTTCTCTCTGAGATTATGAATGGAAACTCTGACTTCTTTCCTGGACACAGAGTCGCTGCTGCTGAAAGACGTCCAACTCTGAAACTCTGCGCTTAAAGTCACTTTGTCACCATAAAGCAGTTTAATGTTTCTGACTCCGTATCAGCTGAGGGCAATAACCAGCCCGTTTGTTAAGAAACAAAGTTTGGTTTGTGTGGCTGGTGTCCGTGAAATCTAACCAGGCAGAAACAGAGTCACGTTTTTACAGGCCGTCTGCTTCCTGGAAAGGGAATGACTGTCGCCGACACTGAGAGGCGATGTGTCACACCAGGCCTGATATTTACTGGAAACACTGGTGAACTCATAAGCAAGCGCTGAGTCGTGGAGGCAGATACAGATGGACAGAGAGAGAGTTTATTCATCTGTGGATGCATTTAGAAAAGACGAAGAGGCACAAAAGGCAAAATGTAAGATGATGAAAGAAAATAGACAGTACATATACAGCATCCTGCTTCCTGGTCATGGGAGCTGGGAGCTGTAGCGTGCATGTTTCCGTAGTTTTTGTCTGCCGCTGCCTGATTTCGTGGATTCCGTTATTTGTAATTTAAACCCGTCTCTGGTTCATCTGTGTCCAGATTTAGTTGTAGCTCTTGTTTGATTTGTTGACATCAGCCTCTCTCTGACGCGCGTCTGAGGACGAACCCGGTTTCGTTCATTTATCGAAACATTTACCGGTCTGCCTGAGTTGTCACCTGATCAGCAGCAGTGGAAGATGGGAGTGACAGGAAAAGTTATTAGGGATGCACCAATCAGGCCTTTAAGTGGATCAGGTGTCGACCATGATGTGACCACAGCTGACGGATCCATTTTAGAGCCACAGCAATCTCTGACCTCCTGTTACTTTATATAAAAACGATTCCAGTGAGTTTCCCACAGTGATGCACACAGACCTCAGACTGAACTGGTACTGGGAGGGGAAACAGCCTGCGTTGCATTATCCTCAGCATGTACTGTAGATCGCTGTTGTCATATGCTTTGTTTACTGCTTGTGCAGCTTCAGTTTATAGGAAGCACCTATGGACATGACAGAAACATGGATCAGGTGTTTACCTGCCACAGTTTTTAACAGTAGTTGGGTTTTCAGTGCTTGGATAAAGCTGATCCAGGTTCCTGGACACTGATGTTCATTTAAATGCACTAAAAGTCTTATCAATAACATGACACTGGACATTTAAGAACATAAAAGCTGATAAATGTATTTGTGGCAGTACAGCCGACACGCCATGCCCACATTTTCATTTCCTCGCACCACCATGCTCCAGCTCACCTTGTGTCCTTTAATTCAAAATGACAACGCTCCTGGTTTGGAGACCTGCTGAAATCCCCTGATGGCAGAAACGGTGTCATTTTGTATTAAATAGATTGTGTTTTGGAGCATAATGTTCTTGGGTGGCCTGTGAAATGAAGCATTGCATCACTCTGAGTTAATATATCCACTGAAACAGGAGCCTAAAAACAAGCAGCTTTTAATTTGAGATTTTTCTCCAGGTTTGATTCTCTTTATCCGATAACAGCCTGTCGCTAGATCGCTTTTTATTTACAGTGTTTATTTACAGGAGCCTTTGCCAGCGCTTAAATATGACGTCCTCCATTTTTCATTTTGTTTCCTTCCTCAAAGACTCAAAGTGATTTTTATTATTTTGTTAAATTTATTTATTTAAAAATAATTTCTTAGGACACTAGAAGTCCAGTGATATCTGCAAACAGGAAGTGCTAAAAGCTGATTCAGCAGGTTTTTAATGGTGTGAATTTGCCAAAATGTAAATAAATATAATAAAAATAAATAAATAAATAAAATAACGTAGCTAATTAAGTGACTCCATGACAACTTCCTGTTTATTATGTGAACTGAAGTTCCAAAATTGGAAGTGCTGGGGGTGGGGTGGGGGCAGTTGTTTAGATTTTGAATGGGGGGGGGCTCACAGTGTCAGACTCTGCTGTGGTTCCTGTAGGATGAGCCGACACTGACCTGAAAGGAAGCCCGAGGGAAAAAAAACAGAAAAAGAAAAAAGAAAAACGGATGGTTTAATGACAGATGAAGACAGATGGACATAAACAGAGTTTAAGTTGTACTTTGAAATGACAACATGACCCAACAGCACCAGTAATAATGAGGCAGCTCCCCATCCCTTCTTCCCATTGACTAACTGATAACGGAGTTAACAGCCTCATAAAGAGATGCAGTTTGTGTGTAATCAAATACCTCTGACAGCCTTATAAAGCAGGACGCCATTAAAGCTGCAGACTTCCTCTGACGGAGCTCGTCGACTCCATGTTTAGTTTCTCGGATTATGTTAACATCACACAGGTTGTGTCAACAGCAGCAGCAGCAGCAGCAGCTAAAGGGATCTCTGTGCCTCCCGGAGCGAGTAGAAAGTCATAAATTCTTCTTTAAATTAACCGATTGAACAATATGACCATAATATCTCGGCTGGAGAGCGTTGATCAATAAGAGCGGCTCGATAATTGCTTCGCCAGCTGTGGCTTTACTTTCTGTTTTGAAGCAGAACTCCCCTCCTGTCCCCTCCCCCCACCCCGGGCCCTCACCAACAACAACAAACACAGCTGAATATTTAACCTACAGTACGAGGGATGAAAAGCCCTGTTCTCATGCCAAAAAAAAGCAAATGACAAAGCAGTTTTATTGTTCCAGTAGTTAGCACGGTGATATATTGCCTCCTCACTGGACGTTTCTCTCTGCTCTAATTAGCCAGATTACTTCTGCCTCTCTCTGCTGGGGAAAAGTGATTGTATTGTTTGTGTCATCTACAGGCCACCGTAGCTTGAGGGGGGTATTACAGTACTTGTCTGGTCGCTGTTAGAGGTCAAGAAAGGTCACAGTCAACTGATGGCACTCGATATTTTATAATAACCGTTATCAAAGGAGGTTTAGGATTCGGCTGTTACCCCCCCACCCTTTTTCAATGACTCACCGATGACTGAGTGAACAGGCTTATAAAGTTACCCAATCTCAATCTTGGATATTTGGCTCTAATCATCACGGTCGGATTCCTGTAACAATCATGGCACCTTTCAACAACACTCAGAAAAGAGTTAAAGGAATAAAGCAGAGGAATAAAACTTCCTGTGTGGGTGCAGTGCAGTTCAACACATGAAGAAATAAAAACGAAGGAAACAGAGATTGATTGCGTTTAAGTAAGTGACTCTGTGAGTTTGAGCTTTTAAAATGAAAGTGCTGAGAATTTCCCACCACGGTGACGTTTCTAAATAAATCCAAATGTTTCAGGTTTGCAGATAAGCCGTCTTCTCTCTGAGATTATGAATGGAAACTCTGACTTCTTTCCTGGACACAGAGTCGCTGCTGCTGAAAGACGTCCAACTCTGAAACTCTGCGCTTAAAGTCACTTTGTCACCATAAAGCAGTTTAATGTTTCTGACTCCGTATCAGCTGTTATAAAGGGGGAAAAAGGGGAATTAAAATGGTTTAAATGGGTGCGTTAAAACCGAGCCGCAGCCTGAGAACGAGGACAGTCGGCCGTTAATAAAGTTGATATGTTAGTTCATCACTGTAAAACTTTACAACTCTTTGAATGTTTATCATTTTTTATAATAACCAGCTCAGTGTGTGTGTGTGTGTGTGTTTTATTACATTACTGTTATCACTTTTATAATGGCTGTGTGTGTGTGTGTGTGTTGCCTTACATGGCCAAGCTGACCTACCACGAGGGTGTAATAGAATAAAAGCTAATCTGTGTGTGTGTGTCTGTGTGTGTGTGTGCAAATCTGCAATAATAATATATTCTGGGAGATTCAATGTGTGTGTTTATGAAAGGAAAGAGCTGTGTGTGTGTTTGTGTGTTCATGTGTGTGTGTATGTTGAAGCAGGACTTGTATCTGAGTGTGTGTGTCCACTGTGACCCAGTGTAAACTAATATTGATTCAGCTGTTGGTGTTATACACTAGTCATAAAACTGGACTTATTGTAGGATCCAGGCTTACCTTCTCACTGTGTGTGTGTGTGTGTGTGTGTCTGTGTGTTTGTTGTACTAAGATTTTCCTCTCTGTTTGTGGTATTGACCGTGCATGTGTGGGTATTGGGTTGGATTTAGACCATGTGCGGTTGAATTCAAAAACCCAGTTTACGTGTCAAACAGGGTTTTTGTTCACACTAAACGTTTCACGCTGAAAATCGATAGAAAAACAGTCAAACTGCGCATTACTGCCCCCACCTGGTGAGGAGTGCGGTTGCATAAATACATGTAAAGATGTGTTTAGTTGAGTCGAACTCTGTGGTCGCTGATTTGTTTGTGGGTTTTTTTTATTTTTGTGTCGGTCTTTGGTTGTGCGTCAGAAGAGGACGGTGTCGGTCTCACCGTCGTGCTGGGGCGTGCCGCAGGCTGTAAACTTTGATTTCAAACTGGTCTGAAAATTTAATTGTTTGAACACATCGTTAAAATAAACAGCGACAGCGCTCCTGTGTTCAGCCTGCGAGGCCGAGCCCAGGGCGAAACACGCTCAGAAAGCACCTGATGCAGCCTCATGGCGTTTCCCCAAAAGTTTTTTTTTTCAGGTTAAAAAACGTTGTTGGTATTAGTGTCAGGATGGTGTGTGTGTGTGTGAGAGAGAGAGAGAGAGGGGAGAGGGAGGGACAGTGAGAGGGTTTGTCTTTTCGTGTCCTTGTGTATCTGTTTGTGCACAAAAGGAAGATTCAGAGTGTGCGTCTGCATGTGTGTGTCTGTGTGTGTGATGTATGGGGACGGTGAGTAATACCGCATGTGTCATTCTAAGTCTCCAGAGTTTTCTTCTTCTCTTCTTCCTCTTTCTCTCCTCACGTCCTCCCTCGCTCGCCCTCCCCTCATCTGTCTTTTCTCTCTCTTTCTTTATTTCTTCATCTCTCTCTTTTTTCTTTTTTTTTTTTTCTTCCTGTGACATTCCTGTCCGGCGCTGAGGGTGTCATCCTAGTTTTCTGCTGACTCTGTGCTTTGCTGACACACACACACACACACACTCCAGCTGTTGAGAGCGAGGGCGTTTATTGGATTGTCTGTGTCCTCTATTTGGATAAGGAGAAAGGAAAGAAGGAGCACGAGGAAAGAGAGGAAGAAGGAATGAACGGAGGAGGACGAAGTGAGGAGGAGAGGAAGAGTGTGAGGGTTTAATGCAGAAGTGATGATAAGAGCTGATAATAATCATAACATATACACATATACATAACATAACTGAACTGATGAATGAATGAATGAAAATAATCAATAGTTGCAGCCCTAATTAAAAAGATTAATTTTATTAAATTACTTTTAAAATAAAAAAATATTAGTTTAATGTATATTTTATGTTTCAGTTTTTATTTATACAGATTTATTTAATTTTTATTTGAATAGATTTATTTTTAAAAAACAGTTAAATTACAGTATATTTACTGTTTAAGTCAGATCCTTGAGAACAGGGAACAGACTGAAGCCCAGTGAAAAAATACAGTCCATGTGTAAAATCTGTGTCCATCCACAGTCATTTATCTCTGCTGCTGTAAAATGAAGGTGTAAATTCTCAGTACTTTACAGTCTCAGCAGGATGGAAGGACACGATGTGCATTAAGACAAAGCCACACAGGCTGAACATAAGTTGGACCTTTAATTTGAAAGGCGGCCTGGACCTTTAGCGGCGGTCTGTGTTCCTTTAAGCGAAGCTAGCAGGCTAAAGATGGACTGCAGAGACCTGAGACAGCAAAGAGAGAGAAAGAGATAGAAAGACAGGGGGAGAAATAAAAAGAGACAGAGATAAAAGATGGTATAGGTGGAAAGAGAGAGAGATCGAGAGAGCAGATGCTCTGAAAGAACAATGGCGGAAGAGAGAGACATAAATGATGGCCGGCAAAAGAAAGAGAGAAGGAGAGAGAGAGTAAAATGAAGGGAGAGGGAGAGATGAAAGATGACAGGCGTGGGAGGCAGCGGGCGAGCGAGGGAGAGAGACATAGAAAGAGAGAGAGAGAGACAGGGGAGAAAAAGAGATAAAAGATGTTAGGTGGAGGAAAGAGCAGCCGAGGAGAGAGTGAGGGAGGGAGGGAGGGGTGTGAAAAAGAGAGAGAGAGAGATGACAGGAGGATGAAGAAGAAGAGGAGGAGGAGGAGGAGAGGAGGAGAGGAGGTGAGCGTCCTTGCACTGTCAGGGGCGATCGATGGCACATCATTTACATTACACTGACTTAACTGCAGAGAGAGATGGAGAGGGGGAGGAAGAGATTGATAGAAAAAGGGAGGGAGGTAAGGACAGGTAAAAGAAGAGAGAGAGAGGGATGGACAGAGGTGAGGAACGAGGAGTCGGAGGGGCAGAAAATTAACTACAGTTGAGAAAAAATGGAGGGATGGTGGAAAAAAGGGCAGTGAAACTGATCTGATGAAGGTTGGGGGCACGTCTTTTTTTTCTTTCTTTCTTTCTTTATCTCTTTCTTTCTTTCTTTCTCTTACTGCACTTCTCTTTTTCATTTTTGTTTTCTCGCCTCCCACACTCCTTTACTTCTCCTCCTCCCCCTCCGTCCCTTGCTCATGTGTCACACGTCTCTCCTCATTACTTTCATCCCTCCTTCGCTGCCATCTCTCTCTCTCTCCATCTCCTCTGAGCAAAGACCAACGCGGTGAGCGTCGCTAACCCAGCTGCTGCTGGTTAGCGATGCACTGCTGCTAGCCTCTTTACACTGACACTGCACAGCCATGCTAGTCCCTGACCCCTTTGAGCTGCATGCTGTTGTCAGTGCTAACATGCTGGTGTTTAAGCGGTACAGTGTTTAGCATGGTCGCCATCTTAATGTAGCTAAGATGTGCTAAGAAGTGCAGCTGAGGCTGATGGGAACACCAGTAGGGCTGACTCCACGCTCTTTGCAGACGTCTGTTTACGTCTCTGGAGACAGAACAAAGGACGTGTGGTCTTTAAGACAAAGCCAGGTTATGATTTGAAAGAAGTAGTTTGTACGACGTGTTGTCTGAACTTGTCGGAAGGTAAAACGGATGCACTTGTGAGTGCGTATCACACCGGGGAGACGGAATAACCATTTATATATGATGATAATTCGTAATTTTTCGACAAGAATTTAATCTTGCTGCGAACACAAAAGTAACACAAACAGTTGTGTAACAAACTAAAAACGATAAGCTGGCGTGGAGAGTATCCTCTCACCTCCGCACCGTGCGAAGTGCGTGTGAACGTCTGATTGTGTTTTAGTTGGAGAAACTGTCGGAGTGGCTCAGTTTCAGGGTTTGTGAAGCTTTTCAACAAGCACGTGTGATGGAGTGTTAACAGCTGAAGCAGCTAATCGCAGGTGACGGATTATTTTTCAGGTGTTTTGGTCCATTTTTCCAAATATAAAACAAGATTCCTAAGAATCCATGGAAGCTGTGTTTGACCTGTAGATGAGATTGGTGTCACCTTTATTAGCAGTCATGCTAAAGGTCTGTCAATCTGTGTGTGTGTGTGTGTGTGTGTGTGTGTGTGTGTCCATACTCTGTCCTCTCTAATCCTCCCTCCCTCTGCTCGTTTCTCACTCCTCCATCCCTCCCTCGCTCATACCATATGTGACATTCCTACTCAATGTGGCGCATTGAAAACTTCCTGTTGTTATAGTTTGTTATGGAGCACTTCAAAGAGATGGAGAGACGGAGGAGGGGGGGTGGAGGAGAGGGGGGAGATGGAGGGAGGGAGAGCGAGGGGGAGAGAAAACATGGAGCCTGTTATAGTTTTACCTCTTAAATGTTAACATGTGAGAGAACCGTGTATGCCTGTATGAATTATCCCTGCCTGCGTGTGTGTGTGTGTGTGTGTATGTGTGTGTGTGTGTATTTGCCCACATGCCTAGGAAGTAAGGTAATGACGCTTAAAGCCATCACACACTCACACAGACACGCAGACACACGTTAGTCCATCGACCTGTATAACTTGTCTCGTCAGCGATTGTGTGTCGGTCCCTGTGTGTGTGTGTGTGTGTGTGTGTGTGTGTGTGTGTGTGTGTGTGTGTACGTGCGTGTGTGTTCGTGTGTGTGGTGTTTAATATTTAATAGGTCCTGGTTAAAAATGCAGGAGTGTTTTTGTCTCTTGTCCCGTTGCACACCTGTTCCTCTGGAGAGAGAGAGAAGCTGTAGGATAGATAGATAGATAGATAGATAGATAGATAGATAGATAGATAGATAGATAGATACAATTGATAGATACAATTGATAGATGGATAGATAAATGAGTGGGTGATAGATGATTGAAGGTGGATAAAAAGATAGATACATGTATAGATAGATGAAAGGATGGATGAATGAGTACACACATGATAGGCAAATGAAGGATGGACAGATAACTGGATAGAGGGATAGATAGACAAATGGATGGATGACAGATGATCATGGAATGGCGGATAGATGAATTGGATGGATGATCCAGATGGATGGATGATAGATAGATAGATGGAAGGATTGATAGATAAATAAACAGAGATAGGTGGATGGAAAGATAGATGAACAGATGGATATATAGATGGGATGAAAAGAGAAGTGTCGTCAGTTAATCAATGCAGTTTTCCTGTTTCCCTCCTCTCTGTGTTTTAAGTTGATTTTTTTTCTCCCTTATTATTTTCGCTCTACTTCCCTTATCCATCAATACTTATTATTGGCTACCTCACTCTACCTCTCTTTCTCTGACTCCACTCATCCTTTTTTCTACCTATCATTCCTTTCTTCTTTTTCTTTGTTTGTTTCTTCTCTTTCTCTTTCCACTTCCTCTCCTGCTCTCCATCTTCTGTCTTTCTCTCTAACGAAAAGAGAAACAGAAAAAGAGAAAGAGAAGGAAACACACACACAATGAAGTCATTCATCTGTCCAATCAAAGAGGCGGAAGCCCAGAGGAGTAAACATCCATCTCTCTCTTTCTCTCTCTCTTTCCTTCTCTCCATTTATCTGTCTCTCTCTCGTTCACTCTGTGAATCCATGAGCGTCCGTGATTATGATGCCCCTGTGTGTGTGTGTGTGTGTGTGTAGACAGACATATATCCTATTTCTCTGGTGTCTCTTTAAAAAGAATAGATTGTTCTTCTGCTACAAACAAAGAGAAAAGACACACACACACACACACACACACCTACACACACACACACACACATACACACACACACACACACACACGGTGAGAGAGGATGTAAGTCTGCGGCACGATTTATGATGGCCGAGAGATGTGGGGAGACAGAAAACAGACAGAGAGAGGGACCTCTCCCTCTCCGCTGGAAAGGAGGAAAGACTTTCACCTCTTTTGCACGTCCACCAACCACCACTTAGAAAACAAGGAGAGAGAGAGAAGGAGGAAAAGAGACAGTGAAAGACAGAAGAACAGAAAGAGAGGAAAGAGCGAGTAATCAGTAGGGAGATTTTTTTGACCTCAGGTTGGGGGAGGACAGAAGATGAAAGCCGGAGTAAGAGGAAGACAAAAGAGATGGAGGGATGGGTGGATTAATGGAGCAAGAGATCACAAAGACAAGTGGCACTGGAGCAGAAAATCAAGGGGTGTGTTTTTGAAAATATGAAAAATAAATATTTGAATAAATATTTAAAAATTAAAGCAAAACAGCGCGAGGTCGTCGGTCAGATTCATTGGCCAGTCAAATACACCAAGGTTCACGTAAACACTGAATTTCTCCTTTTTACCTCAAAATTATTGCAATGAAAGTTAAAATAACTGCCACCATGAAACATTTGTAAAATCCCGTCGGTGAGGATTTCAACTCGCCATCGAGCGTTTTTCTCTTCGATAAACCTTTAACCTTTTACCCAAACTGGATCGTATTTTTCTGTCTCTGCTGTAAGACAGCACAAAAAAATAAATAAAATCTAAAAGTAAAGCATAAAATCACAAATCACAAAAAGTGATCATAAATCAATGGAAAAATAATGGAAATCCTTTTATATTTAAGTAAAAAATTCCAAAATACATGTATATACATACAAAAACACAGAGTGTCACATAAAAATAAAAAGGTATTAAAATACATTTAAATAATATACAAATAAATGTAGGAAAATTAGTTTTAAAAAATGAGGAAAACTGTCAAAGTTAAAGACACAAAATAAGAATCAACACGTTAAATATAAATATAATCAAAGTTTAATCTAAAAATAATCTAAGAGTGAAAACTAGAAAAAGTAGAAGGTGCAGTCGCTTTCATCTGGACCCAGAAAAAATAAATTCAGGACCACAAACACATTTCAGACTGTTCGGGGACAAAAAGGGAGAGAAACAGCGAGAAGGAAACCAAACCCAACAACAAAGACTAATATGAATCTGGAGATGACGAAGGACTGAGACGAAAGAGAGAGAGAGAGGAGGAAAAATAACAGAAAGAAAACAAGGAGGAGAAATGGATCAGCGAACTGATGGAGAGATAAAAGGAGAGAGGGAGAGGAAGATGAAAGATTTTAGCTAAAGAGGGTTGACCCCTCGCTCTACCCCATGTATTGACCGCAGCAGGCCTTGATAAACTACAGTGTGTGTGTGTGTGTGTGTGTGTGTGTGTGAGACCCCTGCACGTTCTGAGCTAAATCAATCTGTCAAACGCGTTAGCGAGTCCGTGCTTATTCACCGCCATGCCTGTTTGTGCGTTCATTTTTGTGTGTGTGTGTGTGTGTGTGTGTGTGTGTGACCGACCCTGACCGGCCATCAGAGCCAATGACGGAGTATTGATCAAGGCTCTGTCGCCATAGAAACGGCCATTTGGGAGGACAGGCGAGGGTGCGCGTGTGTCAAAGTGGGAAGACTTACTTCAAGGTGGCTCATCAGATCATCGTGTGTGTGTGTGTGTGTGTGTGTGTGTGTGTGTGTGTGTGTGTGTGTGTGTGTGTGTGTGTGTGTGTGTGTGTGTGTGTGTGTGTGTGTGTGTGTGTGTGTGTGTGTGTGTGTGTGTGTGTGTGTGAAATGTCAGCTTCATGTTTTCCATTCGTGGCATGTTTTCTTGTTCGTGGCCAATTAAAAGGTCATCAAAAAAACCAAAATAAAACATCAGCGGCAAACATTTTCGAAGCCGCCGTGTTTCTGATTTTAATTAACATCAACAAATCATTACCTCTTTAATTATGAGACATTACTATAATTACTGGGAACAAACAGGAGCAGACTGTCTGCCTCAAGCTGACTCTGTGTTTTCCTGTTGAGCCACGGTGACAGATTTTGAAGGGAGATCTTCGGACTCATCTTGTGCTTTCACCGATGCACAGATGAGGGAAATCATCTCCACTCTGCTGAGCCCTGATTTGCAAAGTTTACATTTCAGGCCTTAGTAAAAGCACATGTGCGGTTTATCACAGTGTGCTTTGTATTTTTGAAGCTTGAGGTATTGGTTCTGTCGTTTATGGGTTTCATATTTACCTGTACGAACTCAGATCACACCTGGGATGTTACAGGTTTGGTTATTAGCTGTGGCTGCGTGTTTCCCCAGGTATTCAGCCCAGTTAGGCTCAGTGTCAGTCACGGCGTCTTCGGAGAGTTTGCCCTTATTGTTATATTTAAACAATAATTTTGCCCCCCCAGCTCTCCATGCTTTCGCTGCTTTTGAAACCGAATCACATCGAGGAGGAGCTGAAATCTGTTTGGCCGGTTTCAAGAAGCACATGCTGTTTTCTCAGCTTTCTGCATCCTGTAGGAAATTAAAGGACGTCCAGCGAGCGGCTGCTCTGCCTGCTCACAGCGTGACTGTGGACAAGTAAGGACGTCAGGGGTCAGAGGTCGCCGCTTTACCTCTCCTACCATGATTTCACATAAAAGCTAAGTGTTCAGGTGAAGAAATGAGAGCCGGAGGAGGACAAACGGATTTGTTGCTATTTAAGGGTTTGAATGCAGCCGAGGTGAAGGGTTAACAAATGGATGTAGGTCAGTGGACTGTGTGTGTGTGAAGCCATGCTTCTATGCAAGTGTGTATGTGAGTTTAAGTACTTTTTGTGTGTGTGTGTGTGTGTGTGAGTGTGAAAGCTTTGACGTGCAGCGTGTGTGTGTGTGTATATGATGTGTGTGTGTGTGTGTGACCTGCTCTTTGTTCCTGTGCTCAGTGCAGTAAGGAGAGTGGCCAACATATGGCAACCCTACACGGAAACACACACACACACACACACACACACACACACACACACACTGCAGTCATTACTCTGAACAAAGAACTGTAAGGCTAATGAGAAGGCGATATCATGTGTCCTTTGCACACACACGTACCCACATGGCATGGATTCATGTGGATACACACACACGCACACACACACACACCTTAATGTTGCTTATACATGGATGGATGCAGATGACACACACACACACACACACACAAACCTGGTATTGTAACATGTATCCATTGTGAGTGTATGTGAGAGATGAAAGGTTTGTTGATGGAAAGACTTTAAGGTTTGAACGCAAACACTGTGTGTGTGTGTGTGTGTGTGTGTGTGTGTGTGTGTGTTAAAGAAAGAGAGAGGATTATGTGTTTATTGTATAGGTGTGTGTGCATGATGGAAAGAAAGAGAGGGAGAGGTGAAGCAGAGTTCAGAGGAAAAGTGAAGGTTCATGTTTTCATTTCTTCATGCTCCTCTGCCTCTCTCTCTCTCTCTCTCACTCTGTCACTCAGTGTGTGTGTGTGTGTGGGTGCGTGCATGCGTGTCTTTTTCTCACGTACAGGATCACACCCCAAAACATTTTCAGACATTTTCATTTTCTCTCTTTTTACACACTTTGTCTCTTTCCTCTCTTTCACCCCCACCCCTCCCAGTGGGATCTCCTCTGCAACCAAACGTTAGCGAGATAAACTGATGAGCACTTTCACTCGTTATTTACATCGGCTGTTTGCAGAAACACTAAAATTTAAGCTAAATCGAGCTAAAATGCTAAAAGGTGAAAACTACAGTTAGCAGGTTTTGAATCAGCTCTGGGCTTCATGGCCTGTTCTAACCTATATATTCATTTTAAGTTTCTATTCTCATCCTGTGACACTGTGATGATGTCTTGTGCAGGTTTTAGTTTTCTGGTCCCTCTCTCTCTCTCTCTCTCTCTCTCTCTCTCCCTCTCTCCCTCTCTCTCTAGGTGTAAATGACTTTGGACGGCCATCTGTTACTTAGCCACCCTGCAGAGAGTTGGCCTGCATGCACACCTCCTGAGTGTGTGTGTGTGTGTGTGTACCTTTCTTTATGTTTTGTTGCACGTGTGCAGTTACTGTATTCTTGTGTTTGACTGTGTTTATTTATGCCTACGTGCACATGCATAATACAGTAGGTCGTGTGTGTGTGTGTGTGTGACAGAACATACAGAGACATGCTTGCCAGTGTGTGTGTGTGTGTTGTAGATGTGTATTCAGGCTCTCTTGCACATGTAGAACATGTACTCTTGTGCTTGTTAATGTAAAAGGGATGTTGTTTTACATCAGCGTTAGCATATTTAGCCCCAGTCAAAGTGAGTTTGTCCTCATTCTGCATGTTAAACCGATCCTCTGACAGTAAATACCTAAAAATCCTCAGCTCCTTCACAGTAAAAGTCTTCTGCCAGCAAAGATTCTGACAGAAGAAAGGAATGAAACAAGGAAGGCGTTGTTAGCAGGACTGTAGCCAAGACCGTGTCCCCAACATCCGCCAAACAGCACAAAATAAATTCTAATTATTAGAATTTTTCATATTTTCCACATTTTATTTAGTGACTATTGAAAGAAGGCTTTTATTGTGAAACCCCTGAATGTAAAATACTAAATAAAAGCTGGAACAACAACAGATTATTATTGAAAATCTCTGGATATTGAGAGTAATATCTCGTATCGTATTATCTGGAGTGGAATTTAGATCAGAGCTGCTTGTTTCATTGAGTCTCGATCACAATCTCCCGACAAATTTATCGCACAGCTCTTTGTTTCCACGTCTTGCGTCAGTGCTCTTACTCTGTGGTTTCTGAGTTTCATGTCCAAGCTGAACAAGTTGATAAAAATCGAGCTCTCTCTGTCTTTAAGTGGCAGATATTTTAGGATGTGGCAACTCCTGCTGTTTCTGCGGGTTGCAGTACTTTGAGGTGTGAAAATGTCACAGAGAAAAGATGATTCCTGCTCGTCGCATCATTTCCCCGGAGACGCCGACTGTGAGAACGACCAATCAGATTTCCCTCCGGTGTTTGTTGGACTGTCCTTCAGTCAACCACTCCTCCGGTATGGCGGCCAGCGAAAGCGCCTACTCTGAAACTACTGTGCTCTGTGTGCTGTCAGTATGTGATTTGATTACGTCCGAGCGACCTGCTGTCTCGGCTGGAACATCCAGCTGTCAGCTTCGACTGCTCGACTGATGCTCCTCCAACGGTGCACCAGACTTTTTTAATTCCTCGAGCCGGAGCGGATCACACACTGAAAAACAAGCTTCCCATGTGAAATTTGGGGGGAAAAAAATAATTATATTAAGCTTCACGTGAAGTAGCAGGTGATTAGGGAAAAACTGCAAGAACGGCAAAAGTTCATTTATTTTTTTTAAACGCACAGTTTCACCAAAGCAAATTATATTTAAAGTGCAAATAATGTAGATAAACATCAGCTGTTATATTCCGTGTTTACGTGTTGAAAATCCTTCGATTTGTCCAGTTTTTTCTCTCAGGAATGGAATATTTTGTTTGCGGTTTCGAGAAATCCCGTTCGCCATTTGTCATTATTTTGTCAGTTGTTGAACGTGTGTGTGTGTGTGTGTGTTGTTCTTGTGTGATTGTGAGACACAGA
Source organism: Toxotes chatareus (assembly GCA_016801885.1). Lineage (NCBI taxonomy): Eukaryota > Metazoa > Chordata > Actinopteri > Toxotidae > Toxotes > Toxotes chatareus. Next base: position 13,828,396 of record CM028893.1, read on the forward strand.
TTTAGATGCATATCAAATGGTCTGAGAGGAACAGACTCACACTCCCAACAGTAACAGTTATGGTTCCTACGTCTCTCTGTACTCAATGCAATGAATCTGAATTAATTAATTCTAATTAATTAATCTCTCTCTCTCTCTCTTTCTCTCTCTCTGTCTTTCCTCCCCTCCAGCTCTCGCCCGGGCCGTCCTCCGAAGCGTTGTTCTGGTGCAGGGATCCAGGAAAGCCCCAGGCTGCTGCACCCGGGCCTCCCCGGCCTGCTGTCCCCCAATCTGCTGTCCCACACCGGTAAGACAGAGATCGTCTCTTTGTGTCAGTTCTTTCTTCCTCCATCTTTCTTCCCCTTCCCTCTCTCCACGGATGCAGCGCTGTTATCTCCACTGGAGACTGACGTTTCTAAATGTTGCTGTGCGCTCACAGCGCTGAGCTTTACAGCAGCAGGGAATGCTCTGTGGGCCCTTTCCGCCCTGGGTTTTGCCTCTCAGACTACATACATACTACCTAATCCCTAATGTAAAGATGCTGAATGTTGAAGCAGAATTCATTTCATTTCCTGTCTGTTGTTATCATTTAAGCTCCGACTGTTTGTGCGGCCGTTGGTTCCTCGTTACTGTTGAAGGACGTCGCAGAGCGGCGACAAAATCTGTGATTTTTTTAACAAAGAAAAAAAAACATAACGTGAACGATTTGGAAAAGGATTCGGTCGTTTTCTAGGCACCGAGAAAGTTTTCAGAAAAAGTCAAACTTTTCAGCTCATTATTCCAGGAGTGACGCCTGAGTGTGTTTGCAGGTGGAGGTCTGTGAGCTGCAGGTTCTTTGTTGCAGTACCACAGTCGGCCACTAGGACGAACTAGCAGCACTCATTCTATTCAATTCAATTCAATTCAATTTTATTTATATAGCGCCTTCCACAATCAAAATTGTCTCAAAGCGCTTTACAGAGACCCAGAGCCTGACCCCAGAGCAAGCACTTAAGGCGACAGTGGCAAGGAAAACTCCCTTTTAACAGGAAGAAACCTTGAGCAGAACCTGGCTCAGATGGGGGACCCTCCTGCCGATGGCCGGGCTGGGTGAAAGGAGGAAAAGGAGGAAGATAGGACAGCTAGGAATGGAGGAGAGGGGGAGAAAGACATGCAGCATAATACAGACAATGTGGGTCAGCATTTACATTACAGTTAGTGAACAGTTATTGGATAATGTGTGCTCAGCAGATTAGAATTATGAAACAGAGCACGGAGGCAAAAAAGCTGTCATGACTGGTAATTATTTACATTACAGTTTGCAAAGAATATTAATCAAATATTTATCTGTAGCAGAACGGAACATTAAACATGTTAGAAATAGATCATTGTAAACAATAAACAGCAGCAGGTGGGTGGAGCCAGGACCATAGGACAAGCAGCTCCAGAGCCAGAGGTACCTGCAGAAAGGTACAGAGAAAGAGAGACCAGAGAGAAACAAGCACAGGACTACGGGACAGAGAGGACACAGAGTTAATGACATGTAATAAAGGCTAATAAATTTGAGAGTGGGTCTGAGGAGAGAAAGAGAAAGAAGAAGAAGTGCGCAGTAAATCATGGGATGTCCCCAGCAGCCTAGGCCTATAGCAGCATAACTAGGGGATGATTCAGTTGCCTGAGCCAGCCCTACTAAGGGCTATATCCTTAACTGTAACAGTGTCTATAGAGATAATTGTGACTAACTATAAGTTTAATAAATAACTAGGACTGTAACTACAACTAATTATAAGCTTTATCAAACAAGAAGGTTTTAAGCTTCGTTTTAAAATTAGAGAGGGTGTCTGCTTCCCGAACCCAAACTGGCAGTTGGTTCCATAGGAGAGGGGCCTGATAACTAAAGGCTCGGCCTCCCATTCTACTTTTAGAGATTTTGGGAACCATAAGCAAACCTGCATTCTGGGAACGAAGCAATCTGTTAGGATGATATGGTACTATCAGCTCTTTGAGATATGAAGGAGCCTGGCCATTGAGGGCCTTATATGTAAGGAGAAGGATTTTAAAATCAATTCTGGATTTTACAGGAAGCCAATGAAGAGAAGTTAGTACAGGAGTAATGTGATCTCTCTTGCTAATTCCAGTCAGTACTCTCGCTGCAGCATTTTGGATCAGCTGGAGGCTTTTAGAGAGTTAACTGGACATCCTGATAATAGGGAATTACAGTAGTCCAGCCTAGAAGTAACAAAAGCATGGACTAATTTTTCAGCATCACTCTGCGACAGAATGTTCCTAATCTTACTGATATTATGCAGGTGAAAGAAGGCGGTCCTAGAGACTTGTTTTATATATGAGTTAAAGGACAAATCCTGATCAAAAAATAACTCCAAGGTTCCTCACAGTTGTACTGGAGGCTAAATTAATGCCATCCAGAGTAACTATATGATTAGATAAACTGTTTCTGAGGTGTTTGGGACCAAACAAAATAACCTCAGTTTTGTCTGAATTCAGCAGAAGAAAGTTACAGGTCATCCAGGCCTTTATGTCTTTAAGACATGCCTGAAGTATGGTTAACTGATCTGTTTCGTCTGGTTTCATAGATAAATATAGCTGGGTATCATCCGCATAGCAATGGAAATTTATTCCATGCTTCCTGATAATATTGCCTAGGGAAGCATGTATAAGGTGAACAGTATCGGTCCAAGCACAGAACCCTGTGGAACTCCATGACTTACTCTGGTATATATGGAGGGATCATCATTAACATGAACAAACTGGTATCTATCTGATAGATATGATTTAAACCAGTCTAGTGCTCTTCCTTTAATCCCAATAACATGTTCCAATCTATCCAATAGGATATTATGATCAATGGTGTCAAATGCAGCACTAAGATCTAGCAGGACAAGTAGAGAGGCGAGTCCATTATCTGATGCTATAAGAAGGTCGTTGGTAACTTTCACCAGTGCTGTCTCTGTGCTATGATGAACTCTAAATCCTGACTGAAAAACTTCAAACAAACCGTTCCTATGTAGATGGTCACACAACTGAGTTGCAACAGCCTTTTCAAGAATTTTAGAATTAAAGGGAGATTGGATATAGGTCTATAGTTGGCCAAAATGTCAGAGTCCAGAGAAGGCTTTTTAAGTAAAGGTTTGATAACTGCAACCTTAAAAGCCTGTGGAACATATCCTGTAACCAACGAGAGATTTATCTGATCTAATATGTGAGTGCCAATCAAAGGCAACACATCTTTAAGAAGTCTGGTCGGGATAGGATCCAAAAGACATGTTGATGATTTAGATTTAGAAACTATTGAAGTCAATTCAGCTAGATCTATGGGAGAGAAACAGTCTAACGACAAATCAGGACTGGCAGACATTTCTAAAGATGCTGTTCTAGACTTACCTACATCATTAACAGTTGTAGGCAGGATGAGATGGATTCTGTCTCTAATGTCTACTATTTTGTTGCTAAAGAAGCTCATAAAGTCATTACTAGTGAGAGCTAGAGGGATGGATGGTACAACAGAGCTATGGCTCTTTGTCAGCCTGGCTACAGTGCTGAAAAGAAACCTAGGGTTGTTCTTGTTTTCCTCTATTAATGATGAGTAATAGGCAGTTCTTGCCTTACGAAGGGCTTTTTTTATACGTTATAAAGCTGTCTTTCCAGGCTAGGCGGAATTCCTCTAAATTAGTGGATAACCATTTCCTTTCCAGCTTTCGTGATATCTGTTTTAAAGTACGTATTTGTGAATTGTACCATGGAGCTAGCTTCCTCTGATTACTGACCTTCTTTTTCAAAGGGGCAACAGAGTCAAGGGTTGAACGCAATGAAGCAGCAGTATTATCAACTAGATAGTCTATATCTGCTGGAGTAACGTTTAGGCCATTGCCCTCTGTAAAACTGGCACATGGCAGCGGAGATAATGAAGATGGAATAGCTTCCTTATATTTGATAACAGCATTATCAGACAGAAATCTACAGTAGTTAATTTTTTTCTCAGATGCTGTGCAGTTCATTATTGTAAATTCAAATGTTACTAAAGAATGATCAGATAAAACAGGGTTAAGAGGGAATACTGTCAAATATTCAGCTTCTATGCCATAGGTTAGTACAAGATCAAGATTCTTTCCTTTTTCATCCATCCTTCCGTTCTCCTACTTCATCTTTATCCCTTCTTCTCTTCTATTTTCTCTCCTCTCAATCTCTTCTAATTCCTCCTTTCTTGTGCCACATCTCCTTTTCCTCATCCTCCCATCCACCCCGCCGCCCTTCCTTCCTTTCTTATTCATCCTATCTTGCTTTCCCCCCACCTCCCTCTTCTGTCACCCTTCCTCTTCTCCCCTCACTCAGTCCATCCTTCTTCTTGGCGACTGTCTCATTCTCTCTTTTCCATCTCTCCTTCTGTCCATCCCTTCATTCACATGCCTTCTCCTTCATCTTCGAGCAAAAGAGATAAAAAAAAAGAAACACAGAAAGTGAAAACGGAGGGAACGAAAAAAACAGCGAGAGGGAAAAATGGAGAGATGAAAGGAGGGATGTCGCCAGAGGAGATGATGAAACCTAAAAACGAGTGCCAAACAGAAAAGGGGGGAGAGAGATACTGAGGAAAAGATGGTGGGAAGGAAGGAAAGAAGAGAAATGGACCAAGACAGAGACAGATTATCCAGAAGCGTGACAGTGATGGAGCGATGGAGGGATAAAAAAAAATGAATGAATGGTACATGGAAAGAAAGAAAGAAAGAAAGAAAAGAGAGACGTCATTTAGGGAAGAAGAAGAGGAGAAAAAGACCTGCAGAGAAAGAGAAAGAGAGAGGGTGAACGCGTGCAGACTGCATGGTGGTGTGATGAATGACACGTCTCTGGGGTCCCACTCCTCCATCTGTCCATCCCTCCCTCCTCTTTCCTTCCCTCCCTCCCTCCCTCCCTCTTTTCTTCCCTCCTTCTTCCTCAACTCATCTCACTTTCTCCTTTCTGTGCTCCATCATCCCTACTTCTCTCCTTTTTTCTTCCCTCTCCTTTCTTTTCTTTCTTTCCTCTGTCTCTGTCATTTCTCTCCTTCATCATTATCTCCTTTACACTCTTCCTTTCCCTCCTTTTTTTCTTCTTCTTTCCTTCCTAATTTCCTCTCCTCCCTCCTCTCCCCCTTCGCACTTCACTTTTCATCTTCCTTGTCTTCTTCCTGACCTGTATTCTCCATTCATTCTTTCCTTCCTTCTTCTGTCCTTTTCATCCTCCTCACCTACTTCCTTACCTCCTTCAATACTTGCCCCTACCTGTTTTCTCTCCTTCTTCCCTTCCTTTTTTCCTCCCTCTCTCTCTCTCTCTCCTCCTCCCATTCCTAACTTTTCATCAGTCATCTTGTTCTCTTCTCTTCCTCATCTCTGTCCTTTTCTTTCCTTCCTTCCTTTTGTTCTTTTCATCTTCACCTTCCTTCCTCCTTTCTTTCCTCCATTCCCTCTGGTTTTCTCCCCCTCCCTTTTCTTTGATTTCCATCCTCCCTTCCTTTCATCGCTCCCTCTCCTCTTTCCATCCTCCTTCCCTTCATTTCTACTTTGATTCTCTCCTTCCTGCCTTCTCTTTCTCCTCTTTCCCTTCCTTTCATCTCTAACCTCTCACTTGCCACTTTGCTCCCTCTCTAAACTTTCTCATCTTTCCTTTTCTTCCCTCCTTCCTCACCCCTCCTCCTGTTATTTTTCATCTCTCCTCCCTCTTCCCCGCTTCCCCTCCACCATTCTTTCACATCTTCTTCTCACCTCTTTTCACCTAATCTTGCCAATTTTCTTTCTCCTCTCCATCCCTCCCTCCATCCATCCATCCATCCTTCCCTCCCTTCGTACCCTTGATAGTGACTGTTTGCCTCCCTCTCTCTCTCCAGGATAAATAAAACATGGTTGTGTTTAGTGACATATGGACACAGCTCACTGTGGCATACTAATGACACACACACACAAATTACACATCAGGTGTGTGTGTGTGTGTGAGTGTGAGTGTGTGTGTGTGTGTGTGTGTGTGTGTGTGTGTGTGTGTGTGTGTGTGTGTGTGTGTGTGTGTGTGTGTGTGTGTGTGTGTGTGTGTGTGTGTGTGAGAGAGTGCACAGAAGTATGTGTGTTTGTTGAACATTAGTGGAACCCAGAGAAAACATTTGCTCACTTATGATCGCCCATTAGCTCACACACACACACACACACACACTCGCACACGCACAAAGTACACACACACATATATGCAACACACACACACAGACTTGGCAGTCTTCGGATGTCGCACACATGCAGAGTTGGTCGTCTTAGCGGCCCTGCGTCCATGGAGACACCACGTTGCCGGGGGAGACGGGCTGTTGTTTACGACCTCGCGGGCGCCACAACGATGGGGGGCATCGGCCAATCACAGATGGACATTTATCACACTGTTAGAAAACAGAGAGCAAGAGAAGGAGGGAAAGAGTTTGGAGAAAACAGTGAGAAGGAGGCAAAGGATGAGGAGGGAAGGATGAACAGAGGAGAGGAGAGATGGAAAACTAGAGGAAAGAAGTGGAGAGATGAGATGAAAAAAGATGGAAGGAGGAAGAAAAGAGATGAAGAAAAAGTGAAGGAGGAAAGGTAAGGATGAGAGAAAGAGGGGTAAGAAAGAAAGGATGATAAAGGAAAAGAAGTAAAAGACACAAGGAAGAAGATGGGGGAATAAAAGTGAAAAAAGATGGAAGAAGGTCAAACTCTTTTCCTCCTTCCCACCTCTCCTCACCTCTCCTCCTTCTCTCCTTTATTTCCTTTCAATTTTCAAAGAGCAAGAAAGGAGAAAAGGCTTAAAACAGCGATGGAGGAGGGAGGAAGAGTATCAAAGAGAAGACGTGGTGTGGTAGGTAGATGAGAGGAGGAGTGGGAAAAGATAAAAGATGGATGGAGGACAGATAAAAAGAAGGGTGGAAAGAAGGCAAAAGATGAAAGAAGAAGAGACTGAGGGAGGAAACTGCAAAGAGAAGATGTGGCACGGGAGGATGGGGATAAAAAAGAAACGAAGAAGAAATGAGATGGTACAGGACGAAGAAAAATGAAGACTGACAGAAAGGAAAGGGGGTGAAAAGAAAAATAGATGATGGTGCAGAAGAAGGAAAGAAGAAAAGAGAAGAAGAAAAAGAGTGAAAAACAGAGGGAGATCGGGGAAAGAGCGAGGGAGGAGGCATAAACGACAACAAGAGTGATATCAGTTTAATTGGCCTCATCTTCCTTAACAAAGAAGCTGTGATGATAAGCGTGTGTGTGTGTGTGTGTGGTAACCTATGCAGGGTGCTGCGGCACTCATTTGACTTGTTAATTCACTTCAAAAACAGCTCAATGGTTCGCCTTGTCTTCTAACACACACACATATACACACTTAACACACACACACACATACTCGGCCACAAACGCTTTGGTTGGACACAGAGACACGTGAACCACAGACACACACACACAGAAATACACTTTGCATGCACACACACAATCAGTACATGCACACATTTTGCAAGGACAAATATAAACATAAACACATCTGGTGCATGAGCACACACACACATTTAATTTGCCTGTTCATACACACACTTACGCACACTTTAACACACACAAATGCTCTGTGTAGGTTACAGATGAAGTGCTTTCAATCTTGTCCTGAAAAGAATACACTCATCTGAGGACTCTTATGTGCACCTGCAGAGAGAGAGAGAGAGAGAGAGAGGGAGGAGGGGAGATCGAGGGAGAGATGAAGGGGAAAGCGAGAGGAGAGAGAGAAGGAGGGAGGGAGGGAGGGGTGAGGAGGACTAAAGTGACATTAAGTCTTTTTCATTTCTCCTTTTCTTCTTTTTCCCCCTCCTGCATCACGTTTCCCGCTTTTTCTGTACGAAGACGCAACACGAAGTAATGAGCGACGTGTTGCAGGCGGCGCCCCCCACTGGTGGCGTTAGCTGCATTAGCTGCATAGAAAGTGACACGATTTACCATCTGAGGTGGAACAAACAGAAGAAAAGGGAGAAGAACTGTTTGTTAGCATTAGCAAACAAAAAGCAGCAGAAAAGAGGAGGGAAAAGCCGCCACAGTCCACCCCAGTGCTCTCTGACTGACGGCTGAACTTTCTGAAATACACCAAAGAAACTGAGCAACGAGCAACAAACAACACAGGACTAAACCAAAACAGTTAAACTGAACTGAACATCTAACGCTGACTAATACTAATACTACTAATACTTTTAACAGGAATTAGAACCATTATTGCTTCTAGTGTTGCTCTCTAACTTCGGTCATTGACCTCTGACCCCTGTTGCCCTTCCAATTCTTGTTTAAAAACTTACTAGAATTGATTCATTGAAAAACATGCAGTGCTCAGGACTTACTGTTGGCCTGTTTAGGGACTAGAAAACATCTTAAAGTCAAAGACTTTGCAGAAACAATAACTTTAAATTCAGTGTCTGGGTGTATTAGAGACGGCACAAAATGGCCGCAGCAAATAGTCGTCTCGGACATCCAGTGAAAGCTAAAGATGGGCGACCTAAGTGCCAGAGCGCGGAGCTGAAATCTATGTGACTCAGCACAAGAGCAATCGACTGCATTTGTAAATTGGCACTCCGAGTGCTCACAGGAAGAAAAAAAAAAAAAAAAACCAGAAAAACAAAAAAGCCAGAACAGTGTGTTTCTAAATTCAGAACACAAAGAGCAATTCCTCTGTTTTCCTGTTTGTTTTATTCAAAGTGTCACTCCGTCTCTGAGAGCGCGTTCAGAGCACTTCGTCAGAAATGTAGGTGCAGTGGATTAAATATTTACGACCTCGGCCAAATGGGGTGGGTTTCACGCGAGCTCAGGAGGGGGGTTTAGGACTCTCGAAGATCAGCCAACAGCCTCCACCAGCAAACTCAAAGCTATTAAAGACCATCCTGATGCACTGTAGTGTGGAAGGACACTGTCAGATCTCATTTAGAATATCTCCTGCCATGTGGTGGATGCTTTTACTGAAAAAGGCCTTACAGTAGCAGGAAACGTATGTTTTTTATGATGGGTGGTGTTAATGACGAAGTCTAATGGTTGTAGAATTTTTGTCTCTGCTCAGATTAACTTTCTTCTTCCTTCGTTTATTCACCAAATGCATTGGAGAAAAACGAATGTCTACTCTAAACTTTGTACCAATCCATGTTGTAAATATAGACGTAAATATGTTTCACTGGATAAGGGAATTTTTTCTGACCTGCGGGTGCTAGCACCGTCCCCAGAGCCAAGCCACTAGCATGGCAAAACTGCTGGGGTGATTACAAATGCAAAAACAGAGGAAGATCTTACAGAGCACAAAGAAGAATTATGAGATTATTCAGTTTGAATAGTACACATCAGTGTTTCAGTCACAGAAAAGTCTTTTCCATTTGTGCCAAAGCAGCGATTCACTGGACAGGAGGAAGTTTACAGTCGCCTCAGCAGTGGTGGGAAAACCCTCTTGGTTTTTGATAAGTTAAATTTCTCAGTCCAGATGAAGTTTGTCATGTTACGCTGACGATTCACTTCTCCTCCTTCATAATCTCACCTACTTCTCTTTACACTCGTTTTAAAAGTGCAGAACAAAGTTTCCAATCACGTCAGCGCTGGTGGGAAAATCCTCTCAATTCATTAGTTTCTCAGTCTTGACGATTCACTTATTTTCGGTCATAATCCTTATTTTTCTTTACGCACCTTCTTTCTGTCTTCCCCTCCTGTCTCTTCTGTCTCTCTTTCGTCCTTCGGAAAGCATTAGGATGCACGGGAAGGAAAAGGAGATGGGTAAACAACGTATGGACAACACACAGGGGACCATTGAAACAAACACACACACACACACACACACACACACAGGACCATATATATACTGTCTCTCATATGCACACACATGCAGCAGTTCTATATGATGCGCGTGTCTTTGAAGCAGTCTGTCAATCAATCACACGCTAATTCCCAAGGTTCCGTGGTCGCCATTAGCGACGGGGGTCGATGCTCGGTAACCGTGGACACAGCGGACAGCCATCGATCTGAGAGAGGAGAGAGAGAATTGTGCGTGTGTGTGTGTGTTTGATAGTCATGATGGAGAACAGTACTGTGGCTCTGCCCTCACTATTGATTGTCTTCTGGTTGCATTGAGGCGAAGCGGGCGTTCTGAGTGTGTGTATCTGTAATCCATGTTCTCTGCGTTTTTTTTGTCATGTCTGTTCACACGTGTGTGTTTGTGTACATCTAGGCACATGATCGAGTGTGTATCATTGTGTCTGTCCACCAATGTGTGTGTGTGTGTGTGTGTGTGTCAAGGTGTTCCTCAATTCAGTAATAAATTTGAGAATGGAGTCCTGACCACACAGAGGGACTCCATTTTGTATTTATAACCCACCACGCACACCCCACCCCACTTTTCCCTCATCTATCCACTGTCTGCAAGTTACTGGTCCATGTTAGCATGCTGACGTTAGCATTTAGCTCACATAGCTCAAGTAACAGTCTTCATTTGGACAAAAAAAAGTTGTTGTTGTACTAGTGGCACTTTTTGGAGTCTTTCATTTGAAGGTGTAAAATCAACTTTTTCTAAAGTCCAGCTTCGCTCCAAACGTTGTAGTTAAAGTGTAAAAGTTTCACTTGACATTGTGAATGTTAATAGATGCCATTTTTTTGTTGCGCTCTACCAGCTGATAATGAATTGGCAACGATATCGAAATGAATTTTTCCCGTTTTTACACACGATACAAACTCTAGCTGTTATTTCTCCACCTCTCTCAGTTTATCTATTTGAGTTCTTTCCCTTCATCCATCCCACTTGTTCATGTCACTCATTCTTCTTTCTGTTTTTCCATCTTTCTTTTTGCTCCTATGCCTTTCCATCTTTATATCATATTATCTCCCTCTTTTTCCTCCTTTTTCTTTCTCTCACATCAGTCCTACTTCTTTCTTTCCCATGTTTTATCCCTCAGATTTTCCCATTGTAAGTTTTCTCACTGTCTCTATATTTATATATGTTTTTATTATTATTCTTATATTTTTTTTTGCCAACATAAAATGTTAAGATTGACATTATTTGCTGTAACCTTCACTTTTGTCCCTCCTCAGTTTTGGCCTCCTTTTCACCATCGTTTTTCTCCATTTCATCCTCCTCCTCTCTCTCAGCAGGACAGCAGACAATACGTCTGGTCACTCTGCCTCAGGCTCTCTGACTGGACCTCACTATTCTCTCACTTTCTTTCTTTCTTTCCTTCTGACTTACTGAATTATAAATCAGTTACTGGTGATTACAGGTAGCATTTCAGTTTGACATAATCTGAATAATTAAACATATTTTTCCACTTATATAAATATACATAGAAGTAATGGATTGTATTTTCTTCTTTAAACTGAAAGGTTTTTTTATACATTCAGCTGTTATGGAGAAACATTAACATTTATTTGCAGCTGTGTTTTTGAGCAGTAATCGCTCTTCTAACTCCGGTTTGGTCTCCACCAGCTCCTGAGGGAAGTATCTGGCTCTTTAGCTGCTAAAGGCTGCACGATGTTCACCAGCTATTTACTGACTGCGTCTGTCGGCTGTTTGCTGCTGATCCGGTCCTGTACAGTCAGTCAGTTTTGTTGAACAGGTTGACATAATCTTTGAGTGCTGACATGTAATCAGACATGAGAGTTTTTCCTTTGCTGTAGATGTTTGTTTGTTTTGTTTTTTTAATGTGATGAAAAACAAAAAACAAGTGAATTTTTTCAGATGTTTAAAAAAAGACTGTTAGAAATTAAATTAGATAATGAAAATTAAAAATGTTTTTAATGTAGCTCACACTGAAGTGTACGTCTTTAACGAGTCCATAATAATTCATCCCTCCATCCTGCTTTAAATTAAATTTCAAACAAAACAACAACCCCTCCCTGCCTCTTTTTCCCCCTTCCTCTCTCCCTCCCTCCCTCTTTTTCCTCCCGCCCTCCCTCCATCCCTCCCTCTATCTTGTTTTCTTTATAGCTTGCAGACAACTGTACTGTGTGTGTAATGGACATTCCTCCAAGGCCATCAACCGTGACTGGGGCAAAACCAACTGACCTACACACACACACACACACACACACACACACACACACACACACACACACACACACACACACACACACACACACACACACAGATAGAAGAATGCACTGATAAGCATGCATGCATTGCCACACACACACACACACTTATACATGAAAGCAAACTGTACATAAACACTCAATGTGATGCAAAAACTGGTGTGCACATTTACACACATAACAGTGCTTTTACACAATAGGGCACACACACACACACACACACACACACACCCAGGGTCATCTCTCTCACTCTGCTGGTTGTTGTGTATAGAAGTCAGTTCCAGGTCAGTGCACAGAGCCAGGGATCTTAGTCCATACAAAAGAGTGTGTGTGTGTGTGTGTGTTTGGTTTTTCTGCATGTGTGTGTGTATCAGTGAATATACATCAGCCTGGAGGCGTCTGAAACAGCACTCACACCCTGAAACACTTCAACAAAACACTCACACTGAAAAGGCAGATTTGACAGTGACAGCCGGACGCGAGCGTCAGTATGTGTGTCATAGCTCACTGCAAAGCATCATGGGTAAAGACAGGCAGCACCTGTGCAGCCTGGTGCAGAGCTGTGGCTGGTTAGCTGTGATAGATATCGAAGGTGATGATATCTGTTTAAGTATTGGTCACTAGCTGTGGGCGTCTTACGTCTGTGAGACTGTTTGTCATAAAGATGAAGACGACGATGATGAAGGTAACAGTGACGCGTGTGTGTGTCTGTGTGTGTGTCACAGGCCTGACAGCAGCAGCCATGGCCGAGCTCCAGAAGCTTCAGAAGATGAAGATGATGATGAGTCTCCAGAACGGCAACGAGTCGGACAACGACGACTTACACTCCACCACAGGTAACATCAACACACACACACGCTCAAAAAACAAACGTCAGACACACCTGTACAGGTGTTCCACACACACGTGGGTGACGGTGTCGGCCTCTTCTGCCTGAGGTGATTGACACTTTTAATCAGGAGACTGATCCACTGGACCGTCGTCTGTCGCCACCATCGGATCAAAACTCCCACACGTTCACCAGAAATATCAAAACGAAACACGTTCATGTTCATCAGGACGAGGTCACTTCATTAGGAACACCTGTACACCTGTACACCCGTTCAAGTGAATGGGAGAGTGGTCTGAGACATTTGGACCCCACTGTACATCTATAAAAACAAAGCATTTTCACACACACAGAGCGACACACACACTTTCCGTCCCACTCCATCTCTGCTGTGTTTGCTTCTCTGAATTATTAAAAAGACAGAAAACAAAAAGCAAAGAGAAAAGAAAGAAAAGAGCGAGCGGTCCTTCCTTCTGTTTCCACCCAGTCTCTCCTGTTTCTATTTTTCTTTCTCTTCTTCCTTTTCTTCAGCTGACCTGGAAAATGGGCTGATAGAGTTACTCTTTCTCTGTTCTTTCATTTTACTCTCTTTCGCCCTGTTGTTTTTTTCTTTTTTCTTACTTATTTCCTCCCGTTCTTCTTTTATTTCGTTCAGAGCGAGTTTTGTTTTGTGAGTTCGGGGAAAGCCGTCTCTTCATTGTCCGACCTTATTTTCTTTGTAACAGACACTCACACCGGCCTGGGAAACTGCGACAGACAATAGAGCAGAGAAACGACTGTACGAATGAAAAAGAAAATAAAGCGAGGGAGGACAGAGGGGAAAAATAGACTCATAAGGAGAGAAAGGGATATTTAGGGCAAGAGGAAAAGGGAGGAAAAAGAAAAAGATCTTTGGGTGTTTGATGAGTGAAAGTTGATCGCTCGGGTTTGTCCTGCTCATGGTGACAGTCATATCTTTTTTTTTTCCTTCACAGAAATGAAAAAAACACTGAGATCAGAGCGAGGGATGAATGAGAGGAGAACTGGAGAAAGAGAAGCACAGACATATATGTCAGTGGAAACCATATCTGTCAGTGAGAGAGGAAGAAACTAGGTAGATGGAAAGAAGAGACAGAGGAAATATCTATGACACTCGCAGATATAAGGACATTTTACGTGTTAATGTACAGAATTGAGTGCTCAGTGCTGAGGTCTGAATCAACAGCTGCAGCAGTGATGTGAGGATCCTAAAATGCTTTGCACAGACAGAATCAGGAGACCTGGAGCTTTCCAGTGATGCAGAATTAGTCAAGGTTGTGTGGAGACTGAGTCCAGAGCAGCTTCTAAAATGAAAGGATTTGTTGCTTTCATTTGTTTCATATGAAGAAACTGAAAATTGATGGTTTGGTCAAAACAAGCGTTCTGTCGACACCAGCTTGAGTTCAGGGAAAGTGTGAAGAGCTTTTCACTTTTTTTTTTTTTTTTTTTTGTGACATTTTCTGGACTAAATGATTAATCGACAATGAAAAGAGTCTTTAGTCAGAGAGTCAACTGAGAGCAAAGGTGCAAGAGACGAGAGAGAAAGAAGAGAGTAACTGATAGACAAAGGAGGGAGAGAAAGGGAGAGAGAGAGAGAGAGATGAAGAAGATGTGAAGAAGCCAAAAAAGTGAAAGAGAGGAGGGAGGCAGGGAAGGAGAGGACAAGGCCAAGGAAAAAATGACAAGTGTGTGTGTGTGTGTGTAAAAGAGAGAGAGAGAACATCTGCCCATCTGTTTATACTTCTTTTCTTCCCTGGTGTAAATGGCAGAGGGGATGAGGCCCAGCTGTCATCTACACACACACACCACACACGCACACACACACACACACACACACACACACACACAGAGCACAGGGATTTCAGTAGGCAATAATAGAGAGAGACGGTTGCTAATTCAAACTAATGGAGGGAGATGAAGATGGATGAGAGAGAGAACAGGGGAGCGGAGAGAGAGAGATGTGGAGGGTGAGAGAGGCATCGTCTCACAGGGAGAGAGAAGAGAGAGAGAGTACAGGAATGAAGGAGTGAGGAGAGAAAAAGATGGTTTCACTCTTTTCCACAAAAATCAAACACCTGAAGGGAACAAACGTGTTTCGTGATAACGAGCGTAACAACATCACGATATGTGACGTCCGGTAAAACACCTCAGCCACAAACACATAATTAAACTTAAGCATTTAAAACGTCGTGGAATCTGTGGCAGAGCTGTTGTGTTGAATTGTGTTAAGGCTCGTTTCTATGACGCGAACTTACTGACCTGCAGCTGAACTCGCAGACGTTGTCCCACGTGTGACGGCGTCTGTCTCGCCGTCGCCCTGTTACATACAGTTTAATTTACACCTTGTCCATTAGATTTGTACACTGAGGCTCCTCGTAGTGCACTGTCGCCCCCGTACGATACGTGTTGTGTGTTTTATGACGAGCAGCAGTGATGATGTTATTATCTGTCACTGAGGGTTTTGATCCTATTAGATCATAAATGTCTGAACATCCAGGCCTCTGTGTTTCTGCATCTCTGCCCAGGAGGGAGCGAGTGCTCCTGGGATAAGGAGCGCCTGACCAGCCCCCCTGCTGGAGCCCACAGCGGAGGGCCAGGAGGTGGGGGAGGTGGAGGAGCATCAGCAGGAGCAGCGGGAGGCGCCGGAGGAGGAGGAGGAGGTGGTGCAGCCGCAGGTGGAGGCAGTGGGAGGGGGCCGGCCATAGGAGCAGTCAATCAACAACAGCTCCAACAGCAGCAACAGCTACTGGCTAACCGTGAGTAAACACACACACACACACACACACTAACACATACACACACACACAGCCTGAACGTGAGTGTGTGTGTGTGTTTAAAGAGGTGGCAATATTTGTTAATGTACGCCATTTAATCTGTTCCCATCTCCTGTATTAACACTCTGCCTGGATTAATCAGCACACACTCTACTAAATGACTCAATTCATCAACACCACACACACACACACACACACACACGCATACACACACTCACACACACACACACACGCATGCACTCCCACATATAGACACGCAAACAAACAGAAACACACCCATACTCGCTCTTTTTCTTATTGCAGAAGTAATGTATTTGCACACACAAGTCACACACACACACACACACACACTGGGCAGAGGGAGGTGACAAACACTCACATTGATTATTCTATCACTTCAGTCGTCACGACAACAGCAATCAGTGTTATTGTTTCATTGGAATGAAAGCAGCCGCTGCGATTTTTTTTATTTTTTGGGTGTGTGTGTGTTTTCGGCAGCTGAGGCGACTCCTCTTCAGCGTGTACATACTGAGCTCTCCTTTGAAAATGAGGGGCTATTTTAGGGTCAGTGGGGTGTGAGGTCAGAGGTCAGAGGTCAAGGTCACGGAGGTTCAGGGTTAAAGGGTGAATTAAAGTCAATGGAACGAGCGCAGTGAAATGTGTTGTTGTTAGTGTGTTTCCTGAGACGGGGGGAGGAAAAAAAGAGGTGTGAGACTGATGAAGGAGGAGAGGTGGACAGAGAAACAGAGAAAAGAATGATGAATGCAAAGCGGCAGAGAAATAAAAAACAGAGAAAAAAGAAAGAATTAAAAACAAAGGGAGGAGCAGTAAAAATAAAAGATGGAGAAAAAAGACAAAGCAAAAGGGAAATAACAGAAAAAAGATGTCGAGGAAGAAAAAAAGTCTCTGACCTCCCTTTTCTTTCGCCTCATCACCCTTTAACCTCCGTATTTTCTCCTCTTCCTTTCCATCTCTCCCTCCTCCTCTGCTTTGTCAACTTTTATTAGTGAAACATTTGACACTGAGATGACACCTCTCCCTCCCTCCCTCCCTCTCTCCTCAAGGTTAAGTTCATCACAAGTTCACAGACACAGTACGGTTCAGTCTCTCTCTCCCTCTGTTACGCTCTTAGATTTTTACCACGGCTTCGTTTCACAGTTGATCGTGAAATCGCCGCGAGTTTTCATTTTCTTTTGCAGATTTTCTGAAAATTTTCGTTTCAAATTTCCGCCACACTTGGATGGAAACTAAAATTCACGGCTGCTGTTTGTCTTCGCTCTCAGGCCTGGACCTGCCCTTCATGATGATGCCCCACCCCCTGCTGCCCATGGGGCTGCCTCCCGCGTCCGTCGCCATGGCGATGTCACAGATGAACCATCTCAGCACCATCGCCAACATGGCCGCCGCGGCCCAGCAGATACACACTCACGTACATCGCGCACCTGTCATCAAGGTAACGCGTCTCCTGTCAGTAATGGAGTGTCGTCACAGGTGACCGTGGTTCAGACAGGCCTCTGATGATCCTCCTCAGACGTTACGGGAAACCCCGCGGAACCTTTAGACGGAATTACATCTCACTCATTCATTCATTCAGTTTTTTTATTCTGTCTTTCTCCAGGAGAGAGTGTGTGACAGTCCGTCTCTCTCTCCGTCTGTCGATGAGACCAACACCCCTCTGCAGTCGCAGCCCAGCAGCTCGGCCTCCAGCTCGCCCGAAAGACTGGGTACACACACAACAACGCACACACACACACACACACACACACGCACAGACGCACATTAGTTCTGCAGTGATTAGAATCGATTAATCAAACTGTTTTTTACCAATGTCTGACAATTTATCATTTTATTGATCAAAGTATTTAAAAGTAATTTAATTGAGGAAATTGAATTAATAATAAAAACCATTATTAACGTGGATTCACTTACTGTATGTGCACAATATGTAGATTCATTAAATACATTCATACAGACAGATCAGACAGTACACAAAAACATCCATACTTTTCAGACATCAGCACATGTACACACAGACAGACACACACACATTTATGTAAGCGTACTTTGTGTTTGCACACGAATACACACTCACACACTCTGCTTTTTCTTTCTACAGGATTGGTGTCAGCTGATGCAGATGTTGCACTGACCAACCCTGCCGCACCCATCAAGAAAATAACAAAAGACAAAGGTTGGACCACACACACACACACACACACACACACACACACACTTATATAAGTGAGGATATTCCATTACCCACCTAATCTAAACCCTTACCCATTTTCTTTTGACAACTGATAAATTGTCCTCACTTAGGATGGATCTCCTCATCTACTGTATTCACACACACACACGAAGACACTGTGACTGAAAACACACACATGCTGAGACAAATATGCGTTCACACACACACACACACACACACACAAACAGAAGCGTCAGGATGTTCTGGCGCTCCTATTGATCACCTGTCTCTGAGCCATCAATCAGAGGGATAAAGGAGGGAGGGAGGGATGGAGGAGGGTGAGCGAGGGAGGCTAAGTGAAGGAGGCATGGCTAAAAGGGGTCAGGAGGTCACACACTAAAAGCATGTGGGGCCTCTCCTCCCTCCATCACGCTCTCTGTGTTTTTCATTCTTATAACACATTGTTTTCATCTTTCTTTACTCTCCATCTTTTCCTCCACCTCTACCCTCATTTCCACTCCATTCATACCCCTGAAGCGCCACTGCAGACATCAGCAGGAGCAGCAGAGGGAAAGCTGCCTTTACAATCAAGAACAGGAAACAAAAAAAAGAGAAATTCATGTGATGCTTTTCAAAGGAGCAGGAGCTCGCTGACAGCATGGTTGTGTTCGTGCTGAGAAAGGGACCAAGACAGAGGTGGAGACAGAAAGAAAGAGAGATCTGAGACTGAGATGGACTCTGGGAAATTTTGGAGAGTGAAATGAAGGAAGAATGGAAAAAGAGGAAGGTATAAAAGAGCTGAACGTGTGACAGAGAAAAAAAGACGAGCGAAAAAGATGAAGATGAGGGAAAAACAGGAGCGGAAGGGGAGAAAAAGTGATGAAGGAAGATATGAGAAGAGAAAGAGGGGAAATGTAGAGTGGAGGGATGGATGGATGGATGGATGAAGTGGCAGATAGGGGATAGAGATGGTGTGTGTGTGTGTGTGTGTCAGAGTGCATCTTAATCAGCGTTAATTTCACAGCAGAGTTAACCCAGTTGTCAGTGTGTTAGGCATTAAGGGCTGAGCAGACACTGTGACGCACTCGCTATGAACACAAACACACACACACACGGACACACACAAATCAAGGATGTCTTTAATCCTTGCCAATTAGTACCCCACATGATTGTCTGAATACTAACAACCTCTGTGTGTGTGTGTGTGTGTGTGTTGGGTGTAATTGATTTCTCTGATGCTGCTTCGTTGCCTTTTATACCTTCGTAAACATCAACATTTCATAAACTTCCCTCGAACCACGAATCGCTGACGGAAACTTTCCATTCATTTATTCCTCTGTAACAGTTTGAGAGCAGAGTGTTTCACTCTGACCGAACCGACGGCTTCAGTCCAGTTTACACTGCAGATGAACAAACCTCTGGTACCTCAGTCCTTATGCTAAGCTAAGCTAAGCTAAGCTCTGATGCACCTCCATCCCTGCAGCTAATGTGTTTTTTTAAAAACTATGAATGCAGGTTCTTAAATGCTGGACCTGATTTAAAAATAAAAATTATAACCTTGTAATCTCTTCTTCGTTGCTCGTCACAGAAGAGTCTTCGCTGGGTCAAGCCCTGCCCCCCGGGTTCCCCGCTCCGTTCCTATTCGCTGACGGTTTGTCGTCAGTGGAGACCCTGCTCACCAACATACAGGTATGACCCCGCGTTTCCTGTTTCGGTTTCTAAACCTGGTTGTGTTATGTGTTGTGTGGAAGACTTGTGGAGAGGTCAAGGATTCAAGGGGATCAGTGGGTTATTATATTATGAGGTTGATGGTGTTACGGTGAACACGGATGTGTTGGTAAAGTTTATTCCCTCTGGAATTAAACACGTTAAGATACTGTTGATTCGCACTTAAATAATATTGATTTGCATTTTTTAAATTCCTTTATTTACAAGTACGTTTTTACAAACAAGGAATTGGTGAAAAACAATATTAAAATGAAAGATATTAAAAGAAATTTGATCCCTGATTTCAGAGAGTAATCTACTGTCAGAAACGTTAACGTCTGTTAAAGTTATATTTCCTATAACTCGACTTCTACCAAACCTCCGCCCTCAGGGCCTGCTGAAGGTGGCGGTGGAGAACGCCCGGGCGCAGGACAAACAGATCCAGGCGGAGAAGAGAGAGCTGAAGATGGAGCTCTACAGAGAGAGAGAGATGAGGGAGAGTCTGGAACGACAGCTCACCTCCGAGCTGCAGAGCCGAGGTCTGACAACCCGACGGTCGACTCACATGACACAGACATTTACATGACCACGTATACAGAGTAGGAAACATAACTGATGCTCATGTTCAGTGGCAGCATTTATTTATTCTTTTATTGTACCACATGGAAGTCACAGGTCGTCAGGGTGGATTCTGGGTGAACAAAGCTCAGGGTTTCGACACCGGAGACCAGTGTTGTGCTTCTTGGTCCTGACTGGGGTTAGGTTCAGGTGTCCCAGCAGGCAGTGTCCTGTTTGGTGCTTTAATATTTGAATACTACAGTTAAGAATATCTAGGAAACAGGTTTGACTCTGAACAGCATCGCACAGCTGATAGAAGAGTGAAATTTCCCTTTAAGTCACCGCATGTCCTCGTTGTCGTCCTCTAGCCTCCATCCAGAAGCGCCTGAAGAAGGAGAAGAAGGCCAAGAGGAAGCTGCAGGAGGCGCTGGAGTTCGAGTCGAAGAGGAGGGAGAGAGTGGAGGACGCTTTGAAACACTCGTCCTCGTCCTCCCCCTCTCCTGAGCCGCTGCACGCCGCCAACAACAACACCAACAACAACGGCAAGAACGGTAACAACCAACAGCAGTTCATCAGACAATGTTCCTCAGTGGCCTAATGATCAGAGGACAGAGAGTAAAAATGACAATGAATGATGAATTTTTTTTTTTTAACAGAGGAGTTAAAGTGCTAAACAGGAAAAACAAAACATCCAAAATGTGTGTTTGAGGTTTGGTTTTCTTCATGAGTCTGGTTTGTTTTTGACCTGCACATAGTTACAAGGTGCTCTTTGTTTTTTATTGGCCGACCCACTGAGACGCTGTCTTGTCTTTGTGTTTCATACCAGACGCTGCTGTAGCCGAGGATAAACCTGAACTTAATGGAAACCAGCAAGACAACGGCGCTGTACAAGGTACCTGAGCACACACACACACACACACACTCATGTGCCGGCAGCAGACACACATCCAAACAATAAAAAAACAGCATAAAACACACACAGGCACACAGTGAGATACACACTCATGCGTGCAGAGTCATGCTGATACACACACGCGCCACACATTAACAGATATGATACTGTACACACGCATGTTCAAAGGCAGACTTACAAGTTTCTGTGCACACACACACACACACATGTGGCAGGCATATGTGTGTGTTGGGGCCCAGGCTAGATTAGCGGAGACATTAAGCAGACACAGAGACACTGTGGCCTCCCTTTGATGTACACCTTATAAGACACACGTGTGTGTTTGTGTGTGTGGAAATATTTCATTGGGCTTATGTGTGTGTGTCTGTGTGTGTAACTGTGGACATTTTTTGTGTCAACATGCCTGTATTTTCTTTGTTTGTTTTTGTATTTCCATCAGACCAATTTGAGTTTTTGACCCTAACGGTGAGGACATTTTTTTTTAGGTTTTTGGACAGTGAGGACATTTATGTACAGTCAGGACAGCTGGAAGACGCTAAGCTGTTTGGAAAGTGAGGACATTTTTGAAGGATTGTTTTTTTTTGGAAAACAGGATTTGTTGAAAGTAAGGACCACAGTTTGGGATTGTAGGAGGAGTGAGGATTTTCCTGACCTGGCTTTAAGAAGTTGGAATTAGGGTTTAGGACAGAGTTTAGGTTAGAGGTGGGAATGCATTATGCCAATGAGGGTCCTCACAAGTACAGTACCGACTCGTGTGTGTTAGTATGCATGTGTCGTCCTCTTTCCACCAGCTGTGCTCAGTCCTCCCTGACATTGAAAACCTTCACTTGAAACTCTGCATGTGTATAAATGAGTATCTACAGACACACTCCCTGCGTGTGTGTGTGTGTGCTCCCTGTACCTGTGCATTTTAGTGTGTGTGTGTGTGTTTGATCCACACTCTAGTGAGACAGGGAACTCTAATTAGCTCTCTCTCCTCTTTAGACCCCTTTTAGATCTCCTCTCTTCTGCAAGCCAAGCACTCACACTCACACACACACTCACGCACACTCACACACACACACACTCACACACACACAGAGACCCACCTGATTTCATTAATGTTGATTGGCCCAGTAGGACCCCTTTGCTGCCTCGCTCACACACACTCATCCCTCCTGCCATAAAAGCATTTTGCACCTATGGTGGTTTACTCACACACACACACACACACACACCTCTCCCCTGCCTCTCTCACCTTCCACACTCTTAATTAACGAGTGAAGAGAAAACTGCTGAATACAAAGAAAGACATCGCATTACAATCAGAAAGAAGGGAGGGAGGAAAAAATGAGAAGCAAGGAAGAGGGGGGGTAAAAAGAAAAACATAAGATCGGTTTCTCTTGGTTGTTCAAAGATAACCAGACTAATTGGCCGTAAAGAAAAAAAATAAATAAAGTGAGGAAGAAGAGAGGATGAAGGAGATGGCAGGAAAGAAAAGTAAAAGGATGGAGGACAGGAGCTGAGGATGATGAAAAAATGAAGAGTGAAGAGGAAGAAAAGATGAGGACAGGAGGAGGAAAGACGGGGATAAAGAAATGGGCGGAAGGGAGGAGAGAGAAGAGGAGGTGGAGGAGTGAGAAAAGGACAGAAAAAGGAGAAAAGTAAATGGTTAACGGAGGAAGAACGGGAGGAAAAGTGAAAAGATGAAGAGGGAGTGGAAAAGGTGGGATGAAATGGAAAGAAAGGGAAGTGAAATTAATGAAGAGGAAAAAGAACAGAGTGCAAGAAAGGAGGGAACATGAGGAGAGGAGAAGAACAGAGGTGAAGAAAAAGAAACTATTAGGAAAAGGTGAGGGAAAAAGAGAAGATAGAGAAGTAAAAAGAAGGCGAGGGAAATAAAGAGGACAAGGGAACAGTGTCAGCAGGTGGAGAAGAGGAAAGATGGAGAGGTGGTGGAAAAGAAGGGATGACGGGGGAGGAGAGGTGGGGGATGAAAAGAAATGGATGTGGACAAATAAGGGGGAAAAATAGATGATAAACAGGGAGGATGAGGAGACAGAACGAGGAGAGGACAAGAAAGGAGAAGGAAAGAATGAGGAGGAGAACGGAGAGAAAAGAAAAACAAGAGGTAGATAAAGAAGTTATAAGAAGAAGAAAAGAAAAGGGGGTGAAGAGAGCAAAAAAAGGAGCAAACCATAAGAAGAAATGGAGAAAAGAAATAGATGAGTGGAAAAGAAAAATTAGAGGAGAAAGAAAATATGAGAAGAAAAAGGAAATGAAAGGTCATTGAGCTGGAGGAGAGGGAATGGAGAGGATGCATGGAATAGGAGGAGGGAAAGGAGGACAGGAGAAGGAGGGATGAGGGAGGAGGGGGAGGAGGAGTGTGCAGATTCCCGGGGATGGAGTTGAAAAATGTGACCTTGTTCCAAGACCTGGTGACATTTCCTCCACCCAGCTGATAGACTTTTAACAAGGCAGGTCAACGTCATTTTTAACCAGGACAGTCAACACACACACACACAGACAGGCACACACACACACACACACACAGATACACAGACAGGTGCACACACACACACAGACACGCACACACACACACAGATACACAGACAGGCGCGCACACACACACACAGATACACAGACAGGTGCACACACACACACAGACACGCACACACACACACAGATACACAGACAGGTGCACACACACACACAGACAGGCGCACACACACACACACAGATACACAGACAGGTGCACACACACACACAGATACACAGACAGGTGCACACACACACACAGATACACAGACAGGTGCACACACACACACAGACACGCACACACACACACAGACACACACACACACACACACACACACACACACACACACACACACACACACACACACACACACACACACACACACCACACACACACACACACACACACACACACACACACACACACACACACACACAGACAGACAGCACACACACACACACACACACAGACACACAGACAGGCACACACACACACACACACAGATACACAGACAGGCGCACACACACACACACACACACACACACACACACACACACACACACACACACACACACACACACACACACACACACACACACACACACACAGACACACACACACACACACACACACACACACACACACACACACACACACACACACACACACACACACACACACACACACACACACACAGATACACACACACACGCACACACACACACAGACACACACAGACAGGCGTGCACACACACACACACACACACACACACACACACACACACACACACACACACACACACACACACACACGCACACACAGACACACACACACACACAGGCGTGCACGCACGCGCACACACACACACTGAGGCGGGTGGTGTGTTTTTTATAGTGACAGATAGAGGTGATAGGCGAAGGGAAACACGGTTGCCAGGTCGAAATGGTAACAGGAAGAGATGAAAAGCAGGAAGGATGAGCACAAAGAATAAAGTTATTCATTCAAAATAATCGAAATATTTCTCCTCTCCTCTCACCGTCGTTACCTCTTTACATTTCTGTCTCGTTGTGACTAAATTTCCTTTACTGAAAACCATCCTCTGTGTAAAGGCCTGATTTGAAATGTTAAAGGAAATGAAGGAGTTACTCACAGCTGGAAGAACTTTAAACAGCCGGCGGACAGCGAGGTGAAAAGCTCCAGCAGCTGAAACACAAAACATAAAGCAGGAAATGTTTGTGTGACAGTTTGTATCTTCATTTATCATCTTTTCTCTGCTCAAATCAATGATTCCACATGAAATACAATTAAAAACCAAACTAATGAATCATTTAAGTCCTTTTTCTTTCTGCACATCAACATTCAACAATCATGACTTTACAGATGATTTTGCACAATACAGTATTTTAAATATTGGAGTATGGATCTGAACCACTGCTCGTCCTGATGTCACAGCTTGATCGACATCAGCTGGTGCAATTTAATGTAAAGTACAGGACATTAATTACATTAATAAAGTCTGAACAGTTCCCTGTGTGATTTATTCTGAAGCTACTTTACACAGACTCTTTGTTCTGTTTTGAAGCTGCTGGGACACGACAGTGTTTACACAGCTCACATATCCCAACAGTGATTCATCAAATAATCAATTATTAAGACAAAAACATTCTCTGATTACAGCTTCTCGACTGTTGGTCAGACAGTCGTCACCTTAGACTCTGAGAAACTGGAACAGACATTTCACATACAAAATAAATAACTGATTACTGATCGATTTAGAAAACAAGCAGCAGATTAATATATATATATATATATATAGATAATGAAAAGAATCATTAGCTGCATCTGAAACTACAGAAATGACAGAGAGCATGTTATGTCCTGTGGGATGATTCATTTAAACACAGAAATTAGTTTGGCACAAGTTTGATAATCTGTTAATAGTTTCTGTGATTTTTTTCATAAAGCAAAAATCCCACAAATTGTTCAGTTCCAGCTTCTCAGATGTGACTGTGTATCTGTCTAACTGAGCATCTTTGGGTTTGGACTGACTGACAGAAGTTTACTGTGCCATGACAGTAATACTGAAATTAATCTAACCACAGAAAATGCACACGTCTGAACGTCTGACAACACACAACCATGACAATGACTAAATTACAGCAGGAGTTAGAGATCTGAGTTTTAAGGACATCACTCGAGGGGGGAGCGATGGGGGAGTAAGGGGGTGGGTGGGTGGGGGGTTCAGCGCTGAGACTCAAGTTACAGGACAGTTTTTAAGCACCAGGCCAAACCTGCTGCCTAAAGGAGAAAAAGAAAGGACAGGAGAGGACAGAGAGAAGAATGGGTCGGGATAAAAATAATATCAGAGTAACAGATAGAGGACAGGAGGGAGCAGTGGGGAGGCGAGGAGGAGGAGGAGGGGATGCATGTAGAATAGAGGGATGAAAGAGGAGGAGAGGAGGGGGTTTGAGTGGATCGTGGAGTGATAAAAATAGGGAAGGGCAGGAGATGAGAGGGATGAAAAGGAGGGAAGGCAGGGAATATGAAGGAGGAAACGAGGGGCGAGCGCAAGATGAAAGAGAAAATTTAAGAAAGTTTTTTTACACCAACATGGAGACCTCAAACCTGTTTCACATCTAAAAAAAAATACAAAGAATGATGAATAGAGGACAAAATGAGAGGGTGAGATGACGACAAAGAGCAAGAGCAAGATAAGTTTAAAAAAAAAGTAGTAAAGGGCAAGATAAAGAGGAGTGTGGAATGAAAAGAGGGGAAAGAGGAGGGCGGGCAGGTTTATGGTTGCTGTTATGCAGAAATGTAAACACTTTGCAGCGTTCGCAGAAAACAATGACACCGCAGGGAGAGGAAGGTGTGTGTGTGTGTGTGTGTTTTTGCCTGTTTCTGTTGTACGCATGTGTGCGTTCGGTGTGTCTGTGCGCTCCTGTGTGGGTGGGTGCAGCAACAGCACTACGGGGAGCGGAAGGGGAACGACGGAGGTGAAATGAGAGAGAAAGAAAGAGAGAGGGAGAGCCGACCCTGGCAAAATTGGAGATATGAGATTTCTATCATTAACGGATGCTGCGTAAAGGGAGAGCGAGACTGCAACACAAAAAAAACAAAACGACATCCTGCTGTAATAATCATGATGAAAGCATGAAGTTCCTGCACAAATGTGAGCTCATTAGATTTCAACCAAACACTCAACATCTTTAACACGTTCGAAGGAACAAGCTCCAAACCAGAGATTTCAATTTACCGATCAATCAGTCAATCAACTGAGAAAACAACCGGCAGATCAATCGATAATGAAAACAATCATGAGACCAATCAAAGATGTTAATTTTACTGCTGCTCTGTCTGTGTTTTTATTTTTTACCCAGAATCCCGGCCGTTTCTGAAGACCCCCATGATGTTTTAGAGCCGGAGACTCCACCCCTCCCCACCTTACCCTTCACAGCCCCGCCCACACCTGCACAGAGGAACTGTAACTGCAACGACCTCCCCAGGCGGGATTCTACCTTTGCTACCATGCGACCTTTTGGACGTTGCTAAGAAACAATGAGACTACTAAGAGACACGCCCCTTACATGGACTTATTTTGGGGTCGTCTGTACCTTTTTCTTCTCTTTCTTCTTTTTAGACAAACTTCACTCCGTTCATTCCTTTTTTTCTCTCCTGACACAAGGACCTCTCTCATCCCTCGTTTGTTTTCAAAAACTGCAAAGTAAAAAATCAAGAAGTCACGGCGAGGCAAACGGACAGGACCGATTCAACGCGCTCTCACATTTAGACGGATGTCATCACAAATCAACTTGGTAGAACGCTGAATGGAAAGATTACCACCAGAGATCAATTTGATTGGACAACTGAGACTTAAATGGTCCAATAAAATGATGTGAGTCATGGGACCAAACGAGCCTGTCGCTGATTGGTGCTGAAGAGACAAGAGTGGTTTCATGAAAAGACTAAACGTTCTTATTTCCTTTTCTTAAAAAGCGAAAGTTTCAAACCCCCTCTGGATCTAAACGTAACTTCAGTCAACCCCACTGGCTGGCTGTCGCCACGCTCTGATTGGACGGTAACCAGCTAATCGGAGGCGCTCAGGATGACGGAGGAAGCGGGGTTTAAAAAAAAAAAAAAGTGTAAAAAATATTTGGAAGGGGGAAAAAAAAAAGAGGAAAACAATCTGGGAGGCTATTTCTGTCTCTCATGTTTCATTCATTTTTGTTTTCCATACAGGGACTGAAAAGAATGCATGGGAAAACTTTTCTTATGTTGTCATTTGGTTTATTTTATCCTCCGTACACTCCTTACTTCCAACTCTCGTTATCCTCTTCCCCCTCTTCTTCTCTATTTTCTGTCTCTTTACCATATAAATCAGCTCCTCTTCCTCTTACGTCTTCTCACTTTTTTGCTTCCTCTCCTTTTCCCTGCTCCTTCTACATCTTTCTTTTATCCTTTATGTCCTCTCTCTCTTTCTCTCTTTCCGAGGCATTACTCTGAAAATGTTGGATGCAGCTTTTCAATGTATGAAGTATTTTCTATCACCCTTAACTTGTGAAATCAGTTTCTCAAATGCAAAAGTAAAAAAAAACAAAAAGCAAACAAAAAAAAAACAAAACCCTTTTTTATTACGATGGAGTGATTTTTAGACACAATATTATATCCTAAAAGTACGTTGAATTCTCTTCCTCAACATTGGACCTTTTCACCTTTTGATCCCCGTTCCCTGTGACCAGGAAGTAGTCGTCAAGTTTCTGGTGTTTGGCAAACGAAAGACAAGGAGCGCTTGATTTGTCTGAAGTTTTTAAAACAACCCCAGTGAAACATTTTTCATAATTCAATTTTTTTATTTCTTTTTGGCTGGACTCAAGAAGGTATCTGTGATCGTCTCCCTTAAAGTGATGAAATGTACCACAGGTGAAGAAAACAAGCGCTCCTCAGCTGCACGGCAAACACCAGAAGCTTTTTATTCCCCCGATTTTCTGACCTACTAAGAGTGCAGACTATTGTGTTGCAGTTTTGTTTATTCCACTGCGTGTTTTGTTTGTTTATTTGTTGATTAGTATTTGAAATGTGTACGGGAGGAATGAGGGAGGGTGGGGCCAGGGTGGGTGGGGACTTGGGCCTAACAGGATATTCAGTGTAGATAGAAACAACATTCGGCGTTTTCTTGTTTTTGTTTTATTTTTTTCTCCTGACGATCTCTGAAGTCTGTCACTGTTCTCTGGGTTTGAGCTGACTGCAAATATACAGTATTATAATGACCAGTGTATGGTGGTGTTTCATACTCACACACACACACACACACACACACAAACTCTCCCTATAACTAACTATGAGTATATGTAGGCACAGCGTTGCTATGAGCTAAGTGCTAACATCAGCATGTTTCCCGATGATGGCTCTAAAAGTCTGTAGATCAACAAAGTTACTACAGTTCACCCTGAGGGGAACATGAACCAGGTTTCATGGCAACCTGTCCAACAGTTGTTGAGACCTTTGACTCAGAACCACAAAGGCGAACCCCATGATGGCGCCAGAGCAAACATCACGGGAACCGCAGCTGTCTGCTGAGTTAAAGTCCACGGATCACCAAAGTGCACCCTCTGTACCGGCTTTCACAGCTGAGGATCACCGAAGCGATGGAGCAAACCTGCCGTCCCACATCAGCGAGACACACCGCGCTGCCGCCGCTGAAAATAACCCCCGACACATGCAGTACTTTCTCCTGCCTGAGCAACGCACCAGCCTTTTCTTCATAAATATTCAGGTAAGTTCTGTCTGTGATTTAAAAATGACTTTCTGGGAACTGCTAAACATTTAAATAAACACAAACACGCACACACACACACACACGAAGGTATTTCACAACACATTCACATACTCATACACACATAACCACATAAAACAAATACAGATAGGCACTTTGGTATTCTGGTAATGTATTTCACGGACACACACACACTCGCACACAGAAGCCAGAGAGTAAACACACACACGTCGTCTATGTTCCATTTAGACTGTATATTTACTCTGCATTACGAGGTTAATGAGGTGAAGCCTTTCCCTTTCTCTCTCTCTCTCTCTCTCTCTCTCTCTCTCTAATGGATGTCTACCTCTCTCCCCCTCTCTCATCCCCTGCTTCTGCCTGTAATTCCCTCTCACCCCTGTCACTCTTCTTTCCTCCTCTGTTTTCCTTCTCTCTCTTTAACAATCATTCCTAGTGCCACTCTTTTGATCTTTGCTTTCCATTTTTCTATCCCGTTTCATCCCATCCGTCTCTTTCTCTCTCTCTCCATCTCTCTCCGTTTACTAAATAGCTGATGTCACTTTTTCCATTTCCCCTAATGGAGGCAGAAACACAGAGCGATGGACAGAGAGGGGAGATGAAGAAGGATGGATAGAAAGCGAAGGAGGCAACGAGGAAGGATGAAAAGGTGACGGCGTGGGGAAAAAAGAGATTGAAGGATCCGAGAGTCGACGGTGGGAGAAAATGAAGGAAAGGTGAAAAGAGAGGTGGGGGAGATGATGGACAGAGGGGGGGGAAAGAGGTGTAACATGATGAAATGATGTGCGTTTAAAGAAGGAAGATAGAGAGAGGGGCAGAGGATGATGGGTA
The DNA here is from genome assembly GCA_016801885.1 of Toxotes chatareus. NCBI lineage: Eukaryota > Metazoa > Chordata > Actinopteri > Toxotidae > Toxotes > Toxotes chatareus. The sequence continues at coordinate 13,858,556 of CM028893.1, forward strand.
ATGAAAAGACAGAAAGTGAGAAACATGTCCGAGACAAACAGTGACCCATCATGAAAAGGTTTAGCATCGATTTTTAAAGAGGAAATCCACCTGAAAACACTGTTACTGGTCAATCTAACGACTCTTTAACCAAACAGGCCTCAGCTCTTCCTCTAAACACTGTAAATACACAGAGCAAAAAATAAATAAATCTGTCATTGTTATTAAAGATGGTTCCAGCTAAACACATGTAAATAAAATCTAATAAACCACAGAACACTGTAAAGGACTCAGTGGTGTTGAGTCTATAAACAAAATGTGCAAAAGAAGTGAAATTAAAAAGTTTCACCACCACAGTGAAAATCAGACCAACAGTCCAAATGATTAGAGGAACAAACGGATAGAGAGAACACAAGAAGGATAAGAGAAACACGGAGGACGAGACAAAAAAAAAGAGGCAGAAAAGTTGAACGGAAACAATAAACATGAAAGGATGGAGTGAAAATATAAAAACGAGGGGTGGAAAAAAGGTGCAGGGGGCTGAATGTAATGATGGAGGGATGGAAGGAGGACGGAGAGAAGAGAACAGAGACATTCCCAGACAGAGCAGCCAGGCTGTTAAAACACACACACACACACACACACACACACCTCGCTCCGTCATTAGTCTTCATTAGAGTCTTTATGAGGAAAATTAGAAAGGGAGTTTCCTCCCAAACCGAGCCCTGGAGTCCAACCTGCCGGGGTGTGTGTGTGTGTGTGTGTGTGTGTGTGTGTGTGTGTGTGTGTGTGTGTGTGGAGTGGAGTTGTGGTCTAAACACACACACACACACACACACACAATCCTGATGAACCTGTGTGTTTTCTCAAGGACAGGGGAGTGGACAGTGGTTAGACATTAAGAGTAAAGGGACGGAGAGAAAGATGGAAAGATGCTGGACTGAGTAAGATAAAAAAGCTGTGAGGAAAACAGCGTAAAAGAGAAAAGAGAGAGAAGGAAATTTATTTTGAAAATGTCCATTACAATGTCCAAACTGTTTTTAAAAATGAAAATAAAATTTATGGTTCATAAAAACCAGGAATGTCAGAGTGTCTGTGACGTACTGAACATATGGTGGGACAGAGAACCGTCCTCTGGTCTTCAGGACTCACAGACCTCCACAGTCCTGCTGGAGCTTATGTTGTTTGACTGAGGACTCACACTGATGATCTGGTCATGTTAATCAGATGATCCAGTCCTGACACAGCCTGTCTCTGACACACTGGACCACAGACCGCAGGCTAAATGTGTGTGTCTGTCTTACAGTGTGAGTTTGTGTGCGGTTTGTTTGTGTAGCTATGAATGTGTGTATATGTGTATGTGTGTTTGTGTGTCGTCTTGGTGCTGACAGCTTATCATTATCCACAGACAGCTGGAGGACACACACACACACTCACACACACACACACATACGTCCTATACTTGTGAGGACCCTTAATGACATTATGCATTCTCCATTCTTTCCAAAAATGTCTTCACTTCCCAGAATTTCCTCACGTCCAAAATGTTTTCACATTTTCAAAATGTCCTCACTTTTACTTCTTCGCTAATGTCTCATGAAAAAATGTCTGAAAAAAAGCTGTCCTCGGTTTCCAAAAAAAAAAGTCCAGACTTCTCACTTCACGCATTGTCCGTTTCAATGTCCCAAAATGTCACCACTTCAAGATTAAATGTTCTTACTCTAACTGTCCTCACTTTCCAAAAAATATCCGAATTTGTCCAAACAATAAAAATTTTGTGAACAAGTTCTGAAAATCACAAATGTCCTTAAATTCCAAAATGTCCTCACATTTAAAAAGTCCCCCTTTCCCCAAATCTCACTCTCTAAAATGTCCTCAATTCACACAAATGTCCTTATTTTCCAAAAATATTAGTCCTGAGTGTTTATATATTTGCTTTTTATCCACGTGTCTGATTCTTCCCTGATCTGCCCCCTAGTGAACAGACTTTGTAATTCTATCATATATTAAGAGAGAGAGAGTGTGTGTGTGTGTGTGTGTGTGTGTGTACATCCGCCTACTGAACTGATAAAACAATAAACACCACCTCATTCTCTTTTCTCCATCTCTCACACACTCATTTGCTTTGTCCTCCCCTCTCTTTCAATTTCACCCACACAAACATACACACAGACAAAAATACATACACACAAACACACATATCCCTTCATCTCTCGCTCACACACACACACACACACAATAAACACTTGTCATTGGTCGGCATCAGTCGTTTATTCTTGCCGGAGCGAGGGATTTGTTTTTGTTCTTCCTGTCATTCGCCCATTTGACTTGATGGATGGTGGGTGGTGACGCAAAACACCTGCCCCACACACACACACACAAACACACACACACACATATATATAACACACATGATGTTCTTGCATATGTGAAAGCACAGTCCCTTTAAAAAACTAAATGACAACATTTAAGGTCACAGGCACAAACACACACACAAACTTGTATCCTTCTGAGGACATAATGCATTTCCTAACCCCTTACCATCACCTTAACCATGACAACTAAATACCTCACCCTCACCCTGACCCTCACCCAAACCTGAATCTAATCTGGACCCTAAATCCAGGTCTTAACACTTTGAAGATGTGTCAGAGAGTCAGGACTGGACAACATTTTTGTCTATCCCTGTGAGGACCAAATTAAGAACCACACAAACACACACACACACACATACACACACACACACACATCGGGATGTGCAGACAGATTCTTCTTGCTATGGTTGACTTCCTATGTGGCCCGCAGTGCAAACAACAGTTTATCTCCATAGAGGACAAATGGACAGCAGCAGCACAGAGAACAAGAGGAGCAGAGGAGGATGTGACCCAGAGGTCGCTGGTTCAAATCCCACAAAGAGATGGGAAATGAGAGGACCTGCTCTCCTCAGTAACTACAAACCAAGTAACCTATGAGCAAGTAAACATCCAGCAGCTAAAGTAAAGAAACTTTTTTCTCTCCTCTTGTGGCCAAAAATCAACTCCAAGCACCAATCAATGCATTTTGGACCATGGATGTCAAAGTGATTCATCCTCTGGTGACCATGAATCTACAAAGAAATCATGGCAATCGATCAACTAGTTGTTTAGATATTTCAGTCTGCACCAAAGAGACGCACTGACAGATCCTTACCTGGCAGCATGGCTAAAAATCAATCAAATGGATAATTCTTTATATGTCGATCAGCTGATCAATTAAACGCGCTACCTGTATCAGGGCTGACTCTTCACAGCCGGACACAGCAACAGTTTCTCTGTCAATTTAAAACGCTCAGCCGCAGTTAAACAATCTGGTGATGGATGAACGAATCACGATAAACGATCACGATGCCAGAAAATAATGACGCTGATCGTTTTAGATGTAAACCATCACAGAGAGAGAGAGAGACAGATAAACAGTGACACTGCTGTAAACACGGACAACAGGATGTGGATGTCATCAGCCCAAATGTCGGAACAACTATTTCTGTCAGTTGTGATTCTGGGGGTGGGAACGTGTGTGTGTGTGTGTGTGGCCCATATGGTACCATGGGAATAAAATGAGAAAGCCACACACACACACACACACACACACAGAGGGTAATGACAAAACTGGACTCTTCAGATTGATACCAAATTAGAAACCACTTTTTGTTTTTTTCCAAACAGACGGAGAGGAGCTTGGCAGACGAGATGAACACTTGACGAGAGAGGGAGAGGGAGAGAGCTACAGTGAGAGAGAGAGAGAGAGAGAGAGGGAGAGAGAGAGAGAGAACGTGAGAAAGAAAAAGGGAAAAGATGGATGGAGGAATTAAAATAACTGTAAACATTGAATGAGAGCGGGTGAGATGGAAATGGATCCGTGGGGACTGTGTGTGTGTGTGTGTGTGTGTGTGTGTTGTTTTAGCTGGGCGGCCTTGGACTCCTTGTTGACCTTTACAAAGATAGCAGCTGGTCGTCTCTTCCAGTTTTGAGTTTGGTTTGTGTTCTGGTTCGACCACAGCGATCTGAAAAGCAGATGGAGGCAGAGGGAGAGCGCGATGACATTCTCCTCTCGTTCATCGACCTCTCTGGAAGAGACAGCAACTGGGAGAAAGACAGAGATAGAACTGGTTCAACTTGAACCGAGAGAAATGAATTTGGCAAATATTTATTTTTTGGTCTCTTAGTCTTTCATCCAAATAAAGCTTTCACTTCAGTTGAGAAAGAAAGGCAGAAGTAAACTGTGAGTTTGGCTGAGCTGCGATCTTTTAACACTCGCGCCAAGAACAAAACACTTTGAATTTAGTTGAAAGGAAGAGTTTTCACAGAAAGTTAGAGCTGGTCAAAAACCAGAAACTCTTTCCACATGTCACTCGTCTAATTATTCAGGGATGATCTCATCAAGTGGCTCCCATCACAGGCACAAGCCGAAGCCTTAAAGAGCAACGTTAACCAGGCATGTCAGCTTAAACACGCCATTTTAAAAATGCTCCGCGTCTCCACGCAGCTGAGAATCAGACGCTGGAGTCAGAACATTCTGCAGTGACTTTTCATTCATCATGAAAATCGTTGCTATTTTTTTTTTCTTGTTGACAGACTCACTGATTAATCTGCTAATTGTTTCAGCACGAATAAACGGATTCAGCGATCTTTTTTGTTTTTCTATCACCAAACAGACGAGACGGTGCTAAAGCAGCAAGCAGCGGTGAGCCGGTGATGGAGGGATGATCTGAACAGAAAAAGAGATGAAGAGACGGATGGACAGAAGGTGAAGGGAGGTGTGATGTGTCGTTCTCAGGTCTGCTTTACTATCATTTCACAGCCTAAACGTGCAAAGGTCAGCTGTTATTAATGGCAGACCCTGAGGAGTGTGTAAGAGTGTGTGTGTACGCATTTTCGTCACCTTGTCGGGACCTGTCGTCCTCATGGGGACCAACGCCTGGTCCTAATGAGGCCAAACATAATTTCTGAGATCCTGGTTAAGGTGATGGGGGCAGGTTAAGGTCACGCATGGATTGGTTATGGTTATGGTTAAGGTTACGGTTAGGGTCAGGCCGCCCACAATGAATGGAAGCCAATGCAATGTCCTCACAAGGATAGCTGCACAAACGTGTGCGTGTAATGTGTGTGTGTATGCAAATGTATGTGACAGACAGACAGCGAGCGAGTGTGAAGGCTTGCATGTCACACCTTTCTGCTCTAAATGCCACGCGGCCTGCCATTAGTGTCGTTGCTGGATCGTCCCCACGGGGCTCGAGGCTCAGGGTGCGTTTGGAAATCTGACCTGACGCTCGCTCCACTGCTCGATTCCGCAGCACGAGGAGTTTTCTTTTTCTGTTATGAGCTAAAAATCTGCTCAGGTCCGAGCCTGAAGCCTCCGTGTTTTCCTCCTCTGCTTTTCTTTTATCACGTCCCCTGTAATCACAGCGAACAGCTGCAGGTGCTTTACAGCTGAAATTCTGTATCGGGTCACGCGACAGGGTGTGAACATCTCGGATGTTGTCCTCAGCTCTGCTGCACATGTGGACAGACAATAATATCAGCATGACTCTCCAAACCTGAAGCAACAAAATGTCACCCCGTCCGGGTCTTTTGCTTCTTCCGAAAGGACAACAAATGCAGCGTAAATGCAGAACGAATGCGGTGGGGATGCATGCAGTGCTGCTGCTCCGCTCCACCTGATGTATTTTTGGCTGCGGCTGTGTCCCAGTTGTGTGCGGCTCCTTGGTGTTGGGAGGCAGGTGAAGGGTGTCTGGTGACAAAATGCCGGGTGTGTAGCCTATTTTCCGGGTTTTGACCTTCTCTGAATACGCCGCTGTGAGGAGAACGAAGATGAATTGGAGCGCCGAGGCTGTCCACTCAGAGAAAAAAAAACTGATGGATATTAAGTGTTTGTCTCATTTTCTCTTTCTATTTGCCTTTTTCGCTGCCGTTTTATTTTTCTTTCCTTCTCTTTCTCCTTCCCTCTGTCTCCTGTCTGGAGAGTAATGGAGTGTTTGAGGTCAACCCGAGCTTCACAGTGAGGTTCTGGACAAACAGCAGAGCAGGTTGCTGTTTAACCCGCGTGACACGGAAACACCACAAACCCTCACCAAACAAAATAGAGGAAAATGGACAGTTAACGCAGAAAAATTTTAGATCTGAGCCCGTACAGCTCCAGATGTGACGCAGTTTGTTCTATCATGAAGTGTTAGAATATCAGATTTTTAGCTCGTCGCTCACTCGTAAACATCTCCCTACTCGCTTATAATTTCTATCACCATCCTTTTTTCCTTTCACCGTCTTCCTCTGTCGTGTCCCGTTCAGGTCACATCAGGAGAGGCCGGAAGGCAGGACGACGCTTTGTTGCTGCAGCTTGAAAGTGTTGATGTGAACAGCTTAGAACTGGTCGCACAGTCGACATCCAAGCTCCTTTAATCACTGAGAACTAAACGATTATTTCATTTAAAAATATCTTTGTTCTCAGGTTAAACGAAAAGGTGTGTAGTATTTTATAGTTGTGTGTATTTATATTAATAACATTTAGAAGTTACTGTGTTACCAGTTACTGGGACAGAAAATCCATTTCAGATGGCGTGTGAGAGACGGAAAGAAAGGTGAGCTCGTATTACACACACACACACACACAGACACACACAGACACACACACACAGACACACACACACACACACAGACACACACACAGACACACACACACACACACACACAGATAATACCAGATGAAGATTGAAATGGGAGGAAGAATCAATATTTCCATTCAAACGTCTGTTTCATTTTCTCCAGATTAGAGGAGGCTGTTTTTCTCTGTTCCATCATCAACCAGCCACCGTCAACAACACTGTCACTGTGTGTGTGTGTGTTTCTCTCAGTCTATACGAGGATCCATGTTCTGCATAAGAGAAATTAATATAATACTGGATTAATTCACGACATGAAAAATCTTCGTCTGCTGCTGCTCTGCTGACAGAATAGTTTTAAAATGTGTTTATAATTGCTCTTGGCTCAGAGGCCGCCATGTGTGGATAGCCCCACACTCGGAAAATAACAACAACAACAACACACACCCAAAGCCTTTGGCACTGAAAGTGGATCTCACAAACTTGATACTGTGTGGACTGAGTCTCTGTTGCCCTCCTGCGATTTGATTGGCTAAAACGAGAGCACCTGTAGTAACCGTGAACGAAGATCTTCGATTCCAGTCCTCTGTTCCCAGGTTCCCGGGTGCAGGATATCACTATACACCAAACTGCGAAAGCCGCGCGAAGCATCTCGACACCGCGGAGCAAACATAGCCACTCACACCGACAGCACATATACACGAGGTGAGCTGAGGAGAACAGGTATGTGCTCAGTCAGATTATCGCCTGAATGAAACTGTTTGGAAAATCTGAAATAGCACATTAACTCTGAAATGTCCTGATCTTGTATTTGTTCCCCCAACATTTTATTTAACCGAGAAAAAACCTGCTCGTCCTCATCGGTGGAAAAAGGATGAAGACGTGGAACATACGAAGGCACTGAAGGGTCTCCATAGGTAATATAACGTGTGTGTGTGCCCACATTTGGTCTCTGTACATTCCATTTCCACCGTCCACAGTGTCCAAATAAACTGTCAACCCTGGAATGGCTGATAAAGTGTGTGTGTGTGTGTGTGTGTATTTGACAATATTTGTCCTGTGTTATTGGAGCTCTGAGGCCACAGAGTCTTCTATAAACACCCAGCTGTGAATTATTCAACAAATAAACACATCTAACACCTCACACGCACACGCACACACACACACACACATACACACACTGTATTTGTGCTCATACACACAAAAATGACTTAAATACACACATATAAACAAATTACATATTTTAAAGGTGGATAAATGTTATTCAATTCACTACATACACACACACAAACCTGTCCAGGGTTAACTGGTATCTCAGTCTAACCATGAAGTACACACACACACACACACACACACACACACAGACACACACAGTGTGTGGGTTTGATTGTTGAAAGGAGAAAAAGGCTGATGATTGAATTTACTTTAGAAACACACACACACACACACACACACACACACACACAGTGGGGCCATTTCATTTTGTCTCAGCTTAAGTGGATTTGGTTGTTGGTCAGTTCAGTGCAAGGTGAAACAAACCCTGCTGTCACAATCAGTGATGGTCTGACACCTACAGTCTGGATGAGGTACTGCATATATACCAATCATATACCATTCATACCACTGTAACTCTCACTCAAACAACATATGATGTCCTTTATAAATGACACGAGAATCACAAAAGAAGAAAACTGCTTTCGAGACGGGCAGAGTGAGAGAGGAGGGGGGGGGCAGCGTAATGCCGGCCTCGTCCAGTGGGTAGTTTGTGTCAGGGCAGAGAGTAAAGGTAAATAATGGCTTCCATGACCAATCAATAACCAACATTCATCATTAAGTACAGGGAGTCCCCAGGCCTGGGTTTGCCCCAGGGCCCCCAGATCTCTACATCCACCTGTGACAACAGCTCAACGGCCACAGCAGCTAAATAACAACACACTGACACACACCTGGCACGTGCAGCAACATCAATACATCCATAACAGTCAAGGTCAAAGAAACAGCAGCACAAACCTCTCAAACATCCACTGTTGTACAATTTCATAAAGTTTCTAATCAAAGCCGATTACAATTCATTTTTTTATAAATGGGACTTTTCTGTCAGTCTAACAGTCCAAAACCAAAGGAGCTTAAATCTACAGATATAATCAGATATAAAAAGAGAAAAACCTGAGAATATCTGGCAGTTAAGCTTCATAAATACCTTAAACTATCACAGTTCATTCTAAATGATCATCTTATTGATTAGTCAAATGATTACCTGATTTAAAAAAAGCTTACCTTTGATAATGATGACAGAGAATTCATGGTCCAGTGATGAGTCCGTTCAGTCTGTGCGTGTCCACACTCTGAGGCCTGGATTCATGTGATGGACAGGTGGACAGGTGAGAGCGTGTCGGTGGAGTTTGCCGCCGAGTAGGAGGTCACTCTTCGTTTAGGGAAAAACAGCTCAGTTACTTCAACAGGTGACGGAAAGTATTTCTGTAAACTGTTGGTTAAGCTCCGTACAAACCCGTCAGACACCTCGGCTCCTGCTCCGCTGATGAGAGGTCACGGCTGGCAGGTTGTTTACAGCTAATTAACTACCGCGTTCTTCATTAGTCCTAAAGTATTAACAACCACCAAAATAAACATGGACACAATAAACAAACTGATTGTACTTACCACATACTTTATGCTGAAAAGTGGAGTAATGATGAACGGGTCCGTGTGGGTCACAGAATTTAGTGTACCGACGAAATCAATGGGGGTTTTTTTTTTTTGCTTGTTTTTTTTTTTTCCTACACCCGGATGCTGTTATTAAACACTTCCGGTTGGCAGCGCGCACCTTAATGGCGGCGTCACAGCCCTGCAGGTATGTGCGAGCGTCCACACAGAAATTTAAGTCTATCCAAGTATTTTCCACTGCCTGAATGTTTCCGGGTGAACTTTATCAGATGCAGTGTATGAAAGTGTGACTTGACAACATGTTGGTGGGTTTTTTTTTCTGAGACCGTGTTAAAGATTGTGGATGTTTTCACTCCTTCAGAAAAGCGAAATTAGCATTAGCTGCGCGGACGTAAGCTAACGTAGCTCGTTGCATGCTAGTCGGCTTTAGGATATTTCTTATAAAGAAGTGTTTTTCAGTCTGGAAAATATGAAATGATTGGTGTGTGTGCAGACACCTACTGCAGTAGGTGTCTGCACTGAGAGGTAAATGTATGGTTGGTGTTACTGGGCAATGTGAAATAAATTTGACTTGACTAAGATTTCTGGATGTTTTCTGTGTCAGATCTTCTCTCACCACCAAGTTAATGCAACAACAACAATCTCCAAGCTACAAGGAACAAATCATTGAATGTTTTAACATGTCTTACATCTAATTATGATAATACGTGTGAGATGGTATGTTGGCTGTCTGTTGTTTGTTTAATGTTTGTCCTGGTTCTTGACAGGCCAAACCCTCCTTTTACAAGTGTGTCCCTCAGATGTCATTACTATCACTGTTTATTAGCTAGAATCCTGACTGCTGTCCGTCACCCCCTCCCGGTTTTTGTGTAGAACCTTTTTGTCAGTAATAACTTAAAATGAATATGGGGAACTGCATCAGCCACATCAGTTCATGTTGTGACAACAAACATGAGGATCAACTGTTATTCTGTTCAAGAAAAACTCATTTTACGTAATTATAAATAAAAAGCCCTTGTTTCTAGTGGCTCTCTGTCTCCCTCTGCTGGTCAGAGTTAGACACAGAAAATTACTGCAACTGTTAAACACTTTGAGAATTTTCATTGTTAATAAACTTACTATGAGAAAACAATGGAAATAAGACAAACACCAAACTGCTGACTAACTCCGATTTCACCTCAAACCTGGAAATGATCAGTTTTTCGTAACATGTTTCCAGAGTTTCCATACCTGTGTTTATTGATCCACTGATCCAATACAACACAGCCAGCCTTTTACTTCAGAGTAAAAATCTGTAAAAACACACACATACAAATTCAAAACACATGTAGAAACCATCATTTTCAGCCCAGGAGCCCAACACGCAAACACACACATGCCTTAAATAACAGCTTTTGTACAGAACACAAAGAAAAACAAAACAATACATGGAAAATTATGACATTAAAAAATACAGCAACACAAATCAATGGTGTTAAAAAAAAAAAAAAAAAAAGTACCAATCTTTGCATCACATGAGATAATTTAAAGGTATGAATTCTGGAGAGTTCGTTTCCTCTACTGATATAAACACTGAGAAATATTACAAGGAAAAGCAAATCTATGTAAGGTTCAATAAAATTTCCCTTTGTCATCGTGGCACAGGAGCACTGATCCATAAACGGAAACTTTAACCTACAGAGGCAACACAATCAGAGCATCTCCAAAGGTCCAAAAAAAAAAATCTCAAAACAGATCATTTAAAAAGTCCCATTTCTCAGTTGGCATGAATGTTACAGTTAATATGAGGTTTTTAAAAACAGCAGAGATGGAAGAAACACAGAAATTCACATTATTTCTGCAGCATGAAAGGAAAGAAAGAAAGAATCATCTGAGAATATTCACACAGGTTTAAACTTTGTGTGTTTGCATTCAGCTCTGCAAATACCAAAAGGCAGGTAACACTGTCTAACAGAAGATGGACCCTGTAGTGCTCTAGTTTTGGAGTCTCTCAGCGGCTAATCATTTCCAGATTAATTTATTCATATTTTAGCCTATAAAATGCCAATAAATACAGAAAATGCCCATAACAATTTCACAACGTTCAGCTGTAATCACATAATGTTTGGAATTTTTGCTTGATAAATGACATAAACTATTCAAATTGTTGGTTAATTTCCTGTTGATTGATTAATTGATGAATTCTACAGGTGTGTTTTTAAATTGACGAGCACTGTGATTTGGATTTTGCATGTCTGTCTACAACCTGTGAGATTATCTGACCGCTCATGTTCCCATATCTCAGCAGTTAACCTTGGTGAGTACAGTATTATCATAATCAATGGAAACGATGGCCGAAATTACAAATATTGTAGTCTCTTGTCAAGTTGTAATAAAGGACCATTTCAGCAAATTTCAGTAACAACGTAAAAATGACAAATTAAACAATAAGGACGTCATAGTTTGGATAATTAGTTAAGATTCTCGAGCACACAGCTGATTTCTCACGTTTACAGCCATGTGTTTGACATCTCAACCTCAGTTTTGACAACAGTTGAAGTCGTTTCCAGAAGCTTCAGATGTTTTTACTAAGAGTTTAGTTTTGTTTACAACAGCTGATCCAGGTCTAGAGAAAAACCAGGGCTCACAACTCTGTCTTCTGCCCAGACACAGGCACCTGCGGCTGGATCTCCTCATCAGACGACACCCCTCCATCCATCTTGTCCACTGGAGCTTTGCTCTTTTTCTTCTTCTTCACCTTCTTCTCTTTCTTCTTCTTGGCGGCCTTCTCTCCCTCTGAGCTGCCGTCTCCTCCATCTCCTCCTTCCTCACCCTTTCCCTTCTTCCCTCCCTTCTTCTTTTTCTTCTTCTTCTTGTCCTCTGCAATGGCTGCCTGGTCCCCCTTCTTCTGTGAGGTCCACATTTCATCCAGGCAGGCTGGATGGAGAAATGGGAAGAGAAGAAAGGAAGGATGGAGGGAAGGAATGAAAGGAAAGATGAAAAAGAAAAGCAGAAAAAAGAGGAGAGAGAGAGTGTGTGTGTGTGTGTGTTACGTGTGTGTTACCTTTGTCCTGTCCCTTAAGAACGTGTTTCTCACACAGGTAAGTGGTCAGGTCTTCCTCTTGGCTTCCTTTGTACCAGTCCTCAATCACGTCCTCATACTGCTCCACCATCACATCGCACTGACACACACACACACACACACACCACTTAGCATGAGTATCATCATAATTATCAGTGATTAGAACTCAGGGTTTTTTTCAATATGACATTTTGTTTCTCTGACGTGTGAAACTACAAAATGATGAGAAAGATGACAAAGAAAAAAGTTACGAAAGTTTGTTGAATGTACGACAAATTCATTTAAAATGTTGTTGCACTGTGCAGTGAGGTACAGACACACACACAGATTTTGTTATGATATGATCTGTTGTATGACCCGAGTTGTTGGAACAGACAGAAATTGTGAAAGCACCTGTTTCTTGAGGTCGGCCACCTCGGCTGAAGTCTCGTTCCACAGCTCGTAGGGAATGTCCATCACCACGTTCACGCCTTTATTCACCAGACCATGAAGGGTGGAGAACGTCTCTGACATACCCTGCAGACACAGCCGCAGATATTTAACAGTGCCGTCGTGTAGAACACAAACTTTCCACAAATTTAAATAAAATCAAACACAACTCTAAACAGTGTAAAAAAAACTGTAGATGAAACAGACACACACTCACAGACTGACCTTGGCAAAGCGGTTGCTACCAGTTCTTTCCTTGTGCAGATTGTACTCCAACAGCCTCTGACACACGTTTTCGACAACCTCGATGAATCTGAGGTCTCTGTCGAGACGACACACAGAGACAGACTCTGGGTTTCAGATAAAGACTCGTGATTACATCACATTATAAGTTCACAGTTTTTGAACAGAATTCCTGTATCTCATCTGGAGTCATGTGTTCTTTATTCCAGCGTTCTGCTCTGTGGACATCGCAGACACTTTATGGCAGCGGCTCAGGTAAAGGTAGGTGGGTTTCATTTTGTTTTTCCTGTAGCATTCCAGTGCAGCGGAGATGAAATGTTGTTTTGTGTGTCTGGAGATTCTGGTGTGGAGTTTTACACGTTTACAGACTCAAAGAGACTCTGGAAACTCTCACAGGCTCTGTTCTGCCATCACACCACTCTCAACTGTTTCCTTGTTCTATAATAAGTTCTTCCACAGGAACTGCACCTGACCAAGTTCCTCTCCCCTGCTGCCTTCATCTGTGTGTGTGTGTGTGTGTGTGTGTGTGTGTGTGTGTGTGTGTGTGCGTGTGTGTGTGTGAGAGAGAGAGTGAGAGAAAGATCCAGAATAATCCCAGCAAGCTGTCCTTCCTCAGACTTCAAGGTTGAAGGTTTAGTTCCTACTGTGAAACTAAACCAAACATTTTATGTAATTGAAGACACTTCACATCTAACAGCAAACACACACTTACGACTTGACGTATTTGATTGGCGGTGCCCCCTTGCTGTCGATGAAGCGGTAGTTCCTGTCGATCACTTCTTTGGTCTTCCCCGTCTCATCGAACGCCGACTTCATCTCAATACTGACAAACTTACAGACTGAAGAGAGTTTGTTCATGTGAGAAAAGGTTAATCCAACCATCAACCAACACCTGAGGTTCCTGAGCTCTTCAATCTGCAGTCACTGTTTCAGTCTTTATAAAGCTAAAACACCTGTCAGTTCCTGCTTCTTACCTCTGAAGATTTTAATGGTTCTTTTAAAATCCTAGATGTTTTTTTTCCTCATACATAACAGAGCTGCCAATAAAGGTTATTTTCACAGTTAATTATTTGACTGTCACATAATATACGTATATATAAGAATATTTTTTGCAGGTGGGACTGTTGGTTACAAAAACAAGCAAATCAAAAACATAACTTGAGCCCACAGGAAATTGTGATTGTAAATATTTGTTGACATTTTGTAGGCCGAACAATGAATTGAAAAAAGAAAATTGCAGCAGATTAACCGAAAAATAATAAATAATTTGCTGTTGCCCAAATAAGTAATCTGTAATCCTACTCAAAAGCAGGGCTCATTAAATTCCTGCCTTTTTTACAGGGCATTGTTAACATGCACGATGTAAGTGACTGTAGTCTAACCAAACAGGTCTCAGGCCTTTTCTCATCGTGCACCGTCAAGCTGTAAATTTACAGTGACATTTCTCCACCTGTCAGTGCGCTGTGGACCTCTGTGGGCCCACAGAGCCCGTCTCAGTGACGGCCAAATGCTGCTAACTCGCACCGTTACCTTCGCATTTGTTGGGAAGATGAACCCAGTCGTCGTCCCCTTCTTTTTTAGCTGCTCCGACTGAAGAAATTATCCAGAAAAACGACACGTACGCCGCTAAAATCATATCGCCGGCTTCGCCTGGGTCTTTTTCTGGCTTTAACTGTCGTTTTGCAATTTTAAAAGTCGGCGGAGGACCGTTGTTTAGCTGTTTTCACATCTCATCACTGCTGAAACATATCTCGCAGAGCTCACTTCCGCTTTGGGCGTGACGCACGCCGCGTTCCGGGCCAATCAGAGAGGGAGAAGTGGCAGGAGCTGGACCAATGGCAGGCACAGGGCGGCCAAAGACACTTTTTAAAAAACCGAAGAGGTATCACTCTGCGCGTATTTTATGATACAGCCAACAGAGAACAATAATTTCCTTTATAAACGTGTTAAAACGTGACACAAGCAACCGGCAGCAAAATTTTAACACGGTGGTAACGATTAATGATAATTATAATTTTCTAAACCCAGATTTAATTACAATAGCCTTTGCTGATTAGTGTCTCCTCCTTTAACTATATAGATTATCTCTGTTTTAGTGTCATCAGCTGTATCGCAATTTTCAGTCTCATCCGACAGAGGGAGCCATGCACACATCCAAAGTAAGATATCAATGCTTATGCAACATTAAATAGAGAACAAGCGCACACCAGTCACATCTATCTATCCCCTGGAATATTGTCTGCACGGACTGTTTTCTTAGGTGTGTGATTCACTGAACTGCTAACAGCTCTACAGAGGCTGCCCTGTAGGTTTCCATCACCTTTGACCTCTCACCTCCATATGCATGGAAATACTGGGGAGGATACAGGGACCCATTTACATTTCAGATGAAGTTTACCATCAATATTGCTCTTAGCTTATGACCCTGTGTGTGTGTGTGTGTGTGTGTGTGTGTGTGTGTGTGTGTGTGTGTGTGTGTGTGTGTGAAGGAGTGTTTATATGTGTGAAACAAACTCTACCGCTCAGACTGTATAAAACACAGGAGAATTATTACATTCAACAGTGACATTAATCATTAATACTTAACATACGCACAGCAGGAAGAAATCTACTAATAAACATCCTGTCAGTTTTCTCTAATCCCCTAATTAAGGAAACCAGGTTTCTTTTTACATGACAGTTAAGAAGTCAGTTTACTGGGGAAAAAAATAACTGAAAAAACACAGTTAGTAAATTGTGTGTGTATTACACACTGATTGTTGCTGATTGAAATTAAATGCTTACGTGTGATTACACTCCACTAAATTTCTGCCTAAATGACCCGACTCATCATTACACAGTCTCCTGTAAAAGCTGTTAGAGGATCATTTACAGTCTGGTCAGCAGAGGATGTTCCCTGAGGCGCTCCTTCACACGCAGTTCATGGACTCCTCTGTAGGACTTTTACTATGCAGAGGAGTAACACATGTGGTTGTGTGAATGCACACGCATCCACAAGAATATTGTGTTCCTGTGTGCCTCAGTGTATTCGATTGCATCTGTGTGTGTGTGAGAGAGAGAGAGAGAGGAAGAAGAGCGACGTGTTTCACATTGAGATGAGTGTTTCTCAGTAGCTCAATAATAGTCCAGCTTTTCTGAGAGGTGCTTCAGTGTACTGCTGCCTGCCAAAAGGACAGCCAGCTTCTCATTCCACAATACACACACACACACAGATCACTGTGTGTCTCATAGCAGAACTTGACACTGAGTTGGTGGAGGGGAGGTTGATGTAGAGGGAGAGAGAGTGAGAGAGAGAGATGAAAGCTGGTTCTTATTCAGCAGTGCAGCCCACACAACGGGCAAGCGAGGGCTTTGTTAAAAAACTCTCATCTCGCTCGCTCTCTCTCTCCCTTGCTCTCCTTTTCAGCCGTTCCTTGTATTAAATAATAATACGCTCGGATTGTATTGCAGGTTGTTGAAAAGCTCTTGTGCTCTCAACACATAGAGTGTAGGAAAAAAAAGAGGGAAAAAAAAGGTGGCAACTTTTATCGGTTTGAGCCAATATGCACTCAAACAAATGTACACAAACACCAAACTGAATCGGTGACACCAACCTCATCACTAAAAGCTTCCCAGACAAGAGGAAGAATGGGCGACGTTGTGATTACAGATTCTGTATTTAAACAAAAAGTGTTTTCATTAAAAACTTTTCAAAAGCATCGAAAATCTGATCTGTCTGCTGCTCTTCTCGGATCACAGCTGGGTTTTTTACATTCACCCCAGAAAAGTTTGCAGTTTACAGCTTTATGATCTACTTTACACTTTCTCATATTTTCTAAATGAGAAACAACTAAGTGTGGGTTTAATTGCATTGAACGACGTCAAATCCAGTGCAGGTTGTAACAAAATTTCCACAAAATAGGAAAACGAAAATTCATATTACTGCACGTTTCCATCGACAGCATGTGGTGAATACAGAACAGGGCCTTTTCTTTGAAAATATGAATAAAAACGAATAAAACTGCTTATTTAAAGCCAACAGCTCTTGATTTTTTTGGGGGGTAAAAGACTGAGGCTTTGCAGGGACATTAAGATGTGAGGATAAGGGGCCTAAACTGAACAATAAAACCTGTAACATACAGTGGAACATTATCATAGAAATCAGTAAATATAAATCAATCCTCTTCACTGCACTGGGCCAGACTGACACGGATCTCACCTTTATCTGACATTAGAAACCACATCCTCAGTTTCATAGTGAGACAGTCAGGCTCTGAGAAACTCCTGACTGGATGTCAATTAAATCTCAGAGTGAGTCGTCGTCTCACAGCGGGTCTAAAAATAACCACGAGCAGCAGAACAGGCGCAGACGAAACAAGTGTTCCTGTAAAAACAGATTTTTGTGACGCCGATTTAAATTCATAGCTTTTCTTTACCGACTCGCAGCAGCTGCTGATCAGACGTGTGGGAGTTTTGTGGGATGATTCTTTCAAATAATGGGTGCAACAGGGGGCAACAGTTTGCCTCCAAGGTGAATAAAGTCTGTGAATGTTCTCATTCATCCAGGTCATTGTAATCTCTTTCTCAAATTGAATCGAAGGCAACTGGACTTATATTTGTCTGGGAAGACGTTTCGCCTCTTATCCAAGTCAGACTAGTGCGGACTAGAAAGACCATGGCATACGAAGTGATGAAGCCCCTTGGATAAGAGGCGAAACGTCTTCCCAGACAAATATAAGTCCAGTTGCCTTCGATTCAATTTGAGAAAGAGAAGGTGAATAAAGGTTCATTTTAAAAGACTTAAACTTAAATCATATGACAAAGCAGATGATTTGCAGAGACATAACAGTTTCTGTTATAATTCAGCATCTGTGATGATTGATTCAAAATGGGTTTTTTTTATTTTCAGCCTGAAATAATGTGAAACCTTACGTGAACTTGTGAAACTCGCACATCACCTTTATCACCCGGGACAGGAAGTGATGTATGATAAATAAACCGTCCGACCACAGCCAGGTTTTTTTTTTAAGGATGCCTTTATTAAAGAGTCAACAACGTGCGCTAGCCGTCCGCTTCTAGAAAAATAACACAGTCATACATTCATCCATGAGGAAATCCCAAAAAAATAAATAAACAAAGAAAAACAAGGACAGGTTTTTATTTTTAAAGCTCAAAATCCCTTTAGAAGGTGAGAGGGGAACCTGAATGATGCCGTGTGTGTGTGTGTGTGTTTGTTACTGTGTCTATGAGGAAATGTGTGTGTGTGATGAGCAGCTGTACCAAATCATTTTAGCCCTTTGATCAGATTTTTACAAACCCTCCGCAACACAGCGACCATGATGTAGCATCACGTGACACAACAACCACCTCACACACATCTAAGATCTATAACAGTGGACAAGGTTGTTGTCCTGTTCCTGTGTGTGTGTGTGCGCGTGTGTATAATGCATGAGATGAGGCTTGTGTACAGCATGTGTGTGTATGTGTTGTCCCATCTGTCTGCTTAGAAAAACGTATCTGCTTCAGTGCTACTCAATTTGTCTACCAAACACACACACACACACACACACACACACCCTGTAGCAGGTTAAAAAGGCCCACAGGGGGATGAGACATGTATTACCAATATTGATCTATCAGAGTGATTGATTATCAGTCCCATGTGTGTTTCTCTGTGTCGCTTAATAACATGTGCGGTCCTCCCAGTCCCTTGTTGATATGTTTGCGTGTGTGTGTATCAATAACAGACAGTGACCCTTAAACTTTGGTGACAAGGCTGCACTTTATCAATCAAACCAGCCTTTCAGCTGATCAATACCCCCGTGTCTGTGTCCCTACATTCATTTCTACATACAAAACTCCTCACTTTGTGCTTTTATTTTGGATGGAAACGCCTTTTAAGATCTTTTTCCTCAGTTCCCAGACGACACTCAGACATCCCATAGCGTCTGCCTGCAGTTGTCACGGCAATTGATGAAGTGTGATTGATTACCAAACCCTCTGGCACAGTGCATGTGTGGCACTGCGCGGCCCCTGATTATGGGGTGGTAAGACGCAGGCCGGTTGCTGTGGTAACCACCAGATTCAGGCTGTGTTTCCCCTCCTTCCTGCTGTCTGGTTTATCTGCAGTCTGTGTGTGTGTGTGTGTTTATGCACTGAGGAACAGCTGCATTGTTTCCAGCTTGATAAACGTGAGATTCGTTTTGGTTTGGTGGACCACAGAAGAGTTTGGCAGAGTTCTGTAAACCGAGAGAGGAGCCGTCTGAACGCTAAACGAAGCTGAAACATAAAGATCTGTGAAACTGAGAGGTTTAAACGTCACACCGAAAAACAAAATCTTGTTTTTGCTTCATTCTTATGCATCAGAAGTTGCAACAAATTTATATTGAAAACCCTCTGGGAAGAAGAGCAGGACATTACTGCAGCAGGATGCAAGATTTGTACTGTGAGACCGCACAGTGTTAGATAATACTTCACTTAAAGTCCCGCTATTTAGCATTAATAACCCAAATATAAACTTTTAATGAAAGCAGATATCAGCAGCAAAAGTTAAAAGAGGATGAAAAGTTTGTCAAATGCACAGAGAACAGAAAAAAATATACAGAAATTGTGAATGTGAAATAATCAAACCTGCTTTAACTGTGTTGGTAAAGGATCCTGTTCCTCATAGCTCGTTGTTGTTTTCATGGCCTTTTCAGTCTGCTGGTTAAAGTAAGGGTTAAAGTTATATATCAACATGTTTTCATTGTGCAGTGAAGTCGCTGTCACATCATCCACTCTTCCACATTGTCCTCCTCCGTTGTTGTTGGGATGTGAAAGGACATGAAACTGACTGTTTTTAAATACAAAAGAGACGAGTGTCAGCACTTAGCTGCACCCCCGCCAGCCAGCCAGCCAGCGCCAGGATGCCCGGCAGCGGCCGACTCCACCGCGCTGAGCTTTCTGGCTCTGGACGTGACATTATGATTACAGGATGTTGAGCGAGAAATCGGGTCTCCATGGTTACGCTGTGACATTTGGGGTTGTTGATTCATCGAAGGGTTGAGGCTTTCTGCCGCTGCCGCTGCCAAGACAGCTGGTGGTGGGGTCACAGCGTCTGCCCGGAGGGTCGAGTGTGTGTGTGTGTGTGTGTGTGTGTGCACTTTAGTAGAGTGTCTGGGGGAAGTTAAGGGAGGAAAGGAAGGTAAGGAGGAAGAATGAGTAAAACAATCGTGAGGATGAGAGGGAGAAAGAAGAAGAAAGGATGTAAAGTCAGAGGCGAGAGCTGATGTGTTCCGGTTGAACAGGGACACAGTGGACGACTCTGGAGGGATTTTATAAAGGGCAAAACATTTGGCCAGGAGCTACTCATCACACCAGCTGGTATTTTGTGTGTGTGTTTGTGTGTGTTTGTGTGCAGGTAACGGTGTGTTTGGTTTTTTTTTTTTGTTTTTTTTGATCAAACATGCATAATTTCTCTACTTCACTGCTGACAGTCGTATATTAACCAGAGTAGAATTCAACAGCCTCTGCTCATGCCAGCCTTTTGAAGTCGCCGCTCTGAACGACTTCAAGAAAAAAAAAGTCATGATGAAATTCTGGTGAAATTTCCCTTTAAAACAGATTTCTCCAATAGATAGAAAGGCAAACTCATCCCTGTTTTCTCCACGTGTTCCCCCCATTCAGTGTCTTTCTTCATTTCACTCACTTACCATTTTTCCTACATTAAGTTCTTTCCTTTCCTCCTTTTCTTCCATTATTCCTCCTTCATTTCCTCCTCTTTGCTTCCCTTGTCCTTTCTTTTCTCCTTTTTTTCCACCAAGAAAACGTCCTGCGTTCCTTTCCATTTATCTCCCCGATTCTTCCTTCTTTCCCTCCTTTCCACCCCTTCATCCATCCATCATTTCCTCCTCCTCACAATAAATATCACCGAGTACTTTTATTCATCAGGTTGAAGTGTACTTATTAAGGAAGAGCTGAACGAGAAGCCAGGAAATCGCAGGCAACTCAAATAGAAGCAAAGACAGTCTTTAGAAACCAGAATAGTCCTCATTATTATTATTAGAAGTCTCTTATTATTATTATTATTATTATCGTTATTATTATTACTAGTATAACTGTTATTAGGATAAAATAAAGTTCCTTGGCCCTTGTTGATGCAGAGAGAGAGAGGGTGCAGGCTATCGACGGTTCCATGCCGTTCTGTTTCTTCCCAGTGAATCAGTCGGAGTTAAATCCATGAAATTCCAGAGTTAAAGGGGAGGTTATTCCACATGTCCTGATATATTTTGGAAATTTTTTAAGTCATTAGTCACATGTCATGTTGAAGTGGGACTCATTCCATTTCACTTGGCTGAAGTTTAATGATAGTTCCATTCAAATTCCAGAGGTTTGAAAATTCCATTTTTATTCCATTACAGATCTGAAGTTTGGTTAAAGGCAAAGACAGCATCCGGATAACACTGTGCTGAGAACCAAAGAGGAACTTTTGACTATATTTCCCCTCTGAAAATTTGCTTTGGCTCCTTGTAATTCCACAATAATCATACGTCTTTGAATCTCCCCGAGGAAAGAAGAAATATTTTTGTACTCTCCTTTCAAATCTCGTCTTGCAGCATGTGTGGAAAATGTCAGGTGTTTATAAAGACAGTTTGTCGTGTTTCTGTGAGCGCCGTGAAAAGATGCGTGTTGACTGTGACCTGACCGTCAGTATGGTGCACCGCAGCGCGGCCAGGAACACCTGCTGCTGATTTGTCCCGTCAAACAGACCAGACAAATCCTCAGCAGCTTAAAAGCATTTTCCCACATCTCCATACATGATGTGTCTGTGCTGTGTTCCCTGGGAAACCCAGACAACCAGATGGTGACAAACTTGTCTTTATGAACATCTGCCATATGAGGATCTGTCCTCACGGGTGTGACCATCGCTGACGCTGATCCTAGAACCTGCTCCGCTCTTGGTCTCTTCTGGATTCTGTCCCCGCTGACGTCTTGAACAGGTTCTGTTGGATCCTCGCCCCCTCCGCCCACCTCTCTCTCTGTTTCTCTCCCTCTGAATGTGTTCATCCACTTTGCAAACAAAGAAAAACAGTCTGGTTGTCCCTGTCTCCTATAGCTGTGTGGTGACCGAGTCCTCTATGACCTCACAGCTGTCCTCTATGACATCGTCGTCGCACGGCCCCACCCACCCGCCCATCATCATCACCCCCCCTCCTCTTCCCCCTCGTCTGTCCACATCGCCCTTGCCCGCTCCGCCCACGCCTCCGCCCTGGAAAACGTCCTCGCTGGAGTCCAGGAGGCGGGAGCTGGACTCGGACATGTTGGAAGCACAGTGCAGGGATTGGCAAGGGCACGGGGGTGGGAGGGGCAGC
The DNA here is from genome assembly GCA_016801885.1 of Toxotes chatareus. NCBI lineage: Eukaryota > Metazoa > Chordata > Actinopteri > Toxotidae > Toxotes > Toxotes chatareus. The sequence goes on from CM028893.1 coordinate 13,880,895, forward strand.
GTCAGGAGCGAGTCCCGTCCATTCGTTCTCCGCGGCGAGAACGAGGGGTTATTGATGTCGACTGAGCGGCCCACCTCGTTCAGGTGAGTCTCGCTTCTGGTCACGTCACTGAGTCCAAAGTCGGAGTGGCTGTGGCTCCCCAGGGGGCGGAGCAATCCGTCTGAGATGGTGTAGGAGGGCGGGGACTGGAGGGGAAGAGGTATGGGTGGAGCTTTGCGTTTGGAGCGGGAGAACAGGTAGGAGAGGCGTTTGAAAGAGTCTGTCTTTGCCCTTGGAGCTGAGAGCCGCTGCAGGCGACTCCTCGTACGAGCGAGTGATGATGACAACGACGAGGAAAATGATGAAGATGGCAAGGGGAGGACGGTGGTGGAGGATGGAGGGATGACGGTCGTCTTCAGCCCGTTGCTCTTTGGTTTCCCCTCCTCTTCCTCCTCCTCTTCCCCCCATCCAATGCCCTCCTCCAGCTCCCCCTCCTCACCCTCGCCCCCTCTTTCTATCTGGGTCATTCCAGAAATGGAGCGCACCAGGGCGGAGACGCCATGCGTGGGTGTTGGCTTTGTGTCGTCCTCCAGCGGGGTCATGAAGGTCACGCCCTTTGACCTCTGGCCTCCAATTCCACCACCTCCACCACCTCCACCACCGTCGCCTGATTCGCTGTCATCCTCTGAGGCCATGGCACCATCGTCTCTTGTTGTCTCGCTGGAGGAAGAGTAGTGTCGCCGGGGAGGACGTCGGTTGCCAAGGAGATCCAGGACCTCATAGCGGAAACTGGAGATGTCCTGCTTCAATTCCTATAAAGAGAGAGGGACAGGAGCTGAATATAATTATCAGCATTATTATTTTTTTGTGTGTTGTTTTTGTAAAAACTTGAAATCTGCTTTTTAAGCAACACGGCTAAAAAAAACGAAGGGACACAAAAGTGACTGATATCTGAAGGGGAGAAGCAGACGAAGGTGAAGGAGGGAAGGAGGGGAAGTGGGTGAGGTGAGGCTGATGAATAAATGGGGGGCTGAAGAGGAGGGAAAGGACTCAGGAAGATCGAGGTCAAGAGACAAGAAGAGGAGAGAAATGTGAGACTGAAGAGACAGAGGCGTCGAAGGAGGGAAGAACTCCGGTGAAGACATTTTCATCTCTGAACATAAAAATACACCAGTTCATTTATAAAATGATTAATGCCTGACAGAAATAACCCTCAGTGGCAGCTCTTGTGATCGTCTCCGCCACTCGTTCAACGCTCTAAAGCTTGTATGAACATAAACAATGTGGTCATGTGATCCGTTATCAGCACACCTCCATCTGTGAAGAGAGGTGTTTGTTTTTTCACCTTTTCTTCTTCATCGATTTTCAACCAAACGCACGGCGTGTTCGTTTTTCTGCTCGGCGCCGAAGCCATCTGGGGACAACGACGCTGATTTTTATTTAAATTCAGATCAGGTGCAGCTTGAATTTAGCCTGTAGCTTAAACAGAAGATGCACATAAAGACCTCTCTCTGCTCAACACTGCACACGTGGCTTCACTCCTCAGAGAGAAAAACACCTGATGTAACTCATATGTTAAACACACAAACACATTTTCTGCCTATTTGTGATTTCTCACGTCACATTAGTGCAGCCACACACACACACACTCGGGGTATGAAAGTGATTCAGTCCGATGTGCACCTGATGTTGTTTTTGCATTGAAAAGCCCAAAGGAACTTTACACTTCAAAGCACAGGCTGGGCTCCAGAGGCATCATGGGAACAGACTCGGGCGCTAAAACAGCTCAGAATCATTTATGGCTCAGAAGATTTGGAAAAAGCAAAGAAACTCTCCTGATTGATTATTGACTGTGAGCTGCTGCTATTGATCAGAGCTGTATAGAGTTTTGGCAGGAGAAGAGTAGAAGAAGTGCTTCTGACTTGGCAGGTGCTAGTTATTCAAAATCTTTTAATATTTTAATAAATCTTTCTGGTGATGGAAAGGAGCTCTGCCTTTGGTGTCAATGAAACCTGCACTGTTCACTGCAGCACAAACACACTGTGTCACTGTGCACCTGATGTTTCTGCAGGCCGAGCTCTGCTACAGACATTTATAACATTTAAAACATTTAAAACATTAAAAACATTAAACCAAAACAAGCTTCACAAATGTCAGGTGTAAACATCCTGAAAGTCAGAGGGATCCTGTTGTAGTAATCTCAGCGGGTTTTAACTATTCATATACAACTCTCACACACATACACATGCACTTACACTTTATTAGGTCAGATCTGGTTTTAGGGTTAAAGTAAGGGGCTAGAATATGCATAGTGTCAAGAAGGGGCCTCACAGTGTAAGGCAAGGCTGTGTGTGGAATCAAGTGTGTGTGCCATTGATGTCTGTGGCATCACATTATGTCGGTTGCCAAGGAGATCCATGTCACACATGTGCCTTTGATGTCTGTGACATCACATATGTCGGTTGCCAAGGAGATCCATGTCACACGTGTGCCTGTACCTTTGATGTCTGTGACATCACATTATGTCGGTTGCCAAGGAGATCCATGTCACACATGTGCCTTTGATGTCTGTGACATCACATATGTCGGTTGCCAAGGAGATCCATGTCACACATGTGCCTTTGATGTCTGTGACATCACATATGTCGGTTGCCAAGGAGATCCATGTCACACGTGTGCCTGTACCTTTGATGTCTGTGACATCACATTATGTCGGTTGCCAAGGAGATCCATGTCACACATGTGCCTTTGATGTCTGTGACATCACATATGTCGGTTGCCAAGGAGATCCATGTCACACATGTGCCTGTACCTTTGATGTCTGTGACATCACGTATGTCTGTCATACACCACATGGAACACTATATATATGTGTAACCAACACCAGGTCTCTCACAGACTTTACTGAAGACAAGAAAGCTTCTCAGACAGTTCAAAGATCTCAGTCACAATGGTACAACTCCAAGCAAGTACTGTTACAGAAGAGGACACACCACAGACAGCAATGGAGAGGGGAGACAGCTCCATGGACATAATGGACACACCACAGAAACCTGAGTGTGCTGATACTGCTGCCTCTGATCATGAATCAACAACAGAGGTAGGAGTATCAGGAGAAGATGGACCACAGACAGCCATGGATAGGGGAGACAGCTCCAAGGACATGATGGACACACCTCAAACACCTGAGTGTGCTGATACTGCTGCCTCTGATCATGAGTTAAAAATGGAGGCAGAATGTGATAACCTCAAGGTGTTTGTCACCTTGCTGACAGTTAAAGTGCTGACCAAGTGTCGCGTTATAAAGAAGAAATGTAAAGAACAGTGGGTCTCTCGCACCAAAAATCTGGTGAACCAGATAATGGAGAGACTCACTATCAAAGTAGAATTCTGCCCTGATCACAAGAGCCTAAAGAAAATGAGCAAGTCCATAATGAAAGAACTGGACAAAAGATTTGGTGGTAGGCGCCTGCTGGAGTCCCTATTAGTCCTACAGGATCCAGTTGTGGACAATGTCATGGCCAATGTTATAAAAGAGCACATTGAAGAGTACACAAAGCACTCTTGTTTCTCACAGTTTAATTTTTCACAGGCTAATTGGAAAGATATTCTTACAGCTGCTCTACTTTGTTTGGCTTTTGTGGGTTTAGTGGTTATCTTTCTAATGATCCCTTCATTACCTATAATTCTCTGAGAGCCTCCTCCCACATTCATGGACAATTTGAAAACTTTCAAGCCCACATGACCCCTCCCCGCCCCCCCGCAATTCTCACACCTTTTCACTTTTTTCAGACTGTGTCATGTTACAGTCTCCAACTAAAGCACTATAACCTGGCACACTCTCAATGTAAAAAAAGGCCACACTGTGGATCAGTGGTAACACTGCACTCCTCAGTGTCGGTGTGGGTTTTCTCCGGGTGCTCCGGTTTCCCCCCACATTTGGACAATTTGAATTTTTGCAAGCCCCCATCAAGAAGTGCTCGGCCTCACTCGCAAGGAACGCCGGCTCCAAGTTTACATGGACAGAAGTGTTAAAAAACACTGGACTTTCACTCTCATTCATCATCGCTGTCTTCCCCTGAAGCAGAACACCAGCCCTGCAGCAACATCTACTCCAGCTTTCTCAGTGTCCCACTAAAAAAGGCCACACAGTGGATCGGTGTGGGTTTTCTCCGGGTGCTCCGGTTCCCACCCACATTTCCAATTTGGCCAATAAAAATTATGAACTATATTTTTAATGTCTGAAGTACAATTTCTTAAATTAGAGTAATAAGGCAGACAGTGTGGATTAGCTGAGCTTGACATAAATAAAGTGTACCGTCTCATTTGGACCCAGAAGTGAAACCAGATAAATGAGAAAGTAAATAAATGTGCAATAATAATGATAGTAATAATAATAATAATAATAATAATAACTTTATTCATACAGAACTTCTCAAAAATAAGTTCAGGTCACGGTCGCTGTGATCGTACATTTCATTTTATGCAGGCGAATGTGATGTCTGAAGAATACTTTGAAGGATGTTCCTTAAAGTTTGCACAAATGTTCACTGTCGCTCAAAGATGAAGTGAGTAGATTTTGGAGGTTTGAGGTCAAAGGTCAAGGTCACTGTGATCTTGTGTAAGTTTTGCCTGTTAACACTAACCTTCCCAAACATTGGTATTATCACTACAAAACACCCATAACCTCTGCATCTGCTACAAACAGGCACCCAGCTGTGCGGAGGCATACTGCTGCCATGCGGTACTTCCTGTTCTTCTTATTTATTTAGATCCACATTCAGTGTCAACAAGAGCAAAAAAGACAACCTGGTCACCCACCTTAAAGTTTTCCTCTGTCAGCCCTTCGTCTGTCTTGGCGCTGCGTATCATGGCCGCCACGTACCTCTTCACCAGGTTCCGGATTACTTCCTGCAGAAGACAGCCGTCATAGTTAATGAACACACTCGCTGACTGTTATTCTAAGGTTTTATTCAGTGTGAATATTTTCTGCTTTTATATTTTACAGTCTTTTTTTTACCTCATTTATTTATTTATTTGTATTTTAAGTGAGAGAAGCTTTGTTTTATTTTGTAGTTTTCTAATAAAAATATGTCCTAAAAGTGCATGATTTGTTAGTTATTAGAAACGGAGACAATTTTCAATTTGCACACGAACTAATCCCATTAATTTGTCCAAAAGCAAGACAACAATCTTAAAATCAACAATCTTAATGCAATACAGAGAGACATGGGCTGGGTACCAGGGTCAACTGTGCTGAAGTAAGATTTTACTTGAGTCTGAAGAAAAGTGCTTTGAAAATATCTTGTAAAAGCCTTAACTGTGGACATACAGCACTGTATACGCATATCAAACAAAGCACAGTGAAGATCTGGTTTTCTTCCTCTGTCTGTTGATATTCAGGAGGAAAACAGATTGTGAGCCGTGTGATGTGGAAAACAGTGGAAAGTGATGATTTAAGAGCATCACCATATGAGTCAGCAGAACCCCAAATATTCTGGTGATCAAAACCTGGAACAGTTGTTTTCTTTCTGTGTGTTTGAGTTCAACAAACTTTGTTTCAAACACCTGGAAATGAATCCAACTCTGACTGTTTAATTAGTATTTATTCATACTTCTCCAGTTTTATATAAAAATGTGTTTCTCAGTGAGTTATGAATTTTGTCGTGGATAATGAAGGGTCTGAAAATCTAACTGCAAAAACCGTTAAAATTGTTGGGGGAGGTTTGGCATAAAGGAGCCGGATGCATGACACAGAAGTGAAAACTTCATTCATTTGTTCATATATGAGGAAATTTAAGGGAAATCGTGGGCCAGCTGTTACAGTAAATATAAAAATATCTATCTTTCCTTACACGGAGGAACAATTTACATACACTGTTGTCAGTGTTTTTAAGTATTTTAAGATTAGTTCACACAGTGGAGCAGATTTCAGCCTAACTAATGAACTTAAATGTTATTGTCTCATTAAGTAATCAGCCAATGAGGCAGGTGACCCTGATTTAGAAACTAAAGACAAATTCACCAGCATTTGGTGCTCAGTGGGTGGTAATTCAAACCCTGACACACTGCTACAGCACACACACACACACACACACACACACACATTAACACGCTGCATCCTCCCACAGTCAACACCTGTGACTGCCAAACAGCACGGTCTGGCATGCTGTCACTCTCCGCCACGTCCAAAACACACCACACACTCTGTTAAAGTGAAGGACAGATTCGTACAACAATCCTTAAAAACATGGACGGGTATCAAAGCAGCAGCCAGCGCTGCCAAGTGAAAAGTACTGGCGTTCCCGCGTCTGCAGTCGCCGCCAGTGCTGAGGTGTCAAAATACGAGAGCTCGGTCTCGGTTGATTTGCTGCACAAATTCCTATAAAGATCCCTCGAAAGTGGACATCAAAATGACTCCTGGCTGCCAAAAACAATGCACCGTTTCTTTTCCTACCAACACAAGAGCTTCAGAGTCTAAAAAAGGTGCAGTCCCAAAGACACAAAAACTCTCAGGTGATCTGATTAGATTTCCCGCCCATAGATGGATCGATGGATAGATAAACGGGTACATAGACTGATAGATTTGGGTGTGTGTAAGAAGGAACAGCTGGATAAACACACACACAGTAAATAGAACCACACACAGCAGAGGTAGTTTGTGGGCCCACAGGGAGCTGCTGCTAGTTTGGACTTTGCTACAGCAGCATGGCTGGGGGAGATGCAGTCTGTTCTGTGTGTGTGTGTCTGTGTGTGTGTGTGTGTGTGGAGGGTAATCACTCTGTACTGTTTCTTATGTCACTGCTCTTTTAGACTTTGGTGCGTGTCCAGCAGCTTATTGCCTCCTCACATCTGCTTTCTCTTTTTATAGCAATGTGATTCCTTCCTTAGAGCACTGGTAGGTGGATTTCGTTACCTTCTGACAGAGCCGGTGTCTGTCTGTCTTTGTGCTATGCGTAACTCTGAGCAGGAAAGCAAACAAGAATATTTCCAAAAAAGTTGAACTATTTCTTTATCTTAGACCAAACCTGGAGCAGCAGGATCCTGGAAACTCTGGATTCAGGACAGTTCAGATTCAATCCAGTAGTCGACTGCTGGACAACTACCACACGCGCACACACACGCACACACACACACACATACACAGTAAATAGACACGTCCATGTACAGACCTGGTAATGCTGGTTCTGTATCAGACTGTCAGCATGACGTTCCTACAAAAAGAAAAACAGATCACGTTAAACCTCTGATCCACCGTTTGTTTGTTTTTTTAAATAGTGACACGTTCTCTTAAAAAATGATTAAAAGCACCAAACTGAGACAGAAGATAGAAGGTAATAAATCGCCTTTGGTGAACAGAATGACACTTTATCCGCCCGGATGCTCCATATAGGAGAAGTGCTGAGTAATGAACTTCAGTTAATCACTTCTTCTCCACTCAGGATGGATTTCTAACAGTTTGGAGAGTGAACTTCTGCTCTTCATTTACATTTTAGGCCTTGAGCTGATGCTCTCACCCAGAATCATCATCTCAGTGACAGATATGAGCAGAAGTGTGAGTATTTCTGCCACAGGACACGCCTCTCATCTCATCAAATGACCGATCCAATTGAATCAAGTGTACTGTGAGCATTGGGCTTATTTTTAGAGAGCTACAGCATCAAACCAGACCTATATAATTCATGGGGTTTTTTTTTTTCTCCATTCTGCAATGATGCTGATGCTGCAGTGAGAGCACAAGTAAATGTATTCATGCAGCATTTTGTAACTCAACAAAAACAACAAGGAAAAAATGAGATATACAAGATAATAAATGTAAATTCAAATTAGAAATTAGAAAATAAATAAATACAGTAAACTGTATCAGCTGTTTTACATGCACATGTGTATTAACTCCGTGTTTCCTTCCTGTCAGGTCGTTCAACTTCCTTCCTGCCTTCGGCGCTCTGCCATGGCCTCAACTTCGTTTTCTCCTCTGTCACGCACACACATCCATCATCACCGTTATCTTCGTCCGTTTTTTCTTTCATATACCGTGAACACATTTTCATTTTATTTCCATTTCAGTTCAGTATCCAGAGCTTCACCTCTCCGTCTCATTTTACTTTCATCATGTTTCACACTCGTCTCACTCGTCCACGCTTCTAACATGTCGTCCTCTATCTCGCTGATGTCTGCTAACAAATACAGACACATTTGTGCCTATATTATACACACACACACACACACACACACACACACAAACACAAACACACACACAAACCTACATTCATCCTCCCCACAACTTCCTCTAACAATCTATCTCTCCTGTTCTTCAGAGCTATCATTGCCTTCCATATCTCATGCTGTGTTTCTGTTTACTCTGTGAACACACACACACACACACACACACACACACACACACACACACACACACACACACTCCCTTGATCAGATCTCTGCAATGCTGTGCAGCTCTGTGAACCTATGTGGGCTGGTTGGCTTATATAACTCAGCCAACTTTAGCTAAGGTGAGCATGCCAGCTGCACTCTGCGTGTGTGTGTGTGTGTGTGTGTGTGTGTGTGTGTGTGTGTGTGTGTGTGTGTGTGTGTGTGTGTGTGTGTGTGTGAAAGCCTTATCCTTCTGCACTGCTTGCTCACAGTCTCTCTCCAGATGACTGGACTGTGTTTATCTGCTGATGTTCCTCCTGTGCTTACAGACGCACAGCTGATGTCCGTCCGTGTGCTGTATGATTATCTGATCGTGTTTCTGTAAACTGACACATATCAACTTCCTTCCTGGACTCGTTTTTTTTTTTTTTTAATCATTTACTTCTCCTAACTCCGCTGTCACTAAGAATCTGGGTGATCATCCGAGTTCCTCATCTTCCTGCTGAACTCTAAACCACGACGTCTGCAGGTAAAAACAAGAGAAAGCACAGACCTCTGACTACACAACGCTCACAGCGCCCAGGCCTCGGTTTGCGTGTGAAGCGTGTGAATCCTCCAGTGTTTGCATGACTGCTCAGTGACGGGCATATTAGGCCACACAAGAAAAAATAAAACATTTACACGTGTTTATTCCAGATTTTCTGAACTTTGGGGGTTTTGTGGGAGAAGCGGAGCCACACCGCGACCTCAAGGTTAAACTGACTGCAGTGTTCGCTGGTTTGATCCTGGCAGCCGCCGATTGGACGACACAAATACTAAAGGCAAAGCAAACAACGAGTAAGACCCTGATTTTAAAAAAAAAAAAAAGTGCAAGTCTAACTAGAAATAAATATTAAATCCTCAATATCAGAGAATCAAAGCCCAGGATGCCGACCAGTACCAGACCATTAGGAAACTCTATCATTTGGCTTTAAAGGTAAACCGTAATTGTAAACTTCATAAGCTATTTTTGCAGGAACCGACTTGAGCTTCTCCTCAACAGCTGTGTTCAGTTTCCTTTTTATGGTCCTTCTCTTTGTCCTTGGTTCAGAGGAGGTTGGTCCCATTTGAAAATTTCTGCCTTTGGTAAACCACGGACGACACGGAAGCAAAAACTGTAAACGCACTGCAGCAGCGTTAAATGATGAAAACAGTGTAAGAGCGTCCTCATTCTCACACTTTTCCTTCTCTCACCGTGAACTCTCGCAGGTTTTCACACTTGTGCGTGTCCTCCCCGGGCAGCTGGCCTCTCCTGCACAGCTTGTTGTGGATCCACATGAGCAGGTACCAGATGGACTTGGGGCTCGGGATGATGTTGAACGGAGGCGGCAGCGTGCCGCCCTCGTCAAAGTAACTCATCCACAGCTTGGTGCGAGCGAACTTCCACTCGATGTCGGCGTGGTCCTGGAGGACGAGGAGGAGGTCAGGAAAGGTTCTTTTCTCATTTTAAACCAAAACATGAATCAATGCAGAGTTGAAACTAACAAAACAATTATTCAGATATAATTAGAGAATAAATTGATTGTTTCAGCCTTCAGCCAATAAACCTGGTTTCCTGGAACCACTCAGTTAGACTGGAACTTCAAACGTTTACTGATCAGCCAATCACTTCAGCACTGACGGATGTGATGACTCACAGCGATGAGCTGGTAGGAGTTGTTCATCATGGCGATCAGCATGTTGAGCAGAACCACCAGCGAGATGATGTTGTACGTCCCAAACATGGTCGCCCCGACGAACTCTGTGAACTCGTGCCGGGCTTTCACATTGGTGACGTACAGGTTCAACAGCCCGAAGATCGACCAGAACAGAGACTGGAGCGTCTCGAACAACCTGAGGAGACGCAGAGGACGGGAATGAATCAGACCGCTGAGGAAGAAGAGGAAGACAGAAGTGAAGGTGTCACATAAAACAACACCTGTCAGTGACGCTGACTTTCAGGAAGTGAATAAGTGACAAGTTAAAGCTCCTCAGTAACGATCCCATCTCTTCATGTTGACCAATGACAAGCACAACTAATTTAAACTGATTTTTCCGTTTAACAGAAATTCAAATGGTTACAGACAATTAGGCAGATATGGGATTGATCATGTGCGAAAAGCCTGAGCTCTGATGCTTCTGTTCATATTTCTTCGTGTCTTTCTCATCACTACGAGCGACAGAGACGATAAATCAGATCCCTGAGAGTGGAAGTCCACTCTCTGTCCACTGAACCAATACTCCTGAGCTGATTCCATCATCGTGTTCGTATTGTGAAGCAAGGCCTCCTTTCCTTCCCTTCCCTCTCTTCTCCTATCTTCCTCCCCTCGCTCGTTTTATTTTCCTCCCCTCCTCTGTCCATCTTCTGTCTCTGTCCCTGCGTCTCTTTGTGTGACAGTCGCAGTTACAGCCGAGGCTGCTGAATTTTTGATGAAGCAACAATTGGCAGCGCCTGACACAACAACAGAAGAACGAAAGAACGAGAGAGAGAGAGAGAGAGAGAGAGAGAGAGAGAGAGAGAGAGAGAGAGAGGTTTTGTCTGCAGGCTGTTTTATTTGTGCTGCATAAAATATTCAACACTGAAACATTTATTCTCATTGAGAGGAGTGTGTGTGTCCACGTTTACAGCATGTCACTGAGGGTGTGAGGGTTCTGTAAATGCACGTGTGTGTGTGTGTGTGTGTGTGTGTGTATTGCAGTGCTTATTTAACAATAGAGAGAGAGAGAGAGTAGAGAGAGAGAGAGAGAGAGCAGGAGAATCAAATTAACGGTGAATGAAGCATCTGAGTGTGATTTTGCGTCGGAGTTATGAAATGAGAGAACAGAGATGAACAGAATGAAAAGGAGGAGAGTAATAAACCTCTCTCTCTCTCTCTCTCTTTATCCTTTCCTTTGCTCATCAAGCAAAATGTAATTATCTCTACTGTCCATTAATTAATCATTCTAGTTTTTTATTCATTTATCTTTCCTCTCCTTCACCGCCTCTTACCTCCTTCCTGCTCTCTGCACTTTTCCTTTTCCTCTCGTTTCCACCTGTGCTTTGTGTGTTGTCGCCTTTTCTCTTCGCTCCTTTCCTTGTCTCCTACCCTTTTTCCTTCTTTCCTATTCTTTTCTCATCTCCTTTTCTTGTTTTCCCTCCTTTCCTTGTCTCCTCTTCCTTCCATTACTTCTCTCTTCTCCTTTCCTTATTTTACCTACTCTTCTTTTATCTCCCATCTGTTCCTCATTTCCTTTTCTTTCTCTCCTTGTCCCCCTTCCTCTCCTTGTTTCCTTCTCGCCCTCTCCTCTCATCTTTCTCTCCACTAAGCCAAATCGTAAACTGCTACAGCTGATCCTCACAGCCACTCAGTCATTTCACTGTTATAGTTCTGCAGTTGTGTGGGAGGCAGGCTGAGAAAGAGGGAGTGTGTGTGTGTGGGACAGATCCTGGTCTGGTTTAATGCAGGAAGTTCACAGTGACTTCACACACATCCTTCCCAAACCTTAACCTGTGCTGTAAACCACAGACGGGTCATGGTCATGGTCTCTAGCTCTCCAGCCCAACCTCCTCCTGATGACTCCGCTGCCGTTAATAAACGTCGAGCTTCATCCCTGAGAGTTCCTGACTTAGATCCTGCTTTTCTTTTTTTTCCTTTCTGTGACCACAGGACTTGGTCCAGATGGGTCAGATCTGGGTGAAAAGGCCCGGTATCACTTCTTGTCCGGTGAATCAGAAAACCGTTAGCACCCGTGCTGAGGGAGAGAGACCTGGAGAAAGTGTGCGAAGAGCTGTGTGTTTGAAAGAAACTCGATTCTGGTTTTCAGAGTGTGACAGAAAGCGAAGGAGGATCTGCAGCATTTGTGTGAAGGCAAAGAAAAGGGAGAGCGAGGAAGAGAGGAACAGAGTGAGAGAGAGAGAGACACACACACACAAGACAACAAGCACACACTCGTGTAGCACGGTGTAAAATGATCCAACACATTAATGGTGATAAGTGTGTGTGAAGTACAGATGAGCGAGAGGAGACGGGGGGAGGGGGGGAGGGCACCTGAGCAGAAACAGGAAATAACTCAGAGATGTTGATAAGTGTGAATTACAAAGTGAATGAGTGAGATACAAACCTCACACACACACACACACACACACACACACACAGACAGACACTCACAAATACAAACAAACACTTGCATTGTAAACTCATGAATGCTGATGCAGGCGGCGCCGCCCGCGGGGCTGCCATCGCTGTGTTTGCACAGTGCGTCACCTCAGCCGTCGCCGCGGCGATCCCCTCGCTCATTTAGCTTCAGCATGAGGCTGATTTCTCTCCCGCATGCTCTGATCCAGCAGCAGCGTGCCCCTCCTGATGATGCCTGTATGGTGCGTGTATCTGCGGCTTGCCTGCAGACATTTTTTGTTTATCGGATTCGTGAGCGCAGCCATCGACCGATGCCGATTATCTCAAAATGCCAGAAATCGCCCCGATTAATCGGTCGACCGCTAATTTACTGTAACTGAATCGATTGCAAATCAATACAGCTATTATCTAAAACCACAAGCCTGATCGATATTCGGCCCACTGACTCGGCCTGGCTCCCACTCTGCCTAAGAGCTGCCATATGAACCATAATTCAAACTTGGCCTCTCAATGAGCTAAACTCTGGCCTGTTTTCCACATTTGGAATCTGCCGCTTCACACGAGAAGAAAACAACATTAATATTCTTCACGTCGACTGAACGAGCCCGAGCTGCTACTCGACACCAAAGATCATTTCCATATCATTATGTGGTGCAATGGTGCTGGAGAGCAGGGCCTGTGTGTGAGTGGGAAAAGTTTGAGTTATGGTCAGTGCAGCACCTCCACACACACACACACACACACACTGATACAATCGCAGTTGTTGTTAGCAAACATGGCTTCACCAAAAACAAACAACAAAGGTCCATCCTTAGTTACGGAGATACTGTCAGTGTGTCCCCTTTACAGATCCGTGAAGACAAGCACAGGGACGTGCAGGACACCTCAGGGATGCTACTCACGTTGAGAAGGCGTTGTTCTGCTTCTCACAGCGGATGCCCTTGCAGTTGTTGGGTTCCTCTGAAGCCTTGGTCTCATAGTAGAAATACAGCTGGTTCAGACCGTTAGCAAACGCCAGCAGGACCTGCACAGGAAACAGAGACACACACACATTTCATGCTGTCCCTCACACGTACTCACGCGGCAGCTTTTTCCCTTTTCTGAATGAAGCCGTTTGGTGAACGTGGACCTAACGTTACAGTTTGTGTCAGGCACTGACGTCTGCTCCCACAGGCCATTTTAAAACACAGCTTTCATCTCAAACAGGACAGAAGCACTAACGTGTTACGTAAAAGCTCCGACTGAGCGAGCACGAGGCAGCGTAGCTCGCTGGGATTGATTTTAGGACTTCAGGGAGCCAAACAATTCACATGTGGATTGCGTTGTAGGTTAGGAGTTCCCCTGAGATGGAGTTAACAAGTTCTGAAAGTAATGAAATAGTAATGTCCTTCTACCAACAAGGGTACGGCATGATGAGGATCTGCCTGCTTTCATCATCTTCAAAGATACAGAGGGTGGTGAGCGAAAAGGAATCAAAACTTCTTAAAAGGAAACAAAAAGAGGTTTGCTGTGGCCTCGTGGCTGAGATGGATGAGGAAAAAAAAGTCTTACCAGACAGTAAATGAAGAGGAACTTGAGGATGTCCAGCAGCATCCTCCCCAGCGAGATCTGCAGTGGCCCGAGGTGGGAGTTGGCGGTGAAGAGGGAGATGAGTCTGAGCGAGCTGAAGATGTTGGCGATGGCGAACAAAGCCTCAGCTATCAGCGTCGGGTGCCACATCTCCCACTCCTCCCTGGGACGAGAGGAGTTGTACTGGAGGAAGGAGGGAAAGGACGAGGACGAGGACGAGGAGATGAGAAAAAACAGAGTTCGGAGTTTATCACCAGGAGACGATTACAACAACACAAACATCATCAATGAAGAACGCACTGACAAACGCTTCACACGCACAACTCACACACAAGCTGAGCCAGTTTGACTTTGACTCTCTCGCTCTGTTCTTCTTTCTCTGAATTACAATGAGACGAGCTGACATTCTGCCAAATGTGCTTGTTTTCTGTCTGACCAGCAGCTAAATGAGAACACAGATATCAGCTCTATCTCTGTGCATTCAGCACCCTGATTAGTCTGGGACATGTTTAGCATAGCTAGCTGAGAAAAAAGACTGGAAGCAGGGGGAAAATGTATTCTCCACAGCTAAGATAAGACAGACTGTGTCGCTTCCCACCTCTTTCATCATTTGCTCTTAGTTCAAATGTCTTTAACCTGCAGCCAAGACCCCAGAAAAATGCAGATGAAGGCACACTTCCTTCCACGGCTGTTGTGCAAATATTAGGAGTTGAGTGTATCGATATAAAAAGTCCAGCTGAAGAAGTGCAGCTAATTAAACGAGCGGAAAACATTTGACATGTTTGTTTCATGTATGATTCTGAGGACGGTTAGAGTCTCTGACCCACTGAATCCTCCGGCTCTCCCTCAACATCACGGCTGAGTTCTTGTCTTCCTCTCCCTGACCTCCCACGTCCTTGTCGTCTCTCAGCTTTCCTCTCAGTCTTGTTTTATCCCGAGTGCTTTCCCTCTCCACATCTCTTTTTCTGTCCTTTGTTTTTCTCTGACTCTCCTTCCATCTCCTGAGCTCTCGTTTTATCCATCACCCTCTTTCTTTTTTTTGCTTCACTCATTTCATCCTGTTCCCACCATCTCTCTCTCGGTTGTCTCATGCTTGGCTTCCTCCTCATTCTCAATTCAGCCATTAGACTTCCACAGGACTTCTGTCTTGTTAACTCTGCCTCTATTAGCATTCTCCATCCACACACACACACGCACGCACGCACACACACACACGCACACGCACGCACGCACACACACACACACGCACGCACACACACGGGGCAGCCTGAAACAGAAACATGCACACAGATGCACACTCATTAATTTATAGACTCTCTTGCACCTTCTCTCAGATGCACTCGCTCTATCTGTCTGTCTGACTGTGTCTTTCTCTCTCACACACACACACACACAAACGCAGAAACTCACACACACAATGACAGGGCTAAATTTTGCGAGGGACGGTCAGCTCTTCACAGGATTTTTAAATGTTGATAAAAGTTTAAGGGAAAGAAAAAAAGACAAAAAGTAAAATTTACAACAGCTGCTTCCAGTGTGTGTGTGTGTGTGTCTGTGTCTGTGTGTAGGCTTGTTAATGTATATACAAGGATACAGTTGTGTGTATATGCACATTTTCTATCTTTATCTATATGTATGTGCTTATAAAAGTGTGTGTAGGACCTGTGTGGGCGGGCCTCCCGCCACCGTCCCTGACTCACAGCTGCCTGCAGATGGCCCGGCCGTCTGGTGTGTGTGTGTGTGTGTGTGTCTGCGTCTGCATGTATATGATTACACCATTTGCTCCTGATAAATAGATAAATCCTGTGAATGCGTGCAGAGTGTGCCGCTAAACAAAGTGTTGTTAAAGCTAAAAGCTGTGAAAGTGAGAAAATCTCAAAGTGAGACTCGCGGCCGCGGCTGATGTTGACAGAAATCCTCATCACGGTGTTAAACAGAAGACGGTTTTGATGTTGATGTAAAGACGGGCGACAAAGGAAAGGAAGAACCTGAATAAACGAGTGACTATTACCATCTCCTTTCAGTTGTCACCCACCTGTACATCATGGCGCGGCAAATCTGGAAAACATGGAGTGTGGACACGTCTCTGTTTGGGTGCAAACGTGTGCAGTTGTAAAATTTGAGCTCTCACTGGAAGAAAAAAAAAACGCACTATAAAAAATGAATAATGATTTGAACACAGCTTCTCTTTTTGCCTGTGGAACAGCATGAAAACAAGAGCGTGACTGTGCATCACGTGACCTACGAGCATGCACGTGAGTCTTTGTGCACGTGGATGAGACGCTAACGAAACCCTCAAAAAACACTGCTCAGTAGCGCCTCCGGTGGTCAAACCCCCCACAGGGAAACATGTAACATGACGATGAAGAAAAGTTTCCCAACAGTGATTTAACACACACACACACACACACTTTACCTTAACATAGGCCACTATCTTCAGTGATATGGTGGCCAGGTAAAGGGAGTTCATGGCAAAGTCCATCAGGTTCCACCAGTCGTGGATGTACTCTGTGAATCCCCCGTCCCACATCTCCTTAATCTCTGCCCAGATGAACCCTGTAACACACACACACACACACACACACACACACGGCTGGTTACTGGCATGCACACACACAGTCATGTATGTGTACATGAATGTCATCCATCAGTGGCCTCTGTTTACTGGGTTTGTGCCCTGTGACCAAACTTTTGTTGAATATTTCCTTTTGGCAGCAGCCTCCGGGCGGCAAACCGAGCTGACACGTTTGTTCTGCGTGACTGACTTCAGACAAAGCCAGGTTTAAAATCTAAATAATGCATAAGTCATTTCCTGTCCTCCCTAGGGTGTCGGCTTTTCTGTGTATTTAGGATTTTGTTTTGACAAGTAACACACGAGATTAACTGTGGCCGCGGTTAAACAAAGAAAATCGGACATACACCATAAACCTGACACTGGTCCACTCAGTGTTTGTCTGCTTAAATGTATGTTAGAGTTAAGTTTTAAAATATTTATTATTACGATAAAGTAAATTTAACTTTGGGGGATTTTTCTGAAGTGACAGGCACAAATAAAACCTTTGCTGACATCCTGCTGTGTTTTGGACCTTTGAGACTAAGTGAAGTGCTTTTACCACAACCTCACCTTCGTTCTTCAGCATTTAGCAGAGCCCTTCATCTACAACTGAACATGGAGCAGCAGCAGAAGACGCTGTGATTTTACTGTCATCACATTAAACTAAAACCAGCTCAAAATAAACCCTGTCTCTCTCCGTTAAAAGGATTTCTGTAGCCCAGCGAAGGACGGACGGAGAAGAGAGCGGAAGAGACGACGAAGGAGAACAGATGGTTTCGGATTTTTCCAAGTGATTATGGTTATGATTTGGAAATGACTGGTGTCAGCTCTGTCAGAGAATATGGAGATGTAATCACTCGTTTTCACACCCACCCACCCGCCTCCTCCACACACTCGCAAGTCCGAGCACACACACACACACACCCACAACCAGGCGTACACCCACACACTCACACACAAATACACACTTCTACAAAGGCCTCTTGATGATTCGCAATCAAAGTGAAAAAAAAAAAAGGTTTTTTTTGGTGCCATGAATTTTTAATCTGGCTCTCTTCACTGTCTGGAGGACACAGTATGGCTGCGTACTGGACACTGACTCATTCAAGTCGTTAGCACATGTAAATGTGAGGTTATCTGGAAGATCTCTGCTTCATGAATCGTGAATATGAGTCATTTATTCAAGAAAAAAATCGAAATAAATGGTTGAAACTGTTTTATCAGCGTATCTAAAATATTTAGGAGAAAAGCTGTACTGTCATGTAAAACCAGGAAAGTCCCTGCTGACCAATCATCTTCCTGCAGAGGTCAGTTTCTCACTTTAAAAACTTGATCAAATGTAGCTCGATTTAGACTGATTTTTCTGATCCCACAGATGATCTGCACGGAAAGATGCAGGATACAGACGCCTGAGCAGAGGACTGGATGTACGTCCAGAGAAGAAGAAGAGCGGAGGGTGCAGAGAAGAAGAAGAGCAGAGGGTGCAGAGAAGAAGAAGAGCGGAGGGTGCAGAGAAGAAGAAGAGCGGAGGGTGCAGAGAAGAAGAAGAGCGGAGGGTGCAGAGAAGAAGAAGAGCGGAGGGTGCAGAGAAGAAGAAGAGCGGAGGGTGCAGAGAAGAAGAAGAGCGGAGGGTGCAGAGAAGAAGAAGAGCGGAGGGTGCAGCACAGTCTGAGAAAATCTCGGATTTAAAGTTTCGGGACAAACGTTTTAGTCCTCTGAGCAAACAGAGAACATCTGCGGGATCAGCCGCTGCTGGATAATGATTTGTTTTTGTGTAACGATTATTATGTGACCGAATGATGGAGCAACACACAGGAGGTCACAGATGGGGCCAGATGTTTTCAGCAGCTGCACTGGAGTCTAATACTTTTTTCTTTTTCAAACAAAGTATGAAATACATAACCACGGCAAAACATTCTCAGAATGGATCGAACATCACAGGCTGATCATACCCAGCACCCATGGGAGAATCATCCACTCCACGATGGTGGGTGGGGGCCCCTGCATGTGGAGGTTGGTCCGGGCGATGTGCTGCGAGGCCAGCAGCAGGAGGAAGAGGAAGGTCAGGTAGGACGCCGTGTGGCAGATGAACTTGATGAAGGGCTTCTTGATGAACCGTCCCAGAGCGCTCTTTGGAGCCAACAGGTAGATCTGAAGAGGAGGGGAGAGGACAGAGGGAGAGACGGAGGGAGGGACATTTATGAAAGACAAAGAGAGGAAAGGAAAAGAAAGGAAGAAAAACCAGTGTCAGAGGCTGAAGCTTAAAAGTGTTACTGCCACATGACGTCTCGTGATTCTGCCTCGTCTTCCAGCTTCTGTACAAACCACCACACGCAGAGGACAAACAAGAAGGCGAGATTGTACATAAGTTGATTGCGTTCATGTTCAGCCACGCGTCACCATGTGCTGCTGGAATGCTTCATCTATCAGCGCCGCTGCTGTTGTTGTTACTGCCAGTGTTATTGCTGTTATCATGCTTGTTTACTTGTTGTGCTCATCTACTCGCTCCTGGCAACCTCAGCTCACTCTGAGTCATGGCAGTGAGGCTTTAAATGGAGCTGGACGGGACAGAGGGACGGACAGAGACAGATGTGTGTTTATGTACATTATTAAAACACTAACAACGTCCACATTTCCACAGTCGACCTTCAGAACTCTGCGACCTCTGTTGGCTCAAGCGTCCGGGTCAAAATAACCTGGGTGAGTATTTCAATTACTCCGCATCTATTTCCTGTTTCAAACCTGCTCTCCGGTGTCTTAAATAATAACGACGCTCCCTCCTTTCTCTGTTTGTTTTTAGGTCGAGTGTTGTTGTCGTGCTCATGTTTCCTGGCAACAGTTCCTCCAGCCAATAAACAAACAGTTTTGCTTAATTGCTGCCTGGCAACAAATTTACTTTGAGCAAGAAACAGCAGTTTAGTTGCTGGAGATCCCTTTATTTCCTCCCTCCCTCCTTTTTTCTCCCTTCCTACAAAACTCCTCTTCCCTTTCATTTCCTTTTCCATCCGCCTCCTCCTCTCTTTTTTCTCTCCCTCTCCTTCATGCATACCAGTGAGAAGACAGGAAACAGGAGTCCGATGATGAAGCAGGTGACCAGTTTGACCACCCAGTGTCGTCTCCTCCACCCCGGGAAGCCGTCGTACCACAGTGTGGCCAGCAGCTGCTGGCAGTTCGGCTGAGCCACAAACTGAAGAGAGAGAGAGAGAGACGGAAAAACTTTGAATTAGCAAACGGAAATAAAAAACAAGAGCAAAAAAAAAAGAAAAAAAAAAGATTAATATGAGGTTCCCTCCTGCTCCGACAGGTCTGTGGCTGCTCTGCTGTTCAGGTTGCTTCCTTTTACATCTCATTACAGCTCATCCACTAATACTGCTGGCATTACACCAGAGGCTGTTTGTCCCCGTCAGCCCTTCAGCTGCCCTCTGAGTCACCAAGAACCACCTGAGTCCTCCTTTCTCTCCGTCTCTCTTTTATCTCCCCTTCTTCCTCCCATTGTGTCTTTCCATTTCTTCTCCCCTCCCGTCCTCCCTGCTCCCTCCTTTCTTTTCTCTCTGACTCAACAAGAGCCACAAAGCTTTTAATCTCCAGCTCTCTGGCCAAGATTGTCTGTTTTTTTTTATTTCACTTCCCTCCTTTTTCCACTCTGTCCTCCCATCCTTCTTCATTTCCTTGCTTCCTTCTTCCCTCACGTCTGTTTTTGGGTGATTGGTCTCATACTCTAAAAAGGCTCTGGAGACAGTAGGTTATCTATCACTGTGTGTGTGTGTGTGTGTGTGTGTGTGTGTTTCCCTTTTAAACAAACAACCTATTAAATAAATGGGGTAAATAAACATCCAGCTCAGTTTTGCACGTCCACCTTCACACAAGGACGCACGACTGTGATCGACCAAACATTTAGCTAAAAGCTTAAAGAGGCAAACTGCCAGAAACGTCTCCGCTTCAGCGACTGAAGCTGTCAATCAGTTTTTCTGACAGCTGAACATTTGGTGGCGGCTGCACATTTCCACACTTCCTTGTTTTCTTACAAGTGTGGGCTTGTTTCATAAATAATTGATCCTGGCACATTTTCTGTGGACGGTCCGTCACTGATCCTCGGCTCCCCGTGTGGGACTGCGAGTCTGATTTTTCCACCGTGGTGGTTTCTAACGTCGCAGCATCGTCTGAAAACCAGACACTAAATGTCACGAGAGCCGCCCCGTGGTGCCGCCCGGAGCAGAGGCAGGCGGTCCCACGGGATCACGGCATGTTGTCCCTGGTTTTCCTGCCAGGTGGTGAGCGGGTATCAAACCGTGGAGGACGTTCAACGAAACACGAAAATGTGTTTCAGTCTGACACGGTCTGACAGGCCACTGTGGTCATGGCAGGAGTGTACTGTGTGTGTGTGTGTGTGTGTGTATTTGATAACGAGAGGATTTAATTGTAGATGAAATGATGGATGCAAAAAAAAGGAGTGGAGGAGAGAGAGGAAGTCAAACAGAGGTGGCTGCCGCCTCATTCTCCTCCTCCTCTTCCTCATTTCCTCCCCCTTCTCTCCTTCTCGTCCTCCTCATCTCTCCCTGCAACCTCTAATCTTTTTCCTTCACCTCTTCATTCTTCTTATTTTTTCCTTTCCTTTAGTTTACTGCTTTTTTCCCTCCTCATCTCTTCTGTCACTAATCCTCTTCATCTTCAGTACTCCTCTTCCTCTTCTTTTCCTCTTTTTGGCCCTTTCTCCTCCTCACTTCCTCCTCCTCTTCTATCTCATTCCTAATTACTACACAACCTCTTCCTCTCCTCCTCCACGTCCTCCTCTCTCTCCTTGCAACCACTAATCCTCGTGTCTCTTCTTCTCTGATTCCTCATCTCCTTTTCTCCTTCCACACAGCTCCTTCTGTCCTCCCTGTCCCGTCACTAATCCTCTTCATCCTAAGTGTTCCTCCTCTTCTTTTCTTCTCTCTCTCTTTCTTTTTTGACCGTCCTCTGCCTCACTTCCTCCTCTTTTTGTCTCACCCCCTTCTTTTCTCTTTTCTCTGCTCCTCTTCCTCCTCTGAACCTGAACCATTTCTTTTTCTTCACCTCTCCTTTCTTTTCAGCCTCTGCCTCCTCCTTTTTTCCTTTTCACTTCAGTTCCTCAACTCTCCCATCTTTCCTTCTCCTCTCCCTTGTCATCCTCCTTCCTCTCCTCCAACTCTCTCCTCCCTCTATCCCTCGCTCAGCTCCAGTTTGGTGTCTTGTTGCCATGGCAGCATTATGCTAATGAGCGAGTTGATCTCTGGGCTCCGCTGAACTACAGCAGTCTGCTCCTTTCCCTCCTTTTCTGTTTCACCGAGCTTCAGTCGGCAAACATCCTCGTCATAGTTTACTATTCAAAAAACTAAATAGATTAAAAAAAAAAAAAAACACTCGGCGGTGACGTAACTGCTTCATTCAAAACGGTTTCTCGACCAATCAGAGAACAGAGCAAAACAAAACCCCCAGCGTGTAGCAGGGGAAACAGACCGGAGGAGCAACTTGTGACACGTGTGGTGTAAAATGTACAGATTATTAACTGTGTGTTGACTGTGGCCGTTTTAATTAACAGCCCATGAATCAGCCTGAATTGCATAACGGTTGAGTGAAAGCTGGACCGGTGGGTGGTGTGTTTCACCAGCAGCGGTCAGTGAATATCAGCCCGCATCAGCCAGAGCAGCTAGATAAATATATGGTGTGTATCCAGGCAGTTAAACAGGCCTGTGTGTCATGTGAATGAGTGTGTGGTGGGCGGTGAGGGAGGTCAGGTGATCTGCGTGATGTCACCTTCCTGTCTGGATGTGCAGGACACCAGACCATGAAGTTTAACAATGCAGCATATCAACATATTTAGAACTCACCAGGTAAATGAATTAAAAGCAGTTTTTTTTTTCATGATGTGGAAACAAGTTTTCTGTTCTCGTTCTTTACACGACGACTTCTGTCGCGGGTATAAACGAGTGTAACAGCATGAACGCCATCAAGGACACACTGTCCAAAAGCCCAGGGCTCTGTGTGGACCAGTTCAGTTCTTCCACACCAAACTGGGAAGAGCATTTCTTAATGGAGCAGACTTTATGTGCAGGGAAAAACAAAAAAGCTGGAGGAACTCTATCGTCTAAAATACCATTTTATGCAGGACAAAAGTATGTGGACAGTTCTTGTGTTTATTTGCGTGTGCGTTCGTTCTCTCTCTTCATGCACCTCGAATCTATTGAAGAAGTGCCACTGCACCACCGTGATAAATTTCCAGTCCGCCTTAAATTGATTAGCACGGTCGGCCTGCTGCGCTCCACCTCTCCCCTCACTCCCAGCAGACCAGGTCAGCGGTGTGAAAACTGCACAGGATAAAGTCTCGAAATTAATCTCAGAGTGCCCGCAGCACACAACACACTCTTTCATGCTAATCCAATAGCTGCTTTACATAACACACACGCTGTTTTTACTGCTGGCAGTGATGTGCTGGAGAGAGAGAGAGATGTCTGAAAACGAAGGGGAGAGAACAGAAGTTTTTCCTAGAACTAAAATCAAGCTTAGATCTGAGGAGCTTCACTTCAAAACGAGAAAATTACCATTTAAAAACACAACGTTTTACACACAAGCTGCTTGGACAAAAGAATAACACATAGTTAACTGTAAAGGAATGGTATAATAGGTCTTTGCTCACTGTCTGAGGGTGAAATGAGGAAATGGCAGGTGTGTTTTTTGGACTGGTATTGGTATTTAGTCTGGCAGTTGGGTCTGATTTAACGTTTTGGTGACATGATGCTTATACATCCTCTCATATCCTCATAGCCAACGTCTGAACACGTACGGCTGCTTGTCCAGATTTCACTGCTACCGCTCTTTCATAAAACAGCTCAGGCTCGCAAACTCAAAAACTCTCTCACACCCACGCAGCAACACATGCACCCATAACAACAACACACAACGATAACAACAACTAGGACAAGGCATACCATGAAATCTGTACTGCTCCCAGCCCACCGAGTTTCTAGTGACATTTAAAAATCAATCGCCAAACACACAGGAATGAATCAGAGACAAGTATCTGCTGTGAATTGATGCTGAAGGGAAGTAAAGCTGCCAACTGACAGAGACTCGTTCACGTTTAACGAGCAACGCTAAGAAATCACACTCTGCTGTACAAGTTGCAGAGATCAGGGTGGGCATGTTCGGAAACTTTTTGTTGTTTTTGTCCTAAATGTACGTCCAGCAACCAGGTGTCTGTCCATCCAGTGACCAGGTGTCTGTCCTGCCGTGGGTCAGTGTCCTCTGCACATGCTCGGGTCAGTCGGCTTCATTCTGCCGCTGACATTAAACTACAATCTGCTTCTAAAAGCTACTTTCCGGCTAATTCAATTTCTGGGCAATCTGCCTTGGCCTCTAAACTAAGAAATATGCTAACCCAAAGCTATGCTAACACTAATTCAATCTGGCTGTGCACACGCTTGTGATTTATATGCAAATATGGAAAGTGCTCGTGTGTGTGTGTGTGTGTGTGCTCTGTGGAGCTCGCTCGCTTATTCACATTTGATCTGCCTCCCCCTCCGTCTCCTGTTAATCCTTCGTGTCTGTTGCACATTTTTGTTTTCTTTGTCTCTCGTGAGCACGGCTCTCCGTCTCTCTCTGGCCCACTTTTAATTTCAGTCTCCTCCATGAAAAACTATGCTCACGCAGCCAAACTACGGTAACGGGACAGATCTAAGATTCTCTCCCCTCATCAAACCTACAACAAATCAATAAAGCAATAATTCATTTGGATGTGGTGAATAAAACATGAATGAAGGTCAATATATTATTCAGCTGCTGTTGTGGATTATTGAACCACACACACGCACATGCACACGTACATACAGGAAAAAGACACACAAAATTGGAAACAAATACAGTCACACACAAACGCACACACACACACATACACACACAAACACACTCCATTTATTATTGAGACAACTATTAATGTATAATTTAGCAGGACTGAAGGTATCACAGGCCCAAAGACAAAAAAAGACATTTAAATGATTCAAACGCACGCACACACACACTGGAGGCTCTCACATGCACATATATAAATGTTTCAGAAGTTTTATTGTGGGTTAAATGGAGGTTAGATGTTGAAAATGAGTGAAGTTTTTTCTGCTTTAACGTCCCCATGAATCTGCAGGTCGACAGGAAGAGGAGGAGCCAGAGGAGACACCAGGAAACAGGAGGAACCATCAACGCCAACGTGATTTCTCGTGTTTCTCTCACTCTCAGAGGCTGGATGAGAGGAAGAGGAATTCAAAACAAAGTAAAAGCAAAGACTTGAACCTGTCAGTCAGTGTGAACCCCTGCCATCCACCCCCCGTCTCCCTCGCCATCTCTCCCTGATTACTGTCGTTTATCAGAATGTTGCACAAACTTCCTGTTTGATTGTTTTTCCTGCTGCTTCCTGTTTCCTTTCTCTCTTCATTTCTTCCAGACTTTGCTGGTTACTTGTTTAAAAAACGAGACACAGACATATATTCCTCCTCCCCTCTGTATGCGAGTGACTCGTTCTTCCGCTGACTCTATTTCTGTGCCTGGTTTCCTCTGTTCCACCTCTCCACCTCTCTCTGGTTTTGTTTCTTCGTGTCTTCCCTCCACCTGTCATGTCAGCTCATAACCAGCAGTCTGTCTGTCGCTCCATCCCTCCTTCATCCTCACCTCCTGCTCCCTCCTACAGGTTTTTTATCATCTGCGCTGCGTTTCCTGTCACGTTCCGTCAAATAAAACCTTGTAAACATTTGAAATGTCACAGAAATGCTTCAGCCGACTCTCCATTAACCGAGCTGTAACAGACAAATGCACTTCCTGAATGTCAGAAGACGCACCAGCAAGAAAAACGGAAAGCTGTCCGATCTTTGCTTTACTTAAGTGTTGACAACTGCTGGTCATACGTGTTTCTGCTTTGATGAGAACAAATAAAATATATTTACTGTGCATAAAACCTTTAAAACATAGTTTTGGGGAAATAAATAGAGCATCTGTGATTTAAGGGACAAGGGATGCACTGCACTGATATGTCTGAATGCATGTTTTACACGCACACACACACGTGTGTGTGTGTGTGTGTGCGCAGTGGTGTGTGTAAGCATGTGTGTGTTTATCTTGTCACTGCACTCTCGCCTCAGCACTAATAAACGCCAATGATCCATGTAGACAGAATTCCCATGTAAATGGCCTTAATTATTAAAGGTGTTTGAAGTGGATCACATGGTGTTAAAGGCTCAGTACGTATAATCTCAGCATGAATAATAAAGTGCTGCCTAAACGCGGGACTGGGCCTGGCTTCGTAATGCCGCGGCTGACGTCAGCCTGACATCTGAACCACCGAAGACTCACATCGTTCTGCTGAACTCCTCGGTTTGAGACCCGAACGTGACCTGACCTGCTCTCATTCGCCAGTTATTCCTTCCTCAGACAGACAGAAATCTTTTCTGTGGACACGTAAACAGTCTTTCACAGAGACAGAGAAATAACTAACGTGGCAACGATCCACCAGGCCTACACAAAATAAATGACAGCAGCCCACCAGCACGAAACACAATGACAACACAATGAACCTGCCGCCAACAAGCAGCTCTACATCATCTGTTAGTAAAGAGCTTTTCCCTGGACTCCGGAGCTTTTAGCTTCACTTCATTCATTCCTGGACATCAGGTAAATAAAATGTGTGTTTGTCCGAACAGAGAAAAGTAAATCAATTCACCGCGTTAAAGGAGACTATGTCACACATACGATCAGGCGAAGATCAGCAGTTCCTACTTCATTAATGATAGAAGAGCTTCATTGTCATGGTAACAATAATAAGCACACAGTTAGGCTGAGGGAACGGCTGGAACGGGACCCGTTATCAGAACTACGTCTCTGCCCGTCAGCTCGACATGGCTCATTTATTCCCGTGTGTCAAACAGCCAATCAGAGAGTTTGTTTCAGGTTTAAAGGCCCCGAGCATGATGGGTAACCCGTGGCATGTGTGAAATTTACCCATTAAAGTTGGAAGCACTGAGTCGAAACACAAAGTTACTTTGGCGTTATGTAACTCCTCACACTTCTAACTCCCCCTCCTCCCTTTCCTCTTCCCTCCTCACTGGGTCTTTCTGTTTGGTTTATCACAGGAAAGGTTGAAAGTTGGATCAATAACCACGACCACATCTACAGGGAGAGGAGAGGAGAAAGGAGGACAGGAGTAAGGAGGAGAGACAATGAGGAAAAAGGCGAGGAACGAGAGAAGAGGAAAGGAAACGAGAGAAGAGGAGAGAGGAAACAAGATGAGAGGAAAGGAAACATAAGGAGAGAAAATAAGAGGAAAAGAAAGGAGAGGAAACAAGGAGATGAGACAAAAAAGAAGGAGGAAAAGGAAAGGCAGAAAGACCACAGAAGATGAGAAGTGGGAAGACGAGAGGAGAGGAGAGACGGAGGGGGAGGCTGCAAGAAGGAGGAGGAGTGATGAAAACATGAGGGAATGAAAGGATGGAGGACACTGAATGGATGACCAGATTTCCCAGGAGACAGAGACGGAAGGTTAAAAAGGAGAGATGGAGGAGAGAGGAACGAAAAGAATGGGAGGACGAAGGAGGAGACGACGGAGCCACAGAGGAGTGTATGGAATGCCGAGTTGGACAGTGTGTGTGTGTGTGTGTGCGTGTGTGTGTCTGGCAGCATGTATTGATCCCACAGAAACATGGGGACTATGGTGGAGATGTAATTTGCATCGATCTCATTGGAGAACGCTGACGAGGATGTGCTCCCACTCAC
This sequence comes from Toxotes chatareus, assembly GCA_016801885.1. NCBI lineage: Eukaryota > Metazoa > Chordata > Actinopteri > Toxotidae > Toxotes > Toxotes chatareus. The sequence continues at coordinate 13,908,270 of CM028893.1, forward strand.
ACACTCTCGCATGCACACACACACACGTATGTAAAGCTCAAACCAACATACACACCGTTTGTCATGTTCAACACAAAATGGTTGTCTGGTAACATAATGACTAAAAAAGACAACAAGACAAACAAACAGGACAAAAATCTCACGACAACTCTCTGAAATTCATTTCACGCTGTCTGACCTGGACTGTGACACGAACTTTTCATACATCAGAGACACCGCCATCACACACAACACACATGAACACATCCACACACCACAGACGACAAATAAAGGACAAAGCAGAGAGCTAAGAGGGGAGGTTATCCAGAGAGACGGACAGACCAAAGACACAGACATGAAAAGGGCGAAAACACAATGAATGAGTTAATGAGAAAAAGACGAAGACAGTGAGAGGAGGGGGTTCGTACAGAGAGAGAGAGGGAGAGATGTAGTAAACTCATGTGGCAAGAAGGGAAAAGATGAAAGGGAGAGGGGGAAGGAGCGAGAAGGAAGGATGGAGAGAGAGAGAGAGAGAGAGGGTGACAGCGAAGGTAAAGGATGTGACAGAAAGAGAAAGTGGAAGGAAAGAGGGTGCAGTTCGTGGAAGGCTTACGTAAGTGTACTGACAGTGTTCATCAGCTGCCTCCTGAGACTGCCACACACACACACACACACACACACACACACACACACACACACACACACACACACACACACACACACACATACACAGGCAGATTCAAATAAAGAGCACCTACACACACATAAAGTGTGTCTGGAGAGGCTAATGTGGCGCCTGTTTGTTTGTCAACATCTGCTGTTGTCATGGCGTCCGGGGGCCGGTGTTCCTGTCTGCATCCTCTCAAACCACATGTGTCTCACGTTGCCTGTCTCTGTCTTCAGTGTCATCACAGCTCTCACGACTTCTCTCTGTATGTGTGTGTGTGTGTGTATGACCGAAGTCACCTGTGGCACGAAACACACAAACATCTCTCCTTCTTCTGTAATCTGTCCTCCTCTCTTCTGTGCTGCTTCCTTTGTTTCTTTATTTTGTCCTCCTCTTACCCACGTCCTTTCTCTCTCTCTCTCTGTCTCTCTCTCCTGAATTTATTTCAGAGTAGAAAGTAAAACAGAGCAGGTCCTCGGGGTAATGTACAAGTCGTCAATCAGACATTGAAAGGAGTAAGTTCTCTCTTGCTCTGCCTTCATCCCTTGTTTCCTACATGTGTTTACACTCTGCCTCCTTCTTTTCTCTCCGACAACTGATTTAAGAAAACAGATATTTCTGTTGACATTTGTCTCTCTGTCCTAAAATCTATTTACTCCTCCTCTCCCTTTCTTCTCCTTCCTGTCTTCCCTTCTCTTCTTCTCTGTCTCTTACTTTAACAGAAACTTTGGAATATGGCTGATTTTTGCCGACAGCTGTCTCTCTCCCTCCGTCTCATTTCTGTCTGTCTGTGTTTACGTGTCCTCGTCCATCTCTGTTCATCTTTCTGTTTTCATCCCTGCATCTGTTTCTGTCACTTCAGCGACTTTTACTGGCACCAATGTTTATGTGAGACAATGCTGCCAAACAAGATTCCCGTTTGCCGGGGCTGCAGTCTGCAGACTTTAAATCTGCGCGAGAGTTTTTAACGCTACCCAGATTTGGATGTGTGCACATGAAAAACAGACACATGATGGCACAGAGTTAGTGACAGAATAACGAGTAATCCAGCTCAATATCACCAAGTTCTAAGATTTAATTTAGTGTATTTCATGTAAAGGATTTAAAGGACTTTTAAAATTATTCTGTGACCAGATGTTGCTTAATTTTGAATGAAAACAAACCCGCACACCGGCGCTGGTATCAGGACAATATCCAGCCCCAGCTAAGCTTAACTAAATCCCTGGAATGTGCTGGAGTAACATGAAAAATGTAAATTACACACGACACAACATTTCCAGCAGAAGAAGACGTATCCTGCCTCCCCCTGCACTTTCTGCCTCGGTGGCAGGTATTTGGCCACATTCTGCTCATACTTTCTCTCTAATAGCTCTGCTCTTCTTCATCATTTCATCCTCTCTCTGCCTCTCCAGCTAACCCTCGCTGTCCTCTGTCTTTATGCCTCACTCCTCAACGATTTGAAAACATCTTATTAACCACAGACGGCTCTCTCTTCCTCCCTGCTTCCTTCTCAGCTGCTTTCTACTGCAGCTCCTCACATCCCCTCATCGCGCTCCTTATTTCCTCCTCCTCTCTCCTCGGTCTACATTTCAAAATATATCTTATTTTAGAGCTGAGCATTGCTTCAGCAGTCTCCAGAACGCTACGGGATGTTCTGAAAAAAAAAAAAAAAAAAACTTTCTACCGCTGTACGAGTCTTGCTCAAAGGACTACTCTGCCAGAGCTGCAGCCAATTATACCTCCCAGCAAGGTGTAGTAGATGGCAGCCCACTTCAGTGCAGACGGCAGAGAAGCAGACTGTTAGTCTGGTTCCTCTGAGTTTCAGTGAGTCACATTGTGAGGAAGCATGACGGATATTTAATTAGTGTGCTACTGTCTACGGTGCAATACAGTCAAGAAAATAGGAACTTATGAGCGATTGGTGGGAGAATAATGAAACTGACTCCAGAAGACTGATACAAATCCTACAGCTGGTTTCCATTAAACTTTTATTTAACAAAATCCTCGTCATGTGCATCTGTGCACACGACAGTCCCAGCACACGCAGCTGTCCTGTTTCCCAACGCTGATAAAGACGTTTCAAAGACACTCCAAAATCCGAACAATCCGAACTGAAGCCGCAGCCTGGTTCAGTGATTAATCCACTGACAGAAACGTATTAAATGCTTTTCGTAATTATCAAAACATCATTTATGAAGCCAAAAAAAAAAAGCCAATAAGAAGTTGATGTTTAAGCAGCAAAATGAAACATCTATTCAAAGCTTTTTTTAAATAAATAAATAAATAAATAAATGCAAGTTCTCAATTTATATGCTAATGTCTACAGTCATCTCCCGTCCTCACCAGGCACAGATCATGTATTAAAATATCACCTCTGGCACTACTACACAAGGACGAGTAAGCAGTCTTAATCCTTGTCTTCATTTGTTTCCTGCATCCCATTCACCTCAGTTCACCTCCCTCCATCTATCCTTCACTTTTCCTCCTTCCTTCAGCTCTGATCATCGAGCCTGAGACTTAAAGCTCCTCCTAAATCTTCACCTGTGCCACTGCTCCGTGAAAGCACTTCACTTCCTGCTTTTACGTCCCCCTGTCTCCCCCCAATCCCTCCACCTATCACCCCGTGGCTGCCGTCATTCCTCCTCCCCTTCCCTCGCTCTGCCCCTTCACCCCTGCTTTCATCCGTCTGGCAGCTTCCCTCAGTCTCAGTCTCAGGGAGCTGGAAACAGCAGGGAACAGACAGGCGGACGGACGGCGAGGGACGGCGATCACCTTAGGTGTTTTCTAACTCAGTTTCGTTCTCTAACTCTATCCTATCAAATCTCCATCTCCTTCTCGCTCATGCGCTCACTTGATCCCTTCAGCTCTCCATCCTTCTCTCTCTCCGTCCCATTAAATCTCTCTGTCGTCTTTCCTTGCTTTGTATCCGCTCACATTTGCTCCAGCTCATTATCTCACTCTGTCCTGTTCCCTTCCCCCGTATCTTACCCGCTCACTAAACCTGCTTTCCTCACTCTGTCTGTCTCTGTTGCGTACGTCCTCCTGCTCTCTCACTCTCCTCTGACATGTCCCACGAGGGGAACGAGTCCCTCAGTTCCTCAAAGACAAAGGAACGTTGTGCGACAGGATTGTGTGGTTAAAGCTGCTTTCACACTCGCACTGCGGCGCTGAACTTTTCCAGACTTTACCTGGAGGAGCTGTATGTGTTTAATGTCCGAATCAGTTGAACCAGACGTTAAACAGACTTTACCGTGCCTGCTCCCTCGTACGCGACTGAGCTGATGTGTGAATAGATCAGTTTCTATCTATTTAGCGTGTAGCATTCGGCGTGTTAGTGTGTGAACAGATATACGTGCACCGTGCTGCTTTTCAGACACTGAGGAAAACACAGCTCAGGACACTTTTCCAGAGCCTACCTCTTTCTGGTGGTATTTGATGGCTAATTTGAGCTTGGCCAGGTCGTGGCACTGTCGGGGGTCCAGCTCTTCGCTCTGGTCGGTGTCTCTGTGGTTCAGGATGGTCTCCAGCTCTCTTGAACTCCTGGCCTGGTCCAGCAGGTCCTTGGCGAACCGTTTGCAGTGCTGAGACAGCTCCTCATACTCCTGACGAAACTCATTCTCCACCTGAGAGGACGGAGAGATTACAGGCCTTTTTATGATCATACCTGTTTATGATGATTTCTGCACTGCACTGCACCCATCCACACCTTGCTGAGCTCTTTGAGCTCCCAGCCCAGTCTGAAGGCGGTGAGGATGGGATCTTCACTGGACAGCGCGATGAGGGACGGCGAAGCCAGAGCCTTGTAGATGTTGAGGCGAGACCGTGAATGCCGAAGGCTGTCAACCTGCAGGACGAGGCACAGATACATAAGAGGAAAAAGATCTATCTCTTTGAAGCTCATAGTACGATTACATGCTGCTGTAGGTGAAAGATTTGGATTGGTGGCAGGGGAAATGTACGGCATCTAATCGTTTCAGAAAAGCTGCTGAAAACAAATGTCAGTGCTCGTTGAAACAAATGTGAGTAATTACAGTTTATTCAAATATTGATTTTCTGCAGAGACACAATCACTTACCTCTGAACTGGAGACACACTCAACACAGTCGCATCGTATCTGGTGTGGTCTGGGGATGGTGACCTGCACAGAACAACACAGTAAATCAGAACAGCTAATCACTGATGAACAGTTTTATCTACTGATTTAATATTTATCAGTAATTAATCCTCAGTGTATGTGAATAAATGTCAAACGTCGTCACCTTCCGCTGGACGAGCAGCTTGATGATCTCGTAGTTGTTGGTGTGAGCAGCGAGCATGATGGGAGTTATGTCCGGGGTGAACTCTGAAAACTGACTGTCCATCATCAGTGACGGAACCTGGAAAATGGCGACATTGTTATTGACATTATTTAATAATCCAAAGTCAGTTTGATATTTCTGTGAAACTGCTCATTAGACTGGAAGTTAAACAGAGAAGAAAAACGAATGAAAGTAAACTGAGAAGCAGTTTCCTGCTGGACGACGCTGCAGACCGGGTGGTCTCCTGCTCGTACACCGGCCTCACAGAAGCAGCTGTGCACAGCTGCATTATACTGCGTTACACTGTGTGTGGATCAGTTATCAGATCTCACTGTGCCGCTTATAAATACGACGCAGGTGGACTTAAAGTAAAGTGCTGCCAGATTAAGACTGAAAATGAAAATGTGCACAAAACATAAGGCTTCCAAAGCCTTTGATACGCACACACACACAGAGCAAGGAGCGAGAGGAGCAGACCTGAGGAGGAGGGAGGGAGGGAGGGAGGAGGGAGGAGTGGAGCGAACACGTGTGGCCTCTCTTTCATCTCTCAGAGGGAGAACGAAGCAGAGTTCTCCTCATCCTTCTCATCTCAGCTTCACTCGTCTTCTCTTCTGCCCTTCACTCATGTCACCTCCTCCCTCTCCTCCTCTTTTTCCACCTCTCCGTCTCCCACATTCCTCCATTTCCTCTCCACTTGGTCTTCCATCCTCTCTCCCTCCTTTACACCCTCTCACCGATTTCTCCCTCCGTCCCTCTCCTCGTCTAACCTCCTGCCCGCCATCTTTATTTTTCCATCTGCCTCCTCCTGTCTCTCTCCTCCTTTTCTGTCTCTCCTGTTTCAGTCCCTCTCTCACTCTCCCTCCTTTATTCTGCCAAAACCTTTTTTCCTCATCTGATCTTTCTCTCCTTCTCCTGTTTTTTTTCTTGGCGTGATCAGGAGTGTGAGAACAGCTGCCACGGGCTGGACATCACACGGTGATAAGAGACAAGCAGTGAACACACACACACACACACACACTACCTGGTTTTAACAGCTTCACTCGCAGACGTAGAATCTGTCTTCAGTCTGTTCTTTTTCATTTTCATCTTCTTCCCTCAGTTTAAAGTCGGATTCAAATTCCACATAAAAAGCTTTTTTTTTCATGTTATCTCTAAATGGTTTAAGAATTTGGCTCATTTTCATCTTGGCCTGCATTTATTCGGCACTTCTATCCGAAGCACTTGATAATTAGCTCCTCAGTTACCATGGAGGACGATATGAGCGTCAGCGTTCAGCTCGCGGACACTTCGGCACGTGGACAGGTGAGGCCGGGGATCAGACCACCGGACCTGTGACGGTGGTCGACCCGCTGAGCCACAACTGCCGCTGCTGCTCAACTACTCGGTTTTTCAGTAAAAGTACAAAGAGAAAATACAAATTGAAAATAACTTCTAACTTTATTTAAACACACGTTTCTCTCTTCACACACACAGACACACTGGTAGAAGTGCACACATGCATACACACACACACACACACACACACACCCAGATCAAAACAAGCAAAAATTATCTTTGACTCCAGCAACACGCACACACACACACGCGCACACACACACACACACACACACACACACACGCACACACACACACACATGCACACTTAATCTTTTTTTCACACACTTCACACATCAAAGGAAAGTGAGAGAGGGAGGCTGCAGAATCTGTGCTCATCTGCATGGCCTCGCTCGCTCTCTCTCTCTCTCTAACTATTCCTCTAACACTTCCTCCCTCCATCATTCCTCACGTCTTTTTTCCTTCCCTCTCTCTGAGTCTCGTTTCTCTCTCACCATGTTCTGCACGCTTCCTTTTTTTTTTTTTTTTTTTGGCTTTGCTTCAGTGTCACCATCTCTCTCTCTCTCTGTTCTCTCCCTCCCTCGTTCATCATGAAACTCCCTGTCTCCTGCTTTTTGAAGGCTTAGGACAGAGACCTTCAGATTTCATCCTCCTTTCCACGTTTCATTGCTCCCTTCTTTATTTCCTTCCTTCCTAGCCATGCTGCCTCATTCCCTCTTTCTTGTGAGCTGCTGGTGTAGAAAACTGCATTTGGTTGTAGTTAATCATGAAGTAGGAGAGGAAAGGAGAGAGAGAGAGATGAAGGGAGGGAGGACAGATGAAAAAGGGAGCGAGGGAGGAGGATGAAGAGAGAGAGGTAATAAAAGAGAGAGGGGGAGTCGGGTTGAGTCAGATGGAGAGGACGGCAGAAAGGTCAACAGTTTTGCACAGCAAGAGAAGATAAAAGGCACCGACGACTGTGTGTGTTAGTTTAGAAAACACACACGTGTGTGTGTGTGTGTGTGTGTGTGTGGACAGTTGGACTAAAGTTTGTGTCAGAGTCACAAAGCAAAGAAAACTGGACTTGATGAGCAACAGGCTCATTTTGACCGGATGCTGCTGATCTCCAAAAAACTGCTAAACAAAATAACTGAAGGAGACAAGAAAGAAGAAGGATTAAACGATGGACGTGTGCAAAACAAGAGAAGGCAAGAAGAACTGGGAGAAGAGAGAAGGGGAGTGAAGGTGCAGATGAAAGAAAAAAGAAAAGGAGCGAAGGAGAAAAAGAGAAACAGAAGCACGGCAAGAACAGATTTGTTCCCATCCTCGTCCAGCTGAGAGGCGACCAAAACCTTCCCACAATCCTCTGCTTCGGCCAAGGGTTGGTTGCCATGGTGACGTGGCACCTCGCAGTCTCAGATGGTCCAAGAATTAATGTAAAAGAAGAAGTCTCTCTTTCTCTTTTCTTCTTTTTCTTTCTTTGTTTTAAAATATCTCCATGTTCCCTGACCCTCCTCTCTCTCTCTCTCTCCTCTGATCTCTTTTCTTGTCCAATGTCTCTCACCCTCTCCCTCTCTACCCCCTCCTCACCCCCCCTCCCCCATCTCTACTTGCTTATGATTCTGAATCTCTCTCACTTCCTCTGAATCTCTCCTCATCAAACCCTCTTAACACCTACACATTAACCAAACTGTGCAAAATGGTCTTACTCTCTCTCTCTCTCTCTCTCTCTCACACACACACACAGACACACACACACACACACACACAGAAATGGCAGGCAGACAAATACACTGTCTGTCTCTAAATCCTATTTCACAGTGTGTCTATGAAACGAGCTGTTTAATTTTCCTTCTCTCAGCAGAATGTGGCATGGAGCATTACAATGAATGGATGTACTACACATTATCACACACATGCACACGCACACACACACACACACACACACACACACACACACACATTAAAATGGAAAAATACACACAGGCGCACATTCATGGATGAGTAAATGTAAACACGTGTGTGCATGGATGTGTCTGGATGCAACAGATTAACATACATGCATGGAGCTCTGTCTCTCTCTCTTTTGTTTACACACACACACACACACACACACACACACACACACACACACACACACACACACACACACCTGTTTCTCGCCGCTGGGCCTCCTGTGGGACAGCAGCAGTTCCACGGCGCCCACCACCTCCTTCCTGATGGCGTAGAGCAGGGCGTCGCCCGTGTGGATGCCATGGTCGAGCAGCAGCTCCATGATCTCCAGGTTCTCGTTCTCGATGGCGATGAGGAGCGCGCTGCGGCCCAGCGGGTCCAGACAGTTCACGTCCATGTTGTAGTAGACCTCCGCCTCACGAAGGGCTTGTTTGACGCCCGCATAGTCACCTGGAGAAACGAGAAGGACGGGTTGACCTGGACTTATTTAGAAACAGAAATACTAACACTAAAATTTAAACACAAGGACATGAAAACTGTACTGCAGTAAATGTGCCAGGTTACTTTTCATCACTGAAGGATTCTCATTTCAAAGTTTTCTTTTTATGACACCCTTAATATTCACCAGCGTTATTAACATGGTTTAACAGGTGAGTGGATCGGCAGAATGAAGGTGAGGAGGGAACGATTATATGACTAATAAAACTGATGGACGGTGGTGTTCGTACCTTTCTCCACAGCGGTGAGATACGCCCTCTCCTCGGCAGACAGCTCCACCTCAGCCCGGACGATCTGAAGCGGGATGCGGTCGCGGTACGGCGAATATGTCGCCTGAACCACAAGACAAACAACAACAACGTGAGGTCAGTCACTGTACATGTGTCTGATCCATTTGGAGAAGAGGAAAGATGTCAAAGGTCATGTTTTGTTTTCACAGAGAGGTCAGAGGTCAGAGGTCAGGAACAATAAGGGTTCACTGCCTTGCTTGAGAGAAAATGTGATGAAGTTAAGGTTCGTTTTCCTGTTTCTCTCATTGACTTATGTGATGAGGGAGAAAGGAAAATCTGCTTTGCCCTGGAAGGTGCCGACGCACACGAGCTGTCACATCACTTCCTGCAGGTTCATTCACCCTCTCATCAGATGAAAACATCAAAACGCCAAATGGTGTTAAAAAATACATCAGAGACACAGAGACAGCGGAGTGACACACAGCTAACAGGCTTAAACTACAAATATTTGACTCTCGCTGTTTGGTTCTGGGCTTAAACAGATTTATACGGCGAATAAATCAGCTGTTCGCTTATTCACCAAAACCAGGTTCTGTCTCGTGTGAGCAGACTTTTCATCTCATTTCATCTTTATAAGTCAGTCCTTCAGAAACAGAGTCGGCATCATCCATCATCACAGCGCACAGGTTACACACCAAAACATGAGTGTGGTGGTGAAGCCGCCGTGAAGTTACAGTGGATGGCGTCGCAGGTGGAGGGTGGTGCACTCACGGGTGATTTCATTACTCAGCACTGTGAAAACAACAGGGTGATGCATCGACTGACAGATGTGAGCGTCAGTCTCTTATTTTCCTGTGTCTTCTCTTTTGTCTTTCTGAGGATCAGAAAGAGTTTCAGACTGTGGGAGCGAGGACATTTTCACATCTCAGGACGTGGTTTTAGCGCCTGCAGGACACGAAGGTAAGGCTGTACAATGTCCTCATGAGTGTGTGTGCGTTTGACTCACCTTCTTGTAGTACAACTGCGTCATGGGATTCATCTGGCCAGTCTGGAAAAAGGAAGAAGAGCAGAGAGAGAGTTACTGATGTGAGGAAGACCAGGGAGAGGAGCCTGTGCTGAAAACACGCCAGTGACATATATATTTAATCCATATGTAGTAAATGACACTCAACCTAAATTAGCAGTTTTACAGTCAGACTGTGAACCAGCACAGATAAAAGCCTCCGACCTGACGCAGTGAGAGACGCTGATGGACAGGCAGAGAGTCGCAGCGCTGCAGATTAGTGACTCTGCATACATTCAGCACAATAAACAGACCAAGGATGAGCCTCATTCCACAGAATTACTGTCTTGTTAACACATGTAATCCTGAACCGCTGCTTCCTGGAGAACGTTTTTGAATTTCAATCCTGAAAAAAAGTCCTGGTCTAAGAAAACATGTGAAAATGTAATAAAATGCACAGGAATCAGCTCAGCTTTGCATCTGAACATCGTCAGTCACACGTGTTTGGAAAGCGAAACAGGGAGGCCGGGAGCAAACGGCACAGATGCTCAGTTCCAGCTGTTTCCTCACTGGTACAAACACCTGAGGAGGTAAATTAAAGCGCAGCTCGCAGAGTTCAGCATGTTCAGCTATGTATCGGTTTGATTCTGGGATCTGAACAATGTGAGCAGAGATGGGTTTTGAAGGCCGGCTCCATTTTGGATCCAGCACCAGGATTTGTTAAGCTCTGATGGTCTGATTCTGCGTGAACGTGGTCAGTTATTTTACAATTTGCCGAGGATCTGTCACAGACACACAGTTTGTGGAAAACCACATCATCATCATATCTTTAAAAGTTTGGTTCCTTATTTCTGATCGTGTTTCTAAACATGTTTCCTTTATGCTTCAGTACAGAGCGACTCTCTGCCCCAGATACTCAGAGGCCACACACACACACACACACACACACACGCTGCAGCTAAACACACTTGTGGCGTGTGTGTGGGTGTGTGTGTGAGAGAGAGAGCGATGCAAATGTGCTGCTCCACTGACATTGTTGTCGTCTCAAAGTACTCAAGTTTGTAAGAGGAAAACGAAGACGTCCTCGCTGTCAGTGGCCCCCGTCTATCAACAGCTGACAGATAAATTAGTGCCTCCAGTTACCAGAACTGTCAGTGAAGATCCTGCCTGAGCTGACAGAGGCAGTTTCCATGGAGCTCTGAGGAAAAGATGTTATCAGGGGTTATTTACAGTCACAGTCAGATCCACAGTCTTCCCCAAAAACCTGTGTGTCTGTGAAAACTTTTACTCGTAGTTCACGTAAATTTACTCCAGCAATAATGAGGCTGATTAAACTCGATTAACCACCGAGGAAGAGACGGGAGGGTGAGCTGTGACCCCAGCATCTTGAATGTGTCTGACCTTTCTGTAATGAGCTGCAGTTTGCCATTTTAATTTAGCTGATTTATTTGCAGTGAGTGGATTCATGGCCACGAGGACCTTCAGCGACCGGCAGAGGACTGGACTGAAGTGAAGCTGAACCCGACGAGGTTTGGATCGACCCGCCATTAACTGTGTATCTACACATCACACACATCCGATCCTGTCAATACATTTTCTAAAGTCTGATCTAACAGATCAGCTGATTTCAGTCCACACACGTGATTCTGTATGTTTCAGACATATTTTACACTCATATGCTGCATTTCCCTTGTTTGTCTTGCATTTTTTTTTTTTTTTTTTTTTTTTTTTGACAAATTATCTGTAAAACACTTCATGGCTGTTTCGCAGCCAAGCAGTGCAGCTAATTATATTTTCATGTGAGATTTTGCTCTGGGAGGTCGCTCTGTGCTCGTACTGAATCTAAAGCCTTTTAAATCCCACTAAAAAATTCAGTTTTTGAAAATCCTGGACAAAAGTAAGAGTTCCTGCTTTGGATGAGTGAATGAACCTGAATGCAGGCTCTGTGATCACTCCTCGGAGCTGCAGTTCTCTTTGTGGAGGTGAAAACACACACACCTGCTGAGTTTGCAGCACAGAGACACTCGGTTGAATGTTCTTCCTGTAACATCGAGATAAAATGTTAAACACTGTTAAACCACGGTGAAACACACTCTGCTAATCGTGGGATTCAAACCATCAACTCATTCTGCAGTGGACAAAACTGGAAGTGATAGAAATCTGCTCAGGCCTGCACTTTGTGCTGCTGAGGGTCTGTTGATGCCTAAATGATGTGGATGAGATGAATCCTGCAGTGGCGTATGTGCAGCTGCTGGAATGCAGATGCATTTGAGATCTGCATAGTGAGGGAGAATTTGTGCTGACGGCTTTACAATGCTCCACCGACTGGTACAGCAATGCAGATAAACTCCCTGCTCGGCTCCTATCTCACCCCATCGCTCCCACAAGTTTCTCACCGAGCAGGAGTCTCTTCCTGCCTCCTGTTTGTCCTCTGATCACCTGAAGTTTCTCTGTCTGAGACAATCTTTTCATTTTTTCCCCACATCCATCATTAATTTCCTGTCCATCCTGTTCCTTCACACTGCTCACCTTCATTTCCCTCCGGCCTGCACACTGACTCTCTATCTACCCTCGTCTCTCCTCTCCTGCCTTCCCCACCTGCAGCGTGTGCATGCAGCTGTTTGCAGCCTCTCTATCTTTCTCTCTTCCTTCTTATCTCTGCCTCAGAAATCTCAGTGGCCTGAACATGCCCGCCTCTCGCTGCCTGCATCTTTCAAATACTCTGCTCTATTTTCCCCGTCTCTTGTCTGTATCCTTGGAAAAAAAAACAACAACAAAAAACTCCATCTTGAACTCGCTGCTGCTCATAATTCTCATCTTGCCTCTCTTTCCGTCTCATTGCCTCTTCTTGCTGTTCCCGTCTTGTTTTCCCCTCGGCTACAGCAGTAACAATTCTCTTCGACCCTCCACATCTCTCTCTCTCTCTCTCTCTCTCTCTTCTCTTGCATTTTTTAAACAGCGGTTCTTGTTTACATGTCTCAATCTTCTTTAAATGCACAGATCATACACTGCCCGACAGAACGGATGTGCCCGGCGATTCAGTCTCCAGGTGGAATGAGAAGATGAGAATGTGTCAGCTTCATACAACCAACCAACTCATCATGCTTCCCAGGACATGAACTGCTCTGAATTCTCTGACTTTGTGTGTGAATCATCTTCTTTTTTCCTTTCCTTTATCACATATGTCAGATATTTACAGGTAATGATTAAAACCTCATCCTGAGCTGCTGGAGAGGGAATAATTACAGCATAAAGTAAAGCACTGAAACTTGATTTGTTGAATAAACAATAACAGCTCCAGGAGTCAGGTCTTTTATTTTCCTCTGAAACTGTCAGAGTTGAGCCAATTAACAGTGAAAAGTAAAACAAAGAGACGGATCCAAACAAGTGTCCGATCCAGCTGCAGGTAGAGAAAACGAATGGCTCCAGCTTTAAAGTCGCCGCATTGGTTGGCAACGAATCATCGCGGGGATTTTATGATACTTGTAGTAGCTGTTAAAGACTCTGATGGACTTGGCCCTGAGCGTATTAATGACCTGCCTGCTGCTCTGACTTCCTGCCAAACTCCCCTCAGATCCTCCAACTGTGTTCTTTGAGCCGGATCTAAATCCAGGACAGATTTGGAGCGAGGATGTTTTCACGTCTCCGCCTCAGCACGACGGCTCTTATTAGCCTCACCGTTCCTTCCTTTATCTTTTTTTTCTCCTTTTGTTTTACATTCATTTTTAAATTCATCTGTAGTAGCCTTAGTTTAAAGAACAGTTGTGCTCGGAACTTAAGTCAAAGCCTTTTTTTTTTTTTTTTGCAGGAGGAAGATGTGAGTTCCCGGAATCTGCAGAGTTTAATGAGTCACATGTATCAGCAGCAGACATTAGAGACACGTCTCAGAGCCAAACAGCAGCTGAAAACAGTGGAATAAGCAGAAAGTGTCCCGTCGTCTTCAGCCACTCAGCAATAAAGCCTGAAGGTCTGATGAGAGAAAGTGCTGTGAGCAGAGCTTCAGAGCCAAGATCCTACTGCTCTTTATTACATGTGGGTGGTTCTCTCTCTCCCATCACTCACCCCCCCCCCCCTCTAAAATCTCTCTCTTCTTCCAAGAACAAGTGCTCAGGTTCGTTCTAATGTTTCCCTCCAGCCTAAACACACTCTCATCCTTCACACATCTCCCCCTCTCTCTGTCACTCCTCTCTCTTTCTTTCTTCACAACTCTTTTCCCTCCATCTCTGACCACTCTGACCTCTCTCTCTCTCTCTCTTCCCTGTCTGAACACTCCCTCTTTCACTCCTCTGTTTCCTCCTTTCCCTTCATCTCCGTCCTTTCACACATGAGGGGACGAGATCAGGTGTTTTTATCGTTTCATTGTTTGTGTTTTGTTTTGCTTTTGTGTGTGTGTGTGTGTGTGTTTGCATCCATGTTCTACTTCTCCACCCGACCCTCATCTTTCTCTCTCCTTCACCCTAAATATCAACGATCTGCTATCATCTCCCTCCATCTCTCCTCTCCTCTTCGATCTCCTCTTCCTCATCCCACCTAATCCCTTCATTCCTCCCAGAAATATTCCCACATTAGCCATTTGTCTCGCCCACTCCATCACTCCCAGCGTCCCTCTCTCTCCGTCTCACTCGCTCCATTGCTAAAGTCTAATATGTTCTCAGGTTATAGTTTTTGTTAAATCCATTATTTCCACTTTTAAAAAGTCTCACTCTCTCTTTTCCTCCGTTTCTCTTCTATTTGTCTTTTGCCCATTTTCCCTTTAATTTCACTCTTCTGTGTTTCTCTCTCCTCTTCTTGTCGTTTACATTTCCTCTCGGTTTCTCGTTTCTCGGTATCTCGGCCCTGCTCTCGCATTCTCCTCACAAACTCAACCAGCTTCCCCACCCTCTTTTCTCTTCCCCCCATTCTCCCCCTCTCTCTCTTCCTCCATTCCCAGAGGACGGCCTGTCTTCCACCCTCCCCTCTCACCATCTTGCCCTTTTTCTCTTGTCTATAGAGAAGTGTTTGCATAAAAGAGAGAAAGAAGCCAAATACACCCAAAGCAAAATAAGCTCTAGTTCTTTGTTAAAATGATTATTTGTGTTTGATAATCTGATGAGCTTGTATTTACTGTATTTACTGTTTATGTGCTTGTATTGGACCTTTTTCAGATATTGAGATAAAACCATTGGATAAAAGCTCGGAGAAAAAATTACAGTTAAATATGTGGACAGAAAGCAGACTGAGCCAGAGTCGGTTATAAAGCAGTAATCTCTGCGGCTGCAGGAAACACACGATGCTCAGAGCAAAGGAATGACAGAGTGCCCAACCTGCAATCAGGTAAACATCACCTGAGCCTTCACATCCTGCTGGGTGACGCCTGCAGGAGCACCAAAACGCACGACTCCCCGTCCACAAAAACAGATTCGTCAAGGATTCGTTCAGTTGCACCAGTTCTGCTTGAATATGAAAGAGTAAATTGTACAAGGACCGACTGACCTCGTGCATTATTAAAAATATGTAATAATAATATATATTCAGAACTGAATTACTTCTGAAATTAATATACTTCAGAAACACAGACACTGAATTATGTAAATCTTAATAACCGGTGTTCCACAACCTTTGAATATTTAACAGTTTTACAGAAAGAGAAATAAAATTTTTATGGAAAAATTATTTTTTAAACTAAATATTGGCAAATATATGGCAAAAATATGGCAAATAAGCTAAAAAAGAACAACCTCCTGCAGCAGCAAGGCCAGTTTCATAATGTGTGACATAATGAAATGAAATTACAAATACAGCCTCAGGCCAGAGGTAGAACGGATTTTCCTTTCTAATGAGAGCAACTGGAAGAAGGGAATTTAAAAAGGAGGGTCACAGATTACAGGCCGACACGCAGAGGAGAGAAGATGAGGAGGAAGACGGGGAGAGAAAATCAAAGCTTCAAGACTTTCAGTTTTCATTCTTACAACTTATTCAGCTCCTTCTCAGAGATTAGACTGAACCGAAACATTCGAACTTGGATGTGAAATGAGTGAATGTCGTTTAAAACAGAAGATAAAGAAAACAGAGGAGGAAGACGGGAGGAGGTGAATCCTAATGAGCGTCTTCACCTCACGTTCAGGAGCAATAACCAGAGAAGACAAGCAGAGCAGAGGGGGGACCTCAAATCTTCAACAGTCCAACAACTTCAACCCTCAAAAATCGAACCCGAGGAGCCTGAATGTGCAGAGCGGCAGCTTCGACGGAGGATGGAGGAGCATTGAGCGCAGCCCGCAGGGTCTCCCTCCGGCGGATGGAGGGGTTTAAGGCGTTGCCAGAAGCGACAGTTCGGCAGGAAGAGGCGCAGGATTCAACGCGCAAACAGGAAATCATATTGTTAACACGCTGCTGAGTGCACGTGCTGAACATGAACAACGAGTTCCTACGGCAGAGGAGACCGGACGCTTCGACTCTCACCGATCGTCACGTTCAGTCTTTGTTTTACAGATCAGAGACGCTACTTCCTCACATAAATGTTTCTTATGGGCTGCATAAATAAAACGAACCTGACCTCACACGGCTCCTTATAGCAGCTCACCTCAACACAAAACCAAAAATTAAATCTCCAGAACCAAAACACAACAGAAACGACTCCTCACAGAACATGTAAACAGTTTTTCTTCTCGTTTAACCTTCGTTTAACAGGACGAGTTAATTACAAACAAACCTTCATTTACAACCTGAGCCTGGCACCAGGCACAAGGAGCCGCACCACAAGAAAGTGAGACCAGAGAGAAAATTCTGGCAAATAAAACTATGTTGGCAGATGATGCAATCCTTTGTTGTGTAACGCTCTAAATATAGAAGCAAAAGACATTCAGCATTTGGGGGAGAGGAGACCGCCAGCTGAACTGAAAATATCTCAACCCCAGCGATACCTAAAATCCTGGGGGAACCTCTGCCTCCCTCCTGTCTCCCTTCGCCTCTAATCCCTCTATCCCCCCTCTCTTCTCCTCCATCCATCCCTCCATTCCTCCCTGCTCCCGCTCTCTGGTTTCATTTCACCGTGACTAATTTCACCCTCTCCCTCAGCTGCTCCGTCCATCCTTTTCTCTTCTAATCCCACTTTTTGTTCATCTTACTTCTTCTTTCCCTCCGGTACGCCATGTTTTGTAATCTCTCCGCCTTCCAGTCCTTCAGGCTAAACTATCCTTCCATCACTCCTTCCTCTTCTTCCTCTCTCACCCTCTCTACTTCTCATCCTTCTTTCACTTTGATTTCCAGACTTTTATTCGACCTCTCTTCTTTCTCCATCTCTCGTCTCGTCACCTCTCCCCCCGTCACCCATCCCGCCATCTGTTATCTGTCCCCTCCATCCCTCACCTCTTCTCCTCCACCTTTCTGTCTTCTCATTCATCTCCGCTGTCATCCCCTCCCTCCATTCCTCATCTCGTCCCCTCATCTGTCCTGTTGTCCCCTCTTCTCCTCTACCCTCCTCCTGACATTTATCCACCTCTCCTCCTCTTCCTCTTTCATAAATCCGTCTTTCCTCCCTCTGTCATTTTTATGATTCATTCCAGAAATCCTTAGCTCATCCTCTTCCCTCTTGTCTTCTGCCCTCCACCCTCTTCTGCCTCGTCTTTCCTATTCATCCATTCATCGTCTGTCCTCTCGTCCCTTTCAGCCAGTGTTTGATTTAATTAACATTCCTCTCCTCCTCCTCCTCCTCTCCCTCTGCCTCCACTGCTTTTTCTTACATTTGATGCATTTAGGGGAGGTCACGGCACTCAAGCTAAACATGGCTCACAGCAATGTCACTGTTTTAATAAACAACAAACAGCAGTGAACAACCAAACGTTTGGTCTGACACAGGAGAGGCTGAGCAGCATCGTCACATCTCTCCGCTCTAATTTAAACTCTTCTGTCAGTCTGATCCAGCGAGTCACAATGATTAAAACTCATCGGTTTATTCAGCACGTCAGCTGAACGTCCCCGATGTGAAAAGTAAAAAAATAAGAAATAAAATCCTGGCTGTTCTTCAGTTGGCACAACAGAAAAAAAAAGGAAATGTTTGATTCTGGTGGTGAGGACGCAGGACGAGTCCTTTGTTAAGCTGCCATGATTAGAAAGTGAGAGAAACTCGGTAAGATTGAGCTGCAGCATGTGTTGTGTTCATGTCCTTACAGTAGGCAGCAGGACACTGAAGACAGATACGCAATGTAAGGCCTGCACAGAGCGGTCGGGCTCTAATTAAACTGTAAATCGACTGATGCTTGTGTTTCTGACCCTGGATGTTCTTACTTTCTACAATCGAAATGTCTAAAGATCAATTTAACCTAAATCAGTCAATGAGCAGGAAGAAACAGGCGGCAGCAGCAGGACGGTAAAGAAATAACAGCCGAGCGAAGAGCTTCCTTCTCTGCCCTCAAACATCAGCGGAGCACGTCCACCATCGGCTGAATTACCGGCCAGACTTACAGCCCCGCCGCATCACAGCTGTGAAGCTTCAAATCAATGCATTTCAAAGGAAACGCCGCCGTCAGTGGATTCGCTCACGGGCACAGACTCTGACACAGAAATTAGCACCGTTAGCCAACGTTTCAAGAGTCTGAAACAGAGGAAGCTAAAATGATTAGCTGTGTTGTATCATCCACTTCCATTTAACCGTCTGTGGGAGTAGAAGCTGCAGACACTGCTGAGACAGGAGTCGATGGAGCAAATCTGTTTTAGGAATAAACCGTGTGAACTGTCCCATTAGTTACTGAGCAAGATCAGAGACAGATATCGAGAGAACGCGCACCATTAAACCACGAGAGACGTATGTTGTGTATCCCCAAATGAATTTTCCAGCATAAAAAGCTCTGCTCTCTGCACAGGGACTGGCAGGAATGAGGAGGAACGAGAGCTGGTAGCGGCCCAGTGGATCATTTGTCCTCTGTCCTCAAACCCTCCTTAAAAACATGTTTATAGAGACATAAATGGGAGAAACCTCAGAAAAGCTCCTCTCCTTCCTTCTTACCTTCCTTCCTTCCTTCCTCCCTTCATGCCTTTGATTTAGTCACACGTAATTATACGATGATATAATTGAATTTGTTGCGCTACATCAGTCTTCCTAATTGGCCTGGTCTCCATGTTTCACTGTGTGTGCGTGTGTGTGTGTGTGTGTGTGTGTCTGCATGTCAATGTGAGGTTGAATGAGTACTGTATAAGTATTGGTAAGTGTGTGTGCATGCGTGTGTGTGACTCTAATCACTGCGTGTGAGTGTGCCCTGATCAAGATTGTTGGCATTAAGAAAGTGAGATGTACGTGTACACACACACACACACACACACACACACACACACACACACACACGCGCACACACACACACACACACACTTCCGCAGAGGGAATTTTCCTGAACAGTGATAAATTGAGCTATTATCACATCTACGTGCGGCGTCAGGGTGTGTAGTTTTTGTGCTTGCGTGTGTAAGTGTGTGTTGTGTGCTAGCTCGGGAGTGCAGTAACACCTTTAAATTCTTAGCACGTTCAAGTGTGTGTGCACGCGCGCGCGTGTCTGTGTGTGTGTGACAGCGAGAGAGTCAAAACAAAACCGATGCTACTGTATAAGTGCTCGCTGCTGTTCTCCTGACATTCACAGTCTCTCACTCACACACTCACACACACACACACGTCTCTTGTGATGCTTAGTCATGACAGAAGGAGGCAGAGAGGTCGCCATGGAAACAATACTTGGATTGGACCAGTCAGAAAGCAGCTGTGGCTTCTTGCAGCAGCAGGTTAAAGGTTGAAGCAGCAGGTCTGTTCTCGTGTTTCACTTCCTGCCTCGTCGCCCCGACTGAGACCATCAGCGGCAGAAGTCAACAGCTTCTGAGGTGCCCATCAGCAAGGCGTCTGACCCCTGACTGGTCCAGGACCGAGTGGTGAACTCCACTGACAATAATCTGAAAGTAGAATGTTTTTTGACTGAGCTTCCTTCTATAGGAGTCCAGTTCAGCGTCATGGCTGCTGTCCTTTTTTTCTGTTTCGTTTTAATTTGTTTTGTAATATTTTGACCTTGTAAATACAAAGTGAGGCCATAACCATATTAGCCTGTCCACATACTTTTGGTCTGGGGCTGTTTCTCCATGTATCAGCCCACACTGAGTGTTTCCAACTTTGTGGCGACAGTTTGTGTTTGTGTCTTTCCCGTTTCGACATGACACAAAGCCAGCCCACGGTCTGGAGCTGACATATTCCACTAACACGTGTGGTTTAATGTCCACATACTTTTGTCCACATCTGTAAGTGAGTCGGTCTAAAGTCAGAGAATCTGATCCTGCTGATCAATAACTGATCAGCTGTGTTGTTTGTGTTTGAAGACGATTGTGTTAATGTCAGAGATGAGCTCATGTACGTGTATCAAGGTCGGATATGTCAGTCGCCTTGTTTACATACTCAAAGTGATGTTATGATTACAGTGAACACACACACATACACACACACACACACACACACACGTATAAAGGCAAGAAAGCAAGTCCATAAAACAGGCCACAGGCTAATTAGTATCCCCTGTATGCAACCTGTGTGTGTGTGTGTGTGTATGTATGTATGTGTGTGTGTGTGTGTGTGTGTGTGTGTGTGTGTGTGTGTGTGTATGTGTGTGGTGGGTTAATTAGCCAGGAAGACAGCAGGCAGACGTTCTACAGCTTCCTTTGATCTGATGCCGCTAAGTACTTCCCAGAGACACACACACACACACAGACACACACAACAGGTTTTACTGTGACATCTGCACTGAAGTCAACACACACACACACACAGTTTATAAAAGCGTCCACATTCTGTTATTGTTACTGTGACAGCAGAAGAAAAACAGGCAACTTTCTAATCATGGATCATTCAGCAACACAATCAGAGTTACACTAACACAGTTACCTAACCTGTCTGTGTGTGTGTGTGTGTGTGTGTGTGTGTGTGTGTGTGTGTGTGTGTGTGTTTACAGCAGGTCAAAGTGATGGGCCGTGAAGCACTTTGCATTTAACGGACAGGAAGTGAGGGAGGAAGAGAAGGAGACATGATGGAGGGAAACATTCAGCCACTTCTTTCTGCCCGATGTTTCTGTCTCTTTGCCGCCCTGTCTCCATCCCTTTCATCTTCTCCTCTCTGTCTTCTCTCATCTTTTGTGCTCCACCTCTCCTTCCACACGTTTCAGCCCAGTCAAAGCAACAGTTCGTGCGTCTCTGATCAGAAAGTTATTCAACTTTTCTCTTTAATCGTGGCCAGAACACGTCCGAGCTGCTGTGTGTGAGCAGAGGCGGCCGATCATCAAATCAATTTATACATAGATGAATATGAATAATTAGCTCCATACATCATCAGCATGAATGTGTCATGAGTGTGAACAGTCTGTTCCCGTTCAGCGTGACGAGGCTGCGTGATGGATTTTTCTGGAATGTGCCGATGGTTGTTTTTCATACACTGATCCGTATCAGACCAAGTAACTTCTAATGAAGAGAGTCTGGAAATTAAACTCTGCCTCTCTCTCTCTCTCTCTCTCTTCTCGTCTCTTTCTCCGTCCTTACTATAAAAAATAAAGCGATGTGATCTTCTCTGTCCATTAAGTAGCTATTACTGTGGAAGCCATTACAGACTCAGCTGGCAGGCAAACGACAAAAACATCAAAATGTGATTGGAAAAGCCACAGAACAAGGAGGAAGGGCTGAAAGAAAGAGTTATGGAGGAAGAAGAAGACGTGTGCACTGAGTCAGCTGTCCTTTCACAGACGAGGTGAGGTCCTGTCAGCCTGCGGTTGTCAAAATGTCAAAATAAAATTGCCCTGCTAAGAAACGAATATCAAGAAATGAGAGTTTCTTCATAAAACGATATAAATGTGGAAAAAATGGCTGAAAAGTGAAAATAGGTTTGAAAGACAGGTCAGTTCAAGTCACCTTTTAACAAAGTCTTATGTCTTATAATCTTATATATTTGAAACTAAATGAGGTTTGGCTCCCAGGTATAACAGCATTTTATCAGTGAACCTCTACAGCAGGAGGTGGAGAAGAGACACACAGATGGAGGAGATTCACTTCCTCCTCCGATGTGAAAAACAGTCCTTCATAAGAGCCGTTCCAGGCTAAAGCTGTGAATATATATCAGCACGTCTCTGCTTCAGTGACACTGGGAAAAAAAAGTCTAAATATTCATGAGTGAGGAAGAAACTGCCAGATAAATGTCTGACTGCCACCAGAGGAAGAGACACAGAGACACAGTGAGTCATTTAACTGTTCACTCGCTGAATTCGTTTAGAAATGATCAGTGACACAGACACTGACTGTTAAGCTTTGAAGTTTACAAGTAAAGCAGCGTATTGACGGAGGAAAAGAGAGAAAAGAAGCGATGAGAGGGAAGAGGAGAAAGAGGAAGGTCGACAGAGAAAAGGAAGTGAGTCAGAAGAAAAGAGGAAGCGAGAATGTGTCGCTTTCACTGTTGTATCTCAAACTTTGGTGGAGTCGAGCTAATCAAGCTTCACTGAACGAAACTGAGCTGAAACGTGAGAAGGACGCGGTGCGAGACAGTTGGACGTGGATCACAGCCAGAGACGGACGGAGGGAGGAAGAGGAGACGCACTTGAGGATGGACAACTGCGGACATGCGTGTGTAAAATGACAAAAAGACAAGAGGAGAGAAGATGATGGGAGGAAATGAGAGAGAGAGAGAAACCCAGGTGAACACGGCGGAACGGGAGGATGTGAGATGCGACAGCGTTTCCTGTCCTGAGGGTCATCAGTCGCTGCCGCGGCTCCCCAACGGCCCCGGCTGCCATGGTTACCAGCATGGCTGTCCTGACAACAAGTGTGCCGTGTTACACAGCGCAGCGCCATCTGGGGACAATCTGTCTGAGTATGACACATCTCACACACACACACAAAATGACATACATGCCAAGAGAAACACACACACCAATACACACTCACACACACACACACACAGAGAGACGCAGCTCCTAAAAAATACACACCCTGAAACACACACACACATTTTTGGAGTACATTGCTGATGCGGAAACATGAATACAAACATACACACACTGAATATAGATGCTCATGAATACACACACATACCGCCACTAGAACACATTAGCATACGCAAACACACACACACAGCTTAATGATTCCACGATGTACAGCTGGTGCGGCGTCGAGGAAAACTCACACACATACATGTAAACACACACATGTTTAGCATGCACTCAAAGGACACACACGAGAATAAAAACACACAAGCATTCAAAATATGCACACACACTGATGAGCACGTCCAGCGCTGACAAATGTCACTTCCCCTGTGTCTCTCTTTGATCTCTCTCTCTCTCTCACACACACACACACACACACTCAGCATGCCTCCCATGCAGTACATGAGTGTGTCTGTGTGTAGATATAAATACACAAAAGCATTAATATTAAAACATGCAGCACGAATGACAAATTCTCTCTCGCTCTCTGTCTCCATCTCTGGTCATGTGATCTAATCAGGGCTAATGTGTTGCCGTAACAACCTCAGAGGGCCGTCCATCAGTCACACACACCCATTAAAGACACCATGGATCTCTCCCCGGGACACACACACACACATACATACACACACACATGCATTTGTACATAGGCTCATAAACAAATGCACACACAACCCTGCATACACACTGATGTCACTGACACAAACACATACACATAAATAAACATAATGGGATTGCAACAGAGCACTAGATGAAGGCATGGAGGATGTGAAGGAATCTGTGTGTGTGTGTGTGTGTGTGTGTGTGTGTGTGTGCGTGTGCGTGTGCGTGTGTGTGTGTGTGTGTGTGTGTGTGTGTGGTTATTGGTATTGATCCCATCTTCCCTCTGCAGCTCTGACATGTGCATGCTCCCTCTCCCTGCAGAGCCACAGCATTTACATTTCAGATGCTTAGTTCAGGGTCCTGTCCTCACTGTCGGACACACGCCCGCCACCGCCGGGACCAAACATGTGACATTTAACCAACACGGACTTAAGGCTGACAGACGTGTTTGCTCAACCTGAGTCTGAGTCACTGTCAAATTTTTTTTTTTTTTTTTGTAAACAAAAAATGGTTAAACTAATGTGCACATATTTCTGATGTTCTTTTAAAATCTTTTTATCCTGTTTATGCATGTTCAGTTCACACTGATATAATAAAGTATTTTTATTATTATATTTTTATATTTCTATTAAAAACACTCCCCAAAAATTCTGTACATTTACTGTCTGAAAAGACAAATATTGAAAATCAATTCTACCTGTTTCCCTGTTTGTTATTTTGCTGATTTGATCCACACTTGTGTTTTCTTCCGGAACATGATTTTTCTGAGAGGATAAAAAGAGATTGCTCAGCCTTTTGTTCTCCTTTAAATGTTCCCCTGAGGCCTGAATAAATATGATCTGTCACCAGCAGAAAATTCATCTCCTCCTTTGACTCATACACACCCTGCAGCTGTAAGGTTAATGTGCGTGCAGCCATTCACAAGGAGACGCTGCAGCTAAAATCTAACTTCAGCAGCGGGGACAGCAGCTGAGGTGTAGAGCGTCTCACAGTAAGCCCAGATCAATGTATGGACTGATCCTCAGCTGGACCTCTGCATCAGTTTGGGGCGTTCCTCAGCGACACTGCCTGACACAGGCATGTTTACGGGCTGCGGACAGTAGTGATGTACAGAGTGAAACGTCAATATGGTGCAGTCAGGGAGGGAAATGCAGCAGCCTCCAGACAGAAGCTGCTATATTACTGAGTGGTGGTGAGTGTCTGACCTGCGCTGTGACGCCATCAGCTACAACCAGGATCCAGAGGACTGGTAGTGACATTTACAGATATTTTCCAAAATAAAATATTCAGTATGTTTACATTTCCTTGACTGTACTCTGCACTGTGAACATCTCCACCGCCGAGGTTAAGTTTCAGGCCTCACGTCAAGTATCATAACAGTCTGACCCCGTCTAAAGTCTACAGCTCTGCTCAGAGACCAGAGACTCAGCGATGCTCGGTCGCCATAAGCATAAAAAGGCGGCGCAGGGCGGAGGCACCCTGGAGTACAGCACGAGCCGCTAACCGGCTGCTGTGGGCAGCTGCTCTGATTAAACCAGAAGCTTAACTGTACCATCACGGACCCAGTGTGTCCGAGGTGTAGAGAGTAAACAATCACCATCAAAGATATAATATCAAAGCAAAGTGTTTTCTAAATGACTGAACTGCGAAAGGCACACAAACAATAAACCTCCTGTTGTCAACGCTGTGCAAAGGCATTCCATGCAACTTAAAGTGTGATAAATATCTAATTATAATTTATTTATTTTGCCAAATTTATCTCACCAACTAAATTCCAGACAATTAAGAAAATGAAGTAGACCTAATTATTTTAAGCAGGTAACTGAAAATCTGGAACTGATCTCATTGAGAGAAACCCCACACACTTATTTTCACATTTCACAGATTTTAATTAAAAAAGAGCGCAGACTTCTGTCCTAACAAACGACGTCCTTGGAAATTGAAAACCTGGTGATTGAGAGAGTGCTTGACATTCAGAGTGCTCATTAAGCAGAGTAGCTGATCTGTGGCTTTTTAATCATAGCTGCCATTGATCTGAACATTTTATTGCCGAAAAGGTTTAATGTTTCAGCTTTTTTTTTTTTTTATTGCAGGCAAATGAAGGAACAGTATTTCATGTAATCGATGACGACCACCGAACGAGGCACCGGTCTGAAGACAGTCTGTCACCGTGAAGAATTTATTTTCAGGCTTCCTCGGGCAAGTAATGGAAGCAGGTTTAGAGGTGAAGCTGACAGAGGTTGATATTAGGTTTTTACACCATCACTAATCAGTAAATACATTTTACTGTTAGTAAAGTTGTTGTATTCTGAACATTGTTCCTGTAAAGCAGGAACAAAAACACGAGGAAAAAAACGTTTCTAACGTTTCACAGAGGAACCCGTGAGCTTCAATGTCTCTTTCATGCTCCTCACTTAGCAGTTTTCCCATCAGTGGACCGATCTGCTGCTCAGGGACGAGGGTCTGTGCCAGTTACCCCTCCTCAGCTTGTCTCACCTGCCCTGGCCTTCTGTTCACCTGCCTGTTACCTGTTCTTGGTCCTGTGCTTCACTGACTTCCTCAGTGAAGCACAGGACCAGGACTCAACCTGCTGCTTTTGTTCAACAACAGTAAAATGTGAGCAGCAGACTTTAAATTAACGGGGACACTTGTTTCGTAGTAAATTACACATTATGAGAACCTGCTCGTCTTGAGGAGGTGGCGTGCATCCGGACACAAAGAAGTTATGATTATGGGCTTTAATGCATTCAGTTGTAAAGGAGTTACGGAGGTCTTTTTATGTGATATTGATTTTAAATGTAATGTCAGAGCGCTCTGTGGCTCACCGTGATAGACTGCAATAAGCAGCTGCTTACTGAAGCACTCCTCAAAGGGTGAGATGTCGTAAAAAAGGAGAGCGTGATCAAATCTCTGTGCAGCTCATTCAGTTTCCACGTTCGTGCATCGTCTTCCCTTCATGTTGTGATGAAATCTACAAAACGTGAGCCCATCTGGTATTCACGAACACGAACGGCTGCTCCTAAGTTGGCTGAGCTTCTATTTTAAGGCTTTTCTGTCTTCGACTAACTAACATTTGGACAGAACAGAAGTAAAATCGAGGGCTGTTACTGGTATTACTGCCTCTGTATGAACGCACTTTGTTTGGCAGCCGTCCTTCATCATTTTGGGGATTTCCTCCTCCAGCTCAACACGCTGAAGAATAAAACCTGAGCTGAACCGAAGCCACCTGCTGTCGTCCTCATGGTGAAGTGGGGTTTTTTTCTCTTTTAAATCCAGACTGTCGAGTAACTGCAGAGTGTCCTTGAATAACAACCTGTGCCTTTGCCTGCTTATTCACTGTGAACTGCACTGTGATAAGAGCAGCAGCTATCTGAAGTATCTGAGCAGCTCACACGTCAGGAATCTGACACTGATTCTCAGGTTGTGAGCTAAACATCCCTCCGAGCTGTTAAACGGTGTCAGCTTCCTGCAGTGTCCGTGTGAGGAAACGGACATTAGGAATAATTTAACCATGAATCTCTAACAGACTCAGCTGTCTTTGAAAGGCTAAATACAATGTAAATCAGTATTATGTCCCTGATAGGACAAAGAAAATGACCAATTAAAAAATAAAATTGCTTATGAAAGTGTCAGTAAAGTCAGTTAGGCCATCATATTTCACAATAAGAGCTGGACCTTTATCTCTCTCAGACTGGAGTTTGTGTGAAGAGCAAAAAAATGAAGGTTAAGTCTTAATGTCTTAAAAAAAGAGGAGTGAAATGGAACTGCTGTAGACACCAAGTGTCAAATGCAAAGCTCCTGCCATTAATGCGTCTGTGTAAAGAACAGTGGTGCAATCATGGAAAGAAGCCGGGAAATGTTTTTACAGACTGCTGAAGGCTAAAAACGTGAAGCTATACTTTCTGTGGGTCTGCTCAGCGTGAAGTTTATTATTCTGTGTCCTGTGTTTCGCGTTAACTTTGATGTTCTGATGTAATTTTAATCCTGTCCAGATCAACATCTGGTGTTTTCCTCGGCCGCTGAGTTGTGAAAGACGGTGTCTTGCTTACAGAGGCTGCATAGCCAGAACAGCATCCCTCCTTAGATTAGATTAGATGAAACTTTATTGATCCCTGAAGAATAACTGGGTTGTTGTGGGAGCAGCGGTAGTAGCATTCAGGAACAAAACGGTATAAAGTGCTCAAACAGAATATAAAATAATCAATAAAGAGGAGAGAGTCATTTCAGCACAGGCTGGTGCTAAGAACTACAGTAGGGAAGAAAACAGGAGCTGCTTCACCTGACGAGTCACGTCAACGAGTTCTGCCAGTTTCTGCTGAGCTTTGGATCCAAACATCATCACCTCTGAAATGTTTTACTCAACAAGTCATGATCTTAAAGACCTGAGGTACAGCAAAACCTGGCCGAACCAGAAACCCGCTCGAGATGTTGATAAAGTATTTCTCCATAAAGCAAAATATTAAATAACCGATAATCATCGAAGATAAAGTTAGAAGAAAAACATGAAATAAATAAATAATCCCTCTGCTAATCTGCTTCCTCAGGACCATGAGCATTTTCACCGTTTTACAAGATTTGTTGACTAAACTTTGCTGATTTATTAAAAAGTTGTTTTCTCAAGCTCAGTCAAAACACACAGAAATCTCAGGTGTGGTTTTAAATTATACTGTTTCCATGCAGGATAACAGATAAATAAAATAGATCCTCAGGTCTTTAAGTTCATTGCTGCAGCAGCTAACGCTCCTGTTGATTTTCCTTGATGGAGGCTCGCTGACGTCGCTGTGAATTAGTCTGTCAGCTAAATGACTCAAATGTAAAGCGGCGCCTCTCGGGCACAGCGGCTGTGTTAACACCCCGTCTGTCTGCCAGGATCCCCGCTGCGCTCATGTTCCCTCTGAAGCTGAGGAGAAACCCTCCGACACCGTGAAAACGGTGCTGTTTCACAGTCCTCCTGGCCAACGGGCCCTTCTGCTAAATACTTTGATCACAAATTCTTTTCTCGGAGCGAGACGTTTAAAGGGATCGCCGGCTCGACAGAAGTGCAGCAGCAAGGTGGAAGTGAGATTGTTGCCTGTCAGAGACCATAAAGGCGGTGGATGCATCATGTGTAGAGGAGGCAGGAAGTTGACTGACAGCTACACAACTAAAGCCACCTTTGATTCATGGTGGTTCTGAGGCTTTAAAGCACAATGTGAGTGTTTTCATGCTTTTATTGTGGAGTAAGATCCACTATAGGTATGAATACATGAATATATGTTGGAATGTGGTGAAAACCAACAGCATTTAATGCTGAGAGAAGAAGAAAGATTCATCACAGAGGATTTCTGAGCCCTAACATCCAGAACCCAAAGACCATCAGCAGCGATTAGCGAATGCTTCGATCATTAATTCACTGATCATCAACAAACTGATTCATGCATTGATTTTTTTCAGCTCTAATCAAACTTTAAACTGCAAAGAAAATACTGTGTTTAGAGCGGATCTTCAAAATGAACCAATCTTGCTACGGATCCTCAGAAAGCCCAAAATTGGTGTTTGTGAGTTCATGAACTCGTGAGGAGGAATGAGTGAAATGTGCCTGTGGTGCCGCCAAAATCAGAGAGTGTTAAATGTGGAAAACAACAACGACTTCAGCAGCCCATCCTCCCTCTGTTCTCCCCTGTCTGTCTCACCCACACACACACACACACACACACACAGTGTTAATTTTTTATCCTATTTGCAGGCTGTGGACGGCCAGGAGGAGAGGGAGCAGAGACGACAGCCGAGGGAGGGACGAGATGGAGACGTATAGCAAGAGAGATGGGAAATGATGAGACAGGCCATGTTGGGACACACATACACACACACACACTCAGCAGAGGTGAGA
Organism: Toxotes chatareus; assembly: GCA_016801885.1. Taxonomy (NCBI): domain Eukaryota; kingdom Metazoa; phylum Chordata; class Actinopteri; family Toxotidae; genus Toxotes; species Toxotes chatareus. The sequence goes on from CM028893.1 coordinate 13,937,649, forward strand.
AGTAGAAGAGACAATGCGACAGGCGAGGAGATGAAAGTGCTGAGGCAGAGCAGCACGGAGACTCTCTCCACCAAAGACGACAGTTCCTGTTCCAGATATTTCACTGAAACTTCTCCAACGTTACAGCGCGTTTCTCACATGTGTGTTCTGTTTGTGTGTCACAAATGAGCTTTGGCAGAAAATAAATCACGTCATTTATCAGGCTTCTTTCACTGTACACTGAATATTTTGTGGTTTTGGAACAAAACGAGCCATCTGAAGACGACACCTTTGCTTTGTTTACTTCTGTTACATTTAGTTTCAGATTTACATTTCAGACTGTGTTTTATTCAGGTAAAACATTTGTGCATTTGGATGTGGGACAGGGACAGTGTGCAGGTATCAGGTGGAGTCTACACTTAGTGACAGACTGGCCTGAGCCAGAATTCCCTCTCGCACCACTCAAAAAAACAGCGTGTTTACATTGCCAGTAGTTTGAATCCCACGAGAAAAAGACAGAGCGACAGCCGTCAAGCTGCTCAGCGTCCGACTGTCGAATACTGTGTCTGAATTTGAAGCAGCGCCGAGGCTGAGCGTGTAGGTGAAGCCCTGGATTGGATAAATAAAGACTTCAAATAGATTCTTGCTCCTCTGAGGTTATTATGTGGCAGCATTACTGTCTTTAAACCTCCGGTCCCGGTGAGAAGTCGGCTCTGACGACTGATTTTCGGTGTAAGCCTCTTCAAACGACGGCGGAAGATGCCAGACCCTAAGCAAGGAGGTTTAGATAGTTTCTGTGATAAATCCCTCCACACACCTGGAGACTAAGCCGAATTTAATGCTGTTTTCCAGTCGCTCCAGGTTATTGATCTTGGGCAAAGCCCGTTTTAAAAGCTACTACGTGTGAGACGTAGCAACGCGGATACTGCCACATTCTAATGAGAGTCATCCCTCACTTCGGTTTCATTATCTGAGGAAACGCTCAGTGGGCTCAGTGCTGTTTGTCTGGACTAATTACCTTCACATCTATAAGGACACAGACATACTCTGGGTTTAGGACGCAGTGTCTCCTTCACCTTCCCTCTCTTCCTGTTTTCACTCTTTGCTGATGGTGCGTTAGAATCAGAGAAGCGGACGAATATTATTCTACTGTGTCGCTGACATTTCAGAGCCAACCACACACACACACACACACACACACACAGAAGCATCCCTCATTCTTGATAACATGTGCACACAGTGAACACGCTAATAGACAGTGATATACACACACACAAACACAGAGGAAAAGAAAAGACAGATATGCTGCTGCTCTCCACCACACACAGAAATAAAATTCAGCCCATTATCTCTAAAAGTAATTGCTGTGTTTTTGTAATGGCCCCGCGCTCATTGTTCCTCAAATTATGGATGACTGCCTTTCCTGCGCATTAGGGCTAAAATAAATTGCTTCACTTCAACAACGAGACACTCATTGTCCTGCTGCTGGTTTGTCTTTGTCAAGTAATGGATTGGTGTTGTGTATTAGGTTTAAACATGTCAAGCTGGAGTCAGTCGAGGTCCCCTGCACTTAAGAGGATCATGCGGGCGGATGTGGCGGCTGTTGCCCCGTTTCCCACAGTTATTATTATTATTATTATTATTATTATGAGTTAGCCAACGTGAGGTGGAACAGCTTTGCTTCTCCTAAATTCTTACCACAAATGGGACTTTGTACCATGGCTCTTCTGATGTGGCCATTTTAGGACATCTGAGACTCAAGTCCAAGCTAACACTGGCATTTGAAGACGGACAGAACATGGTCCAAAGCTACCACAGATGTTATTATCAGGATTTTAGGGACAAGATCAGTCAGACACTTTTCAGACCCTGCAAAAGTTCAGGTACTTGCTGCTGCCTCTCTGAATGACACAAACCTTCCATTAGCTGTTTTATACCTCTGTCACACACCTGGTTTACCTGGTACACAGGGCACACGGTTGTGGATGATGCTAGCCTATCTGGTTTGTTAATGATATCAAACTTTCTGCATCTAATGTCCGACCATGTCCTCTCGTTTTACAGTGACAAAAGCGATGGTGGGCTGTGGCTGAATCCGGAGTCTCACCACTGTCAACGACACTAACTGGAGTCCGGGAGAGAAAAACGGCCTCAGACACCTGTGTGGTAGAAGGCAGGCAGCCATGATGGTTTGACCAGTGAAGCCTGCGAACAAACTCACTGACAGGGATAAACTAAACGCACATGTGCAGAAAACAGACGCAGATGCTCACATGGACAAGTCTTTAAAAAGCCATGAAGCGAGGCATGCGAACATGAACACACATGCACGGGACACATGAGGAGAACGAATATTGGCAGTGAGGCGAGAGAACGAGGCTGCCAATAAGTTCACGTGTGTGAGCCGATCGATGTTTAGATTCATCAGTGTCAGAGTGTAGAGGAGACGAACTCTTCCAGGTCACCTGCCTCACAAACTGCATGAACCTCATCAGTGCAGTCAGATACAGACGGAGGCTGTGTGAGGTTTGTCATTATTAATCCACTGCACAACAATAGAAGATGTTTGTTCTGATTCACATTTTCTCTTTGGACAGTTTGAGTCCGTCAGCTCACACAGAGTCTGATTTTACAAAATGAAAGTGGCTTTTCCCCCGAAAAAAACCCCCACAGAAATATCATGACGAAGACTGTTACCATCAAATATTAGCAGACACGGGTCTTTTAATTGTTTTCAGGTGAGGAATAAACTTCCTTGCATCACATCCCTCCTCTGCTGCCTCACTTCCTGTCACTGCCCCGCCCGTCAAAATAAAGGCTGGCAAATAAAAACAGCAACAGCAACTGCCTTGCTTTTTGACTTTGACTCTCTCTCTCTCACACACACACACACACACACACACACACACACACACACACACACACACAGAAACACCTTCCTCAAAGCCTAGATGACTAAGCTGTGGAGGTCAAAGGTTGCACGTCAGATGTCTAGACAGCATTCTCCAGACAATTTGACATTACACCCCTTCATGATGTTATTACAGGTGTGTGTGGGTGTGCCTGTGTGTGTGTGTGTGTGTGTGTGTGTGTGTGTGTGTGTGTGTGTGTGTGTGTGTGTGTGTGTGTGTGTGTGTGTGTCTGTGTCTGTGTGATAAACCTGTGGCAGTGATGGATCTGACAGAAGAATCCTCCTCGGACTCTCTGCAGTACCTCTTGGCCTGGGGTGCAGGTTCAATTCCCACTGTTACCACCCACACTAGCAGTTATATAAACAGGAAATGTCAATTAAAGTTAAAGTTACTAATGTTTTACTAACAATGAGCAATGGAACTGACACAAACACCAAACCGGACGTAACTGACCGCTGTTGCTCGGCCGTCTGGCGTCTCTCAGCGCACCGGACGCCATAACTGATGCCGTTTGACAGTTTTAACTTGACGTTACTATGGCGGGGTAGAAACGCCTGCAGTCGTGGCACGGCCCAGAGAATAACCACCGTGTCGCGCGGTGTGCTCTGCAACATGGCCGACTCTACAGTCTGCTGCTTAACATCTGTCAGAGCACAACTGAACTGCCGATCTAAATAAAACTCACGGGACGCCTTCTCTGGCACATAATATATAATATGTATAGTTAATATAAACATAAATATTACATACTTTGCCTAACTCCTCCAGAATGCACTGAGAGGCTCTGCTTGATTGCAAAAGTCCATTAGCTCCAATTGCAGCAACGAAAACCACTGTGGTATCCAAAAAAACATTTATAAAATTCATAAACCCCCCATAAAAAATGATCACTAATCAATATTAGCCAAAACCTAGGTTATTGTGTTGGATTACGGGGAAACATTCGTCCATTAATTGCCTGCACAGGAAGTACTGGGACACTTGATGCCATCGCAGAGTGCCGCTCTTTGTGGAATAATGTCGGCAGCTGGAGGCCGTTGGATGGTGCGGTTTGATTTGCGTCTTTATCGACAGGCAGGCGAGACAAAGAACAACAGGATGTGATGGTAAAGCCACCGCCTCGTGCATTTCAAACAGCACACAGCAAACCACAGTTATTCCTCTATGCTAATCTTGCCGTGCAGCATTTTCATTTCATCGGCGTCGAAGCTTGAACCCAGCTCGTCCTGTTTCCGCTCTGTTTCAGTAAAGAACCCTGATCACTGGAGACCAGGAAGGCCTCCTGACGTCCCTCGTGCTTCCCGATAAAACGTTTAATTAGCTGATGTTTCCAGGCAGCAACCAGACAGATGACTTGTAGCGTGAGTCAGGGCGAAGCCACGGGATGGAGATACGGGAAAAAACGCCGACCATGTCACCGATGCAATATCTGGTTCACAGAAACAGAATCAAATCCAATGCACCTCACGTTTTCATTGTTCAAACACACACAGCCTTAGCTTAGCTGAATTTACCAAAAGCACTGTAAAGCATCACGTCAGTCCAGGACCTGTGTGTGTGTGTGTGTGTGTGTGTGTGTGTGTGTGTGTGTGTGTGTGTGTGTGTTTAACGTATCGTGGAATAGGTTGCAATCATTTGCCTTTCGATTGCCTCCTGAGAGCCTCATTGTGACTGTTATTATAGATGAGGAGGAGAGAGTAGATGGGATGAAGGGAGGAAGAGAGGAGAGGAAACAAGGAGATGAGGAAACGAAGAGAGGAGAGGAGAGAAGGACAAGGCACAAGGAGAGGAAAGGTGAGGAGAGAGGAGCAGAGGAAATAAGAGGTTAGGAAACATGAAGAGTGGAGACAAGAAAAAGGGAAAGGAGACGGAGTGAGGGGAGAGGAGATTCTGATGATGAACAGAAAACGATGAGATGTGGCCTGTGGTTGGAAAGAGAGAAGGAGGAAAGAAGAAGTGAGGTGAGGTAAGGAAAAGAGGGAGAGGGAGGGGGAGGGAGGAGATCTCACAAGAGGTGGAATCAGAACTGAAATAGAAAATCAAGCAGAGGGAGACGAGAGGAGGGAAGAGGAGGTTGCATGAGACTCTCGACGTCATGGCTCAGGCTTCGACTGGAGCGCTGGGAAGAGAACGATGGAACGGAGAGAAAACAGGAGGCAGATGAGTAAAGAAGGAAACAAAAATGAACAAATGATGGGGAATGAATGAAGAGAAAGACAGAGAGAAGAACAGAGGGAAAGACGAGGGGACGGAGAGACGCGATGGAGGAAGATGGAGGAGTGAGCCGTATGGAAATAAGGATCATCAGCGAGTGATGACAGAAAAAGGGAAGGAAAGATGGAGGAAAATACAGAGAGCAGAGCCACACACGGTGGGATGAAGCACACTGCCTGTGTTTCACTCTGCTGCACAAAACAATCACAGGCCGAGCACCTCTCTCTCCATCTATCTGGAAAATAAAAAAAATGAGTGGAGGAGGAAGAAAGAGGGAGAGAGGAAGGCAGGAGTGATCGGGGGAGAGAGAGAGAGAGAGAGGCTTGTGATTGTTTAAAAAAAGTTCTCGCCCACGCGGGTCAGAGCCGAGCAAAAATCACAAACCGTAAAAAGGAAAAAAAAAAGTTTCTCTCTCAGGCCAAAACCTGCTCCAGGTTACACACACGCAGAAACACACACAACACACACAATGTGCACCTGCACACCTGCTTAATCAGCACACTCAGCAAAACCGGACAGTTAAAGACCGGAAGTCCCAAAAAAACTGGCTTTGGAGGACTGTAAATCCACAGGGCACCTTTAACCTGAAGCTAACCAGGTGTTAGCCAGGTGTTAGCCAGGTGTTAACCATAAGTGGCAGGAGATCAGAAAACACAGGTAAATGGGTCATTTTGGAGGACAGTGACAAACCACCTATTTTGTCATTCAGGTACAAGGACATGTTTAAAGACCACACACACACACACACACACACACAGACACACACACACACACACACACACACTGGGCTCCAGGTGCTCTTTATTTCTCATGTCTACATTTCAGATCAGCAGTGAAGCTGCAGCCATCTGCTGATAATGCTCGACAGTGCAGTGATGCACAGATAAAGTCAGACCACAGACAGATGTACAGACACCACTCATCCTGTCAGTGCTGCCATTTCCCATCCCGAGGCACAAACTGGGGAGGATTAGCTGATACTGGAGACCAGTCTGCATCATACGCTCCGCCGCCGACAGTTTTAAATCTACGGAGCTCAGATAGGATCCGTTTTTTCCTCCTCTGCCTGGCATCATTCCTGATGTGAACCTCTGGCTCGTCTCTGCACTCCACAGAGCTGAGCCTCAGTCGCCTGTTAAATCCTTTCTCTAAGCAAACATTCATATTAAAGCCCTTTCTCCCTCTTTGAGTTCTCCAGTTTTACTCTGTTTCATCACTTCATCTTTTTTTCATCCTTCAGTCCCTCCCCCCTCTTGATCGCTCCTCACCCTTGTTGACTATTCATGTGCTGAAGAAGTCGCTGTACCGCTGTTTTCTTATTTATTGTGTGTTTCAGGAGGAAGACACACCTGCATCACGGGCCACAGCAGATTGGCAGTAGATGCATATTTCGAATGCGTCCATCTCTGCAGCTGCTGAGGTAACATTTGGAGGATGGGTGGAGGAGAGGAGGGGGGGGTCACTGAAGTGTGAGCTGTTACGCAATCGACACCATCAGGACAAACATCACACGGCTGAAAAACAAGATCGTCTCTTGGGAGACGTTCAGCGTCAAAAAAATAAAATGAAGGTGGATGTTGGCTCCTGGTCTGGTGCTCGCAGAGGTGAAGTCAGTGTGGTGATGATCTGTCGTGGGATCTTCTCCAGACAGTGTCTGCATTTCAGTGAATTACTCTTATTATTAACAGATCTATTGACTAGTTTGCAATGACTTGTTCAATCTAAATAAAAATTGGTCCAAAATTAATCGATCAATCAATTAATCAATTCACTGCCTCAGCACTTTTTCGTATCAACGAAATCTCTGCCTGACTCACCTGTTATGTTTTTAACTGTGGCTTCACACAGCTGCCCAGCAGTGACCACACTGATCATTACTCTGCTGCTGTTATCATGGTAATTAAGTGTGATGAACAGTTGGATCAGGATTATTTTACCGTGCTTCTGCTTTCTTCATGTTAATGTCAGGTTTCTCTCTCAGAAGCAGGAGCTCAGTTCAGCCTCAGTGTTTCCAAACTGCTGACAAGCTGATGTTTTATAATTAGCTAAAATCTCAAGATACAATTGGGCACAGTTATTGTTCATCTGCTGCTGGATGTTCATGTTGTAGTTCTGCGGTTTGCCATCTGTGCTGAGGCTCTCTACGTGTGTCTGTGCGCGTGTGTGTGTGTGTAAGAGAGAAAGAGAGAGAGAGAGCGTTGCAGCAGCACAAACTTAATGTTTTGCCTGACATTTAGTAGGAGGCTGCACTTTCCTTCAGGTGGACAGGGGAAACACTTAAGAGGCCTGGCGAAGGGTTTAATATGCAGGGAAAACCCTTTGGGCCAGCCAGCGCGCCGGCGTGCACGTAAAGCCAAAGCAGCACACACACACACACACACACACACACACACACACACTCACTCACACACACACACACTCACTCACACACACACATTCTGCAGCTTCATCCATCTCTCTCTTTTTGTTTATTCCTCATTTGTGCGCGCTCGTATACACATACTAACGCGCATACACACACACACACACAGGTGTGTATATGAACAGAGGAGAACTGCGCCGTCGCTCACACACACACAGGTACATAGACGCACACGCACGCGCAAAGACTGCGAAACCTCCACCTCGTGCGCACTCAAAACGCACGAACGCGCAAAGAACAGAGCCTACGGAGACCCACACAAACTCTGCAGCCCGCCTCTCTCTCTCTCACACACACACACACACATACAAAACACACACGAAACACACACTAGCACACACGCACTCTCTGCACCCCCTCTCTTTCCAGCATTAGTCAATAGAGTCAGGATACATAAACCACCCACCAGTCACCCAAAGCATCTCCCAGCCAAACCATCTCTCTCTCCCTGCACAGCACAGTTACAACCTGCAGCAGCTTCAGCACGTCCACGGCCACACAACCAGCATCTCACACTCCCAGATGAACACACTCCCAGCACGAAATCACACGAAGCATCACCAATTTGTTTGCTCATCGGCGCGTATAAAAGTGATATGAAGGTGTAATATAGTCAGGACATGTGGGAGGGATGGAGGGAGCGTTTCTCACAATAACACAAGATTTACAGAACAAATTCAGAGAGGCTGCACAGATAAGCCCCAACACGCGAGGAAGGTTTAAGCTAAGGACAAAACCAATAACCGAGCCAAAGTGCTTCTCAGAAACCTGAATTCAGCAGAGACCAGGCGCAGCCTCACGGTTCCGCCAGGTTAAAACTGATGTTCCACATTAAGGCCGACGTTTAATTTTGGAAAAGCGGGCTTAGCGTGACCACAGGTAGCAGTACCGGCTCCGGTCCACCGGCGCTTCAGTTACATTTTTCACGGTCACAGCTGTAGTTAATTAATCCATTATGGATGCTTACAGGTGTTAATTCGCCTGGTTTGAGGTTTGAATCCGGATTTGAAAACCAAAGAAAGAGAAAAACAGTCGGTGTTTTGGCGTCTCTTACCTTTTTCGGAGACCGTCTCTCTCCGCCTGTGTGGAAAAACCAAAATAAACGTTGCTCTCCTCCAAATTAACGATTAGTCCCTTCTCCCCGGGGGGGCTCGCGCACCTCACGTGCGGCGGTTTCTCACTCGCTCCTCTCTCTCCGCTCTCTGCGTGTATCTGTCTGTCTCCTCTTTTCTCGCGGGATTTCCTCCTCCGCCTTCCTCCTGTCTTCTTCTCCTTCTTCTCCTCCTCCTCCACCTCCTCCTCCCTTCTTCTTGCGCTCCGCGGAATCAACCCGTCCTCCTCGCGCCACCTGGACGGAGACGGAGCGGCTCGCGACGCTGCTGCTCGTGGTGCTGATGCTGCCTCCCCGCGCGACCCATCCTGATGTCAGCGGCTGCTGCTGCGGCGGCGGGAAAGAGCAGAGGATGGAAATGATCTCTCTCTCTCTCTCTGGGTCTCAGTCCTGGAGCTACAGGTGATGGACAGATATGTTTCCAGCCCATAAACAGGCTGATGGCGCAGCTCACGGGTTCGTTACACAGCGAGGCTCCATGCGGATCGTCCTGGTTCCTGGTTGGAAACCGGCAGGAGACAAACTACACCTCCTCTCCCTGCCCACGTTTTTGTAGATTCATCTTTTCTGCAAAAACATATGATGAGGTCATAAATAAATTATGATGCATTTTATTCCTTAACGCACAGTTTCACAGTTTCCCCTTTCGCTTCTCTTCCTGGTTGTTAAAATCGTCTCATTCTTCACTGTCTGTAAATGATGTTTACTCTGAGAGGAGCAATCAAATAGAAGGTTTTATGGAGTGCCACCTTCTTCTCCTTTTATCACTCATTTATATTTTCGCACTTCTCCACCCACTTTTCCATGGGGAGAGCACCCTGTGCCTTTTTTTATTCAAACCCGTTAAAAACCTCCCAGGCCTTGTCAAAGGGATTTATATTTGGTGTTATATTCCTTTACTGAGCTGTGTTTAGACACATTTGTCCACGCCTCTGTTGGTAATTAGAGCTGTCAATCATTGCCAGGGGGCGGGTCCCAGGTGCACAGGCCAGCTGGAATTTGGAGAGCGCTGGCTGAATGTTGAGGAGGCTTCGAAGCAAAGGTCCAGTTGGACCTGCACTGAAAGTAAATGAAGCACGTATTCAAACAAAAGTTCACTAGTTCCTGTCTCAGAGCATAGACTGTATAAGACATGGACGTAGCACCCGTGACGTCACCCATTGGTTTCGGGGAGTCGGTTTTGTGACCAAACCATGGGCATTGGAGCTGCGCCATCTTGGATTTTAGTGGGAGTGTACTTTCCATATTTGGCGGAGTCTCTGGATGTAGCCGCCTAGCCCAGCCGATGCTTTAGCAAAGAGCTAACTGCCAGTGCCTGTCTATGGGCTGTCACTCAACGTAACCACGCCCTAATTTATGTAAGAATTTTAAGCCTTAATAACACTAAAACGGTTGTGCTACAAAAAATGTACCAGGCTGTAAAGTTGGCTATTTTAACATGGGGGTCAATGAATTGCTCACTTCTGGAACCAGCCCCCAGCAGCAGCCGAGGAACTGCAGCTTTTTGAAACCTACAACTTCCCCCTTGTCTCAGAGCAGTAATCAGGGAAACAAACTGTACATACACTACAAGTGTCCTTGTGTTCAGAATTTACTTTGGCTGTTTGGGTGCTAAAATTAAAAATTTTTTCATCCACAAATCAGTGATTTGTGAAATATTTTGGTGAAAATACTTCTCTTAAATTTTTCTGCCATTTGTTAGTAGCAGCCCTCTGTGTTTTTCACATTGGTTTGACATGTTGTCTATTCCCATGCCTGTTCACAGTAATACTGCTGGTCTGAGTTGGCTTGAGAAAGTTGCCCTGTCAGTGTAGGCTGCACCATAACTGCTCACCTGAGAACAGGTTGCTGATAAATGTATTCATTTACACACTCCACTTTACACACAATGTGACCTTACATGAGCAAATCACAATATACATTTGGTAAATAACACTTAATCTACACTACCCCCCACCCCAACCCCCACCCCCCATACTTGGTCTAGTCCAGTGACATTGCTGATGATGTCACCCAGAGCATAAAGACAGGAAGTGTTTGGGCACCTCCTCCTTTTGTCCCTGGAGCACAAGGTGGCACATGGTGAGCAACAAAGAAACACATCAGTTAAACCAATGAACAATAACTAAATGTAACAGTACTCCTCTGTTTTACTTTAACCAGCAATGATGATGTGAACTGTAACTAAATCTAATGTAAAACACAAACAAACCTGGAATAGTGTGTGTCTGCAAGCTACAGATCAGTGGTGGAACTTTGGCTAAAACAAATGATTAACTTAATGTGCACTTCAGCGATGAAGGGGTGAAAAAAGGGGACAAATGGAGTCTCACCCTCTTTGTCACACATGTAAAGAAAATGTTGGTGCCCTGAGCATTCTCAGTTTAGGCACCTTAGTTTGCTTGTTGTTTTGTTTTTTCTGTTGTTTTTTTTTGTTTGTTTGTTTTTTTTTTCCAGTAAAACACATCATGTCCTTGTCCATGTCCATGTCCAACCCAACTGTTGGACCTCATGGTCTTTTAACCATGACTGCTGTTTTATTTTATCCCAAAGCCACAGTCTTTACCTTAAAACTACTCATGATGTTTGTTTGTCTAAACTGAAATGAAATCCTAACCACAGGGGGGTTTCTCATTTTGGAGATCAGTCATAAACATTGGGGTAAATGTTGCCTTTTTATTTCTGATAAAAAGCTGAAAGGAAAAATAATTTAGCTAGTGGCTTGACAGTGATATGCTAATGCTAAGCTAATGCTATCATGTTGAAAAGAGTTCTGATATTACAGTAATTTTGTCCACATCACCAACCGCTGTGTAACTATACAGGACAATGCACTGTCATTGCAGTGAATCCACTGCATGTACTAATCTCGTCTGGTGCTAAATGTTCCAAAGGGAATGAATGAATGTCTGTGTGTCTGTGTGCGTCTGTGTCTGTGTGTGTATGTGCATGGGAACACGTATAATCCATCATAACGCAGACACCTGGTGCCTCTGCCATTACTCCTGCTTTGGTCTGGACTGTGTGTGTGTGTGTGTGTGTTGTGCTCAGTGTGTGGGAGTCAGTATCCATGGGACACCACCTGATTCAATTACTGGATCATCATGAAGAGATGAATGGAAAGGCAGAGAGGGGAGGAAAGGAGAGTTAGAAATAAGGAGTAAAGGGACACAAAGGAGGAGGAGACAGACATGAGAGGAATATAAAGAAAAGTAATCAAAGAAGGGCAAGAAAAAGATGGATGAGGAAAAAGAGAGGTTAAAATAGAAAGTAAAAATGGAGGGAGTGAGGAAAGAAAGATGGGACAGGGGGAGGCATGGATGTGAAGAAAAAGTAGATGAATAACAGAGTAGGGGGAGAGGAGAGGAGAGGGAGGGAGGGGGAGGAAATTAAATGAAAAGAGAGATGGATGAGAGAGTGGAAAGATGGAGGAGACAGAGGGTTGTTCATCTGTGTGAGTATGTGACATTTTCCAGGACAGCCACTTGTTGAGGTTAAAGCGTTGTGACGAAAGTGTGTGTGTGTGTGTGTGTGTGTGTGTGTGTGTGTGTAGCATTTGGCTCAGATGGATCAGTCTGAGCTTAATCAGTGTCTACACACACACACACACACACCGAACCTTTGAGGTATGCTACCATATAAGCAGAAGCCTGGAACACAGGCTCAACAATGAATAAGGTGTGTGTGTGTGTCTGTGCGAGTGTGTGTGACTCCACATGTACTGACCTCTGTCCATCTCACCTGTATTTATATTTTCTTAAACTTAAAATTTGTTTACCACCGCTGTCGTCTTTAAAAAAAAAAAAAAAAAAAAAAAAAAAAAACAGAGTCTCCTTCACCGAAAAATGAATCCTGACACATCAAATGTCCAAACGTTAGCGTCTGGTGGATTTATCCAGTCATGAAATTAGCTGAGCTGATGCTTCATCTCCCCCTGCTGGTGAATCTGTTTGCTACACCACAGAAACCTCCTGTTCTATAAAATCGTCCTGCAGAACCTTGTCTCACTGAAGCCCTTCAGGCCGCTGGCTCACGAGTCCAGAACCCAGATGAAAGTCTGGAGAGATGGAGCTCCGTCAGAGCTTTAAGGATGTGAGTTAAATTCTTATTAAGCTCACTGTGAATGATGAAAACTTCATTTTGTGAAGGCCCCACAGGGCATCAGCAATGCATTGTGGGACACAGTCCATATCAACTGCTGAGAGCCCCCAGAATGCATTGCTACTCAAAACAATGTCCTGTATTTAAGAGCAGCTGTTCTTTACAGTGACGGGGTTAATTTCCTTTTGCTACTTCATCTTTGTCCTTCACCTCTACTACATCTTTATCTCCTCTTTCTACTGCTCCTCCTCCTCCTCAGTCACATCTTCATCCTCCTCCTTCATTCTCTTCCCCATCTCCGCTCGTTAACCGCTAACGAGAAAGTGTCAGCCGTGCCGTTCTGGTTAAACTGTGTGATTTACCTTGCTAACCGCTTCGCTTTGGTCCGACAAGCAGCAAATTAGGCCTGTGTGCGTGTACTGTGTGTGTGTGCTGTGTGTGAGTGTGTGTGTGTGTGTGTGCTGTGTGTGAGTGTGTGTGTTTTAATGTGTAGCATTAAGAGTGTCTCAACTGTGTGCATATGTTTTGTATATCCAGTTTGTGTGTGTGCTTTTATCACTTTGCACCCAATTAAAGTAAGAAAAGAAAGAAACAGAAGAAATAAATGAGAGAAAAACAAACTGATTGGAAATTGAATGTGCAAAAATAACATGTTGAAAATGAAAATAAAATAAATTTGTAAGAATCAGAGAGGCTAACTGACGAAGAGAATATCCCTCGCATGTAAAAATGATGCGTGTCATTTCAGGGATGATGAAAACGGTTTGGCAGAGTTGATTAAATCTCCGCTGCAGTGACTGTGGCGTTGTCAGCAGGCTGCCAGGAAGAGATCAGCCAAAAGCGGCCATGATGATCTGCTACAGCTGGTCTGTGTTCAACCCAGATCCCTGCTCTGACAGGACTCTCCCATCATCTCACATACCTGCGAGTTTAACGCTGAGTTCATCGAGAGCAAAGCAACAAGCAGAAGGGGGAAAGGGGCAGGCAGACATGAGTGAACGGGTGATGGAGGAAACCGTGACTGGAAACATTTGTCCTGTTTAATGTTTGGGAGGATCCATCTTGTTGTTTATGTTGTTTCCAAACCCCCTGCAGCGCTGACACACTCACAGCGTTTCTCTCTCATCACAGGAAGAAGGTGGTTCAGCTGCCAAACCTTAAAACAACAGGTCAATGCACCACAAAGAAATCTATTCTAATTTCAGGTCGACTTTATTGGAAACCAATGCCTGAAGCCTGATCAAACGATTACACTTCATTTTGGTTTCCTGTGTGCACTGAAGATTGGTTTCTACGCTCTCAGTTTTAGCTGAAAATGTCCTGCTTGCCCTGTTTGTTTTACTCCACAGTAAGTTGCATGTCGCAGTTTGAAACCAGTTCGATCCTGCCTGATGCTCTGGATCAGTGTGTGCCTGTAATCTCCTTACTGAGTGGCCTCTGGGGTGTGTTCAGATGGTAACAAGCTGGGTATCTTCAGCAGAGGGCAGAGGTTGAAGGAAATGGCTCTGAACTCCATGATGTCTTTACATAAGACCATAAAGCTGGTCTCATGTGAATAGAGGGCTTTACAGGGCGAATTCAGTCGACTGGAGGATTAGAAAAAACAGCTCTCTCTGTCTCTTCCTTCCTCTCTTCATCCTTTCTTCCTCTCCCAGAGCTTTTCTCTCCCCCGTGCCTGTTCTGTCATTCATCCTCCTCCCTCTTCATCCGTTGCTCTGTCTGTGTCTCTCTGTGGGTTTTCGTGCGTAAAAACCCAAATTGCTGGATTACGACAAAGTCACCTCGTCCTCGCACATCAGCTCTCAGACGAGGGACCATTTTTCACCAGATGGCCAATGTACTATTCACTCCTGTTCTCCATGTCTTTTCTCACACGTTCTCACATGAAGAGTCTGACTCTGCAGAAAGTGAACTGTTTGCTGATGATGAACTGAACTAGTATCATGATTTCCTTCTCTGACTTTAAACAGATTTTTTTGTACTTTTTAACTAATAGAAATGTTGACGTGATAAATTTTCTATTTAATCTACCTTTCAGTCTCTGAAACACTCAGGTCCACTTTGTTTTGGGGGCAGGTGAGATAAACTTGTGCAGGACGATTTAACAATGAGGCAGACGGGACTTGTAAACAGGTGGGAGGGGATTTCAGCAGTAGTGACATCTCTTCACCTAATGCTGTTTCATTTCTTCTTGCAGAGCTCCACACAGAGATGTATATGTGTGAGACGAAAACAGAGTGAGAGCTGTGTTAGAGTGAATAAATTCTGGTGAGTTATATCCTCTCCGCAACACAAAAGCAGCTGTCGTCCTCCTTTCACCTGACCTGGCAAACAGATTGGCTTCCCATCCTGAAAAAAGCCACGGTACCAATCCCATCAGCCCCGGCTTCCTGTGCACACTACACTCTCATCCTGTCTGTGCCTGGACTCTGCTCAGTGTGAACAGATAACAGTGCTAGAAAAGATGAGATGGGGAGGAGGGGGAGTGTTTTCATCAGATGAATGCAGTTTCAATTTTTCATTTCCACAGGGTGGAGAGATGGCGAGGGGATAGTGTGTGTGTGTGTGCGTGTCTGTGTAGAGAGAGGTGAAGGGGAAGCGAGTGTGAGACAGTGAACTGAAGTCAAACAGACACAAAACACTGAAAGAGGCAGATTTAGTTTCACTAAATATTCTTGGAGGCAGAAATAATCTTATCGGCTGCGTCACCCAGGTGGCTGCTGCACTGGCTGAGAGCTAAAGCCTCAGAGGGCAGTTTTCATGTCGGCGGCTGCAGTGGATAATGTGAAAGTCACATTAAAATTGGCTGAACAGACACCAGGTGGCAACAAAACACTGCAAATATCACTGGTGTATTTCTACATTTCTTACTCGCACTTTACATCCACGTCTGAGCAGAATCATTAATGCAGTGAAGCATCTGAAGTACATTTTTTGGAAAATTCCTGATTTGTTAATAAGGATATTTAAATAAAATTGATTTGACTTCACTTTAAGTTCTTGTAACTTGTTCTGCTGTTTTTCTACTTTATTAGTGTGAGAATTTATGGGAAAAAAAACCAGAGTCAGACTCCCCTCATCAGCTGTGTGATCAGTTTTCCATCCATCACTGTGAACGTACAGGATTCAAATGGCTGGTGCACATTCAAATACTCCCTGTGTTCGGAGTTTTGTTGTTTTAATCGTGTCTGTGGTGTGCTGGGTTGTCTGGGTGCCCCTGAGGCGTTCAGGTCAGGCCACATCTCTGATGTACTGGCTTAAAATAGAACAATATGAGCTGTATAGTCTGGCATAGTCAGCTTTTCTCTGATCTCGTGTGTTTTCATGGATGGCAAAGCTTTTTCCTGTCAGAGAAGAGCAGTGTTCTTTACTTTAATGCCATTAAAAGTGTGGATTTTGGTTAAATGCTACAAAAAAAAAAAAAAATATCCGGTCTCAGTATTGAGCTTTTTCATATTAAAAAAAAAAAGGTGATGAAGTAAAAATTGATGAAGTAATTTTTAATATATTGTTGAAAACTGACACCAAACAGTCAGCTCAGACTTCAGACGTGCCAACTTCACAGGACTTTGCTCTGTAATGCTGTTGATGCACAAACCAGCTGCAACATAATGGAACTAAACTCAAATACAGCAATAAATACGGGGTCTTAGGCACATTAATATTATTGATGCACAGATGTTCTGTACACTGTGCACGCCTCATAGACTCTATGCATTTATCTCATTCTACCTTTTTATGTAAATTCATGTTTTTTATGCAAATAACAGTGAGTTTGTATAAGTACTGAGGCTGCATTACACAGACAGTACAGTGTGTCTGCAGCAGATACTCAGACACAAGAGTCCACAAAGAGACGACACAGAGGGAGGAAGGTCACAGACAGATCCTGATCAGGTTGGTCTTCTTATTACTTTGGAATGTCATCATCTCCATCTTTAATCCACATTCATGTGGACGACTGAAATGCACCTTAAACTTTATCTCACTGTTTGGACACTTGCACAGTTTAAGCTGTAATTTTAAAAGGAATAGAAAGACATGCAGTAGATAGAACTTAAACATTTTCTCTTTCTCTTCCAGACATGTCAGAAAACTCTTCCTCCTCCTCCAATCACTCCCTTCTTCATCCTCACCTTTCCTCCATCAACTCCTCTCTTCCTGTTTCTATTTATTGCTTCATCACCAGACCAGGCTCCTTGATTTTCACTGTGTACAACATCACCTTCATCCTCCTCCTCCTCCCTCTCTCCATCCTTGTCCTCTACCTGGGCGTCCAGCGATGGCAGCAACAGCGTTCGTCCTCCACATCAGCAAAGACGAGTCACTCTGATGTCTTCACCTACCACATGGCCACCATGGAGCTGGTTGGTGTCATTGGGAACGCCTTAAGCTGCAGTGGAATCTATAGTGGTAATTTCAGCATATTATTGTTGATGGCCTATCCTATAACCTTCACCTGGTATGGAGAGACATTCTTCCACATCCTGGCCTGTGTGGAGCGCTACCTGGCTGTCGTTCATCCCATCATCTACCTGAGCCTGAGAGAAGAGAGAGGGATCAGAATCAGAAATATCACCATCGGCTGTGTTTGGCTTTTTTGCTTTGCATGGACTTGGGTCTCGAACATGGACAATGTTTTCTCAGTTGCAGATTTGTGCATCTTGATTTTCTCTTCTCTTGTCATCTTCTTCTGCAGCCTCTCTGTCCTCTGCACTCTGATTCGTCCAAAGCCAGGGGAACAGGGCGGGGACAGGCAGAGGGTTGACCAGTCAAAGCAGAGGGCGTTCTACACCATCATGGCCATACTGGGAGTGCTGCTGTTGAGGTGTATATGGAATCTTATGTGGGTTATACAGTACACTTTTAAACAAAGTCACAATTGTGTGTTAATGACCTGTGAGATCTGGTTTAACCTTCCCAGCAGTCTGGTGTTACCTCTTCTGTTTCTGCACAGATCAGGGAAACTATAACAGAAGTTATCTCATATAGAGCAGGTCCAGACTGTGCTCTATATAAGATTATTCACAGAGACCCAACATTTAGCTCCTGAGTAAGAACTTGGCGACAACACAGAGGAAAATCAAAGGATTAGATCAGATTTTCATCAAGAAAATTAATGAAGTATAGAGAATAATAGAAAAATTCTTTGGCTCATATAACCTGTCATGTTACTGCAGTGTCACTGAATAATCTTGAATAAAAAAAAGTAAACAATGAGTCTGAAAGGGTTTTATTCAAATGACTTTACTTGGTTTTATTTAAAGATTTTCTGTGCACCGGGAAAAAGTGTACAGAGAAATCTGTAATAGCATCAGAACATCTGTACAGAACATCTGTCTGGTCTGAGTGCTGATGAGGTGAGTGGCAGCTGCTGTCTGACATGATGATGGTTTGTATGATCAGTAAAATCAATGACAGACACAGGTGTGATTAAAATAACACAACCACACTTACAGAAACACCCACGGAGCACGGAGCAGGTAATGACTCTGACTGATTTGAATACACAACGTACTTTGTCTACACATCATTTCACTTCTGACATGAATTTGTATAAGTACTGAGGCTGCATTACACAGACAGTACAGTGTGTCTGCAGCAGATACTCAGACACAAGAGTCCACAAAGAGACGACACAGAGGGAGGAAGGTCACAGAAAGATCCTGATCAGGTTGGTCTTCTTGTTACTTTGTAATGTCATCATCTCCATCTTTAATCCACATTCATGTGGACGACTGAAATGCACCTTAAACTTTATCTCACTGTTTGGACACTTGCACAGTTTAAGTTGTAATTTTAAAAGGAATAGAAAGACATGCAGTAGATAGAACTTAAACATTTCTTCTTTCTCTCTTCCAGACATGTCAGTAAACTCTTCGTCCTCCTCCAATCACTCCCTTCTTCATCCTCACCTTTCCTCCATCAACTCCTCTCTTCCTGTTGCTATTTATTGCCTCATCACCAGACCAGGCTCCTTGATTTTCACTGTGTACAACATCACCTTCATCCTCCTCCTCCTCCCTGTCTCCATCTTCGTCCTCTACCTGGGCGTCCAGCGATGGTGGAACCAGCGTTCGTCCTCCACATCAGCAAAGACGAGTCACTCTGACATCTTCACCTACCACATGGCCACTGTGGACCTTATTGGTGTCTTTGGGAATTCCCTCTGCTGCACTGGAATCTACAGAGGTAATTTAAATATACTAAATTTGGGGATGTCACACATGACTTTCACCTGGTATGGAGAGATATTCTTCCACATCCTGACCTGTGTGGAGCGCTACCTGGCTGTTGTTCATCCCATCATCTACCTGAGCCTGAGAGAAGAGAGAGGGATCAGAGTCAGAAATATCACCATCGGCTGCGTTTGGCTGCTTAGCTTTGCATGGACATATCTGTCGGTTCTTGACAACGTCTTCATAATCATGGATTTTTTCATCTTCATTTTCTCCTCTATTGTCATCTTCTTCTTCAGCCTCTCTGTCCTCTGTGCTCTGATTCGTCCAAAGCCAGGGGAACAGAGCAGGGACAGGCAGAGGGTCGACCAGTCAAAGCAGAGGGCGTTCTACACCATCATGGCCATACTGGGAGTGCTGTTTTTGAGGTGTATCTCCAACCTGGTTTGGGGTGTGGTGTATATAGTGAGAGAGAATGAAAGCTGTGAGATAATCACCTCTGAGTTGTGGCTGAATCTTCCCAGCAGTCTGGTGTTACCTCTTCTGTTTCTGCACAGATCAGGGAAACTAGTGTGTTAAGGTGAAGTCAGTGTATCACCAAATCATAACAGAGTTATGCCAGAGCATTTTTCATGTAGAGCAGATCTAGGTTGTATTCTTTATCATATTATTTCCAGAGACCTCACAATCCCTCATGAGCAGGAGCTTGGTGGCAGTGAGGAGGGAAAACTCCCTTTAACAGGATCAGCTGGAGAGTCTTTAGAGACTTGCTGGTGCAGCCTGATGATAAACATCTGCAAGAATCCAACGCACAAGCAACAAAAGCATGGACACGTTTGCTGTTCTTTTCTCTTTAATTCGTTCCGGTTGCTGTAAATCTTTGGCTTCAGTTTCCTGTGAAAAACACATAGAACCTGTCATGTTACTGCGTTTCACTGGATAATCCTGATTAAACTAATCACTAAAATGACTCTGTGCCTGTTTGTGATCCTCATCCTGAGTCAGTGTTGTATTTAGAGAACATCTGTACAGAACATCTGTCTGGTCTGAGTGCTGATGAGGTGAGTGGCAGCTGCTGTCTGACATGATGATGGTTTGTATGATCAGTAAAATCAATGACAGACACAGGTGTGATTAAAATAACACAACCACACTTACAGAAACACCCACGGAGCACGGAGCAGGTAATGACTCTGACTGATTTGAATACACAACGTACTTTGTCTACACATCATTTCACTTCTGACATGAATTTGTATAAGTACTGAGGCTGCATTACACAGACAGTACAGTGTGTCTGCAGCAGATACTCAGACACAAGAGTCCACAAAGAGACGACACAGAGGGAGGAAGGTCACAGACAGATCCTGATCAGGTTGGTCTTCTTATTACTTTGTAATGTCATCATCTCCATCTTTAATCCACATTCATGTGGACGACTGAAATGCACCTTAAACTTTATCTCACTGTTGATACTGGATTTTAAACTCAGTGGTTTTCCCACAGACTCTACAGAAACTTTGTAGAGAGTCTGTAGAGCTGAACTGCAGAGTTGGCTGATAATTCACCAGTTCTCCATGTTTCACTACTGTCTCTTTATTTTCTCTCTCTCTCTTCCAGACATGTCAGTAAACTTGTCCTCCTCCTCCAATCACTCCATTCTTCATCCTCACCTTTCCTCCATCAACTCCTCTCTTCCTCTTGTTATTTATTGCTTCATCACCAGACCAGGCTCCTTGATTTTCACCGTGTACAACATCACCTTCATCCTCCTCCTCCTCCCTCTCTCCATCTTCGTCCTCTACCTGGGCGTCCAGCAATGGCGGCAACAGCGTTCGTCCTCCACATCAGCAAAGACGAGTCACTCTGACATCTTCACCTACCACATGGCCACCATGGAGCTGCTTGGTGTCGCTGGAAACGCCTTGTGCTGCAGTGGTGTCTACAGTGGTCATTTAAAAATATTAAAATTTGGGATGTTACACATGAGCTTCACCTGGTATGGAGAAACATTCTTTCACATCCTGACCTGTGTGGAGCGCTACCTGGCTGTCGTTCATCCCATCATCTACCTGAGCCTGAGAGAAGAGAGAGGGATCAGAGTCAGAAATATCACCATCGGCTGTGTTTGGCTGCTTTGCTTTACATGGTCGTATCTGTCGGTTCTTGACAACGTCCTCGTAATCATGGATTTTTGCATCTTCATTTTCTCCTCTATTGTCATCTCCTTCTTCAGCCTCTCTGTCCTCTGTGCTCTGATTCGTCCAAAGCCAGGGGAACAGAGCAGGGACAGGCAGAGGGTCGACCAGTCAAAGCAGAGGGCATTCTACACCATCATGGCCATACTGGGAGTGCTGTTTTTGAGGTGTATCTCCTGCCTGATTTGGGCTGTGGTGTATATAGTGAGAGAGAATGAACACTGTGAGTTAATTACCTCTGACTTGTGGTTTAACCTTCCCAGCAGTCTGGTGTTACCTCTTCTGTTTCTGCACAGATCAGGGAAACTAGTGTGTTAAAGTCAAATCAAGTCACTTTTATTTATTTAGTCCTGAATCATAACAGAAGTTATCTCATATAGAGCAGGTCCAGACTGTGCTCTATATAAGATTATTCACAGAGGGGGGTGTTTTTTTTGTAGCACAACCGTTTTAGTGTTATTTAGGCTTAAAATTCTTACATAAATTAGGGCGTGGTTACGTTGAGTGACAGCTCCGTAGACAGGCACAGGCAGTTAGCTCTTTGCTAAAGCATCGGCTGGGCTAGGCGGCTACATCCAGAGGCCTCCGGCTACCTCCAGCGGTTGACAGGGGTGACAGTGTCCGTGTTTGTTTGCCAATATTCGAATAGGTTTTTGTGACAGTATGGCTTGTTGTAGTGTAGACTGTACTAACCGACCGTCGAAATAGTCTGTGCTGCAGTTTTTTCCGTAAGTAAATTTCTCACTATTTTACCTGGATATTTGCGCTAATTAGCATGTGTTAGCATATTTTGCCGCTGGCTTTTGACTTAATTGCCAATTTCTGGTCGCTGCTGATACAGATAGAGGACCGGAGCAGCTAATGTTAGGAACGCTGTTGCGGTGTGTTCCGTGCTCTCAGAGTCCGTTTATTGTGGGAATACTAGGCTACAATTTTATTTCGTCTCATTTTTCTGTTTAAAAAGTCCGACATTGCATGGACGGAGCAGCTCCGTCAGTAAGCGGCTGCTGCTGTTTGTGTGCTGCTGTAACTGTAAGTGGATAGTGGATGGAGGCAGCGGTGAAAGCCGGTAAATATTAAATATCGCTCCGAGCTAAGTGGCCGTGTTCTCGGCCGGCTGACCTGTAGAGTAACCGCATCTTCGCCAAATATGGAAAGTACACTCCCACTAAAATCCAAGATGGTGCAGCTCCAATGCCCATGGTTTGGTCACAAAACCGACTCCCCGAAACCAATGGGTGACGTCACAGGTACTATGTCCATGTCTTATACAGTCTATGGGCTCAACTGGTTGGGTTGAGAGGGAGAGTGTGGGTGGGGGGAGATTTCAAAGAAAGGTAACATTACTTTGTCTCAAATGAGGATAAGGATCAGATCAGATTTTCATGAAAAAAAATAATGAAGTACGAAGAATACTAGAAAAATTCTATGGCTCATATAACCTGTCATGTTACTGCAGTTTCACTCAATAATGTCGAATAAAAAAATTTAAAGAAGAGTCTGAAAGGGTTTTATTCAAATGACTTTATATGGCTTTATTTAAAGATTTTCTGTGCACCGGGAAAACAATCAGAGCAGAAATATCCACACAGCTTTTACTTTCATGAGCAGAATTTGGCCTCTGAAATGTTGGCGCACAACTCACCGATGCTGAATTCAAACTGCTCATTTTCACGTGTAGTGCAAAGACGTAGCAGCATCTCTCAGCACCAGACCACTGAATGGAATAGAATACACTTTATTGTCATTACACAGTCATGTTCAACGAAATTAGGGAGCCCTGAGCAATACAGTGCACAAAAAAATGTACACACTGTATGAGTCAATAAACATTGAGTTGTAGATTTTGCCATCAATAAGTGTACAGAGAAATCTGTAATAGCATCAGAACATCTGTCTGGTCTGAGTGCTGATGAGGTGAGTGGCAGCTGCTGTCTGACATGATGATGGTTTGTATGATCAGTAAAATCAATGACAGACACAGGTGTGATTAAAATAACACAACCACACTTAGAGAAACACCCACGGAGCACGGAGCAGGTAATGACTCTGACTGATTTGAATACACAACGTACTTTGTCTACACATCATTTCACTTCTGTCAACTGTTGATCCTAATGGACCAATAAGATGAATTACAGATGGATCACTTTATTGTTGAAAACTCTGAAACTGACGTCACTTTGTCACAGTCGATGTGTTTTATATGCAAATAACAGTGAATTTGTATAAGTACTGAGGCTGCATTACACAGACAGTACAGTATGTCTGCAGCAGATACTCAGACACAAGAGTCCACAAAGAGACGACACAGAGGGAGGAAGGTCACAGACAGATCCTGATCAGGTTGGTCTTCTTATTACTTTGTAATGTCATCATCTCCATCTTTAATCCACATTCATGTGGACGACTGAAATGCACCTTAAAAGGAATAGAAAGACATGCAGTAGATAGGACCTAAACATTTCCTCTCTCTCTCTTCCAGACATGTCAGTAAACTCGTCCTCCTCCTCCAATCACTCCCTCCTTCATCCTCACCTTTCCTCCATCAACTCCTCTCTTCTGTTTGGTGTTTATTGCCTCATCACCAGACCAGGCTCCTTGATTTTCACTGTGTACAACATCACCTACATCCTCCTCCTCCTCCCTCTCTCCATCTTCGTCCTCTACCTGGGCGTCCAGCGATGGTGGAGACAGCGTTCGTCCTCCACATCAGCAAAGACGAGTCACTCTGACATCTTCACCTACCACATGACCACTGTGGAGCTGGTTGGTGTCTTTGGGAATTCCCTCTGCTGCAGTGCTGTCTACAGTGGTCATTTACATTACTTAGTTTTGGGGACATATCATATGATCTTCACCTGGTATGGAGAGACATCCTTCCACATCCTGACCTGTGTGGAGCGCTACCTGGCTGTTGTTCATCCCATCATCTACCTGAGCCTGAGAGAAGAGAGAGGGATCAGAGTCAGAAATATCACCATCGGCTGTGTTTGGCTGCTTTGCTTTGCATGGACATATCTTTATACTATAAGTAATGTTCTTTTAATTGTGGAGTTGTGCATCTTGATTTTCTCCTCCATTATCATCTCCTTCTGCAGCCTCTCTGTCCTCTGTGCTCTGATTCGTCCAAAGCCAGGGGAACAGAGCAGGGACAGGCAGAGGGTCGACCAGTCAAAGCAGAGGGCATTCTACACCATCATGGCCATACTGGGAGTGCTGCTGTTGAGGTGTATTGCTCAGCTGATTTGGGCTGTGCTTTATGCATTGGGAGAAAATGAGAAATGTGAGTTAATTGTGTTTCAGGTCTGGTTTAATCTTCCCAGCAGTCTGGTGTTACCTCTTCTGTTTCTGCACAGATCAGGGAAACTAGTGTGTTAAGGTGAAGTCAGTGTATCACCAAATCATAACAGAGTTATGCCAGAGCATTTTTCATGTAGAGCAGGTCTAGGCTGTATTCTTTATCATATTATTTCCAGAGACCTCACAATCCCTCATGAGCAGGAGCTTGGTGACAGTGAGGAGGGAAAACTCCCTTTAACAGGATCAGCTGGAGAGTCTTTAGAGACTTGTTGGTGCAGCCTGATGATAAACATCTGCAAGAATCCAACACAGAAGCAACAAAAGCATGGACACGTTTGCTGTTCTTTTCTCTTTAATTCGTTCCGGTTGCTGTAAATCTTTGGCTTCAGTTTCCTGTGAAAAACACATAGAACCTGTCATGTTACTGCGTTTCACTGGATAATCCTGATTAAACTAATCACTAAAATGACTCTATGCCTGTTTGTGATCCTCATCCTGAGTCAGTGTTGTATTTAGAGAATGACAGACACAGGTGTGATTAAAATAACCCAACCACACTTAGAGAAACACCCACGGAGCACGGAGCAGGTAATGACTCTGACTGATTTGAATACACAACGTACTTTGTCTACACATCATTTCACTTCTGACATGAATTTGTATAAGTACTGAGGCTGCATTACACAGACAGTACAGTATGTCTGCAGCAGATACTCAGACACAAGAGTCCACAAAGAGACGACACAGAGGGAGGAAGGTCACAGACAGATCCTGATCAGGTTGGTCTTCTTATTGCTTTGTAATGTCATCATCTCCATCTTTAATCCACATTCATGTGGACGACTGAAATGCACCTTAAACTTTATCTCACTGTTTGGACACTTGCACAGTTTAAGCTGTAATTTTAAAAGGAATAGAAAGACATGCAGTAGATAGAACTTAAACATTTTCTCTCTCTCTCTCTCTTCTAGACATGTCAGTAAACTCTTCGTCCTCCTCCAATCACTCCCTTCTTCATCCTCACCTTTCCTCCATCAACTCCTCTCTTCCTGTTGTTATTTATTGCCTCATCACCAGACCAGGCTCCTTGATTTTTACCTCGTACAACATCACCTTCATCCTCCTCCTCCTCCCTCTCTCCATGTTCATCCTCTACCTGGGCGTCCAGCGATGGTGGAGACAGCGTTCGTCCTCCACATCAGCAAAGACGAGTCACTCTGACATCTTCACCTACCACATGGCCACTGTGGAGCTGGTTGGTGTCTTTGGGAATTCCCTCTGCTGCAGTGCTGTCTACAGTGGTCATTTACATTACTTATTTTTGGGGACATATCATATGACCTTCACCTGGTATGGAGAGACATTCTTCCACATCCTGACCTGTGTGGAGCGCTACCTGGCTGTCGTTCATCCCATCATCTACCTGAGCCTGAGAGAAGAGAGAGGGATCAGAGTCAGAAATATCACCATCGGCTGCGTTTGGATGTTTTGCTTTGCAGGGACATGTCTGCATATTATGAGCAATGTCCTCTTAATTTCAGATTTGTGTGTGTTGATTTTCTCCTCTATTGCCATCTTCTTCTTCAGCCTCTCTGTCCTCTGCACTCTGATTCGTCCAAAGCCAGGGGAACAGAGCAGGGACAGGCAGAGGGTCGACCAGTCAAAGCAGAGGGCATTCTACACCATCATGGCCATACTGGGAGTGCTGTTTTTGAGGTGGATTGCTCAGCTGATTTGGGTTGTCCTTTATTCACTTGGAGATGGCGAGAAATGCGCGTTAATGACCTTTCAGGTCTGGTTTAATCTTCCCAGCAGTCTGGTGTTACCTCTTCTGTTTCTGCACAGATCAGGAAAACTAGTGTGTTAAAGTGAAGTCAGTTTTATTTATGTAGCCCTGAATCATAACAGTTATCTCACGTAGAGCAGGTCTAGGCTATTTTCTTCGTAATTTAATATATGATTTGTCTGTCATAGTTTGTAAATAATGTCTTTAAGTTTCTGTCTTGTGTCCATATTGTCTTGTGATTTCCGCTTTTATTTTGAAATCTTAACTTCTCTTGTTTCAGGCTGCTTGCCCTTCCTTCATGTTTCCCGCCAGTCTGATTTTTTTCCCCACCCTGATGGTTTCCAACTGTTCCCCATTACCTTGTGTGTATATATTGTCTGTGTCTCCAATTGTTCGGGAAATAAAGTTATTACTTCTGATTTTGTCTGTGGAGTCGTGCTTTTGGGTTCAAGTCGTGGCAGAACGAACTGGCCAACATGAACCCAGCTGACTCAGACCATTTAACGGCGGCCATCCGATCCCAAGGCACCAGTCTGAACCAACAGGGAGATCAGATCTCCTCCCTGCATCGGGGCATGAAGGATTTTCAAGCGGCCATGACCTCCCAGGCTTAATTCACGTTAACCGACTCAGCTTTGTGTTGACTTACATGCCGGGGTACAGAAACACCAAGCCAGATGCCTTGTATCGCCTGTTTGACCCCGAGCCTACTGCCAAGGATCCTGAACACATCCTACCACTGAATTGTGTGGTAGGAGCAGTGTCTTGGCAAATAGAATCTGAGGTGAAGCAAGCGAATGGTGACAGCCCGACACCTAGTGGATGCCCAGATAGTCGAGTGTCTGTCCCTGTTGCCATGCGTCCACAGGTGATCCAATGGGCTCACACTTGTCTGCTCACCTGCCACCCGGGGGTCAAAAGGACTATGCAAACCATTTCCCAGAGGTTCTGATGGCCCTCCATGGAGCGGGAGGTGGTATGTGGAAGCATGCACCGACCGGGGGCCCCAGTTCTTCAGATTCTGGAAGGAGTTCTGCAGACTCATTGGTGTGACCATCAGCCTCACCTCTGGCTACCACCCTGAGGCTAACGTCCAGGCAGAACACCTGACCAGGAGCTGGAGACGTGCCTCCGGTGCCTGGTGTCCCAGAAACCGGCCTCCTGGAGCAAGCATCTGTTGTGGGTGGAATACGCCCATAACTCACTCCCTACGTCAGCCACCGACATGTCCCCGTTCCAGTGCGTCTTCGGGTATCAGCCCCCTGTCTTCGCGGAGATGGAGGAGGAGGTCACTTATCTATCAGTGCACGCCATGGTCCGGCACTCCCAGCGCATCTGGACAACTGCTCGCAAGGTCCTCATCCACAGCATGGACCCCATGATGAGGGCTGCTGATCAAAGGCGTTGACAGGTCAATGGCAGCTGCTGTCTGACGTGATGATCGGAATCAGAATCAGAAAAACGTTATTAATACCCGTAGGGAAATTCTTTTGTTTCTTACAGTGGTTTTGTATGATAAGCAAAATCAATGACAGACACAGGTGTGATTAAAATAACACAACCACACTTAGAGAAACACCCACGGAGCACGGAGCAGGTAATGACTCTGACTGATTTGAATACACAACGTACTTTGTCTACACATCATTTCACTTCTGTCAACTGTTGATCCTAATGGACCAATAAGATGAATTACAGATGGATCACTTTATTGTTGAAAACTCTGAAACTGACGTCACTTTGTCACAGTCGATGTGTTTTATATGCAAATAGCAGTGAGTTTGTATAAGTACTGAGGCTGCATTACACAGACAGTACAGTGTGTCTGCAGCAGATACTCAGACACAAGAGTCCACAAAGAGACGACACAGAGGGAGGAAGGTCACAGACAGATCCTGATCAGGTTGGTCTTCTTATTGCTTTGTAATGTCATCATCTCCATCTTTAATCCACATTCATGTGGACGACTGAAATGCACCTTAAACTTTATCTCACTGTTGATACTGGATTTTAAACTCAGTGGTTTTCCCACAGACTCTACAGAAACTTTGTAGAGAGTCTGTAGAGCTGAACTGCAGAGTTGGCTGATAATTCACCAGTTCTCCATGTTTCACTACTGTCTCTTTATTTTCTCTCTCTCTTCCAGACATGTCAGTAAACTCTTCCTCCTCCTCCAATCACTCCCTTCTTCATCCTCACCTTTCCTCCATCAACTCCTCTCTTCCTGTTGGTGATGAGGCAATAAATAATTGCTTCATCACCAGACCAGGCTCCTTGATTTTCATCTCGTACAACATCACCTACATCCTCCTCCTCCTCCCTGTCTCCATCTTCATCCTCTACCTGGGTGTCAAGCGATGGTGGAGACAGCGTTCGTCCTCCACATCAGCAAAGACGAGTCACTCTGACATCTTCACCTACCACATGGCCACCGTGGAGCTGATTGGTGTCGTCGGGAATGCCTTGTGCTGCAGTGGTGTCTACAGAAGTAATTTCAGCATATTATTTTTGGGCTTAAATCCTATGAGTTTCACCTGGTATGGAGAGATGTTCTTCCACATCCTGACCTGTGTGGAGCGCTACCTGGCTGTTGTTCATCCCATCATCTACCTGAGCCTGAGAGAAGAGAGAGGGATCCGAATCAGAAATATCACCATCGGCTGCGTTTGGATGTTTTGCTTTGCATGGACTTGGGTCTCGAACATGAACAACGTCATCTCAATTGTAGATTTGTGCCTGTTGTTTTTTTCCTCTGTTGTCATCTCTTTCTTCAGCCTCTCTGTCCTCTGTGCTCTGATTCGTCCAAAGCCAGGGGAACAGAGCAGGGACAGGCAGAGGGTCGACCAGTCAAAGCAGAGGGCGTTCTACACCATCATGGCCATACTGGGAGTGCTGCTGTTGAGGTGTATGTCTAATTTTACATGGGCTACACTGTACAATTTTAGACCAAGTCACAATTGTGTGTTAATAACTTTTGAGATCTGGTTGAATCTTCCCAGCAGTCTGGTGTTACCTCTTCTGTTTCTGCACAGATCAGGGAAACTATAACAGAAGTTATCTCATATAGAGCAGGTCCAGACTGTGCTCTATATAAGATTATTCACAGAGGCCCAACATTTAGCTCCTGAGTAAGAACTTGGCGACAACACAGAGGAAAATCAAAGGATTAGATCAGATTTTCATCAAGAAAATTAATGAAGTATAGAGAATAATAGAAAAATTCTTTGGCTCATATAACCTGTCATGTTACTGCAGTGTCACTGAATAATCTTGAATAAAAAAAAGTAAACAATGAGTCTGAAAGGGTTTTATTCAAATGACTTTACTTGGTTTTATTTAAAGATTTTCTGTGCACCGGGAAAAAGTGTACAGAGAAATCTGTAATACCATCAGAACATCTGTACAGAACATCTGTCTGGTCTGAGTGCTGATGAGGTGAGTGGCAGCTGCTGTCTGACATGATGATGGTTTGTATGATCAGTAAAATCAATTACAGACACAGGTGTGATTAAAATAACACAACCACACTTAGAGAAACACCCACGGAGCACGGAGCAGGTAATGACTCTGACTGATTTGAATACACAACGTACTTTGTCTACACATCATTTCACTTCTGACATGAATTTGTATAAGTACTGAGGCTGCATTACACAGACAGTACAGTGTGTCTGCAGCAGATACTCAGACACAAGAGTCCACAAAGAGACGACACAGAGGGAGGAAGGTCACAGACAGATCCTGATCAGGTTGGTCTTCTTATTACTTTGTAATGTCATCATCTCCATCTTTAATCCACATTCATGTGGACGACTGAAATGCACCTTAAACTTTATCTCACTGTTGATACTGGATTTTAAACTCAGTGGTTTTCCCACAGACTCTACAGAAACTTTGTAGAGAGTCTGTAGAGCTGAACTGCAGAGTTGGCTGATAATTCACCATCAGTTTTCTACTATGAGGAACTCTGTCACATTATATCTGCTCATTTGGTTTGTTGTTAACAACAATATCTATGTAAACATACAGTTACTGTTGTGCTTCAAGCTTTAACCCCTCCATGTTTCACTACTGTCTCTTTATTTTCTCTCTCTCTCTTCCAGACATGTCAGTAAACTCTTCCTCCTCCTCCAATCACTCCCTTCTTCATCCTCACCTTTCCTCCATCAACTCCTCTCTTCCTTTTGCTATGTATTGCTTCATCACCAGACCAGGCTCCATGATTTTCACGTCATACAGCATCACCTACATCCTCCTCCTCCTCCCTGTCTCCATCTTCATCCTCTACCTGGGTGTCCAGCGATGGTGGAGACAGCGTTCGTCCTCCACATCAGCAAAGACGAGTCACTCTGACATCTTCACCTACCACATGGCCACTGTGGAGCTGATTGGTGTCTTTGGGAATTCCCTCTTCTGCACTGGAATCTACAGAGGTAATTTAAATATATTTAATTTGGGGATGTTACACATGAGCTTCACCTGGTATGGAGAAACATTCTTCCACATCCTGACCTGTGTGGAGCGCTACCTGGCTGTTGTTCATCCCATCATCTACCTGAGCCTGAGAGAAGAGAGAGGGATCAGAGTCAGAAATATCACCATCGGCTGCGTTTGGCTGCTTAGCTTTGGTTGGTCATCTCTATCGGTTAATGGAAGTGTCCTCCTAATCATGGATTTGTGCATCTTGATTTTCTCCTCTATTGTCATCTCCTTCTTCAGCCTCTCTGTCCTCTGTGCTCTGATTCGTCCAAAGCCAGGGGAACAGAGCAGGGACAGGCAGAGGGTCGACCAGTCAAAGCAGAGGGCATTCTACACCATCATGGCCATACTGGGAGTGCTGCTGTTGAGGTGTACCTCCACCCTGCTTTGTGTTATGGTCAATATAATGAGAGAGAATAGAAATTGTGAGTTACTGACCTCTGAGTTGTGGCTGAATCTTCCCAGCAGTCTGGTGTTACCTCTTCTGTTTCTGCACAGATCAGGGAAACTAGTGTGTTAAGGTGAAGTCAGTGTATCACCAAATCATAACAGAGTTATGCCAGAGCATTTTTCATGTAGAGCAGGTCTAGGCTGTATTCTTTATCATATTATTTCCAGAGACCTCACAATCCCTCATGAGCAGGAGCTTGGTGGCAGTGAGGAGGGAAAACTCCCTTTAACAGGATCAGCTGGAGAGTCTTTAGAGACTTGCTGGTGCAGCCTGATGATAAACATCTGCAAGAATCCAACGCACAAGCAACAAAAGCATGGACACGTTTGCTGTTCTTTTCTCTTTAATTCGTTCCGGTTGCTGTAAATCTTTGGCTTCAGTTTCCTGTGAAAAACACATAGAACCTGTCATGTTACTGCGTTTCACTGGATAATCCTGATTAAACTAATCACTAAAATGACTCTGTGCCTGTTTGTGATCCTCATCCTGAGTCAGTGTTGTATTTAGAGAACATCTGTACAGAACATCTGTCTGGTCTGAGTGCTGATGAGGTGAGTGGCAGCTGCTGTCTGACATGATGATGGTTTGTATGATCAGTAAAATCAATGACAGACACAGGTGTGATTAAAATAACACAACCACACTTAGAGAAACACCCACGGAGCACGGAGCAGGTAATGACTCTGACTGATTTGAATACACAACGTACTTTGTCTACACATCATTTCACTTCTGACATGAGTTTGTATAAGTACTGAGGCTGCATTACACAGACAGTACAGTGTGTCTGCAGCAGATACTCAGACACAAGAGTCCACAAAGAGACGACACAGAGGGAGGAAGGTCACAGACAGATCCTGATCAGGTTGGTCTTCTTATTACTTTGTAATGTCATCATCTCCATCTTTAATCCACATTCATGTGGACGACTGAAATGCACCTTAAACTTTATCTCACTGTTTGGACACTTGCACAGTTTAAGCTGTAATTTTAAAAGGAATAGAAAGACATGCAGTAGATAGAACTTAAACATTTTCTCTCTCTCTTCCAGACATGTCAGTAAACTCTTCCTCCTCCTCCAATCACTCCCCTCTTCATCCTCATCTTTCCTCCATCAACCCCTCTCTTCCTTTAGTCATGCAGTGCCTCATGTCCACACCAAACTCCTTGATTTTCACCTCTTTCAACATCACCTACATCCTCCTCCTCCTTCCTCTCTCCATCCTCGTCCTTTACCTTGGTCTCCAGCAATGGAGGCAACAGCGTTCGTCCTCCACATCAAAGATGATGAGTCACTCTGACATCTTCACCTACCACATGGCCACCATGGAGCTTTTTGGTGTCGTTGGGAGCGCCTTCTGCAGCTGTGGAATCTACAGTCATCTTGTCAATGTATTCAATGTGGGGATGATCTTTCTGAGCTTCACTGGGTGTGGGCAGATGTTCTTCCACATCCTGACCTGTGTGGAGCGCTACCTGGCTATCGTTCATCCCATCATCTACCTGAGCCTGAGAGAAGAGAGAGGGATCAGAATCAGAAATATCACCATCGGCTGCGTTTGGCTGCTTAGCTTTGTATCAACATGTCTGTTGATGGTATCCAACGTCCTCGTAATCATAAGTTTGTGCCTCTTGATTTTCTCTTTGATCGTCATCTCTTTCTTCAGCCTCTCTGTCCTCTGCACTCTGATTCGTCCAAAGCCAGGGGAACAGAGCAGGGACAGGCAGAGGGTTGACCAGTCAAAGCAGAGGGCATTCTACACCATCATGGCCATACTGGGGGCTCTGCTCCTGAGGTGTACCTGCAATCTGATTTTGGTGGTGATGCATGTGTTGGAAGAACATGCCGAATGTGTGTTCATGACCTGTCAGGTGTGGTTTAACCTTCCCAGCAGTCTGGTGTTACCTCTTCTGTTTCTGCACAGATCAGGAAAACTAGAGTGTTTAAGTCAAATCAGGTCACTTTTATTGATGTAGCCCTGAATCATAACAGAAGTTATCTCATATAGAGCAGGTCCAGTCCGCAATCATTTAGTACATTTAGCTCCTGAGTAAGAACTTGGTGACAGCTGCATTTTCACAGTAGAATCAGATATGGCTCTGGATGTTTGGATGTTTTTTTGTTTTTTTTTTTAAACCTTTATTGATGGATTTTATTCTTCTGGAAACTAATTTGTTCTCTCTTTTTTAAATTCCAGTCGCTGTAAATCTTTAGCATCATTTACCTGTAAAGAAAATACAGATTAAACAAATATAAAATGTGTTTTAAAGGGTTTTATTCAAAT
Organism: Toxotes chatareus; assembly: GCA_016801885.1. Taxonomy (NCBI): domain Eukaryota; kingdom Metazoa; phylum Chordata; class Actinopteri; family Toxotidae; genus Toxotes; species Toxotes chatareus. The sequence continues at coordinate 13,971,069 of CM028893.1, forward strand.
TAGTTTTTCATTTAAATATTTTCCTAAACAAACACAATGTTTCACCAAATTACAGACACAGGTGTGATTAAAATAACACAACCACACTTACAGAAACACCCACGGAGCACGGAGCAGGTAATGACTCTGACTGATTTGAATACACAACGTACTTTGTCTACACATCATTTCACTTCTGACATGAGTTTGTATAAGTACTGAGGCTGCATTACACAGACAGTACAGTATGTCTGCAGCAGATACTCAGACACAAGAGTCCACAAAGAGACGACACAGAGGGAGGAAGGTCACAGACAGATCCTGATCAGGTTGGTCTTCTTATTACTTTGTAATGTCATCATCTCCATCTTTAATCCACATTCATGTGGACGACTGAAATGCACCTTAAACTTTTCTTCTTTCTCTCTTCCAGACATGTCAGTAAACTCTTCCTCCTCCTCCAATCACTCCCTTCTTCATCCTCACCTTTCCTCCATCAACTCCTCTCTTCCTGTTGATATTTATTGCCTCATCACCAGACCAGGATCCATGATTTTCACCTCATACAGCATCACCTTCATCCTCCTCCTCCTCCCTCTCTCCATCCTCGTCCTCTACCTGGGCGTCCAGCGATGGTGGAGACAGCGTTCGTCCTCCACATCAGCAAAGACGAGTCACTCTGACATCTTCACCTACCACATGGCCACTGTGGAGCTGGTTGCTGTCTTTGGGAGTACCCTCTGCTGCTGTGGTGTCTTCAGTGAGCATTTCCATTTGTTAAGTATGGGGATGAATTTTTTTTCCTTCACCTGGTTTGGAGAAATATTCTTCCACATCCTGACCTGTGTGGAGCGCTACCTGGCTGTTGTTCATCCCATCATCTACCTGAGCCTGAGAGAAGAGAGAGGGATCAGAGTCAGAAATATCACCATCGGCTGCGTTTGGCTGCTTAGCTTTACAGGGACATGTCTGCTGATGGCAGCCAACGTCCTCGTAATCATAAGTTTTTGCCTCTTGGTTTTCTCCTCTCTTGTCATCTCCTTCTTCAGCCTCTCTGTCCTCTGTGCTCTGATTCGTCCAAAGCCAGGGGAACAGAGCAGGGACAGGCAGAGGGTTGACCAGTCAAAGCAGAGGGCATTCTACACCATCATGGCCATACTGGGAGTGCTGCTGTTGAGGTGTACCTGCAATCTGACTTGGGCTGTGCAGCTTGTCTTGAGTAAAAATCCAGAATGTGTGTTAATGACCTGTCAGATCTGGTTTAATCTTCCCAGCAGTCTGGTGTCGCCTCTTCTGTTTCTACACAGATCAGGGAAACTAGTGTGTTAAAGTCAAATCAGGAACTGGGCTCTGAGGGTTAATCTGCCTCAACTGGTGGAAAGAGAAAGAGAGAATTAAAATTTTAAATTAAATTAAATAAACTAAATTAGAAAAAGAGAGAGAGAGAGAGCGAGAGGACACATACAAAGACATGATTCTGGATCTTAACACCAGTTTATATAAAAAAACTTTTATAGTTTTTTTCCTGATTGATTTTTGTTCTTCTGATAACTATCAGCTATTTTCTCTTTAATTAATTCCTGATGAAACAAAACGTGGTTTAGTTGGTGTTATTTGGCAAAGCAGTCATTTCCACGCAGCTTTTTCTTTAATGAATTGTTCATCTCAGATTTCACTGTTAGGCACAGTCGTGTTTTCTGTGAGTATTTATGTCAGTTGTACAAGCACCAGGCCGAGTCCAGTCAAACAGATTTATTTTACATGGAAATAAAAGATGACAGAAACAACATCACCTTGCTCTTTCTCTGATTCAGTGACACTGACTTTTCGTCTGTGGTCTTGTTTGGACCACCTTTTGACCTTTTGACCTGCCTCTTGTCCCCGTTTTCTTCCCCTTTGTCTCCAGTTACTGAACTTGTGTCCATGGATACTGGTCCCCAGTGTAATAATAATGTTTGTGTGTGTGTGTGTGTGTGTGTGTGTGTGTTTTGTTAATAAAACTCATGTGAGAGACACAGGTAGGAGCAGGACTGTGGCTGTTTTTGCATTCTGCAAATCCAACAAAGATCACATGTTTATTTTGTGAAGCTCGCTTCTGTTTTTGGAAAAAGGCAAATGTTCTTTTCAGGTCAGAGGAGGTCAGAGGAGGTCAGAGGGGTCGTCATGCCTCCAGATTGTGGACTGAACCTGCAGAGGAGGCGCAGTTCAGCTGCATTACATTTATGTAATTATATTATCAATTCCTCCTCCTCCTAATACAGGAGGAAGGATTGTTTTTTTTGTTTTTTTTAGAATGAACATTGAGCCGTAGTGTACGTACATGATGCTGTGTGTCCTACACTGTACATGGTGAAGAAGAGCAGGAGATGTTTTGGACTGAGAGGGTTTGATTTGTCGGATTTATCTGATGCTTCCTGTGGGAAGTGAATTTGTTTGGTTCAGTTGTTTACACAGCAAAATAATTGGGGCTTTCCAACATGCAAAAAAGCCTCAGTCCTGCTCCCATCTGTCTCCCTCATGTGCCTGTGTGGTACAATTCATTCGGACAAGAGAGGAAGATCACACACGAGTGCTGCTGACGAGGTGGGTACATCTCAAAACTCTTGTGCCATATTACACTAATATTCACTTCAAGGGAGGAGGTTTCTGTTGAGTTATATTAATATTGAAATGTATGTGTGTAATGTATGTTTTATATATTTTATGACAGAAGTATGGTGAAGTTAATAACAGTAAAATCATTTTAAATGTGTGGTATCTTCTCAATCATGTAATTTGCAGTGTCATATCAAATCACTTTGCTTTTACTGGGATCAGTGATATTAGTAACGTTAACTTGAGATTCTTTCTTCTTTAAAATAGTTTTTATTAACTTTTCTGAAGCATCTTTTGAAATTTCCCTCAAACATTTTTTAGTAACAAACCCTAAAGAAAGTTCGAGCACTTCTATCAGACCTTTTGCAGTGAAACTTGAGTCGTGCTGTTTAAAGGTTTTTAATTTTATCAATAGAAAGTTATATGCACACCATTTGAAGCCAGTGCAGTAATGTGTTTTAAATAAATTTACAGCCCAGATTAGACTGTAGGATATTTATTCTTATTTTTTCATTTGATTGTGCTTCCATCATGCTCTTCTTCTCTCTCCCTTCATCTCCTCCTCTTTAACTCCTCTTCAGGCTAAGTTATGTCAGCCAACTCCTCGTTCTCCTTTCCCCTCAACCTGACCTCCACCAACTCCTCCCACCGCGCCACTTCATTCGACTGCCTTCACTCCAGAGCTGCTCAGTTAACCAGCATCGCCTTCAACATAACCAGAATCATCTTCCTGTGCCCTCTCTGCGCCCTCGTCCTCTTCGTGGGTCACCAACGATGGCGGCGGCAGCGCCCTGGCACAATAATAAGCCACGCTGATTTCTTCACCTACAACATGGTCGTCATAGAGATGATTGGTCTCTCGGGATGTGTCGTCAACTGCTGGGCCAGCTACTCTAATGCTCCATCAGTAATGGTGGCGGGGGCGATTATTTTTGCCTTAACGTTCCCCAAACAATTGTTTTGCCACTGCTTGACCTGCATTGAGCGCTACCTGGCTGTGGTTCATCCCATCACCTACCTGGGCCTGAGAGGGCGGGGCTGGGTCAGAGTCAGATACATGAGCAGCGGGTTTGTGTGGCTGCTGTCTGCTTTATGGGCGTATTCAATCAATCTGAACATTCCTGCACTAACCACCGTACCATTTCTCTGCCTGTTAGTCATCTCCTTGATTGTCGTCTCCTTCTGCAGCCTTTCTGTTCTCCATGCTCTGAAGAGCCCGGGGCCGGGGGACAAAGACACAGTCAACCAATCAAAGCAGAGGGCGTTTAACACCATCATGCTCATTATGGCAGTGGTCTTGTTGTGGTTTGTAGGGCTTCTGGTTTGCTTTGCACTGACCAACTCAGGGCTGTTGAACAACAGTGAGTATTGTGTTGTGATGATGTGTGGATTCTTGCTGTCTCTGCCCAGCAGTCTGGTGTTACCTCTGCTGTTTCTGCACAGAGTGGGAAAACTGCCGGGCTGTTTGTACAGCGCCGAACAGGAGCCCGGGTTAGATTAGAGCACAGTGACATGCTAGGATCATTTTAAATGAGCTCCCAACAGGTTTATACATATAAAGCTCCACGGCTAACGGGCGGTTAGCATGAAATTAGACAGGCTGTTGCTGTGTGTGTCGCCTCAGTGTATTTTCTCCTGTAGGTTTTTAGAACTTGTTGCTCAGAACGTGTGTTTAATTATTGCATTTCCTGAGTTTTTGTTATATTAGTTAAAACATTGCATTTCCATCCATTCCACTGTGTGTTATGAGTTGACAGTTGAGTCGGTGAGAAGCTGTGAAGCTGTGACTCCAACCCAGACACACCTGGATTTATTTCAGCTGGAATAATAATAAAAAATGAAATTAAAAAAAATACAGTGTGTACTGTTGATCTCAGTGTCATTGTTATTGGAAAGCATTACCTGCAGTCACAGGTGAGACTGAAATAACACGACAGTGCACACAGGAACACCCGCAGAGAACACAGTTAATGGCTGATTTGGATACGCACCCGACTTTGGCTTCACATCATTTGAATTCTGTCATCAGCTGAATTGATTTATTGTTGAATTAGCTGATAAAATGATTCTCTATTCAAATAAAGGAATAAAGGCAGGAAGGTAGGTTAGTGTCTGTGTGATGTGCAGTCAGGTTGTGTGAATGTGTGTCTCTGTGTGTTCATGAGGTTTCTCTGCCTAAATTTTACATACACGCATTTATGTATATGATACGTTGGTACATAATCCATTTGTTCTGTTACTGTGATTGTTTATTTATCAGTAGCTTATTCACTGCATGTCAGTCGCTTTATCACTGTCACAGCGTTTTCTATGCAAATAAAACTTATGTTTGAATTTGAATTGAACTCGGCGGAGGCAGAGTGAGTCTTCGATATAAAACCAGAACAATGTACGTGGAGCAAATACTCACAGAGGTGAGTCCACAGAGGAGGAACGCAGGGACGGAGGTCAGAAACAAACACGGGTACGGTTGGTGTCTTTACTACTTTTTAAAAATCATCATCCACAACACTGAGGACGACTGTGCACAGCTGATGCTGCGTTTCATAAACTCAGCGGTTTGCCCACAGAAACTTTTCTCTACAGAAAACAAGCATTGCAAACGGGGGGCATGTAGTTTTAAAGAGGTGGGCACTGAGCAGGCACAGATCATTTAATGAATGATGTTTGAGGTGCATTATGGGAGATGTAGGATCCAGTCTATCAAACTTTGTGGAAGTGTAACACTAAATCATCACAGTTCCCTTTAATTCAGGAATTTGTGTTTTATTTGTGTTTGTTTTTTTTTTTTTTTTTTTTTTTTAGCCACGTGGAGGAAAAGCAACAAGCTGCAAACACATTCACGTTACAACCTTGTAAAGCTGTGACAGGAACATGGGGATGACCTCGCTTTAAACCCAGCCACAGTTCAGGCAGCTTGGTTTTTATCCATTCAGCCCAAACTTTCAACAACAGCTCAGTCTTTCTCTCTTTCAGACATGTCAGTAAACTCTTCCTCCTCCTCCAATCCCTCCCTTCTTCATCCTCACCTTTCCTCCGTCAACTCCTCTCTTACTTTAAACATCTATTGCCACATCACCAGACCAGGCTCCTTGATTTTCAACTCGTACAACATCATCTACATCCTCCTCCTCCTCCCTCTCTCCATCCTCATCCTCTACATGGGTCTCCAACGATGGCGGCGGCAGCGTTCGTCCTCCACAACAGCGACGATGAGTCACTCTGACATCTTCGCCTACCACATGGCCGCCATGGAGCTGGTTGGTATCTCTGGGAGCATCCTCTGCCTCTATGGTTCTGACAGTGGCCATTTGGGGTTTTTAGAGGAGGGGATCTTTACTGTGTTCTTCAACTGGTGTGGAGAGATATTATTCCACACCCTGACCTGTGTGGAGCACTACCTGGCTGTCGTTCATCCCATCACCTACCTGAGCCTGAGAAAGGAGAGAGGGATCAGGATCAGAAATATCACCATCGGCTGCATTTGGCTGCTTTGCTTGGCTGCAACTTGTGTGTTGAGGATAGAGAGTCTCTTCTTGATCATAAATTTTTGCGTCTTGCTTTTCTCCTTTATCGCCATCTCCTACTGCAGCCTTCCTGTCCTCCGCGCTCTGACTCGTCCACGGCCGGGGGACCAGGGCGGGGACAGGGACAGGGTCGACCAGTCAAAGCAGAAGGCATTTTACACTATCGCGGCCATACTGGGAGTGCTGCTGTTGAGGTTTTCAGCTAATCTGAGTTGGGCTGTGCTGTATGCGAGGAAAGACAGCGACTGTGTGAAGATTTCCTCTCAAGTCTGGTTTAATCTGCCGGGCAGTCTGGTCTTACCTGTTCTGTTTCTACACAGATCAGGAAAACTATCATGTTGTAAACACAACATCAGAAACTAAGATGACAAACACATTGGCTTCGCTGATTTGTTTTGCCTCCCAGGGCCAGTGTAACTCCAAACATCATCACATCTGTCTTATTAATTCATTATGGATAATGTGTTAGAAAACAGTTGTCTGTTTAAACACCCTCTGGTTTCTTCTCCACCTCCCACTTTACCTGCTAAATCGATTGTTACGATGCTGCTTTACTTTACTCACCTATACAGTTTCTTATTTTTTCTGATGTTCAGTGGGTTTATCACAGCTTGTCTGCTGAAAACAGTTGACTGGAGAAGTCAGAGATCGAACCACGGACCTTCCGAATGGTGGACGACCCGGTCTGCGTCCTGAGCCACCGCCGTCCCCGTCCCCAGTCTACAGCCACGCAAGCAGCTAATTGTGCGTTAGCTGCAGCATAGTGTTTGCAACCCCAGCTACCACCATGATTCACCAGTTCATATACACATGTATAAAAAAATAAATGAAGAAAACCTTTAAATGTTTTATTGTTTTAATTTTGAAACTTGAATTAATTCTCTTTAATTAATTCAAGTTGCTGTAAATCTTTGGCATCAGTTTCCTGTAATAAGCACATGAACCTGTAATGTTAACGTTGCTTCACTAAATATTCATGATTAAACAACTATGAAAACTCGTTTGAATTATTTTATTTAAATAACTTTATTGCTCACAGGGTAAATAGTAATTTCCACACCAAAGTTTACATGCAAATAAATGACAAATATAGCTTGTATTTTATTCCTTTAGATAGCAGACAGGGAGACAGGGAACAGAGGACGGGGACTAAGGGCAGAGGGACATGGGGAATGAGACGTTTTCATTGATAAAATGACTCGTTTCTGATCTCATCCAGATTCCGTGTTGTGTTTACAAGCCGGCAGTTTTCCAGCTCGGTGCAGAAACAGCAGCGGCAGAACGTAACTGCTGGGCAGAGAAAACCACATTCCTGAAATCTGCACCACACAGGCACCGCTGCGGCTCAGCAGAGACGAGGATGACAGCGCGTGGCAAACCAGATTCCCCCCAAACCTCACCAGCAGCACGGCCAAAATGGCAGTGATGGTGATGAACGCCCTCTGCTTTGATTTGTCAACCTTACCCCTGTTCCCACCTCCTTCCCCCGGCCCTGGGCGAATCAGGATGCGGAGAACAGAGACGTTGCAGAAGGAGATGATAATCAAGGAGGAAACCATATTCCAGAACAACAGGATCATGTTGTAATTCCTGTTGAGAAGAAATCTTAACGCAATCATCCCAGAGGACAGTAACCAAACACACCCAGTGGCAATATTTCTGACCATGAACCTGCCTATCTTACTCAGGCTCAAGTAGGTGAAGGGGTGAACGACAGCCAGGTATTGCTCAACACAGGTAAGGACATGAAAGAACATGTTCACACTCAAGATGATGGTAAAAATGTCGCACCCCACCCTCATCATCCTGTCATGATGAATGAGGCCACCACAACTGCAGAAAACAGACCCACAGATGCCAATCATCTCCATGGCGACCATGTGGTAGGCGAAGATGTCGGAGGGATTCACCTTTGCGCCGCCATGATGTTTCTGCCAACGGCAGAAACCAAAGAAGAGGATGAAGCCGGAGAGAGGGAGGAGGAGGAGGATGTTGGTGAGGGTGAGGGCCCCGAAGATGGAGGAACCAGGCGTGGAGCCGAAGCAGCTCGTGCGGGAGGAGTTGCGGGAGTTGAGGGAAGGGTGGGGTTCAGGAGGGAGGGAGGCATCTGGAGGGGAAGAGGAGTAAACGTGCATTTCCATGGCGCTGAAGAAGAGTGGAGGAACACAAAGGAGAAAAGAATCATGTTACATTCACCTCTCTGCTGCTGTGGGTTTCTCTTTTTTAACAGAAACGTTTTCATAATCTGAAAAGCCCAGCTTTAAAAGGTCTGGAGCGAGACTTTTAATGTGAAGGGTCAGGAGGAAGTGAGGAAAAGAGGCCGCTGCCGTACAAACTGAAATAAGACAAACCAAAAATATATTTACCTGTAGGTTGAATCAGTGAGTGACTCCCTGAAAACAGCACTGGGTCCGAGGCGTCTTTAAACATCCAACATCTGCACGTTATCAACAACAAGTGAGCAGCGAACAAACATCTATTAAATATTAAAACATAAACAGAAATGTCATGAGTAGCCGCACGTAGCACAAGCATGTTGAAAAGTAAACGAATAACATCAGTAAATAAAAAATATTCTCGATTATCAGTGACTCATTAAAGGAACCAACCTTCAGGACCGTCAGCAGTGTGCTGTCTCTGTGTCTCCACATTCACTGACTGATGAACTGGTATCTGGCCCAAATATTTAATAGGTGTGTGTGTGTGTGTGTGTGTGTGTAAGACAGATGAGAACAGAAAATTAATGAGTTATTTATTTTGTCATCATTTCGAAGGCAAATTTTCCCGGAGCGCTGCGTTCAGGTGGACGCAGGACATCAGCACCTTTCACCACTGGGCCGCTGGCATCGAACACAATCCATCATTCCTCAGGTCAAAAACCTCCATAACTTATTAATGTATCTGACAATCAAACGCGTGCTAAATCACGTGCTCATTCAAATCAGCTCAGAACACCTGTGTACGCTGCTGTGTGATTTAAATTCAGCCCATTCAAAGAAAACATCTTTCATTTTTCTATTTTCATGCAGGACAAACTCTGATTTTGTGGGATTTGTGTGAAAAATGATGCACAACACTTTGTATTTTGAGTTTGATTTGATGTAACAGTGGAACCATCACAAACGGGTTATTTAACTCAGAGTAAACAGCCTTTAACTTCAATAACGGGCTGAAACAAAATGAAGGCTTGAAGGTTTTTTATTTCTGAGCAGTTTTCGGCAGAATGAACGTTCACTTACTGTTTAGTAGGATTCTGAATGCAGCATTTTCACATTATTGTGTTATTAAGTATGGTAAGTCTGACAAATGTCCATATACTTTTAACCATCCTTCTCTCCCTGTGTCCATTAACGTGGCTGTTTGACAGCATTCAAATGAGCTGCAGCTAAAACTGGTGCTTATTCAAATCAAACAGTGTCATTAAGCCCAGAGCGTGTCCAATATTTTCATACCTGGAAAATCTGGTAACCAGAGTGTACCGGGACATTTTCACACATTTTCTGCAGTTTTGTTTCGGCCTGGCTCATGATGAACAACTCGATTTGTGTTATTCCTCCTCCTTCCTCCTGTTAGTTTGTCGGTTTACTCTTGCGTCTTAAACTTTTGTCGTTGTTTTTCGTTTTCACTCAGTAAAAATCTGAGATTTTAGAATTTTAAAACAAATATTCCTTGAGTGACATTTGTCATCTTTTACAATTACTCAGTGAGACTCAGTTCAGATTACCTGCATTTTATATCATCTTTCTCTTCAGCTTCTGTAACATGGGAAACCTGAGGCACAAAATCAGGGTGAAAATCTGTTTTCAACCTGTTTTTAATCAGTTTATAACCAGTTTTTAAGCAGTTTCACCATCACTAATGAGCCCGACGTTTATAGAGTCAACCAGAGCTTAAGGTAATTCACAATAATTAATTCAAACAGCAGTAAATTAATTACAACAACCTCCTGTAAACTTATATTCTAATTTACATCATCTGATTCTTCACTCTTTCGTCTCTACTCTGATGCTCGACCTGATTCAGTGTTAAAAATGGCAGTTTTCCTGCTCGGCGCAGAAACAGCAGCGGCAGAACGTAACTGCTGGGCAGACAGAACCAGGTCCCTGAAATCAGCAACACACACTTGTCGATGTGGCTCAGTGCTGCTGAGAACGCCACCAAAACGGAAAGCAGCTGACCTCCAAACCTTAACAGCAGAACTCCGTTTATGACCACGATGGTGTGGAACGCCCTCTTCTTTAATTGGTCCACCTTCTCCTTTTCCCCGCCCCCCGCCCCCGGCCCTGGATGAATCAGAGTGTGGAGAACTGACAGGCTGAAGAAACAGGTGACAACAATGGCAAAACCCAAGAAGATGGCAAACGGGACTATAGGGAAGTTGGGGCTGTACACAGCCGTCAGCCCCACCCATCCAAAGGACATGAGCCAAACAACTCCAATGATGCTATCTCTGAGTCTGACCCAACCTCCCTTTCTCAAGCCCAGGTAGAAAATTGGATGGATGACAGCCAGGTAGCGCTCCAGGCAGGTGAGCATGTGAAAGAGCATCTGTCCAGGTATGACAATGCTGAAAATATAAATCCCCACCAGCTTAATCTGTGGTGTGTTAGTGTAGGTGCCTGAACAGTAGAAGCAGCAGCCCACCACGGCGATTAGCTCCATGGCAACGATGTTGTAGGTGAAAAGATCCAAGTTGTTCGCCGTCGCAGCAGAGGTGGAGCACGGCTTGCGCCATCGCTGCAGCCCCAGGTGGAGGACAAAGATGCAGAGGGGGAGCAAGAAAAGGATGTAGGAGCAGGCCAAAGCGGCGAAGATGTGAGAGCTGGCTGTGATCTCAAAGCACTCGTAGATCAGAAGGGAGGAGGAGGGAGGAGGATGGAGTGAGAGGTTAAAGGAAGAGGAGACGGACATGTTTGACGACACGTCTGGTTATATCAGAGTCTGAGTGAGAGGCTTCTGGAGGAAGAAGAGGACAGAAAGCCACTGTGGAAAGGTGATGGGAGACAGAGAGAAAGACAAAAGTCAGAAACATTCTTATGATTCTTTTCTGTCAGTTATTCTCCATCATTACAGCCTCAGCAGCTCATGACCCTTCAAAACAAACCCTCTTCTTGCAGCAGATACACTGGTCCAGCAGTTGTTAGTTTTTGGGACGTGAGACCAACATTTCATGACTGTTTAATAAAATAATAATAATAGTGTTGAGCTATAGAAACATTACAAACAAACAAACAAACAGGAGTAAAACCAGGAAACCTCACATTAAAATGAAGGATTTAGAAAATGGATGATTTTAATTTCTATCATGAAATAAACATTTCTCAGATGCTGAAAGTCTGATCTCCCGTCTCCGGCCCAGTCATTACCTTCCTGCTGAAGGAGCTCAGCCTCTGGTTGGTTGGAGGAAAGTAACTGTGGAACATGATCTGGCACCAGGTCGTCAACTGCCTAACTGAATACTATCATCTAATGTCTCTTTGATATAATTGCATTAATTACTGCACATGATAAGGAAAGGAACTCACCACTCCAGGAGTGTTTGATTCTGATCGTCCTTCCTCTGCACGTCCAAAGTCACTGGACAAGAAAGAATATCAGCTGGAAATGAATCGAAGTTTGTGTGTTTTTGTGTGTCGTCTGACAGTGTGTGTTTGTACAAGTGAAAGAGAGATGACAGCAGGCACTGTGAGCTTTTTGCATTTTGCAAATGTTCTTTCAGGAATAACACACAGGGAGGTCTGAGCGCAGGGTCAGCTACACAGCAGCAGCATCGGTACTGCGTGTCTAACCAAACCACCTCGCTATCCCAAAATATAACATCCAGTCTAAACAAAGACACAAAGACTTTATAACAGCCAGAAAATGAAAATACTCACGATGTAAAGTTTGGATGTTTTTATTTTTTTTTAATAGAATCACATCTTTGGAGCCATATTAGTTCTACTCCACACCAAACATTCGACTTTACTACACACTTCGGTGGCAAATGTGGAAAATTTACAAATGATAAAAGTCTGAGACCAGTGATGTATTTGACATGCAAATCTCTGAAGATGCTTGATTTAAATTCTCCATTAAAATGAACATTGGACAGGTGGGATTTAAATGACAATGTCAACAAAGACTGCTGTGCAGTCAAATGAAGCAGTGTCATCCAGTGAAGCCCAGAGCGCCTGCTGCTGTGCCTGTGTGGAGCTCTGTGACACTGTCACCACGTCCAACACGGAGGACGTTTAGTCAATGTCCCTCACCCACAGTCCAAACTCTTCTCACATGAGTCGAGCCATGTAAATGAACTCGTGGTCGTACCATGACGGCTTTAAATTTCCAGACGTGATAGATTTACTCTCACGTGCACAAATTCTGTTTATTTTTCTGTAAAGTGCTAATGTGATGGTCGAAAATGGACAGCTGACAGGAGCAGCAGTGTAACTACAGGGGGCAGACAGGGTGTGACCATAGATCATAATCCTTTATCTACCACAGATTGACCTGTCCGTCAGAAAACAGATTGCTGTGTCATTGGTTAGTTGCTTTATGTGCTCCTAAAATCACCCACATGTCACAGGAAACACTTTGGTCTTTAGCCTGATTCAGTGTTTCTCTTACAGCTTGGTAGTTTTCCTGCTCTGTGCAGAAACAGCAGAGGTAACACCAGACTGCTGGGCAGAGAGAACCAGATTACAGACTGTGACAAAGCACACCTCTCAGACTCACTCATACTTGGTGAAGTGTACATGGCCGAGGTAAGTATGTTCCCACCAAACCTCAACAGCAGCACTCCCATAATGGCCATGATGGTATAAAACGCTCTCAGCTTTGATTGGTCAATCTGCTGTCTGCCCCCAACCCTGTCTGCTGGCCCTGGACGAATCAGGACACAGAGAACAGAAAGGCTGCAGAAAGAAATGACAAATAAGGTGAAGCCCAACATCAGAAAAGAGAGGACTGCGATGGAAACGCTGTCTGTCATGCCTGTGGAAGCTGTCAGATACAAAGCACAGCAGCCAAACAAAGCCAATGCTGATGTTTCTGATTCTGATCCCTTTCGCGTTCCTCAGGCTCAGATAGGTGACAGGGTGAACCACAGCCAGGTAGCGCTCCACACAGGTCAGGATGTGAAAGAACAGCTGTCCGGTTAAGTTAATAGACAAAAGGTAGATACCCATCATCACTATCTGTGGGACATGAGTGTGGAGACCACAAAGGGAGACGATGCACCCGAAGCTGTTTATCACCTCCATGATGACCATGTGGAAGGTAAAGAGGTCGGAGTGGTTGGTCGTCGTGCCGGAGAACCACTGCCACCATTGTTGGCGTCCCAGGTAGAGGACGAGGATGCAGAGAGGGAGGAGGAGGAGGACACAGGTCATGGTATAGGCTGTGAGGCTGAAAGAGCCGACGGCTGAGGTGAGACAGTTGGACAGAATGATATAAGCGTTGGAGGAAGAGGAGGGAGGAGGAAGGAGAGAGGCATTACAGCAGGAAGAGGAGTTGGCCGACATAACTGTGGGTAAGGGACGGGGACAGAGAGAAACACAGGGAAAGATGGAGTGAAAAATCAAATCAGTGAGTGGAGGCTGTGAAATATGATTTAAAATATGACCTAAGAAGAAGAAATAAAATCTAAGTTTACTGTCATAGGAAGAGTGTTTAAAAACCAGCGTTAGTCAGCTGCCAGTTTAACATGTAAGAAGAAAACATGAGGACATTAAACTTGTCATGAATTCAGTAAAACACGCTCACCTTGTCCGTGGGTTTTAGCTCCTGATCTCTCTGATCTTCGCTCCCTTGTGTGTCTGGACTGTGTCCCAGTGTGTCCTCTTATGTTTATGTTAGTCTTTGTGCGCATGTGTGTGTGTGTGTGTGTGTGTTGATATTGTTGTCATTCACTTTGCATTGGTTGATGTTTGCAGCATTAAATTGCAGTTTGTCATCGTTCTCACTCACAGCTGCAGAATAGCTCCACTCCACCATGTTGCTCAAGAGCACGTCAGCACTGACAGTTTCTCAACACGTCAAGTCTGAGCTCTGAACAGATCCTTACACACAATGTTTATCCACACATCAGTCATCTTACATTTATTCCATCATTTAAAGCCACACGTGTCTTATTACACTGTATATTAGGTCACATATACTGACATTATATCCAGTGTGAAGGTAAAATACAACTTTACTGCAAACACAGACCAACAAACAAACAAAAACAACACAAACATGAACCAATAAAACCTCATATCTCTACATTTGATTATGTTTTCCTTTGGTTACATAGTTGAAGGAGTTCACTTCACCACTGCACTCACAATTCATCAATACACCAACATTGTGTATTTCTTTATCACACAGTGTGTAATTGTCCCATATGTCTTCACCATTCTTCACTCTGTCTGTCCATTAAACTTCATGTTTGACAGGATTCAAATGAGCTGTAACTTAAAACTGGTGCTCATTCAAATCAGATAGTGTCATTAAGACCAGAGCACCTGTCTGTCTCTGCCTGTCACGTGTTGTTTTAACACACAATCAGTTTATAAACCAGATGTTAATGCAGTAGGCTATGTCAATAATCTTCACTGTTTTGACTTTAGTCTTCCTATAGTCACAACACAGTGAGATTTCCTATGATTAATTCTGATGAAAGTTCTTTGATTGATTGTTTATGCCAACATGTATTGTGTCCCTCGTATGCCAGCCCAATGCTTCCTGAAATAAAAGAGATAATTTGGTCTCAAGAGAAAAATACAAATTCTAACATTTACTAAAGGTTAGTTTAAAAGAATCTCTTCTGCCACAACCTGCTATAATCTGTGTTAAATGTAATTTAGGATGCTCTCTGACCTTAGTCCTGACTGAGGGGTTTCTTACAGCTTGGTAGTTTTCCTGCTCTGTGCAGAAACAGCAGAGGTAACACCAGACTGCTGGGCAGAGAGAACCAGACTACAGACAGTGACAAAGCACACCTCTCAGACTCACTCATAGTCAGTGAAGTGTACATGGCTGAGGTAAATATGTTCCCACCAAACCTCAACAGCAGCACTCCCATAATGGCTGTGATGGTATAAAACGCTCTCAGCTTTGATTGGTCAATCTGCTGTCTGCCCCCAACCCTGTCTGCTGGCCCTGGACGAATCAGGACACAGAGAACAGAAAGGCTGCAGAAAGACGTAACAAATAAGGTGAAGCCCAACATCAGAAAAGAGAGGACTGCCATGAAAGTGTTGTTTGTGTTGCTCACTGAAGCTGTCATTACAAAGCACAGCAGCCAAACAAAGCCAATGCTGATGTTTCTGATTCTGATCCCTTTCGCGTTCCTCAGGCTCAGATAGGTGACAGGGTGAACCACAGCCAGGTAGCGCTCCACACAGGTCAGGATGTGAAAGAACAGCTGTCCGTTTAAGTTCATAGTCAAAAGGTAGATACCCATCATCATCACCAGTGGGACATGAGTGTGGAGACCACAACAGGAGACGATGCACCCGAAGCTGTTTATCACCTCCATGATGACCATGTGGAAGGTAAAGAGGTCGGAGTGGTTGGTCGTCGTGCCGGAGAACCACTGCCACCATTGTTGGCGTCCCAGGTAGAGGACGAGGATGCAGAGAGGGAGGAGGAGGAGGACGCAGGTCATGGTATAGGCTGTGAGGCTGAAAGAGCCGACGGCTGAGGTGAGACAGTTGTACAGAATGATATAGATGTTGGAGGAAGAGGAGGGAGGAGGAAGGAGAGAGGCATTACAGCAGGAAGAGGAGTTGGCCGACATAACTGTGGGTAAGGGACGGGGACAGAGAGAAACACAGGGAAAGATGGAGTGAAAAATCAAATCAGTGAGTGGAGGCTGTGAAATATGATTTAAAATATGATCTAAGAAGAAGAAATAAAATCTAAGTTTACTGTCATAGGAAGAGTGTTTAAAAACCAGCGTTAGTCAGCTGCCAGTTTAACATGTAAGAAGAAAACATGAGGACATTAAACTTGTCATGAATTCAGTAAAACACACTCACCTTGTCCGTGGGTTTTAGCTCCTGATCTCTCTGATCTTCGCTCCCTTGTGTGTCTGGACTGTGTCCCAGTGTGTCCTCTTATGTTTATGTTAGTCTTTGTGCGCATGTGTGTGTGTGTGTGTGTGTTGATATTGTTGTCATTCACTTTGCATTGGTTGATATTTGCAGCTTTAAATTGCAGTTTGTCATCGTTCTCACTCACAGCTGCAGAATAGCTCCACTCCACCATGTTGCTCAAGAGCACGTCAGCACTGACAGTTTCTCAACACGTCAAGTCTGAGCTCTGAACAGATCCTTACACACAATGTTTATCCACACATCAGTCATCTTACATTTATTCCATCATTTAAAGCCACACGTGTCTTATTACACTGTATATTAGGTCACATATACTGACATTATATCCAGTGTGAAGGTAAAATACAACTTTACTGCAAACACAGACCAACAAACAAACAAAAACAACACAAACATGAACCAATAAAACCTCATATCTCTACATTTGATTATGTTTTCCTTTGGTTACATAGTTGAAGGAGTTCACTTCACCACTGCACTCACAATTCATCAATACACCAACATTGTGTATTTCTTTATCACACAGTGTGTAATTGTCCCATATGTCTTCACCATTCTTCACTCTGTCTGTCCATTAAACTTCATGTTTGACAGGATTCAAATGAGCTGTAACTTAAAACTGGTGCTCATTCAAATCAGATAGTGTCATTAAGACCAGAGCACCTGTCTGTCTCTGCCTGTCACGTGTTGTTTTAACACACAATTAGAGTTTGTTTAATGCAATATACTATGTGAATCATCCCGACTGCTTGACTACTCTGACCTTAGTCCTGACTGAGGGGTTTCTTACAGCTTGGTAGTTTTCCCGCTCTGTGCAGAAACAGCAGAGGCAGCACCAGACTGCTGGGCAGACAGAACCAGACTCCGGACACCAGCAGCCCACACCTGACATGATCACTCACCGCCAGGGAGGAATGAATCACGAGGACAACCACATGTCCCCCAAACCTCAACAACAGAGCTGCCATTATGGCTGTGATGGTGTGAAATGCCCTCATCTTTGATTGGCTGATCCTCTCCCTGTCCTGGCCCCCTTCCCCCGGTCCTGGACGAATCAGAGTGCGGAGAACAGAAAGGCTGCAGAAAGACACAACGGCGATGGAGAGAACTGAGAGGAGAAAAAATGGGACGGTGCTGAAATTCGAAGTCAGAATTAGGCCGGACGATGCAACACAACACAGCCAAACGCAAACGATGGCGACATTTCTGATTCTGACCCCGTCTCCATTCCTCAGGCTCAGGTAGGTGATTGGATGAACCACAGCCAGGTGGCGATCCACGCAGGTGAAGATGTGAAAGAAAATCTGTCCATTTGAGGTGATGGAGAAAATGCTCACACCCACTGTCATCAGCCACTGCACACTGACACAGGCACCAACACAGTAGAAAGCACAAGCAAAGGTGCCAATCATTTCCATGGCAACCACGTGGTAGGTGAAAATGTCAGAGTGACTCGACGTCGCTGCCGTGGAGGCTGAGCGCTGCTTCTGCCGCCACTGGAGACACAGGTAGAGGACGAGGACGCAGAGAGGGAGGAGGAAGAGGATGTTGGTGAAGGAGAAGGCTGTGAAGATATAAAAGCTAACTCTGAAGTTAAAGCAGACAGGTACGGCCTGATGGAGAGAGGAATTAGAGGGGGAGAGGTGAGGAGGAAGAAGGGAGGCATTAACGGAGGATGAGTTGATGAGCATAGCTGTTTATACAAAGATGAGAGGAGGAGGAAGAAAAGAGAGAAAAGAAGAAACAGGATGAGGGGGGAGAAAACAGCTAATAATCAGAGAAATACACAGATGAAATAAAAGTTCATCAATAAAAAGTTTGATGTAATAGGATTTTTTTTTTTACTGAATCAGAGAGACAACAAAACATCAATGTAAAGGTCTAAATAAAAAACAGACACTCGCCTTTGCGGAGGTGTCTCTTCTGGTCCACAGTGTCTCCGAACTGGACTGCAGACCTCTGACATCTCTTCCAAATATAGTCTGATGTTTGCGTGTATGAGGACGGACTGCAGTCAGTGCGTGGGTTTGTTGCATGTCACAAAGCCATTAAAGGTATCTTATTTTGTACTGATATCATATCATTTAAATCTCAGAAGGCAAATGTCCTGTCTGATGTTGTTTTAATGTAAGAACAGCGTCGGAGCTGCAGCGTCACAGCAAAACCTCTGAGCATGTAACATGTACACGGGCCGTCAGTGCACATGTGCAGCATATGTGAGACGTCAGAAAGCAACGCTCGCCGATGTAGCACTCACACAGAAGGTCAGAAGAAGAGGAGGAGGTTTGAGAACACACTGAATTCCAAACTCAGGAGCTAACTTCATACACAGTCCTATGACGTAGGTGGACTTCATTATAACTCTACATTAAAATGACCATTGGACATGATTCAGGCGAACAAACAAAACAAAGATGTCATATATTCAAATCAGAATTAACATGATATTGTTGCGTGTCATGAAACTGGTTTGGATATTCGTGGGTCCCAGTGACCTTGGTGATTTAGGTTAATAATTCAGAGTTTTTTTCTGTTCTGCTGACTCACCTGCTCTCACCTGCTCTCACCTGGCTGAAGGTGTTCTGCACGAACCTCATCCGGGTTATTCACCTACACTCAGTGTTGTGCTTAAAACGTGCTAGTTTTCCTGCTCTGTGGAGAAACAGCAGAGGTAGCACCAGACTGACTCTAACGTCCGTCACACAGAAACTCCTGAAACTACATAAAGTTTGCTAGCATTAGCTAACATTAGCCGTCATAAGCTACGGGTCACACCAGACCATTCGAGCTTGCAACCAGCCTCTCTGCTGGTTTGTTTTGGTTAGGTTTAGGGAATGATGGTGGTCTGACTAAAGTCTGGCTTTGGGATTATTTCAGTAACCTCTTATGTTTTCTCACTTTGTTGTGCAGCTTATTCTAAAACCGCCTGTCCCCCTTCATGCTGATCCTCGTCCTGGCTCTTTGTTGTTCTTACTACACGGTAGTTTTCCTGCTCTGTGGAGGAACAGCAGCGGTAACACCAGGCTGCTGGGCAGACAGAACCAGAAACTCGAATCGATCACCACACACCGATCGCTGTTGCTCATATGCGATGAGGTGTACAATGCATTGCAAATCAGACTCCCCCCAAACCTTAACAACAGTGTTCCCAGTATGGCCACGATGTTGTAGAATGCCCTCTGCTTTGATTGGTCGACCCTCTCCCTGGCCCCGCCCCCTTCCCCTGGCCCCGGCTGCTTTAAAACTCTGAGAACAGAGAAGCTGCAGAAAGAGACGGCAGCTAAGGAGACAAGCTGCTGCACGAAATACACCATGAGAATGATATCGAGGGTGTTTAGAGCCACGATGCCCATCTCTGCACAACCCAGCAGCCAAATACACCAGACGATGACGTTTCTGATCCTCAACCTGTCGCCATTTCTAAGGCACAGGTAGGTGATGGGGTGAACCACGGCCAGGTAGCACTCTGTACAGGTTAGGGTGTGAAAGAACATCTGTCCACACGAGGTGATGAAGAAAACATGGGACCCCACCATCATCATCTCCAGCAGATCAGCGTAGACACCGATGCAATAGCAGATGCCTCCCAAGAGACAAATCATCTCCATGACAACCATGTGATACGTGATATAGTCCCAGTCGCTTGCCGAAGCAGAGCAGCGCTGCCGCTGTCGTCGGCAGCCCAGGTGGAGGACGGCGACGGAGAGAGGGAGGAGGAGGAGGACATTGGTGACGGTGAAGGCAGTGAAGATGAAATTTCCAACTCTGGAGCTAAAGCAGTCGAAAAGGAAAAGGGTGCGGGAGGAGGTGGAAGAGGAGTTGACTGACATGTTGGAGGCCTGACAAAGAGGAGAAGGAAAGGAGGACATGTAGTCAAAGGATGGAAAGAGAAAATATCAAACTTTAAACTGACTTTTATTTCTATTTTTAATCTGCAACTGGATCTGCATCAAAATACACATGATAGTAAACGGTCATTGTTTTTATTTTTGTAACCTACATCCTGGCATTATCAAGATTTCACACAAAGACAGGCATTAGTCACCGGATGCCATCTTGCTGTCAGAAAGGATCTGGAGTTCGAAGTTTACCTTGAGGAATCGTCATGTTTTGTTTTTTAATTTTAAGGAAATTAAAAATTAAGTAAGAGTCATGAAAGTTTATGTCATACAGGCCTAAAGGGGGAAACTGTGTGGTGTCATTTCATCAGCGTCCACACGGTGGTGCTGTCCACACTAAGATCAAACCAAATCAGTTTCTACATTTACAGGGCCACTGAGTTTCCTCTCTAACAAACAGACAAAGACTCTCTTCTCATCACAGGTGATCGGGGTCAGAAGACGTTTCCAAATCTTCCTCATTCAGTCCCTTTAAATTGAACTTTCGCCAAATAATCACAAGAGAAACGCTGCCATCAGCCAAAGGAGCTTTGGGATCATCCGTGAGATCAACTGTTGCACAAACTCAGGAACCTTTGGGAAACAAATCCAGCTCATTATTAAATCATCTGCACGAACAATACCATGTTGTTTATTTCTCACTTGGTTCTTATCCATTTTTTTTAGACTTCACTAAATTTAATGGTGTAATTTATTTTGAAAGGGCTGAGTTAGTTCTAAAAAAAACACTGACAAGCATTAAAGGACTGAACAGATGTTCTGTAATTTAGTTGGTATGGGCTACAACTGTAAATCATCAACTCATCAATCATCTTTGTTGTAAATATTGAAAGTATACCTTAGAATCACAGCTCTGTTGTCTTTGTCTCTGTGTGCTCTGCTGAGTGAACAGTTTATGGACTTAATTACACAAAAAATCCCAATAATCCTGACACTGAGCTGATGGTCGTCTTTTCAAACACTCACTCAAACATTCATTTATTATTTATCATTATTTAAAAAATACTTTTTTTTATGAAGGACACTCACCTTGTCAGAGTCCAAGACTGCTCAGAACTGGCATCTGATCCAGATGCACTGTATATTAAAAGGTGTGTGTGTGTGTGTGTGTGTGTGTGTGTGTGTGTGTGTGGGGGGGGGGTTACAACATGCAAAACCTTTCCAGACTTTGTGATACTTTTGACACGGTTCATTTCTGCAGGCAAATGTTTTCTCTGCTCTTCCAGGGAGACGAGAGGAACATTAAACAAATTCACTCATTCATTCAGACCAGTGTTACACGTCTAATTCTACTGGAACTTTATTGATTAGGAAAAAAAAAGTAGAAGCAGATTATAGTTTAAAGCAAAAAATTAGCTGAAGTCTTAGTATGAAACCATCAGTGGTGATTTATTTCGTATCTGAGCTGACATTTGTGTCAGTTTCCAGTTTTATAATGAACTGATGCAAATGTAACATGAACATTTGACCCAATTCAAATGACTTTTATGTAAGCAAAGGCTGATATTCAAATCAAACCCGGTGATTTGGCCCAGAGCGACTGTCTGTGTTATTTCATTCAAATATGAGCCTGAAGGTAAAAGATTTCATGGACAATGTGTCGTTTTCTTTTCGTTTGCTGTTGTTGTTGTTGTTGTTTTGTTTGATCATGAGTTTAGATCATGGATAGTGTTGATCTTGTTTTCTAACCGGCCTCACAGAGGCAGAATCATTTAACACACCTCAACTTTATTATAACTCAGTATCAGTAAAAAATCAGTAGAAGTTATTTTTCCTGTGTGTCACATTAAAGGCACACTGAAGTTGATTTTACTCATCAGGAGGCTGCAGCTCTTTTTCCAGTTTATTAGCATTATGGGAAATGCAGCATTTCTGAAGCTTAGGTGACTACAAATCACCGCTGAACCATTTTTGGACCCTTCTCCTTATATGGAGGAAGAATAATCGGCTTTATGATGATGCATATGGACAGTTTTCCTGGACTGCGCTAAAACGACCACCTGTGACACGTGATGCTGCTCTGCCGGCTCCAGGTGTCAGAGCGTGAAGCTCAACTTTTGCTGGCAACTTTCCCCAACAACTGCTGATTTAAAGTTTTTCCCAGTGTCCACAGTTTGTCCAGAGAAAACTTTGATCGCGTCATTTTTTCCACACATTGTCTGAAGAGCAGCGAGTCTCCCTCACATCCACGGGGGGAGTTTCCTGTTATACTGAGCGGGAGGAGGAGGAGGAGGGAAAAGTGGGAGGAGAGGAGAGAAGGAATGTCTGAGCCGAGGCATTGTGTTTGGTTGTCGCAGAGAGAGACAGAGAGAGGGAGGAGGGAGGGAAGTAGAAATCCTCTCTGAAGGAGGTGTGATCGTTCACTCAGCCGTCGACGGAGGAGCAGCTCCTTCGTGCCTGGATGGAAGCGGCTGAGCCGGGGCTGGTTTCAGCTGAACTTCGCCTGAAAAACGGATAAACCGACCGGACGCCTTATCAGCGGATCTCTGAAGTTTTTCTGAACTGATCGGAAGTCTGATCGACCAACCGATTTAAGGATCAGCTGATCTGAAGCCCGATTAAAGAGTCTCACTCGTTTGATTCACCAGTGGACTGGTTTGGCACTTGATTGGTCGAGTCTGACCGAAGGCTGGGAATCCCCATCAACTAATTGGAAGTCTGTCTGCTCTGACACCTGATTGGAAGCCTGATCAGCCTCTGAGGAGCCGGGCTGATTGATTGATTGATTGATTGATTGATTTCAAACCGGATTTGTTGCCGTCACAATGAGTGGAACAGAGGAGGTGATGTGTGAAGGCTGGCTGCGAAAATCTCCGCCTGAGAAAAAGCTCCGGCGTTACGTGAGTGCTTCACTTCTCTTACACTTTTTAAGAAAACAGCTCAGGGGTCTGTTTGTTGTGTGTCTTTGTTTGTTTGTTTGTTTGTTTGTTTGTGCCTTGCCCAAAGGCACAGGACTGTTCCTGGAAACTCTCCTGTGTATTTTTTTTTTTTTTTAAATTAAGTTTGAAGGTGAGCTCTTGGTCTCATCACTGTTTACACACAGAGTCATTTCCTACATTTACAGAGTCACAATCATAAACTAATAAACCGTTCGGCAGCTGTTCCTGGCTGGACACACACTGATGGCAGAGTTCAGCTTCGGCTGTTTCTCAGCATGGCTGGCTAAAACACACCAAACTGCTCTGAGCTGAAGTATATTTTCATTTCTGTATGACTCCTAGTGGTTTATATGAGGGAGCGCGTCAGTATTTGTGCCTTGATAATACATTTACCTGACAAGGACGTGGTTAAGTTATCATTTACTGACCTTTAACAAGTTCCAAACACCTGCTTAGTGACCTGGCACTCTGGCCACGGGGAACAGCCCAGTTTGTCTGAGACGTTTCTAACTGGCTGATACTGCGACAGTGTGAAGGACAATTCAAATCAGCACGAGGCTGTTTGTCCAGGGGCAGCACAGCTCGCTTTCCAGTAAAGAAGCAGCTTAGGCACACACACACACACACACACACACAGGCTGCATATCTCACATACCATGCCAGTGAGTTGGGCTGATCACATCTCTTCTCTCCATATTTTCCGTCAATCTGTCTTTGTTTCTCTCTTTGTTGATGTTTTTTTTTTTGACCCCTCTCTGTCGCTTTCTCTTTCATCCGTTCACTCTCTCTTCCTCTTCTTCTCCCGTCACACCTTCTCCTTTCTCGGAGACGCTCAGCACATGTAAGGACAGTGGAGGAGGAATAAACAGGGCTGAGTCGGTCGGGTTCTGCTGCCCTACTCGATCTGAAACAGACGAGAACCGAATGAAAACACGCCACAGAGGTTTATCCCTTTTTATTACAAGAACTCCGATTCCCACAATCCCTGTTATCTGACATCAGCAGTTACAGATGAAGTCCTTCCTGAACAGGTGGAAGAGAAGAAGAAGAAAACAAGAGTAAGA
Organism: Toxotes chatareus; assembly: GCA_016801885.1. Lineage (NCBI taxonomy): Eukaryota > Metazoa > Chordata > Actinopteri > Toxotidae > Toxotes > Toxotes chatareus. The sequence goes on from CM028893.1 coordinate 13,995,097, forward strand.
AGAAGGAGAGAGAAGAGAAGAAGAGGGGCTGCGAGCGAAGAGCCCATTGTTCAGACTGTATACAGTCAGTCATGATGGTATATACAACCCAGTGTGTGTACACACACACACCGTCTGGCCAGCTGTGTTTCTACTGTCAACACACACACACACAGACGCCTCATAATGGCAGCAGCAGGCTGAGTGTGTGTTCATGTTAAGTACTGGGCCAAAGTTCGTGGAGTGAACCTCATCATACACGTGTGTGTGTGTGTGTGTGTGTGTGTGTGCGCGCCCTGAGTTATGTAATAAACTAATCGCCCTCAGCTGGGCCTGTTTGGAAGAGGGGGCCTCCCTGAAGATTTAGGTTTGGAAACACACACACACACGTTAGGTCAAACACAGTGTAAGGAAAGCTGGCTCTGTGAAGGTTCGAGTCCTGTGATTTCACAGTGAATCGTGTTATTTTAAGTTCCTGTTGATGGTTTTCAGGGAGTTTCGCGACTCCATCAAACTGAAAGTGTTGCGCGCTCACATGTCTCCAGTTTGGAGAACTGTGCGGAGGCAAAACAAGGAACAACAGATCCGTGGATGAGGAACTGGATGGCGGGTAAATTGTTTTTCAGGTCTGGTGTTAATTTTGGTCTGGAGGCAGGACGGAGGAAGCGTTATTTTAGATCCATTGTGCCCTTTTCCTGCCAGGGTCAGAGGTCAAAGGAGGAAACCAAACAAAAGTAGAGGAGAAGAAATGAGAGAGAAAAAAGGATAATATGACTTCGAGGAGCTGGAGGAAACACAAGCAGCAGCTTCCACAGCTGAATGTCAACAGTAAAACTGGGGTGCCTTAGCATGCAGTTCCTCCTCTGACCACGGGGCGGGGCCTAACGACAAGTGAACCACGGGAGAGGTTGCCGGTGAGACGGGAGACGGTATCCATCGTCTTTATGGATGAGAAAAACAACACTTTCAGTCGTTCACCTGTGTGCGCTCTGCTCTGCAGTGTTTACCTTTCTCCTGTTGCCCCTCGTGAGGAGAACTTCAGGTGTGCAGACACCTCAGCTCACCTGTAGACCACCTGTATCCCAGCTAGATTTATTCTGATCATATGTTTTATAAGGAACCGGTGAACAGGAATTACTGACTGAATCACTGACATCGTTCCACACAAAATATCTACCTCTTAGCAATTGATGACTCACTAAGATTCAGTCCTTATTAAGGACTTTAATTTACAGTCATCTGGTGCAGCTTAGCCCTGTTCCTTTTATTATAGGAGCCCCCCCCCATTGCTTTTATTTGTCCAGTAGCCAGAAGACTGATCATCAAACAGAGTGGGGGGCGGGGGGGGGGCAGAGAATAAACACACACGTCCACTGCCAGCATTTCCTGTTCAGCAACTTCCTCTTCCTGTCCGTGTTTGGAGAGAAAGCGGGGGAAATGTGCTCTACGGTATTTAATCGCTGTGTGCTTTGATCATAAACACACGTGTCTGTCTTTGTGGGGACATATGTTGACATGTCCTGGCCCCTCACCCAGAACCCAAAACCCAAAACTCCAACCTGAAAACCAAGTGTTAACCTTAAACCACCTCACAGAGTCACGGTGGTGTTGTTGAGAAACCTGGATCGGAAGAAATGGATCTGGTTTGTTAGACAAGTGGAAACTCACAGGTACACACACACACACACACACACACAATCCAGTGTTTCCAGTCGCTCTTGCTCACCAGTTTTTTCTGATACTTTTGAAGCTTGGTTTAATTCTCTTCCTCCTTTAAACAGATAAACAATGAGATTATTATGTGGAAAGTGTGTGTGTGTGTGTGTGTGTGTGTGTGTGGTGTGTGTGTGTGTGGTGTGTGTGTGGGTGGTGTGTGTGCGTGTGTGGTGTGTGTGTGCGCACATGCTGTTATCAAATTTAAACCCATCTTCATGCTCTGCTTCAAACCTTTAAATAATCATGACGTGTCTTTTTCACAGACTACCTACAAACACAATCACTCGCCCCACATGCACACACACACACACACACACACACACACACACACTGGTGGTGAGTCACGTCTGAAATATGAGGCGTCATTGTGTGGATCGTTCATGAGAGATGGACCCTACCCACAATCCTCAGTGTATGATGGCATCAGCCCGAGAGCAGCGACAAACATTTAGCAGTTCACTGTGTGTGTGTGTGTGTGTGTGTGTGTGATGTTACCATTCATGTGCGGGAGAGAGAGAGAGACCAACACTGTCTTGAAAAAGTGTGTTTGTGTCTGAGGGAGAGAGGAGCATGAAAACATTATCTAAACTGACCTGATAATCAATAACCAATATATAACCTATACATCTGTTCTGCCGCAGACTCCCTGACTGTGACGTCTGTGGTAATGACCGTGTCTCTCTCTCTCCCTGCAGGCGTGGAAGAGGCGCTGGTTCGTGCTGCGAAGCGGTCGACTGAGCGGAGAACCGGACGTCCTGCAGTACTACAAGAACCAACAGTCCCGCCGACCAATCAGGACCATCAACCTGAACCTGTGTGAACAGGTAAACGGACGCTGACACGAGCCTGTCCCACACCACGCTGCAACACGGTGGTAAAATCAGTGCAGTTGCAAAATTGAAACCTTATTTTGCAAGTTAAACACATTTTTTTTTTACTTATTTTCTGTTCGTCTTTCACCTTCTTGTCTCATTCCCCCCTCTGTGTCCCCCGTCTGCCTTCAGGTGGACGCCGGCCTGTCGTTCACGAAGAAGGAGCTGGAGAGCAGCTTCGTTTTCGACCTGAAGACGGAGGAGAGGATCTGGTACCTGGTGGCGGAGTCTGAGGAGGACATGAACCGCTGGGTGTCCTCCATCTGCCGGCTCTGTGGCTTCAACCCCACTGATGAAGGTACAACCAAGATCAGTTTGGACAGACAGACGGACGGATGGACAGACGGACGGATAGATAGATAGACAGATAGATATTCCTCACACCTTTCTTGTTTTGCATTTGAAATGGATAAGTGTGTGTGTGTGTGAGTGGGTTGTAGCTGAGTCAGTGTGAAAGCTAGTGGGAGGAGAGAGAACATGAGATGAGAGAAATATGGACTTCGGGATAGTGTGTGTGTGTGTGTGTGTGTTCATGACTCAGATGTGTGTGTGGTAAAATGTGTTTTCATGTTAAACACCTTTGTCTTGTTCAGTCATTTGAACTTCGTCTTGTTGCTTTTGCAAAGACTTTAATACCCACAGCTCGTCGTTCTGCTCGTATTCACACTGTGGTAACTCCTCTTCATCATGTGACACACACACACACACACACACATGACTCATGGTGTGGACACAGGATCATTTTAATTAGCTCTGATCCAGAGCTGGAAGAAGGACTGAACGTCACACATGAAGACACACTGGGACTTGGAGCAGTTTCTCATCTCTACATATTGTCCGCTGACTTCTCCTTTGGTTCAGTTCCAGAGAGACCGGCTGTCTCTGGCCTGTCCTCCGTCACCACAGTGACCAGCGGCACTGCCGCCATCACCACGGTAGCCGGGTCGGTCCCACCCCCCTACGACCCTGTGAGCGTGCGACACCTGGAGCCTGAAAGCCACGCTGAAGAAGACTACCTGTGGTTATCACACTGCCAGAGCCACATCAGGTGAACACACACACACTGTTCCAGCCTCCTGCCTACACACCTGGATCCTTCTTAGTCGCAGTAAAATAAGTAAAATAAAAACGAGACAAACTGGGATGTAAATGCTCAAACCCGACACAGTGCTTCAGTATATTACATTCAGAACTGAAACAGAGGATAGTTTAGGCTCATGTCTGAGTAAAGTGAATATAAATTACACCAAAGAAAACAGCTGACTTAATGTTCAGAGTTACAGGTTCAGACGTGCTGAGTCTGAGGGAGGGGATTAGAGGTTTATCTGAGCCTGGATCACACCCACACTCTTCTAAAAGTTTGTCCTCACTAAGCTTCACAGGACAGTTCATCAGTTTTCCCCCTCAGTGTGAAACATTTCTATGTGTTCAAATAGTTTGGATTTGTTTGTGTTTTAATGTATTTCTTGGTGAACTGTCCCTTTAAATCCTGACCTTACTCTGTTATTTTGGTGTCTCTCTGTCTCCAGGCCTCCTTTAGGTTCCTCCACCTCTCTTGAAACCGACTACAACGACAGCCTCTTTCCTCCTCCTTCTGCCACCTCCTCCTCCTCCTCCTCTTCCTCCTCTCCTTCCCTGCTTCCCAACGGCCTCCAACTTCCGTCTTCCTCTTCCTCCGGCTTTAGGACGGCTCCATGGAGCGTTGCCTCCATGACAGGTCCTCTCAGCCAGTCTCTGGATGCCAGCATGACCTCTGACCTCCAGAAGCGAGCAGGCAGACCTCGTTGTCACCCTTCCCCTCACCCCAGGAAGCACTCCCTGGATTTCCACCTGCGTCCCATGGCAATACCACTCAGTGATGGTACACACTCCAACGTGCATCCAAATATACACTCATACACCACCAGCGGTTACCAGGTCCCCCGGCTGGCATCCACCCCACAACCACGACCCGCTCGCCGCCCGTCCTCGACCCCGAGTGTGGACTCTCTAACCCAGGCGGAGCTCCATGCCTCCGCCCCGACACCTCCTCCACGCCCGCCAAAGCCCCATGCGATCGCAGCCCAGGGAGAGAGCTCAGCTGTGGGCACGGGACCTTCCACACTCCCCCGATCCACGTTAGAGCCTGAGAGGAAGGATGGATACGTGGAAGGGGGAGGTGGAGGTGTGCCGAGGAGTAACACCGTCAGTATACCGGGACGCACACAAACAGGTAAGAAAGGAAGAGTGTGTCCCGACTTTCATTGTGTGTGTCTCCACCAACTCCAGAGAAAGATATCGTCTGATTAGCTCACCAGCTAATCACTAAATCAGCTGTTAATATAAACAAAATGTTAATGGGGCCTTAGCTCGAGCAGCGGAAGCTAGCAAAGCTCAGGGCTTACTGGTGGCTGCTGCAGAGGGTTTTAAACCTGGTGCGTCAGAGGAGATCACAGAGCACCACGGTTATAAAGAGGCTTTGTTGTGGCAGTGTTGATGGATTATATCCTCACAGCTGAAACAATCTGTGCCTGTTTGCACCTTCATTTGATTGGCATTAGCTTCATTAATACCAGAACTTTGCCCCCACAGCAGCACAGAGAGTTTATTTCAGCCAGATCTCTGTTTGGTAAAACTGACGATTCACCAGTCTCTAAATTCATACGTGCCCGGGCTTGATGCTTTGAACAGTCAGATCTGGTCAAGCTCTATTTCCACTCAACATTAAACGTGTGTGAGAGATAGACTCAGCAGTTTTTTATTAGATTGTCTAAAAGCTGCACAAACACAGGGATGTGGAAGTGTGTAACAGGAATAGTTTGAGCGTGAGGCTGCTGTGTAAGTGCTGGGCTTCAGGTGGTTCACTGCACACGTCAGTCCCTGTGCTCTGTGTTTCAGGCTGTGAGTCCTTTCACGTCCCTCGGTCGCTGTCTGACAGAGCGAGCATGTTTGAGTTCAGCGAGAGCTTCAACAGTTACTTTGTGAGTTCAAAGTTTTAAAATGTTGACAATAAAAACGAAACATCTGTGAGATTATTCCTGCTCTTCCTAAATTCTGTTTTTTCTTATGCGTACCACTCTGTCATTATCAGCTCTGATGCTGGGTATAAACATTTATCACCACTGATAACGTCTAATCTCTTTGATTACATGATGATGAAATGTATTCTGTTTATCACAGAGCTGATTTTTATTCAAAGTGACGTTACTCAGTGATTTAAGCACAAAACGTCCCTGGGTGGGCTCGAACCACCAACCTTTCGGTTAACAGCCGAACGCGCTAACCGATTGCGCCACAGAGACGTGTTTTCATATGCTCATTGTTTCAGACAAATCATAACAAACTGTCGAAAAGTCGACTTCTGTAAATCTGTCTGACTCTTCTTCTTCTTTCCCTCTCTCTCAGTTTAATAAAGGCATGGTACCTCTGGGTAGTGTTTGCTCCGAAGATGACGATGTGGATGAAAACTACGTTCCCATGAGCGCTGCCACCACTGAGCCTCCTGTTGCTCCAAGGTTAGTCAGAAGATCCATGATATGATGAGACTGTCATCATGTTTGTTAAAGAATGGACCTCTCCAACTGTAAGACTTGTCTTTATTCATCATGTTTGTCAATCAGAATGACGTAAGAACCCACATGGACTCACCTCAGGATTCCTGTGGAGGCCTCTCAGATTCAGCTGAAACCTCTTCAGCATGAGCAGAAGCTGTTAGGGATCCCTGGACCTAATTAAAAAAAAATCAGGACACTTAAATTTCTAATTTCTTCTTCTCTACCAGGGTGCCTCCACCTCCTCCCTCTGACGCCTTTGTCCAACTCCAAGATGGCAACTACGTCCCCATGACGCCCCTCACCCTTCCCCCTCCCACTCACCCCCCCGCTGCCACAGGTGACCTGGCTTCCCTGGGTAGACAAGTGCCTCCACCCGTCCACATGGGCTTCCGTAACTCCCCCCTGACTCCAGCTGCTCCCCTCACTCCGCCGCTACAGAGGAATACCACGAATGCTGCCAGTGGGTCAGAGGTCGAAGCCATGCCACCTCCCATCCACCGCAACCTGAAACCACAACGCAGAGGTGAGTACGAACGTGTTGGGAATTCGGAGCTAATGTTATATGAAAACAGGAAAACTGTGTTTAGGTATGTAAGGTGCTCTGGTGTGTACTGTTTAAACATCATACTGTGTCTTTATGATGCATTTACCTTGAGTACAGGCACACATCACTACCCATACAGGCATGTTTTGATTACTGTAACCCTTTCACACACCTGATTTTCACTCAGAGCGGCGACACAAAATCGTCCCTGGGTGGGCTCGAACCACCAACCTTTCGGTTAACAGCCGAACGCGCTAACCGATTGCGCCACAGAGACATGTTTGTGTGTCTAAGCTGGACGGGGTGTGGCCTCGATCTTCAATCCTTACCCACCAGCATTTGTTATTCCTGTTACTACTTGTTGCCTGAGGAGATCAGGAGATCAGAGATCAGGTAATAAGGGAGAAGTGTCAGTAAATAAATTTTACATTCATTTGCAATAAATGGATTCTCACACAGTGCAGGTGCAATTAGACACTTTCACTGATGTCACGTGTTGATTTAAAGAGAGAACGTCCCTGGGTGGGCTCGAACCACCAACCTTTCGGTTAACAGCCGAACGCGCTAACCGATTGCGCCACAGAGACAAGTTCTGGTGTGGAGGGGAAGTGGGGTGGTCCCACGCTTCAATCCACATCTATCTGTATTTGCTATTTCTGCTACTATTGGTCTACGGATATAATTCAGGCCGGGCAATACGGCAGAACTTTTAATCACGACATTTTAAACTTTACCTTCATACAGAATAAACATCTAATAATTCACATGGTGCAGGTGTAAGTACAAATTGCAACTGACAGCAGGAGCCAGTTCGTTTATTGTGCTGAAACACAAAACGTCCCTGGGTGGGCTCGAACCACCAACCTTTCGGTTAACAGCCGAACGCGCTAACCGATTGCGCCACAGAGACACCTTTGGCCCCAACTGAAGGGGGTGTGGCCCTGATCTTCTATCCCCGCCCACCAGCATTTGATATTATTTTACAAGGAATTCTCACTTTACAAAAGAGCGTTTGTTGCTCTGGTTTGCCTGAAAATTAAAAAGGAGATTCTGTATTTTAACAGTAAGCATTCCCATTGATTCAGCTCCTGTCTGATGTTCTCTGCTTTGTGATGTTGTGTGCGACTGCAGGGACGTGTGTCACTCAGCCTGCGGACAGAAGCGATGGACAGACCGCTGGAGGACCGACACACAAAACGAGAGGTGCTAAGACCGACACTAACTGACCAGAGTGAAAACACAGGACACAGCAGCAGCTGAAACCGACACTGGCTGCACCTCTCACATAGATTACATTCCTGACATAACAAGTCACAGCTCACTTTTTCCAGAGCCTTCAAAATGTTTTACTGACTTTATCAGTTTCAACTGAAAACATGTTGTCAAAGCAGGAATTTAAAAATATTTGGCACTGAACAGAATCCAGGATGCTGCAGAATCACTGCTGATGTTTTTGTGTTTCTGATAGGTTTGTCACTTGAGAACAGTCCAGCAGGTAAAACTGTTTCCGTTAGCCGCAGCTTTTAATTCTGATCACTGCGTTTAGGGTTAGAACAGAATGAGTGATTTTCAAATCATTGTCGTCTCGGCACCAGAAGAACCAGCTGAAGCGGACAGTGAGGCGGCTCCAGGGCTTCTTTGGTTAGATCCAAAGATTCTGATCCTGCCGATTTCGAAACCAGTTAAAATCTGAAATGTCAGCAAACGAGTTTCTGTTCCTGAATCAGTCGTTTCTCCTCTCATTTCTCCCTCCCTGTCTCCGTCCGATGCTCGTTTCTCGTCTTGCTTGTTCCTTTCAGCCTCGTTTTAATTATTTACCTGCTTCCACTTTGCTCAACGAGGCTGCAGTGCAAGGACACGACAGTCACACACACTCAAACACGCAGCGTCACATATACAGAGCTGGAGCATTAAACATGAATAACATTTCACTCAAAACTGCTGCTTCGTTTGAGATTTTACTTCCTGTAAAGAGCTTTTATTTTCTCAGTGTCAGTGTCTTCGTCCTGTTTTACTGACAGGTAACAGCAGCAACAACAGTAATTCAGACATGTTCATTCTCAGTTAGTTCCACGAAGCTGATCGTAGTCCATCTTGGTTTATCTGCAAATCAGCAGTTGCTGCATCAGATGAAATCTCTGTCCAAAATATTTCATTACTGATTTATAAGTGATTTATAAAAAGATTTGGCTGCTGGGGTTAATATTTAAGCAGTTTACCAGTGTCCATGAACGCGTTAGACCTGTCCCTGTGAGACGTCAGCGTAGACCTCAGACCCAGCCTCTGCCTACGTACCCACTGATCCACCAAACTCTGCTGAACGTGATGCTGGGGTCTGAAATGCACAGATGAAGATGATTCTAATCTTTTTCTACTCTGACAAATAAGCAAATGAAATTGACAGATAAGCAAAAAAAAGTTCTGTGGTTAAAAACTAATAACTTCTCTGCGTCTCTGTCTCCCAGTCAAACCAGCTCCCCTGGACATCGCTCCAGTGCCGCAGGACTGGCAGGAAGTCCCTCCCCCTGTCCGCTCACCTGTCACAAGAACCTTCACACGAGAGTAAGCTGGTGTATGTGTGCGACAGGAGCATGTAGGACATGTTACAGTGAGCTCTGCTGCCCCCGTGTGGTGCTGCAGGTTATTGCTACTCACCTGAGTAAGGAAGGAAAAGCAGAATGTTTTTTTTCATTAATCAGCTATTAAAATATCTACGGACTGATTTTCTGTCAATCAGTTAATCAGCTGTAATCATCAGTGTCTCAGTTTGTCTGAACCCCATGATCAATTGATCATCAGTGTATTCATGTATTCTCGTAATGTGTGTGTGTGTCAGTCCCTCCAGCTGTCGGTCAGTCAGGCCGAACTCTTCTCACAGCTCGTCCCCGTCCTCCGACTCGGAGGAACCCGATGACAGCTACGTCTCCATGTCCACCTCCAACCTCAGTTTCAGTGCTGGGGAGCCGGTAAAAGCCCCCGCCACCCCACACACACACACACACACACCACCATCACCTCTCCATCTTTCATGCCCTCCTTCCCTCCCTCTTTTATTGCCTTTCCTCTTTATTTCTTCTTCTCCTGTTTTCTATTTGTAACACATTTATTAAATTCTGTGTGTGTGTGTGTGTGTTTGCAGTCTCTGAGGCTTATGCTGCACAGGGCTTCAGAGGGCGGAGTCAGCAGCCCGTTGCTACGGCGAGGCAGAGGCGACAAACAGGTGGAGTACCTGGACCTGGACCTCCACACTGGGCGATCGACACCAACACGACAGGTAACGCTGACACAGTATGGTTAAATTTTTTTATTCTCTTACATACAGTGCAACTCGGTTTGGATCCGGTTCTGATCATTTTCCAATGTCTGGTCAATACAAACAGAAATGCTCAGTTTTATCAGGTGAGAGTTCGGCCAGTAGAGGGCGCCAGTTCAGCACTGTCTCCTCCAGCCCTGTGGAACTCATGAAAATCACGCCACTGTCTTCATCTGATATACACTTCATATGTTTACTTCACTGAATATCTATATTTATATGTTTTATACAAATATAATTTCTACAGTTTATTGATAAGTGAGTTTATGAGTTTGTCCATTGGCTGCTGTGTGTGTACCCAGAAACGCTCCACGGAGGAAGGTGGGAACGACGGCAACACGCAGGCCGGAGCCGATGAGGAGCGTGCACGGTGTGAGCGTACACGTGTGGACTACGTGGTGGTGGACCCCAAAAGGACCAAGGCCCTGAGAAACACCAGGGAAGCATGGCATGGTGGGAGGATGTCCACAGAGAAGGAGAAATGCTAGAAATCCACAGGAAAACAAAAAACAGACATGCTTTCTTTAAAAGTAATAAATTACGTCAGAGGCAGACGTGATCTGTGCAATAAAATAAAATTATTAGGAGTTTATAAGTTTTAACTAATGCTTCACTAGTGTAAAAAACCCCTGAACGTTACGTGTTGGAAGGACTCTGGAAGTCTCTGAGTCTGTGCCCACACTCAGTGTCTCCCACTACAAATGGTTTCGTTTTTAAGGACGACTCAGCAACTTACCTAAAATATTAAATGCAGTTTTGAAGATATTCAAACAGGTAGAATTAGTGTGTTCTAGTTTTGGCGTTGGATTAACCCACATTTGTCAGTTTAGTGTCTTACTGGTCTGGTGTGTGTTCAGTTTCTAATAAGATAAGATACGCCTTTATTAGTCCCACAGTGGGGAAATTACTTCCTCAGCAGCAAAGAGGAAGATACAGTAAGATACGGGCACTCAGAATATACAGAAGATCAAAAAATCTAAATTATAGAGACTGACAGCTGAACCTCCGTCTGTCTGCACACGAGTCAAACCAAGCATCAGAGCTGGGATTTTAAACTTCATGTTTCCCGCTGAACGAGAGAAAAACGTGTTGAACTGTGGCAACAAATCAGACGTTTAATTCACGAATGAATTTCATCCTGCAGCGAGCAGTGTGTCAGATCAGATCCGTCCTCGTGACGGGTTTAATGTTACTGCTGAGTTCATTCATTCATTGTGTGACAAGAAAGTGTCCCCAGAGCAATGACTGTCCAACTGAATAAACAACTGAACGCTGCACAGCCCTGGACTTCCTGTGTGGTTTTCTGAGGTGTTTTTTTTTTTTTTTGAATTTCACATGAAACAAGGCCGAATCTGAAGTCAAGCAGCAAATGAAGAGAGGGGAATTTCAGACTTCCCTTCAGGTTCTTCATGTTGTTGCTATCTTTAACAGCTGCAGGGCTGTCTGCAGGGCTGGAGTGGGCAAAGGAACAGGTTGATAATGTGATGAATCACTCTGACTCTGAAACTCTGAAGCGTAATGTGAGGGGGCGTGTCTCGCCTGCTGTATGATCACATAAATGTCCCCCGGAGCTTTCAGGTGATTTATTTGAACAGAGGCAGGATGCAGGACAAACACACTCTGCTCTGCTGGAAATAAAAGGCTCATCTAAGAACGTGATTTTCTGCTGGTAAGAAATTACATATCATGTCTGAAGCCTGAATCTTATCTTGCTTAAGCTAACAGGAAAATAAAGTGTAAAACAGAAACTTTTTGGCTGCACAAAGCCATCTTGTGGTGAACGGACTAAAGTATGGGTAACTGATCTGTTTCGTCTGGCTTCATAGATAAATATAGCTGGGTGTCATCTGCATAATGGAGGGGAGGGAGAGAGCTCTCTACCTCCCTCTCTCCAAAGAATAGTCAAAACAGCAGAGAAGATCATCAGAACTGATTTTCCATCCATGGACACCATTTACACAACACGCTGCAGAAAGAAGGCATTGAACATTTACAGGAGAAGATGATCAGCAACATCTTGCAGCTCATCATCCTGACCTCCTGTGTCTGTGGTTAGTTTACTCCTTCAGTTTATTGTCCAGAAACTAGAAAGAAATAAAGAAGTTGTCAGTTTGTCTGGTCCTCACTTTCCCTCTCTGTCTCCTCAGCAGGAATATATATTATAACAGAGGAGAACCACAACGCCACAGGTAAGTGGACTCAGCTGACTGCTTCTTCTGTCTCACTAACAGTCGCACACACAAAAATATTCAGTTTACAATGAAATGAACCAGAGAGAAGCAGAAAATCTTTACACCTGAGAAGCTGGAACCAGAAAATATTTACTAAGATTATTTTTCTTTCAGCAGCAGTTTAAAGGTTTAAATCACCCACATTTTTATGTCCTTTACAGCTGCTGCTGATTCCCCCAGACCTCAGGGACCCACTGTGAACCCACTGCCAGAGAAATAATATTTGCTGCCTGTTGAGGTTGTAAGTTCTGTTTGTTTCAGGAAAACTTTTTTCAGAAGAAGCGTTAAGATTTAGACTTTCCTTATCATAGGTGCAGAACTATGTTATGTACATAGTGGAGCAGACTGGCTTTTGCAATAAACTGACTGTGCTGTGAAACCCAGTCTGCTCCACCTGAAGTGTGACTGCAGCAGTTACACTTCACCTGGGTGTGGGAGGAAAGAGGCTGCTCTGTCCTCAGATACCTGGGTTTGGTGTCTCTAAGTGGAAACTCTAAATGAAGATTAATATATGTAAAGTCAGTTTTATCCAAAGCAAATGATAGCAGTGAGATGTATTTTTATATCTTGCTTTATTTCCTACAAAAAAAAAAATTCTTAACTGTCAGTATGTTCAGTTATTGTTCTCTCTGTTGTCCCATCAGCTGTTCACTCAGTGAATATTCACTGTAACAGGAGACAGGTTCATATAAATGTTTAGTAAATATTGTAATGTCAGAAGTTTATTCATGTTTAATTTCATGCAGCTTAAAAGGTTTATTTAAAAAAAAAAAAAGCTAATAAATATTATATTAAAAAGGTATTAGAGTACAAAATCTATTTAAACTGTATCACGTTAAGAAGCGTTTGTGATTCACGTCTGGTATTTTATTTTGGAAAATTTTAAGGAGGTCACATGACCAGAGTTTATTTTAAGGCAGACGGAGCGAGGAATTGTGGGTTAGAGACGGCATGGACGCAGAAACACGCGGCGGGAAAGCAGCGTCTTCTCCGTGTGATCTAGAGGCGCACACGGTAACTAATGGAGCTGTTTGTATTTTATTTAAGCACATTTCTGTCGTGCTAATGTGTTTAGCCAGTGCACCGTTTAAAACTAGCTTGAACGACTTGAAAGGGAGTTGGAAAGATACGCGTTTTTTAAAAGTTGTCCTTTCTTAGTTTCCGTAGTTTTCACGCAGAGAGAGCTAAATAAACTTGAGTGGCTTCAGGATGAAGAGCACTGTGACTCTTCTGTGTGACCCACTGTGAGGCCACAGCCAGAGAGTGGACAAAAGCTCGACATCTATGGTAGACTGGGACTGGTGGGAATATTAGCAGCAGCAGCTCTGCTGATCAAACTCTGGTCTTTCTCAAGAGCAGAGGGAGACACAGAGAGTCACCGTCCTCAGTGAGGAACTCCTATGTAAGTTTTCCCCTCTGTCAGAGGGAGAGTACAAACAGTCTGATTTGCCTAATAAAGAAGGTGAAAGAAAACAACGGTAACCTTGGGGATGCACCATATTTCTTAGTTTCTCTAAGAGTTAAAGACATTCATAATCACATCAGTACACACACACGGAAAACTAGATCAGACAGGCCTGACTTTTTAACTATGTTTTAGAGTAGTTGAACACTTGTGATCATTAATTATGACTGAAAACAAAAAAAAGATCCATATTTCAAAGTGTTTTTGTAAACATACCTACAATAAGTACTATACAGTCTGTTGTCATTTTAATCTCGTGGATGATCATGTTCGTGAAAGGTTTAGCAGAGGATGTCGACCACTGAGATAAACCTCCCAAAGCATTTTTTTTCTTTCCATTTTTCCTCCTGGTCTTTGTTACCTTTTAAGAAATCAGTAATTCTGTAGATATGGGTGTATATGTACTATATGCTTCTGTATATGACAAAGAATTGTCAAAATAATAATTTCCGATGGCATCCTCTTTTGCTCATCTGTGTAGGTATGCGAGAGCTGGTGACAGTATTGTCAGACATCTTGCTGATGTTTGCAAATGTTCTTGTCCTCTACGCCTTTGTCCTCCACATTTTCGCCGTTGTGGGAGTTCAACTTGTGGGAAGCTGCGCAACCGCTGCTTCCTCGGAGAGGACATCCCCAAGTAAGGAAACTGCACGGTCAGATAACCTACCAAATGTTCTCAATTACTTAATAATAGTTTGGTCAATGAGTTGCCTAAAAACAGGTGAAAAAAGAGTAAAAATCACTTTTGACATTTGTTTTGTCTAACCAACAGTCCAAAACCCCAAGATAGGCTGTTTCATTTATAATACACACTGATTCATTTATTTCATTTTTTTGTGTTGAAACTGAAGAAATATAGTTAAAACTATATTATTATACAATAAATGCTTAAAATGGCATGTAATATAGGTCAGTTATAGAATGTGCGTGAACTTATTTATACGAATATATATATGAAGTATAAAAACTATGAATCGTTTTAGTCTAGTGATTCTAGTGTGAATAAGCTGTTATCTTTCTTTTTCTATCTAGAAAGTACAACGTGTCTCTAAGTCCATACTTCCTACCTGGTGAAAAAAGCCCATTCATTTGTCCGAATGGCAAGAATGGGATGCGGCTCTGCCATGATGTGCCACCTTATACCAAAGATGGGGAAACCTGCTCACTGGCGGCCCCTGCATTAGCTGGAGCCAGGGTTAACGGCTGTGTTAACTGGAATGCATTCTACAATGTCTGTCGTGCCGGGGAGGACAACCCTTACATGGGAGCCATGAGTTTCGGCTATGCCTTGATAGCTGTATTCCAGGTTAGAAAGGCTTTGATATGTGCAGGAATATATTCAGATGGAGACATGTCGCAGCAAAAAACACAGAGAACAGGGAGTTTAAAATATCTGGGCGAGGCCTTGTTTGGACCTTGAAACTGCATTTTGACAATTCATTATGGTAGCATGGGCATCTGAATTTTGAGAACTTCAGAAATCAGACATTACATGAGGATGTGGAACTCTGTCATCCTCCATTATACTCTTTAGGACATAGTTTTGTATTTTGTTCTGATGTGTTTTTCACTGTTTAGTTGTTCAGCATGTTTATAAAAGTTTTGCTACATACTAATGTACTAACTTTTGTTTTAATAATTTTCTGTCTCTATCCTCCTGCAGATTGTCACACTGGAAGGATGGTCAGAAATCATGGCTGCTGTTATGGATGCTAATTCCTCCTGGCACTTTATCGTTTTTCTGCTCGTCACCATTGTAAGTAGCAACTTGTATTTGTTCTTGTGTTAGTTAACATTAGCATTTTAGTGAAATGACACAACCTCCAAAATCGAATCATGTTTTGGTAGATAACATACCTGACTGTGTGGTGGACATTTTGAAGAACCAATGAATTTGGAGAGAGAGTTAGAAAATGCACAAGAAAGTCTCAAAGGTCAGTTAAGATGCACATTAACATTAACAGACCATTCAGCCTGAAGTGGAGAACGCATACAAACACGGCGCAACAACATGGTTTAAGTTAGCTTTCTGTTTAATAATAATCCATGCTAGCCTGGAGCAGGCTGGAAATGGAATAGAAAAATGTCCTGGTGTTTAAAAGACACAGTCCTTGTCTACATGCTGATTTTGGGCTCATTACTGAAGGTGCTGAAGGTGGAACTTTGATCTCAGGTGTTTCTGACTCTTCACCTCTGTCTCCTCTCACAGGAGAAGATGATCAGCAACATCTTGCAGCTCATCATCCTGACCTCCTGTGTCTGTGGTTAGTTTACTCCTTCAGTTTATTGTCCAGAAACTAGAAAGAAATAAAGAAGTTGTCAGTTTGTCTGGTCCTCACTTTCCCTCTCTGTCTCCTCAGCAGGAATATATATTATAACAGAGGAGAACCACAACGCCACAGGTAAGTGGACTCAGCTGACTGCTTCTTCTGTCTAACAGTCGCACACACAAAAATATTCAGTTTACAACGAAATGAACCAGAGAGAAGCAGAAAATCTTTACACCTGAGAAGCTGGAACCAGAAAATATTTACTAAGATTATTTTTCTTTCAGCAGCAGTTTAAAGATTTAAATCACCCACATTTTTATGTCCTTTACAGCTGCTGCTGATCCCTCCAGACTTCAGGGACCCACTGTGAACCCACTGCCAGACAGTCAGCAATGGCTTCGCTTCTCTGTCAGACTGGGACTGGGGCTGATAGGAGCATCAGCAGCAGCATCTCTGCTCTGCTGATCCCCCAGACCTCAGGGACCCAGTGTGAGCCCACTGCCACAGAGTCGGCAATGGCTTGACATCTATGGTAGACTGCTTCTGTATATATTATTGTACATATTGTTCTCCCACCTGTTTTTGTTTTATTTTTTATTTTACTTTTATTTATTCATTGTTATTTTAAATCTTTTCATATATTTTTATACATTTTTAAATTTTGTATTATTGTAAGTTCTTCCAGTCAGTGTTCCATAAATTAGAAAGAAGTCAGTTTGTCTGGTCCTCTCCTTCCCTTTGTCTCCTCAGCAGGAGCATTTGTATTGACTGTCACACAGAGCTGCATTTTCCAGTACAGTCAGTGACAGAGGCTGCTCTGTCCTCAGATACCTGGGTTTGGTGTGGAAACTCTAAATGAAGATTAATATTTGTAAAGTCAGTTTTATCCAAAGCAAATGATAGCAGTGAGATGTATTTTTATATCTTGCTTTATTTTAAAAAAAATAATCAATTCGTAAAAAACAAACATTGAAAATATTGCAAATTAAAACACAAAGGCCAAAAAGCAGTTTGTCTAGTATCACACACAGAGACATTCATCATCTCACACATTTAAAGTGTAAATGAATTTATGTGTGTTGTTTTACAGCATTTGAGGAATTACTGAAAAAAACTATAATACAGAAAACAGATTTACAGTAACTGTGGCACAAATACTATTTAGTCGAGGTCGCACCACAGAAATATGAGACACAGATTCATAATAGTTTGCTAAGAAGACATTTGTGTAGTTTGAGAATCAGAGTTTAAGGCTGTGTTCAGACTGCCCACAGTGCTCCATCAAAAACATGGGCTCATCATTCATTTTAAAAAGACTACTGTGACAACCGTGGCTGGATGACCGATGGGCCTACGGGCACAGGCCCAGGGGCTCAAGAGGTCAGGGCGGCCGAGCTTCTGTATGAAGTGACTGTTGATGAGTCTCAAAGGTCAGTTACAAGATGCACAATACTAACAAGGAGACGTAAAACGATCCCAGAGAGACAAAACAACTAAAAAGAGAGAAATAATAATCACAATGAGACTCAAGGCAACTACCAATCTTGTAAAGACACCAGCAGTTTAGCTAGTCTCCAGCTAGCTAACGGTTAGCACAGGTTAACTGAGCAGACTGAGTTGGTTTGCTGTAGAAACAGGAGGGTAACTGTGTCAGAGGTAACCTCCATCTAGAAGAAAAAAAATAAATAAAAATAAAACATTAACAGACCATTCAGCCTGAAGTGGAGAACGCATACAAACACAGCACAACAACACGGTTTAAGCTAGCTTTCTGTTTAATAATAATCCATGCTAGCCTGGAGGAGGCTGGAAATGGAATAGAAAAATGTTTTTAAAAGACACAGTCCTTGTCTCCGTGTTGATCTTGGGCTCATTACTGAAGGTGCAGAGCAGAGGAGGAGGAGGTGAAGGAGAAGGGGGAGAAGGGGAGGACAGAGGAGGTAGCTTCAGGGGAGGTGAGGAGCTGATCGCACCACGCCGGCTCGTCCAGGTTTATCTCAACAAATGGGTCACTGGAGCAAACGGCTGATGAAAGGATAAGGAGAAGAGAAAAGAGACACAAGTATGACCACGAGATTTTATGAAGGTCAGGAAACATGAGATTTTTCAGTTGCATTATGGGTATTGGATGGAGCTTTTTTTGCATTTCACTATTACTGGAACTGTCTTCCACTGTCCCACAGCTTTATGGAAATACAGCACTAAGTCTCTGAAGTTTCCCTTTGAGCTATAACGTGGGTTTCGTGTTTGAATCTTCTGTTTGTGTGTATAAAAGGATCTTACATGGGTTGTTGTTGTTTTCGTTATGCGGCGCCTCCGCCGAAGCATCGAAGAAAAGGTTTGTCCTGCTGGGCGCGTCGGATGTCCTGTCAGCTGGGTCATCGCCTGATGAGGTGCTGCCGTTACTGTTGGGCAAAGTCTTGAGACCGTTGGCATCTGGCTGTTCCTGTGGAGCTGCAGAGAGGGACCACACAGGTAAAGGTAGGGCAAGCTGTTAAGCTTTTCTATTGCATCAGAGTTATTGAAAAAATTTGGACTTGATGAATGTGACCACGGGACATGTTCAGTGCATGCTGGGTAACATGGCTGAATTTAGATCATATGGATCAGAAACCATAGCTCCGATCCATGTGATGAGGATCAAACTTTCAGACTGGGTGCAAGCTGTCAGAAGAAGCCAAAGAAGCTTAGGATTTCGTACCGTTGTCTCCAGCGGAGCCCTTTTCCTCTGACTGTAGACTTGTGCCGTTGGTTACTGGTGGAGGTGAAAGGTCATCGGTTGTCGTTTGATCTTTAGGGGCCGGTCGATCTGAGATACAACACGTGCAAACCATCACACAGAGTCAGGACAATTTTATACACACTCATGTTGATTTAAATGCAACCACACACACAAACACACACCTAGATCATCCAGGTAGACGGGTTCAAAGGTGCCGGTGGGTTCGTTGAATTGATTGATGATGTGATCCGGACGCTGAAGGTCAAACGAGTAAGTCTGGACCAAAAAATACACAAGCAAGTTAAAACACGGAACATAAGGGCGTCTGGTAACTATCTTAATTGTTGCATGATACAGTGAGTGGGTGTGAATTTTGGATTTTAAAGGGAAATGCCACCAAAAAAATAATCTCTGCCTTTCTACAACTCGTTGCCCTACCCTGGCGACTCTCCTGAGAAAGTAGAGGATGGCACACAGGACAATGATCACGAGGATGATCAATACCAGGATCACGTAACCTGGAGACGAGAGAGTTTGTTTTCAGTTAAACAGTGCTCTTTATAACAGTGGGCTTCATAAAGGTTAAAGATAGTAATCGTACAGCCTCCTTACCCCAGAACGAATGGTCAGAGCCTTCAGACGTTGTTGAAAGAGACAGACAGCTGGTTACTGCTCAGTTAATTGATTAATGATGAATAATAATTGTTTATACATTTTAAGACAACAGTGAATCAGTTTTCATATCAGCTGTTTTCTGTTGTACGTGACGAAGAAAAGCGAGTCCTCACACTCGTGAAGCTGGAACTGATGTTTGGTGTTTTCACTCTGACAAACGAGTGAAATGGGTTTTTAAAATTAGCTGTTGACTCATTTTGTTTCAGCTCTAAATATAAAAATCAGGAAATGCAATATTAACTTTGGTTTGTTGCTATTGGAAAAACACATTTCTGGAAAAGCTTTGTGTATGTGTGGCAGCACTGTGCATGTAAAGAAATGACCTACCACCCGCTGGGTGTGTGTCTGAACATGTGTGTTACAGTTTGTTAGAGCAGTGAATGCGAAGGCGTTAGTGTGTGTCTGTGCAGCAGCCAGAGAATGTGAGCATGTGATGGCTGTGGTTTGACACACAGGAAGACAAACTGAGGTGCGCGACTCGTGAAGCTGCCTGTGCATCTGCGGCAGCGACGTACCAGGGTCTGGGTTTGATGAGGTGCTCGCTGTTGAAACTGTCGTACTGCCAACTCCGCTGCCCTCCCCCACACTCCTGGTGACCGGAGAGGCCGCCGGTGCCTTTGTGGAGACATTGCCCTCCGCTGTCGTGTTTATCTGAGACCCACCTTCACCGTTCATCTGTAAAAGATGCCACAGCTTAGTTCCATGCTCAGTTTTTCTGATCTGATCTATCGCAGGTAAACTTTATTTAGGGCCTGAGTGACTGACAACAGCTTCTACTTCAGATAAACAGGTCTGGCCTGGTTGTAGCTGCTGTATGGTCACGTTACAGGTGGAGTCACAACTCTAACATAAATGGCTCACGCTGGCACCAGCTCTTACCGTAATATCACGCTCATCTGTTGCATTCTGTGATGATTGGTTCTGAGAGGACAGAGAGTCCACCGTGGGCTTGATATCATTAGTTTTATTCTCGGTGTCAGAGGACAGAGAAGTGGTGACGTTGGCAGGGGAACCTGTGTCAGACATCGAGAAGACGTACAGAATCAGCCAGGTGTTTCCTAAACATCAGCAGGTGTGGTGTGACGGCAGGACAGGACAAGGTAGGGCAGGGCAGGACAGGACAGGACAGGACAGGGCAGGGCAGCAGTGGTTCCCAGAGTGGACGTCAACTTTTAGCACATAAAAAACAATAAGACAGAAGTCCAAACTGGTGGACCAGTGATAGTCCGTGGTCCACTGCACGTCTGGTTCCTGGTTTGGGAACTAGTGCAGCACAGGACAGGACACAACCCATGTTAGCCCATTGTTACTGTACCTTCATCCGGCTTGTTAAGTGGTGGTTCAGTCTTGGCTTCTTGTCCCATGGACATCGAAGAAATTACTAGAACTGAGACAGAAAGAGAAAAGGATGATGGGTGAAACGTAAAACAGGAGGCAGAGGCATGCTGGGAGAAATGTATATATACTATATAGATATATAGTATAAGCTTAAGTGCCTAACACAGGCACACAGTCACTTTCAGTATATATATTTCAGACAGAGGACAGAGAAAAGATTGTACAATACAGACTGAATTCACATACATTTTTTCCGTACACTGTGACCTCTGACCTTTGACACTGGTGATCTGGATACTGACGCTTATAAGCTCTATATTTTATGTAAACAGATTTTTTTTTTTCAGATTTTCTTTGGCTAAACAAACCAGGCTTTTTAAAAAATGTCAGCTTTGGTCTCCTCCTTATTTTCACTCTTTTCCTTTCTACTTCCTGCGTACGGCAGGTTTCCAAGTCCTTCAGTGAACCTTAAGATCATTTAAGTACAGTCAAGTGTAGATTTAAAAAAAAAAACAAGCCCTTTGAAATATTTTTAAAAATAAATCATCATTCGTGGAAGCAACTGAAATAGAGATTTCAGCATAATCAGCGCGGTCAGCAGCGAAACCACGAAGCCTCCGCAGCGTCTCATTCATCTGACGTGGAAACAATCTGCAAGTGGGCGCGAGAGTCCTGATGTGCAGACACATTTAATGCTCTGCTTCTGCTTTTTCACTTATGAGTAAATCTACTTTCTGTGCACGTTCAGTATCACTGAAAAAACTAACCAAAACAAACGAAAAGAATAAAAGTGAGTAAAGTGAGAGAAGGAAGAGGGAGACGAGGGCAGGTTGACAGCTGAGAGCTCAACTCACCGAGGACGCAGAGTCGACTCCACAGCTCCATCGTGGTGAAGAATTCGCTTTTCTCTCTCAGTCGGGTTCAGTTTCTCAGCGACGGTGGACGATCATCAGCGAAGGCTTTTGACTTTCTCTTTTATTTAGTTTTATTTTGTTCCTGTTTCCACGACCCTTCTGCTTTCCCTCTGTTCTCGCTTCTTCTCTCTGAGCTCTCGGCTTTGTGCTCTCTCTTCCTCTCTCCACCTGCTCTTTCTCAGTATCTCTCGACCTCTCCTCCCCCTCCCCTCTTCCTACCTCTGCAGCTCTCAGTCTTTTTTCATGTCTCTCTCTTCCTCCCTTCCTCCCTAACTGCGACTCACTGTCTCATCTCTTCCTATTTGCTTTCTTTACTCTCTCTGAAATTTGAACTATGCAGATGTTCTTTTTAAGACGACCATGAAAAGCATTGCTGCTGATCTGAACTGCTTTCTATCCTGTTGTTTAGTTTAATTTATAAAACTGCATCAAATTCTCTTCATGTGTTTTGCGTGAAAAATCTCAGTCAAATTAATGTGGTGGAGTAAAAAGTACAATATTTCTGGCATGGAACGGAAAAACTCGAGAGCAAGTTCCTCTGATTTATACTCAGTGCACTTGATTATTTTCCACCATTGCTATACTGTATGGCCAAAAGTATGCGGACAGAGAACAGTGACCCGGGCTGTTCCCATTAAATCTGATGAGGAGATGATGCTATGACATTTTTGATCATGCTGATCCTGCAGCTCTGTCGCTACAGTTTGAGGATGTTCCATCACCACAGTGACCGGCCAGGACGCTGACTGGCCTGCATGCTGGAGCTAAAAACTGTTTGTATCAGCAGAATAAAATAATGCTCCTTATTCTGCACCGACATGTTCAGTGTCCACATACTTTGGTCCTGCAGCGTATCTCTGATTCTCCTTTACCAGCCTCTCCCTCTCTTTATCTCCACCTCTTTCCTCGCACTCTCGTTCCTGTACAGTTCAACCTTTTCTCCTCTAACCCCCCCCCCCATGTCTCAGCAGCTCGGTCCCTGCAGTCTCTCTCTATGTCTCTCTACCCTCAGAATCTCTCTCAGAAGCAGGAACTGAGTCATCGACCGCAGCACCAGCTCCAGATCAACACAGGATGCTGGCTACGTTTTTCACATCTTACCGAAGTAACACATTAGCAGGACCTGTCTACAGCTAATTTTCACTTTGTCACGCCTGAAGCCTCAACGTTGAGCAAAGAGGATCAACACGCACATCTGTCAACTTCACAAAATGGCAGACGCATTCTACAAGCTCTTGAACACCATCGCTTGGTGCTTTCATTCTGATTTTACTGTTGTGTTTTGGGAGATTTTACTTTTTATTTCAGATTAACTGAAGACTTTCATGCTTTGCTATACATTAAGAAAATTATCTAAAACTTTCATTTTTTTTGTTAACAGTGAAGATGCGATGCCGACAGCAGCTCCAGTGGAGTTTTAAGGTAACAGCCAACATTAGGTGTCAGTGTCCGGGTGGTGGAAGTGCTCACTGTGTGTTCTGTAAGGTGTTGAATCAAAGGACAAACTGAACTCACACATCAAAAGTATGTGAAGTACGGTCACTGTATTTCACATCCTGCTTTACACGTAGTCAGTGGTGGTATCTTTTACTTAGAATGCAACTATTGATGCATCAACACATGCAGCATTTTAAAGTCACTGCTGCTCGAGGTGGATAGTTTTAATCTACACAGAAGCCTCTAGTTTTACAAGTTGATTCTGTGTTTACATGTAAAATCTGCTCTCCACCTCTGCATGTGTGTAGTCAGTGTTAATACATCAGGCAAGAAAATCAGAACGAATGAGGGGGAATACAGTACAGTTTCATTAACCTCGTCCTCTTCGTCTTTCTCTTCAGATGAAAAACTTAGACCACCTCCCAGCTGACAGAAGGCCGCCACTGTGTCTCTACCGTTTGTGTCTCACTGTGTCTCTCACATCCCTGTGTTAATTTATATTTAAATTAACAGCACATGACAGGAACTAGCTAACCACAGAAAGGTTAGTCAACATGGCTGACACACAAAGACAAACACACACTCACAAACACACACTCACATTCACGCACTCACACACTCACACTCACACACACACTCACACCTAGGGGCAATTTAGAGTAGCCAATTAACCTAATGTACATGTGGGAGGGGAAAACCCACAGAGGCACAGGGAGAACATGTAAAGTCCACACAGAAGAGCCCAGACCAGGGTTCGAATCCGGAACCCTGTCTACTGCTAACCACTGCACCACACACCAAATATTCCTGCATTGTACACCTGCAAGCTGCAGCTGCTATTTACAAAAAAGTCATCAGCGAGTTGCAGATGTGCCGAACTTAAATATGATGACATGTGGTATGATATCAGCATTTTAGCTGCAGACTGTTGCATAAATTTAGTTAGCTGAACATTGTTTCATGGCACTTTTAGACCAGGGACGTCTCCAAATACATTAAAGACCCTGCTGAAGCGCTGAATAATGAAAAATAATAAAGACGTGAACAGTCAGAAAGAAAAAGACAAAGCATGAACAACCTGTGGGATATTTTATGGCCTTCTGAAAATCTGATCGTCAGAATCAGATTATTTTCACATCACATTGGCAATATATTTTTCCAAAAGGAAAGATGAGACGAAGAAAAGTGTCATAACAGCAGTTCACCAGCGAGTGGCAGTATCGCCACTCAGCAGGCTGAGCCGAGAGCTGAGCAGCTTCGGGTGAACAGCAGATAATGCCACTTTTTCAGGCGGAAAAGGGCAAAAATAAAGAAAAGAAATTTTGTTCATAAAAAATCACACAGTTTACATTAAAAACAACACAACACAGTGATACACGTGCAAATGAGATAAACCCAGGTCTGATATTTGCATCTTAATTTCATGTTTGCATCTCTGTATATTGCACTAAAATCTCATTGTCAGTTGAAATAAGGCTTTGTAGTTACTCTGTGAGGGTGTTTGTGTTTGTGCATATAAACATCAGGAAAACAAGTTCCATCATTTCAGCTGCAGCAATGACAAATAACAGACAAGTGAAGCCTCTGTCTTTTATATTATTAAGAAAAACAGTGAGGAAAACTATTTGCACTGGTCCCATAAATATATAGAAAACTGAAAATGATTCATCTTCAAAATAATCAGATCATTTTCACTGATTTCATAAATATCAAAGCTCATGGGGAAAACATCACAATATTCAAGTGCTGCCAGGATGCATGAACAGTGTGTGTGTGTGTGTGTGTGTGTGTGCGTGTGCGTGTGCGTGCATAAAAACATTATAATTTACTCACATGTTGCATTACCCTTTGAGAAGTAATCTCATCTGTGTGTTTTGTGCTTGTATGTTTAGGACCTTTACGATCCCTCAGTCTTCTGCTCGTGGCCGTTTAGCAGCTTTCGGACGTGCCTTGCTCACAGGCACATCGGTGGCAACACTCCCATTATTCCTCGGCAGAACAGTCCAGTGCGATGCTGTGCTCCTGGGCGATGGCGGCCAGCTCCTTGAGGAACTCGGCGTACAGGACGATGGCGAACACCCGGCTCTTGGACTGGGGGGGTATCGGAGGGCAGGACGGCAGGACGCTGAGAGGAGGCAAAGCCAGAGCGTTCCTCACTGATCCATTAGGAAGAGACGGGTCCAGGATGATGTCGCCGCCCTGAGACTGGAGACTCTCTGAGGAACAGGAGGAAAATTGACAGTGAAGGTGAATCGATCTGCTTCACACGAAGTTCTTGTCTGAGAACCTTCAGCTGCAGAGCTTCATATCCTGTTTGTGTGTGTTCGTGTGTGTGTTCATTAACCTCTAAACTTGCTGTCCTGGTCTTTAGCCAACAGGAACCTCCAGGCCTGGGTCACCAGGGCTGGATAGTCTGGTCTGGCTGCCACGTAGCGCTCAATCTGAGCATGCACCGACACCAACACCTACAGAGACGAACACGGGAAAGTAATAAAAATACTATCCTTAAAAGCATGAGAGAAATAAATGGAATCAGGCAGGCGTGTGCGGATGTTACCTGATACAGTGTGCGTACGTTGGGCTGGTGTTGTGTTGTGTCTGTGCTGAGCAGGAAGTATCTCAGCAGAGGTTGTGGGTACGACGCCAGCTGGGCCAGGATGCCCGTCACCAGCAGGTTTACGGCGATGGAGTTTTCTAGAAGGTTCTCGAGCCGGGACAACAGGACGCTGATGAACGGACCTGGGACACCACAGGTCAGTGTGAGTATGAACTTTAATAAGTTAGTCTCAGCTTTAACGTGATTCATTTTAAACTCTACAACGAGAATTTTGTCTTCCAGCTTGACCTTTATATACAAACAGGCCAATTTCTAATCCACAATGAAGACGTAGTGTACCAGAGGACTCACAAACACACCTGTAAATGGAACTCCATGCCTCCTGCTATCCTTCTTACTGCTGCTCCTCATCTCCTCCTCCTCTTTCTCACCCATCACCTCCTCCTCTTTCTCACCCATCACCTCCTCCTCTCCCTCCACCTCTCCGACATCCCACGCGGTGCTAAAACCTAATTCTTCGCTGAGCCCCTCTTCCTCCCCCTCCAGTTTTTGCCTCAGCGCCACGATCCGCTTCCTAAATGTGCTGATGTCATCTGTGATGTCGTCACAGTCTGGATCCACCCCGACAGAGAGCATGAGTTCATGGTACTGGGACAGGAAGTCGTCGTTATCAGAGACTTTGTCATGAGGCAGCTCTGGAGACTTGGCTTTGTTGTCAGAAACCAAAGGGTGATGTGGTTCAGATTCATAATGGCCGTTGGGTAAAGTGTTTGTCACTAAACGTGGCGTGGGATGTTGTGTGTTGCTGTGTATATGCTGTTGGTGTGTCGTGTGCTTGTGATTGAGGTCACAGCTGAGCATCTTCACCTGGGCATCTTCATCAGCATCATCACATTCGTCGATATTATTCTTTGCATTGAAACCATTGATGATAACTTGATGTCCCTTCGGCTCTCCTTGTACATCTGTCTTGTTTGTCTCAACTTCTTCCTCCCTCCTTCTCCCTGTCTCCTTTCCACAGTCCTCACTCCTTCTCCTCACCTCCTTCCCATAATCTTCACTCCTTCTTTCCTCCTTCGCTCCTTCCTCGCTCCTCCTCCTTGCCGACATGATACTGTTAACTGTTTCTATGACCGTCCTCCCTGTTGTCGTTAACATTGTTGTTATCGTTGTTGTTGTCAGTGCCATTGATGCTCGCTGGCCGTTTGAGATGCTTCCACGTGCCCGTCGATTCGCTGCCATGACTCGCTCCAAAATGGCCGCCTTTGTGTCTTTCTGGGCAACTAGATCATAGACCAGGACATCGTCCTCAAACTCAGATTCCTCTACATACGAGCCGTGCACCAACTTGATCGCACTGCGTCGCATTTCCTGGATGTGTTGAGGAGGTAGAGGAGGAGGCGGGACTGTGGGAGATGTACCCACAGTCCCACTGCCATTTGCTAATCCTGTGTTTATCAGCGAGGATGAAGACAGATCGTCGTCTGCAAAAATGTCATCCCACTCCAGCTCCAGGGCAGAACTGGCTCTTCCTGCCTGGTTTCCCATGGAGATGGTATCTGAGGAGGAGGGGGTGGGGGAGAGGGCCGAGGGGGGAGGAGTGACGGCCAAAGAGCAGATGGAGTCACTTTTGACTCGCTGAATGATTTCGTCCTCATCTTCTAAGTCGTCCTCTGGTGTGTCAGATCGGTATTCGTCAGGCGAAGGGTTGATCCCGTCGTACGGGGCCGACCAGAGCCGACATGCCCTGCAGGAAAACAAAACTCATCAGAGCTTAAGATGCTGGACATCAGGATTACTCCTAATGATGCTGCTCATCCTCTGACTTTGCCACTATTTTCCTTTAAACTGACCAACTGTCCCTCATCAGACACACTGACCTGTGGGACGTGGAAATGGCCTGGTGGGCGTCCCTAAGGTAGTGGAGGTAGTTGACGTCCATCAGAAAGTCTGAACCTCGGCAGTAACCAACACTGTCGGATACTGACAGATCTAACAGACAGAGAATCAAAGTCAGTACATGCATGTGAAAGTGTATATGTACTTGTGTTGTACATGTGTTGGTTGTACTGACCTGCTCCTTTGGGCCAGTGGATGTGCTCAGAGTGTGTGTTTGCGTTTGTGTTGTGGAGGTACACGGGGCACCAGGAGGGCATGAGGAGCAGGAAGGAGGCAGCACCGGAGGAGTAACAGTCTCTCTGCTTCAGGGTGGAGCGCTGCTTCCTGCTCAGGTGGCTGCAGGGAATCAGATACCTGAGGACGCCAAGACGTGTTAGCATAGATCATCTTAGTCGAGTTTCTTTGTCTAAATCCAGGAATTATGACAGTTTGTCCTGCCTGAGACAGTTTGACCAAAGTCCAGACTGACCTGAACACCAACTGCAGCATGACGTCTTCACAGAACAGACCAATCAGAGTCCTGAACAGAGCCAGCGACACCGTACCCAGCTGATGGACCCACAAAAGGTTGAAGTTCATCTCACTTACTGGGATAAAGAATCATCGAATGGCAGACTGTAGATCGGTGTGTGTTACCTGAAAAGGTGTGTTGACCCTGCTGACCAGTGTGTCCAGTATGTGCACGTTGTCATGCGTGTGCAGCAGGATGAAGGACAGGAAGGTCTGGAGGAGGACGGGCTCAGAGATGGAGCGCAGGAACAGGTCCAGGTACGCTGTGGTGGTCATCACCTCCTCCACCGTCAGCTAAACACACACAAACACACCTTTATGTAAACATGTATAACTGAATACAACAGTGTTCAGACAGAATTACAGAAACTTTATTAACGACTGGTTCTGCTACCTTGTGCAGAGCAGGAGCCAGAACAGGCACCAAGAAGCCGTTGTAGATGTAACCCAGCAGCTGAGACCGGATGGAGGGATGAGCCACCTGAGGGACCAGATACAGACACACAGACAGTGATAAACGTTTTGTTTTTAAATTGGCTGCACCATTATCCATAGCCTTTGTGCGTCTGTGTGTGTTTGTGTGTGTGTGTACATTACCTTG
Source organism: Toxotes chatareus (assembly GCA_016801885.1). Lineage (NCBI taxonomy): Eukaryota > Metazoa > Chordata > Actinopteri > Toxotidae > Toxotes > Toxotes chatareus. The sequence continues at coordinate 14,023,673 of CM028893.1, forward strand.
GTAACAGCACTGCAGAAGTCCAGTGAGTGCAGGAAGTGGACAAGAGCTGGAACCTGTTGACCCAAACATCAGGTAAGACACACACACACAGGCAGGAAGCATTTGCAGACTCAGATTCATCCATTCATTCATTCATTGTTTCATCCCGTCACTCGCTGCGTGGTTGTCATGGTTACCTGCTGCCAGTCGGCCTGGTCCAGACTGTGCCAGTCTTCGCTGTAAACCTGCAGACGGGCAGGAAGAGACGAGTACAGACCCGAGAGACCTGTGGCCAGCACCTGTAAACACACACACACACGGGTTAATTCTTCAGACATCACTAACATCAACATAAACAGCAGCGGTGGCGGTCAAACAGCTGCAGTCTCAAGTCTCGTTAACAATCGGGCAACCGTCCAATCACGTGCAGACTTACTAATCCCTCTCTGTGTACGAGCCAATCTCACACTGATTTACTAATCTGCTCTCCACATAAAGATTGAGGTCAGAGTGTGGTCACATGGGCTTAAATCTGAGACACACACACACACACAGGTGGCACGTGCTTAAGTGTCTTTGTCACCCTTTCACATAAACACAAACACAAACAGTAAACTGTGGTGGGGCCAACATGGCCGACACAGGAAGTGTCCACACCTGAAGTGCACAGGTGAACAAAAACTGCTTCTCGTCTTTCAAAAATATGAGAAGGTATCTTTTTTTCTATTTTTAAATCAATATTTTTACAATTTTTCTTTACACTAAAACTTTTTCCTGCTAAGCTAACAACATTCCCATCAGCCTCAGCTGTAGTTTGTGTTCACTGCTAATGTAGAGCTGCATCTGTCGTTTGCTTTTCCCTCTTCCCCCTTTTCCTGTCGTCCTCACCACATTTTCATCTCGACTGCCACTGAATGTTTTCACTCTTTATCTCCATTTCTCTGTGTGTGTGTGACACACACTAACACACTCCAACCGCCCCTGATGAAGCAGTGTGAGCTCATTAGTTAATTACATAACTGATAATGAGATTACAGTGCAGAGGGGAGATGAATGGGGACAGCAGCCACCTGAAAAAAGAAGAGTTTTTCTCACTTTTAACATTGAGTGAAAAGCAGCAGACGTACGACAGCCATGAAAGTGCAGAGGCGTCGCCTCCTCAGTTCTCTAGGAATGAACCTTCAAGGTTTAGTGATGAAGGATTGTGTGTGTTTGTGCACTTACAGGACAGAAGTATGTGTTCTCGCTGATGTGCTGGGCGACTCGAGGCTCAGAGGCCGACAGAGACATGATGAGCAGCAGAGCGTCTCTGGCCTGCTGCCCGACCAAACCCTGTCTGAGGCAGAGAGGGATAATAAAGGTTTTTTTTTTTGTATACTAACATTGTGTGTATGTGTTCACCTGTGTGCGTATACCTACCTGTGTGTATATGGTATGAGCAGGGAGAAGAGGAGGAAGTTGGCGGCTCCCTGGTCCTCACTGGTGTGGAAGAACAGTTCCAGCACTGACGGATCTTTGACCAGAGCCACGCACAGCTGGTTCAACAGGAGGACCAGCTCCGCCTCCACCACCCTGCCGCTGTCTGCAGAGGGGACGCAGGTGCTTAGCTAACCAGGTAACTGATTAAACATCTTACATCTGCACCTGCAGCATGTGAAACCACCACTTAATTAATCCCTTAAAACCAATTAGATGTCATGAGACAGCTAAACCAACATCAGGACCTTCCCGGTGCGAGTTGGCCTTTAAACTGATTATTTACTTTAAGCAAAGGGAAAAGAAAGTAAACAAACAAGCGTATTTCTCCTCCAACTCACCGGTTCCTGCTCCAGCACACGAGGCCAGCAGCATCATGAGCGGCCGTAGAACAGGTTTGTGGTGCAGCAGAGGCTGTCTGGCCTGAGACAAAAGCATCTGGTACATCCTGAGCTGCTCCAGCTTCATGTCCTCAGTGAACTGTCTCCTCAGGCTCCACAGAAACAGCCTCTCCATCACACCCTCCAAAACCACAAACTCCAGGATGGGACCCATCGCTCCTCCTGGTATCAGGGCATCAAACACATCAGACCAAATACAATCCAGCAGCGTGGCAGGATGAAGCTCGTTTTGTTTTGGTTCTCTGACCTTGTCCTGCCTCTTCCTCCATCAACAGGAAGAGCATGTGTTCCACGTAGTTCTGGACGGCGCTGGCTTCGTCAGCCGGGATGGGACCGAGGCGTAACGCTCCAGAGCCGCCGCTGCTACTGCTGGCATGACCAGAGAGGAAACTCAGCGCACCACGACCTGGCTCGTGCTTCTCCAGGATCTTCACCACCTGCAAAGGGAGATTGGACCCACATGATGCATGTTAATGCATATGGATCTCTGAAACTGATCCTTGATCCAAGGGTTTTAAGCTGCAGTTCCTCTAATGACCACTAGATCATTAATATCAATGTTTTGCATCATAAACAAAAAGATTTTAACAACAAGAGATGATGCATGAATGAGAGAGAGAGAGAAGAATGTAATTCACTGTCTGGACTTGTGTTAACCTTTGACCTCAGCTGCTTCAGACAAGGGCCACACATACACACAATGCACTTGCACACACACAGACAGTGTGTGTGTGGGGGTTTTCTTGGCGGGTGCAGAGAGAGGCTTGTTCTAAATGGATCCTGTGTTTAAGGGCCAAAGTCTGGGTCAGTAATGCACACACACACACACACAGTGTCTGCCAACCATTATGAGGAAAATAGGACAGACTGAAGAGACTGAGGCTGAGAGGCAGAACAGCAACAAAAAATAAACCCGACAGTAAAGTGAGTTTTCTGTCTGAGTGATTGATTGACTGATTGATTGATTGATTGACTGATAAACTGATGGAGGATGGGTAGTAGACGAGTTGATTACCTGTGCCCAGTGGTTCTTAAACACGATCATGCAGGTTTCCGGGTCCACTCCTTTCAATGTGAGAGACTTCTTCCGGTTGCCCTCGACAACCACCGAGGCCATCATTTTTGATTGGCTGCCAGGTGGCTATAGCATGTTCCAGTTCAGTGTGTGGGCGGGGGTTGTGGGATGTTGGCTGTCTGATGTGAGGACAGGGGGCATTAGCTGGCTCTCTCAGCCCAGGATCAGGCTCTTTGCCTGGGCTCTGCAGGCAGCAGCTGGCCTGCAGGAGACGGACGGAGAAGACACATGATTATCTGTAAGTTTTCCATGTGTGAGGCTTTGAAAGCAAACACTGTCGACCTGTTGTCCAAAGCTTTTAACCTGATTTCCTGAGCCATTGGTTTCATTTTATTTCACCACGTTATGAGAATCAACTGGCAGAGAGCTGCAGAAAGATAATCCATCACAGCGAATGTTATTTTTAGCCACGGCCCTGAGGATGTCAGCGTCGGTTGCTGAAATATCTCAAATCTACTGGATGGATTCAGATGAAATTTTGTACAGACACTGGCGTCCACCTCAGGGTGAACTGTAATAACTGATAATCCCTTAACTTCTCATCTATCGCTGTCATCTGAGCTTGTTGTGTATCTGCAGCGTCCAGTGAATTTATTTCTGAAGTTTAACCAGAGATCTTCACCTCTTTATTTTTCTCTCTGTCCAGAAACTAACAACAGCCGAGGCTGGAACAGGAAGTGTGGGTCGTCAGCGGCAACAAGCAAACAGGAAAAGTGGTCCGAACGAGTCCGAGTCCCACCCTGGGCGTTCCAGGACATTCCATGAATTCCCAGGGAGTTCTCCTCTAGAAGTCTTGAGAGACAGAGACTGAGAGAGAGAGAGAGACAGAGAGAGATGAGTGAAGGAGTGTAAACTGTCTGACACACACACACACACACACACACACACACACACACACAATGACAACTTTAGGATCCAAACAGGAAATTGCACACACATGTATAGACACACTCAGATTAGAGGCCCAGATGGTGAAGGATGGATTTTTAAGCTGTGTGTGTGTGTGTGTGTGTAAGAGAAAAGTAATCTGAGATGAGACAGTGATGTTTAATCCCAAACCACCACCATGAGTGTGTGTGTGTGTGTGTCTGTGTGTGTGTCCTTGTTAAAGTCAGACAGTCACATGCCATCACACAAACCAGGGATTAAACACACACACACACACACACGCACATACACATAGATGAGAGGTGTTCAGATCATTTCTGACCCACTTCATGATTCATGTTTTCAGGCCTTTAGCTGATTGAGATTTAAATGAAATGATGAAACACCTCGTTCCAGCAGCGCACACACACACACACACACACACACACACACTCTCTCTCTCTCTGAACTGTTCTCAGTGTTTGCACAGGTTTTGTATTCCCACAAATTTTTTCTCAGTGATGAGACAAAGCCAACCTGAAATCTGTGCAGCTGCACATTCCTCACAGAAAACACAGGTGGTTTGTGGTTTAAACTGAAGACACTTGAACGCACCATCACGCAGTGTGTTCTCACTGTGTGTACAGGTCAGTGAGGGTCACTGAAATGTGAGTGTGAGCACATGCATGCTACACCTTCTTAATACTTCTTACATCACTCTCACACACACGCACACCAGTGTTACTCAGCAAAACACACACACACACAAGAGAATACCAAGTCAATAGAGTAAATCAAAGTAGATTACAGTGGAATAGACATTAAATACAACAGGTGCCTCTGTAATTTTTAGCTCTATAGTTACAGTCTATTCTATTCTATTCTACTTTGATTTCTATTAGTCTAAAAACTGAGTTGTTTCTGTGTCTTTGTATGTCCCTCTTTTTGTTTCAGTTCTTCATCTGTCTCCTCTGTACTGATTCAGCTCAGTAAAGCCCTCATGACCTGATTTGTGTTTTCTCTTTTAAATTATTTTTACTCTCATCACTTTATTCTGTCTTTATATAAAGACAGAACAGTATATATACGGTTCAGAGTGAATAAAGGACACTGAAAACAAATAATTATATATATATTTAATTATATATATATTTATAATTTTTTTTTTTATTCTATTTTGTTTTTAACTGTAAGCTGTTGTTTACTGCATATAAAACACCTCCAGTCTGATACTTTGGACATGACATTATATTATATGAATACTCACAGCATGCTGTACTTTCCAGACTCACCTGCACCTGTTTGGGTTGACAGACGGATCTGACCTCGGCTGTTCACAGATAAAGGACCTCAGTCTCTCTAACTGTAAAAACAAAAGTGAAGCGGCGCCAAACTTTACAGAGTCAAAAAAAGAAAAACAGCGAAAACAAATCCCGAAGTTTCTCGTTGTAAATCGGACACTTGAGTTGTTTTAAGTCCAGACCGACACCGTTTCTGACCGCGGCTCCGTCCCTGAGGCTTTAAGCCGCTCAGCTGTCAATCACTCTGCTGCTGGCTGCTAGGAAACCATGTAATCCCGCCCCTGCGTGCAGTAAACCACGCCCCCAAAGACGCATGATACACAGGGTATAGTAATAATTACTACTGAATGCTATATCTTTAGAGTCAGCTATCTGTGTGTGTGTGTGTGTGTATTATGTCTGAAATGTAATGTTAATCATGGGGACTTGCTTTAATTGTACCGAAATGAAAGATGAGGCCCCACAATGTGAACAATGACACTATTTAAACAGATTTCTGCCCCACAACACAGAAAGCACACCACACACAAACACACACACACACACAGTATCCCCCCGCTGTGTGATGCTGTTCACGAGGCTCCGTTAATCACCGTGGAAACGCAGGTTAATGGCTGGTGTTGCAGGACAGCAGGAGCCATTAATCTGAACAATACACACAGGTCATCTGGATCACAGCCAACAGCCTCATCCATCACGATGAAGCTGTTAAAGTGTAAACTGTGTATATATGTTTTCATACCTCAGTAATTTAAAAAATAATAAAACACTTTTCATGAATAGGAAGGCGTGTAAGTCCAGTTTAAGACACTTTTACATTAGTGGAATCAGTTGAATGTGAAACCTGAAGTTGGTCTGTGTTTACAGTTTAAGGATTCTGTACTGATATTTTTCTGTGCACAATGTGTTTTTTATAAATTGGGTGAAGACTGAAACAGATTCAGTCCACTTACAATGTCAGACATGTTCCACTAGAGGTCAGTGGTGGTGTGTTGTTTCTTCTCCACACTCACCTTTGGATGGAGCTGTCAGTGACTGACTGATCATTGGAGAATATGTGTTATGGTTGTTTGACCTTCACTGTGCAGAATGATGCACACGCAGAGCTTGTTCTCACATTCATCTGCTTGAAGGAAGTGAAATTCAACTCCGTTTCCATTTTTTTTTTTTTTTTTTTTTTTTTTTTAGCTCTGGACTTCAAAATGAAACTTGACACAGGTTTCCTGACTGGTCTGGCTGCATAAGGGACACAAAAATGAAAACACATTATCCTCAGTGCCAACGACTGCAGCAAGTCCAGACCTGATGATAACTGTTTACATTCCTTCATGTTTTCAACACTGTTATTCTGAGTCACTGTGTCTCGCTCTCTTTCTCTCTGTTGTGTCAGTCATGTAATGACTTTAGCAGCTTTATTCTTTCTTTCATTTCACTTTAGTTTGTTTTTATTGTCCACAAAGGAAATTCACCTTAAAAAGGTGAAACAAAAGCACAGTGACAACACATACACACAAAATATGTTGTCATAATCTGCCTTTTTTTTTTCATTTGTGTATTTATTTTGCATTTTTAGCCGTACTAAATGGATGGTAAAACAATCAGTGTTTAATTGTGTAGCACTTTTCATACAAAAATGCTTTACACAAATCCCCCATCCCGCCATTAACCCCAAGATAAGAAGATGATAACAGGGAGGATCTGTTGAAGTGACTGAAACCAGAAATCAACCAGACGTATCAAAGTAAAACCAGAAATCCAGAAAATAAAAAAATAAAAAGTACGAATAAACTGATCAATCAATAAATAAGCAAACTTAAAAAAGTTAAAAAAAAAAAAAAAAAAAAAAAAAAATTAAAACCCAGACCTAAAAAGTAGGTCTAGAGTTTGCTTTGTAACTATCAACATGCTGGTTTGAGTTGTTTTGTGTTATTGTGTTTCTCAGTTGTTGTTTGATTGATTGGGAGTCACTGTTGCTCCATAAGCTAATTGTTTAAGCTAATTGTTTTGTCCGCCATCTTTTTTTTTTTTTTTTTCCTCTCTTCAGTGGTGACGTCAGGCGGCCGGAGAGCGTGCGGCTCCGTATCTTGAGCTCGCGACCGGGGAGCCGGAGGTGGGGGGACCGACGGAGAAACTCTTCAACCGAAACCCAACACAACGACAAGCGTTGTTTTACCGAGGCAGCAGGTTGTAACGTGTTTTACGCCCCCGTAGCTGCTGAACACCGAGCCGAAGTGTTTCACGGATCTTGGAGGCGGTTTCGGGCTCGAAAGTTGACCGTGTTTGGATGAACTTCGTAGCTACCGCTGTCCCTGTTCTGACCCGGCTCCATTTTCCCCCAGACAGACGGGACACGAAAAAAAGAGAGGATAAAGGAGGAAAGAAAGCTGGGGAAAAAAACTGAAAGAGAGGAGAAATGGCGGAGGCACGGTCTGAAGAAGAGGAGGAAAACATGATGAGGGACACCCGGGAACAAGTGGTCCGACGACAGCCAAACAGCTCCGGAGGTAAAACTGCTAAAAATGCTAACTTATCTCGTCTGTTTGAAACTGATTCCACCTGATGTCGACTACTTTTATCGATATATGTTGGAAAAATAAGTTGTCACAAGTCAACTGGCAAGCTGGCCGTGAGAGTAAAACCTTCAACTGAAGCTGTAGATGCTCAGTTATCAGAAAGACTGGCCGAACAAGGCTCAGAATAGTCCTGTAATTTGTTTTTACTGTTATTTTCGTGGAGTTACAGTGTCTCTGTGGTAATGTGGGTGACTTTATGACACTTGGCTACAATGGGATCCTCCAGTTCTGTGATATTTGTAGTGTCCCGGTAAAATCTCTCACAGGACTGATTAAACTGTTTGTCCAAGCTGCACTAAAAATACCTGTAACTGAGTGACTGAACATGTAAAATGCAGTTGCCACAAAGCAGTTTGCACCATGTATGTGAATATTATATCGAATTAAGTTGGAAGAATCATAATCAGGTTTTCGTTTTCTTCTTGAAAAGACAACAAAGATCTTTCAGATTAAAATTTCCTTTATTAAAAACTTCCTTTAAAAACACAAACACACACAGGTTTATTCTTAAACTACTGATTGTATATGACTGTGGGTGTAACCTGCTTGAACCCAAAGCCATAAATTCTCAGTGTGTGAACATGTCATCATTTGGGCTAAAGTTCACACATGCAGGCATAAACACGCGTACACACACACACACACACACACACACACACATACACAGAAACATTCCCAGATGGATGTAATGGTGCAGGCCTGTGCCAAGACTTACAGCCATTAGTTTAGTGTAAGAGTCCTCCCTCTTTGCCTTTTTCGCTCTCTCTGTCTCTTTCAGGGAAACAATGAACTTACAATTTATTTTATTTTGAAATTACATATAGCTTAGCAGGGGATTTTATCCATGTTGCCCTCTCCTTACTGGCATTTAGATAAAGGTCACTCAGATGCTCACAGAAATGCTTTATTTCTTGAATGAACTTGGTGCCATTCAGTGCACATTTTTCAGCTCAGCTTTATTTGTGAATCAGTGAACAGTTGGAGACTTTCAGCGAGTTTTCCAGTTACAGTCTGCTGCAAAGGAAGTGATGCCAGTTTGTTTGGTGTGAGCAGAAGAAGAAATAGGAAATTAAAACTGCACCGACAGGTGATATCAGGTGACAGTTTATCTGACAGGGAAGTGGATTAAAGAAACCCTGCAGCAATGAGAGCTGGTGCATGGTAAAAACACACAGATCTGGGAGCATGTGTTGCTCAGGGTCTAAGTCAGCTGGTTTTGTGCAGTTAAAGTCAAGCATGTGACTGTGACAAGCTGAGGTCACTGAGTTTTCATTAGATGTGTTTCAAACGTGTGCTTTTCATCAGATACTTTTATATTTTTTTTTACGCAAGAAAGGAATTTTGATTCGTAATTTAATCGGAGAATTACAGAAAATATCTGGATACAAAACAGGCTGGTGACACATTCAGCACAACATGAACTCACACACTGGAAAGCAACTCCTATAGTGTGTGTGTGTGTGTGTGTGTGTGTGTGTGTGCGCGCAGCAGTCCCACACTGTGTCTGTGGTGAATTTTTCTGGCATCTGAAGTGAGTTGTCTTTAGCCTCTCCTTAGCTTCCTTAGCTTTGGAAAATGCTGCTTAATCACAGCGTTGAAAGTCTCTGGCTGTTTAGCATCTACGTGCTCCACTGTGTTTTACCAGCTAGCAGGTTAGCCAGTTGCTAACTTTGCCAGGCAGGAGCGGTACAGTGGCTTTGTCAGTGCTTTTAATTTGACAGCAGGAACCAAAACAACAAAAGGTGCTAAAATGTTCCACGTAGCTGAGGAGAACTGTTGAACCAGGTGATGTTATGTTACTACATGCGAACCCTTTAATGGTTTTATCCTCATTTGATCCATTCTTAGTATAAAAATATTGATTATAGCAGCTGTAAGGAAGTGTAGTCTGATGTCATGATTGTCAGCTCTACTGAAGTTTCCTTGCACACAGCATTAAATCCCTTTTAGCTCCAATCTTTGACCTCTGACCTTCTCGTGCCAAACGAGAAACCCAACAGATGACGAGCGCGGAGGGAAATTTGCTGCGCTGTGCATTTGCATGTTTGAATGCAGCTCCAGCAGAAAGCTCAACCAGCCTGCTGCAGGACAAACATCTGGAAGTGTTAAAACTCCTGATGACTCCAGCAGAATCCCACAGCAGCCAATCACAGCCTGGCCTCACGTATGCTCTCTGCCAATCGGAAAGCTGGCCAGCGCAGACGGGCGGTCCGGTTAGAGTTTTAGAGAAGGAGAGAGCATAGAAGAAGAAGACAGAGCAGAGAAAAGAGAAAATTTTACTTTTGGAATAGCAGAATAGGAAGAGAAGAAGCGAAAGAAAAAAGTGTTGGCAGAATATTTTCCAAACACGTCAACATTCAGTCTGTGTGGACACTACACGGAGCCAAGCTGACCCGGTTATCAGTGGGGGTGTGAAGAGAAGGACAGGAAAGGAGGTAGGAAAAGGGAAAATGTCCACACAGACAGAAAAAGTCCAATTTTTTTTAACTTTTCCCTTCCTTTTTGTTGCTGCTCAGTGCTTGTCTCTGTGGTGATCATCTGACCATCAGACAGGTGTGGTGACGTCCTCCTTCTTTGAATTTTATTTTGATGTTTTATGTAAGTGGTGTTATTTTTATATGAAATTGAAGTTAGCATTTTGACAGTGTCCATTTTTTAGACCTATGAAACTGATTTGTTCTTTGGATGAAAAAAAACATATAGAGGATTTTTAATTTTCCTGATATTTAAGCTGTGATAACTGGTGCCAATACGACCAGAGTGTCTGTACCAAACCGTACCAAACCAGGACTTTACTCTTGGGACATAAACGTGTTTTAACCTAATTTTTTAATTTAACAAAATATGCCAAGTTGCTGAAGGCATCAGTGTAACTTAAAGAACAAGAATGGCCAGTGTCAAACAAGGTACCCCAGAGCTCAGAGGCAAAAATTCAAAATGTGGTCTTCCCTGGCTCATGCCCCATCCACCCACCAAGGTTCCTGCAAATCAGTTCACTGGTTCCTGTGTAATCCTGCTGACCAACACACAAACCAACAAACAGAGACAGGTAAAAACACAACCTCCTTGTGTGGAGTACGAAATTGTCTACACTCAAAAACAATAGAAGAGGCTCTTCAGATGCACAAAGAATCACTTTATACCATATGTGCAAAAACTGGGGAGAATCATTACAACTGTTGAAGTGGTTATCAATATGATTTGGGCGTGATGATTGATCAGATCAAACTGGACCCAGTCTGTTCCAGTCAGTCTTAAAAATGCAGTTGGTGCCAGTAGTTTATTTCCTCAGTCCTAAGGTTTATGCTCCTTCCTGACAGCTGTTCCTCAGGTTCATCCCAAGCTTAAAAGGCGGCTCCTCACTGAGATTTTCTCACAGAAAATCTCTTTGTATTCTGTTTTATGAAGCTTTTGATCGTCACACCTCTCCGTGGGTTGAATGAGTGAGTAAAGACCTTCTTTCTTTCTCTGCAGGTCGTCCTGACCGACGCAAGCCCGAGCACCGTCACAGGTAAGACGTTTCTCATTCTTCACCCTCTTTGTCTCGCTCGGGAGTTTGGCCGAGAGGAGTAACTGTTACCAGGAAGTTTGCAGTTAATGTGACCCATGTGTAGACGCTTATGACCGAGAGGGTGTTTGATGTTGAAATCCAGGTGAAAGGTCTGATCTCTTTGATCTCAGCCTGTCGTGACAGATGTTTTACAGTAGAATAGATCAGTAAATCTGTTCTTTCAGCTTTAAAAGCATCACAGAACATTTTCAGTCACACATGTGCTGCTTGGGACTGTTTTCTTCAGTATCCTCATGGACTTGCAAGAACTACTTTCCCCCCTTTGGTCTCTGGGTCTGACACACTCCTGAAAGTATTTTGGCTGTTGTCCGGTTGGCATGGCAACTAGCTGGAGAAGTCACAGGGTTTAAAGACCGTGTGTGTCTGTTTATTGGGGAAACAGAGCCTCGGTCTGAGTTTATTTCTCTTTAAAAACAACTGTAACTAGAGAAACAACAGGTTGTAGAAAAAGTAGGAGATTCACCATGAAATCATCTTTGAGCCTGCAGTTTCTGGTGGTGCCAAGTAAATACTCATTAGGACTGTCTAGGTGTTATGTTGTCTTAATGTTGTGTGTTGGAGGTTTGACATTGGACCAAACTGAACTGCAGCTGTAGATCAGTTAAATATACTTACATACGGTGCAGAGTTTTCTTTTAAACAAACAAAAGTTATATTTACATTCAGTGTTTCACATATTTTGATTGTGTGTCCTGGTCCTCGTTGGTTTGTTGCTGCCGCCAGCTGTTTATCAGTGAACATGAAACCAGTGTGTGCATATATATAATACATATGATTTTGTTTGTTTTTTTGAGTCATAGAGACTCACTTGTCCTGCCGTGTTTGTGTTTTAAATCAGTCTCTGAGCTGCTGGACCATCAGTCGCACACGCCCCAAAATGATGTAATGGGACAAGCGGAAAAGCTGCGGCAACATTTGCCAAACAGAGAAAAACTGCGTTACCAAAGAGGATTCAGTGCTCACAGAGTGGACTCTCCGAAGTTAAATTAACACCTGAACAAAGTCTAAACACTGTGAAGTGTTTTTGTTTGGTCCAAACCTTTTTCAATGGATAGGGACAAACGTAGAGAGGAGGATCAGAGCAGGATTTTTCCCTCTGTTTGAAGTGAAGCAGTGAGTTTGGAGTTGTTAGAGATGTGTGGGCAGTGTCAGGGGTGAGTCATGTGTGTCTGTTCATGGTTAGAGGCTCTGTGGCACACAGAGAAAGAGAGAGCAAGAGACACGACCAGAGACAGAGACCCAGAGAAAGACAAGAGACCAATTAAACAATTAAAAAAACAGAGTGAGAGAAACAGATGCAGAGAGACATCTGACCTCCTCTGTTCCCTGTCCTGCCTAGCAACAACTGTTTTTCCATTTCAGAGGGAAGAATGCTGGCTCGGTTTCTGGCTTTCCTCTGATCCTGGAGCTCCTGAGGTCTCTCCGAATCATTCTGACAGTTTGGGTTTCAGACAGGTGGAGTCTGGGAATTTGATAAACACTCTTAAGGGATGACAAGGAATTTTTTCCAGGTTGTCTCTCTGGGATGTTTAGAAAATTGAGCTTTCAGCTTTTTTTTTTTTTTTTGTTCCAGATGATTACAAAGGGGGAAAACGAAATTTGCTTCAGAACAAATATTGCTGTTTCACATTTAATGCCAATTGGAGAGTTCAACCCTGAGAGCTGATGTTGTACCTGGACATGGTCCAGGAAATGGATCTCAGCTCAGCCTCTAGCATGGGTCTGGGGCACCGGTCATGTGATGGGTCACGTGACAGAAGCGTGTATTTATGTTAAGTGTGCAAAGGGTTTGAACAGTATTGTGTATGAATAGATAAATATGAGTGTGAAGCAGTGTGGAGCTCACAGAGGAAGGAAAGGTTAAAAAAATGGAGAGCTCCAGCACCGAGGACTGGGTGGGACGACCAAGCTATGTTTATCATTGGAAAAGAGAGAGAGTGAGTGATTTACAGGGGGAGAGAGAGGTGAAATAATGTGACTCATGGTTTCCTCCCCCCTCTTTTCTTTTTCTTTCTGTAGCCAGGGTCCTCTCTCTTCCATCAGAGCTGCCATCAAGAGAAGTGAGTACTGATCCTCCAGCTCCTCATGAAGTCCTTCTTCTTTTTCTCCTTTTTGTTCTTAGATGAATTCAGTGCAGTGGTTTGCAGAGTCAGTTATGTCCAGTTAAGTGTTCACAGTGGTGCCGCGAAGAAAACACAGTGTACAAACATTTATGGAAGTGGGTGTTGTGAATATCATGAATAAATAATCAAAAGAAAGTATTCACAGAAACCACCAAAGCTGTTCCATTCAATGTGGAAAACATATTTACAGGAACATAAAGCAATCCAACATGCAAAGTCAAATCAGTCTTTGCTAACTTAGTGTAGCTGGTAACACTGGGATTGTAAAGATTAGTATAGAGTGTATGTCAAGCATCGAGTCTGAAACTGTACGAGCAAGAGAAAGATGGTAATTTGTCTAACAGCTTTGTAGGAATCTGAAGTCCGTTTGAATTGTGGCCTGGAAAAGTTTTTTTCTGTTTCTCTTTTTAAAAACAGAAATTATGCATGTTGACCTTTTGTGGGGTAATAAAATCCAGCTGGACGGTCACCAGTCTACTGTTTGACCACATGTATTTATGGAACAAGTGATGGAAGAAGTATTAAGATGTTTCTATTATTACTGATGCATCGAGATATTAGCATCAACATATGAGCATAATTTTATATGGTCAAAGTGGCTCTAAATTTTAAATCTAACTATTCATCATATTTCAATGAAAGTACAAGCACCTCATAATTGTGCTTGAGTGAACGTGTGTGTGTCCCGGTGAACCTTTGTTGTTCCTGATTCCCCACATTTTTTTCTGCAGGTTACCACACACGCAGAAAATGCAGCCAGAAAAACTAGATGTCTGTTCTCCAATTTAGACATTTCCACATAAGCTGCTTCATATACTATATTCTAAACCTTCCTCTTCCTGCACTTCACTGATGCTGTGTGATGCTTTAGTTGACTGTATTTAACCCTGTTCTGTTATCAACCAGCCTCCACCAGGCCGACCTCTCTCTCTGAGACGTCCAGAGATAGAGACAGAGAGCGAGACAGGGACAGAGACAGGAGGTGAGACACTAATGGACTGATGGTTTTGTTCCATATTTGTGCACACACAGTGTTCAAATTGAATCCGGATGATCTGGATAACTGGTGAGAAATCTTCCTTAAACAGGAAACGGAGGAGTCAAAGCCAGATTATCTTCTGAACAGCTGCGAATCAGACTCAAAGATATTACAGCGTCTTTCCCTTTGTACGTAATATCACAGATAACAATCATCTTCAGAGGCAAATTAAAAAGGCCAGTAGTGACTAGAGTGAGAACCTGTTTGCTCTGTTGTTCAGTTTTATTATGTTGATGCTCCCTGATAAATTTGTCCAGTCAGGAAAAAATATTTTTAGTTAACAAACGTGACCTGCTCCTGACCTCCTTGTCAGTAGCAGTTTGTCGATTTGAACCAGCATAAACATTTATAAACCATTCACTAATCATTAAACCTCTTGTTACGATGTGTTGCTCACTTCAAACTGAAGCCACAGCTGAGTGAAGTTTCTTTCATTTATTTGAATGAGTTTCTTCTTTAATTTAAAACATTATGTATTTTTTTAGACCTTAGTGTTACCTAACGTACACCTGGTAGTCAGACGCACCCAAAAATGAAAATGTGCAGAAGAAAAAGTTGATTTCCTGCACACTGTCGGCAGATAGTTTGCTGACTGTGCAGTTTTTCTGCATTTCATTTGTATTCAGCAGCTGAAAGAAGATTTCCTTGCTGTAGCAGTCTGTCACAGTTTTGTGTTTTTGACATTATGTGTATGCACGTGTTGATTTCCCTGTATTTGACTTTGTGTTATCCGTACCTGTTGCCAGGCGACCAGAGATCACTATCCTGTCTGCGGAGCCGCTGGCCTCCACGTCCTGGTTCCCAGGGGCCTCTGGAGGATTCCCACCTCCCCCTCCTCCTGCTGCACAGATCTGGGGACCCACAATCCCTCCGTCTGTACAGGTAACAATCTGTTTGTGATCTCAGTGTGAATGAATATGGATTTAAAAAAATTTTATTTGAGTGTTTGTTATGTGGAGAATCTGTGTCCTGTTAAAACTAAAACTAAAAAACCTCATTTATATAAAATGTTTTTTTGTTTTTCTTTTATTTTCTGTCATTCATTTATTCTTAAAAATCTTCATTGTTTCTTGACTGCATAAAAACTAATAAATTAAATATTTATGACTATTTTCAGTTTTTATATGCATTTTGATGTCTTCACCTTTGTGCTTTCTTTGTGAACTTACAGTACTGTATGAATAAAGTTTATTAATAGTAAAGTTCATTATTATTATTATTATTATTATTATTATCGCACATTTATTGACTTTCTCATTTATCTGGTTTGACTTCTGGGCCCAAATGAGACGGTACACTTTATTTATAACCTCCTTGAGTTTGTGTCAAGCTCAGCTAATCCACACTGTCTGCCTTATTACTCTAATTTAAGAAATTGTACTTCAGACATTAAAAATACAGTTCATAATTTTTATTGGCCAAATTGGGAATGTGGGTGGGAACCGGAGCACCCGGAGAAAACCCACACCGACACCGAGGGGTGCAGTGCAACCACTGATCCACTGTGTGGCCTTTTTTAGTGGGACACTGAGAAAGCTGGAGTAGATGTTGCTTCAGGGGAAGACAGCGAAGATGAATGAGAGTGAAAGTCCAGTGTTTTTAACACTTCTGTCCATGTAAACTTGGAGCCGGCGTTCCTTGCGAGTGAGGCCGAGCACTTCTTGATGGGGGCTTGCAAAAATTCAAATTGTCCAAATGTGGGGGGAAACCGGAGCACCCGGAGAAAACCCACACCGACACTGAGGAGTGCAGTGTTACCACTGATCCACAGTGTGGCCTTTTTTTACATTGAGAAAGGTTTTTGCCAGGTTATAGCCTTTATATAGACTGTAACATGGCACAGTCTGAAAAAAGTGAAAAGGTGTGAGAATTGGGGTTGGGGGTTGTTGGGGAGGCTTGGGGAGGGGTTGGAGGGGGTTGGGGGGCAGGGGTTAGATGGAGATCAAATCAAAGCCATGATGGCGAAGACAAGGAGAAGACCACAAACAATTGCAATGATTTGAAGCACTTCTTTCCATGTAAACCTGTTGGCGAGTGCCTCTGAGCACTTTTCGATTTTATCCCGCATAATTTTAATGAGGGAATTGTCCACAACAGGATCCTGGAGGGCTAATAGGGACTCCACCGAGCGCCTACCACAAAATTTTTTGTCCAATTCTTTCAACACGGACTTGCTGACTTTCTTGATCTTCTTATGGTTCGGGCAGAAGCCTTCAGTGATAGTGGCGTCCTCCATTGTCTGCTTCACCAGATGTTTGGTGCGAGAGACAAACTGTTCTTTACTTAGGTTCTTCAGAGTGCGACACTTGGTCAGCACTTTAACTGTCAGCAAGGTGACAAACAGCTTGAGGTTATCACATTCTGCCTCCATTTTTAACTCATGGTCAGAGGCAGCAGTATCAGCACACTCAGCTGTTTGAGGTTTGTCCGTTATGTCCTTGGAGCTGTCTCCCCTATCCATGGCTGTCTTTGGTCCATCTTCTCCTGATACTCCTACCTCTGTTGTTGATTCATCATCAGAGGCAGCAGTATCAGCACACTCAGGTGTTTGAGGTGTGTCCATCATGTCCTTGGAGCTGTCTCCCCTATCCATGGCTGTCTTTGGTCCATCTTCTCCTGATACTCCTACCTCTGTTGTTGATTCATCATCAGAGGCAGCAGTATCAGCACACTCAGGTGTTTGAGGTGTGTCCATCATGTCCTTGGAGCTGTCTCCCCTATCCATGGCTGTCTGTGGTCCATCTTCTCCTGATACTCCTACCTCTGTTGTTGATTCATGATCAGAGGCAGCAGTATCAGCACACTCAGGTGTTTGAGGTGTGTCCATTATGTCCATGGAGCTGTCTCCCCTCTCCATTGCTGTCTGTGGTGTGTCCTCTTCTGTAACAGTACTTGCTTGGAGTTGTACCATTGTGACTGAGATCTTTGAACTGTCTGAGAAGCTTTCTTGTCTTCAGTAAAGTCTGTGAGAGACCTGGTGTTGGTTACACATATATATAGTGTTCCATGTGGTGTATGACAGACATACGTGATGTCACAGACATCAAAGGTACAGGCACATGTGTACAAGGATCTCCTTGGCAACCGACATAATGTGATGTCACAGACATCAAAGGCACATGTGTGACATGGATCTCCTTGGCAACCGACATATGTGATGTCACAGACATCAAAGGCACACACACTTGATTCCACACACAGCCTTGCCTTACACTGTGAGGCCCCTTCTTGACACTATGCATATTCTAGCCCCTTACTTTAACCCTAAAACCAGATCTGACCTAATAAAGTGTAAGTGCATGTGTATGTGTGTGAGAGTTGTATATGAATAGTTAAAACCCGCTGAGATTACTACAACAGGATCCCTCTGACTTTCAGGATGTTTACACCTGACATTTGTGAAGCTTGTTTTGGTTTAATGTTTTCTGAGCGTGTCTCTGCTCACACACTATAGTTTATAAACAATGAGTACACAATAAATTTTTATACTGAGTTGCAGTAAATGTCGTTCTCCACGAGAGTATGGTCTCAGATCTTTAACAATAAACCGGGTTATTGAAGCCGTTGTTGCCTTGGCTCTAGCCGAGCTGTGGTTGTGTTTTGGCTAGAAGAAGTCTTGTAAGCCTGTGTCCTGTCGTGTCTTTGTGCTAGCTATGCTAACTCCGGTGTGGCTGAGAGCTATGCACCATCCCTGTTAAATAAATAAATAAATATAAATACCCATCTGGGCACAGATAATAAATACCTGATCCTGAGTCCTTTAACAGTTTAAAATCACATGAAGTTTCCATAAATGCCTCCACTATCTGGAATGATATGTCATATACCAGCTTTTTCCACATGCTTTTAGAATTTTTCCATATATGTCAATGCAAATGGATTTGAAAATGTTTTCTTTTGTGGAATAAACCTTCCCTTGAGAATAAGACAAGCTTACCTCAGTGTGCTGTTTTAAATGTGAATGTCTGAGTTTGTGAGTGAATCGCGAGCCATTTCCATAAGGTGTTTATTTTAAATTATCCATTGTCGTGCAGCTCTGTGTTCCCATCTCATCCGTCAAGTTGTTGGAATAAACAGATGGAAAATACTGGCTGCCTGGAAGTCATGAAATCTGGCAAATCTAACACATCTCTGCAGCAAAAAGCACCAAAAGATCTCCACTAAATTATCAATTAATCTGCCAGTTATTTAAAAATGAATTGCTTAGACATTTTGTTTTTATTAAATATATATGTATATGAAAACTCAAGGTGAAATTTGATCATTTGAGCTTCATCTGTGTTATGTTTCTCTTCCTCAGCCTCCTCCTTCCTATGAGGAGGTGATCAGGGAGAAGACACAGGAGCAGGTTCTCCTGCCTTCTTCTTCCTCCAGCTCCTCCTCATCCTCGTCGCGTCCTGTCTCCACGATAACCATCGCCACGCAGACTGATCCAGGATCTGCTCCTGATACCCACGAGCCACAGGGTGAGTGGTGCTCACTTCGTTCATGTTTCATCAGTGTGTTCTTTCATGTATTTATTATTTGTTAGTAAATATTTGTAAGTAGAAATAATCTGTTTTTGTGCAGTGGGAAGACCAGTAAGACCACCACGACCGCCTCTCCCCCACCCTCCCAAATCATCTCACACTGATGACATCACCACCACCACCAGCCAATCAACACACACCTCCCTTAACAGTGACTGTGTGAGACCAAACACACAAGTTGAGAAGGTCACAGACACCTCCACCAACACCCAGTGCTGTGACATCCTCACTGACCTTTGTTCACCTTTGACCTCAACCACTGGTGCTCAGACTGACCAATGGGATCAGTCTGTTGCGGCTGTTGACGTGGCAACTCCTTCTAACTCTTCTTCTCACGTCCAGTTAGAGCGTCCTAGACCACGTCCCCGTTCTAAGCTAGGTGTCCAGCCAATCAGCAGTGAGGTTAGAGTTCAGACATTGGTGAAAATACGTGAGGACGGTTTGGCCACGCTAGCCGCCCACACAGGAGCTGACACCGCTAACCAAGAAGTGAGCCAGGGGAAGTACCTGCAGGAGCTGCTCGAGGCCTTCAGCTCAGACGACTGGGGTTTCCCTGATCGCCACAGCGACAGCAGCGGGCACAGCCAATCAGAGAGTGAGGAAGGAGACGAGGAAGAGGACAGGGAGGACATGGCGACTCTGAAAGCGAGGATACAAGCCTTTGAACAGCAGCAGCAGGGGACTGATGTGAGCTGTGGGGACAGTAACAACAGAGACTTTGTTGTCACAAAGAGACCTGAACCCCGGCCACGCCCTCGTCTCCAGGGGCAACCAGCGAAGTCTGCCCCTCCCATCGTCGCCCCAAAGCCCAAGAACTTTTCACATGCTCCGAAACCATCCAGCAAGGTATTCTGGGAAGATGGCGGTTTGGCGGCAGTGGCGGCAGACTCGGCTGGTACAGACATTCTGAAAACAACTGAATCCCCATCTGCAGACTTGAACCCTAAACCCCCAACTTCTACTGAACCAGCACCTTCCTGTGCCCCAAAATCTGTTCCAGCACAGCAGCCCCTCAAAAACACAGAGAAACCCCCAGTAACACCAAAACCCCAAACTGCCACAGAGACCCTCCTTAGTATCTCCTCTGCCTCTGCCCCTGTCCCGGCCCCAAGGCCCCCACCACCCAAACTCACCCCCTCTCTCAGTGACGCTCCCTCCCCAGCCAACCCCAAACCCCCACCGAGACCTCCAGTCGCCCCTAGGGCCAGCATGGGAGCACCACACCAGGATAAGGGCACCGCAGCTGAGCCCGCTACCCCAGCTCTGCCTCCGAGACCCTCAGTGGAGGTTGGCAGTGGAGCACAGACAGAGGCTCAGGCTGGAAGTGATGAGACGCAGGAAACTGCAAACCAAACTGGTGAGTGGTTAATGACATTTTGTTTAAAGGTGAACCCAGCAGTCAGTTATCTCTGCTGACCTCTGCAGGCAGCTCGCAGGAACTCACAAAACATATTATCTGTATTTAGTTCCAAGTGGCCTGGAAAGTGGGTTTCGAAAGAAAATATATTTTATCTTGAAGTAATGCAACGGTAGAACTGGATAAAAGATCTTATTTTTGTTTTTTACCAGAAACTGTGAGGAAGAATTATAATGTTTGTAAAATGTTTGTGCTCTAAAGGTGGATGTCGTTCATCACCAAGGCCTGCTGGGTAATATCTGTGAAGCTGTCTGAGTCCGTGACTGACCTTTTATTTTCCTCTTATTTATTTTTGTTGTTGTTTCAGTGAAAACAGGAAGTGTTCGTCCAGGCATCCCGACCAAACCAGCAGCGCTGACCTCACCACGCAGAGCCAGCGGTAAGTGTGTGTGTGTGTGTGTGTGTGAATGCTAAGCTGGATGTAGCTGTGGTACAATGGAGCATTTAAAAGCTTACAGACATAAATCTTGCTCATTATGTGGCAGAAATATGCAAACGTGGAGAGATTTAATGTGTGTGTGTGTTTGTATGCAAGTTTGTGTGTGTGTGTGTGTGTGTGTGTGCGTGTGCGACAGAAGAGGGAGAGGGGGTTATATTATGCAATCCAAATGTTGTGAAAGAAAAAGCTGCGATTGTGTGTGAAGAAAAAAGCCCCCACTGTTTGTGAGCTCTGAGTTTGATGTGTCCGAAGAGAGAGAGTGTGTGTGTGCCACATTATCGGTCTACTTGGCTGATAATTCCCATGATGCAACTAGCCAGGCTTCACTGGCCGTCTCACACAGCAGCAGCTAGATAAGAGGAATTGTTGTTGTCCTGTGGTTTATAGATTTCTCAGCCCTAAAAACTTTCCCGTCTCCACACTCAGTTGTGTAACCGGACGCAGTTTCAGTATCAGTATGAATCTGTACTTGTATGAACTTGCGGGCTGTATGTGTGATGCGTGTTGTTACGTTGATCTGGGTGTGGCGTCCTCATCACCTCCTGTCACAACCGAAACTACAGGATACTGACTTCGAGCTAACGCAGGCCATTGTGTATGACGCACGCAGCCGTTTGATCTGATGTGTAGTCTGACTTTTTTTTTTTTAACTTCTCCAGCCCCACATTTGGCCCCAAAACCCACTGGAGCCTCACGACTGGCCCCAGATCCAAACCCAGTCCCGTCCAAACCTACAGCTGCCCCAGCTACGTCCCCCAAACCATCAGGACCAGCCGCTGCTCCGGTTCCAGCCAAACCCCCAGCACCAGCACCAGCTCCGGCCCTTAGGAAAGGGCCTGTGGTCCAGACCAAAGCTGAAACCACCAGCACTGCTGACCCAAACTCATCAGACCCTCCTCTTCCTCCACGGTGAGGAAGAGTTTTGCTGAGCCTCAATTCCCTGATAGGATGCACAGTGACAGTGAGACTCGCTGTCCCAGTGAGGATGCCTTTTAATTAAACTGGAATTATGTTACTCAGAACTGGCTTGAATGTGTTTTCCATGTTGCTGTTTCTCAGTGTTGTTATCCAACAGTGTGTTGAACGTAATTGTGAACGTAACTTCTCGTCCTCTTTAGTGTTGAAGGTCAGTTCACCTGACTCTGTCTTTCTGTCCAGGCCTTCAAGTGTCAAGTTCCTCCCCCTTCGTCCTCCACCAATCAAATCCATTCCTGGGCGTCCGCCGCCTCCAGCCGTCAGCCAGATCCCTCCTCCTTCCAGGACCAGTCCGGCTCCCTCTGTCTCACCAGCCAGCCAGTCTCCACCTTCACAGACCGCTCCACCTCCTCCTTCTGTAACAGCGAATCAGCTGCAGACTCAAAGGGTCTCAAAGAGAGGACCGCCTCTGCCCCCCCGACCTAAACCAGGACATCCTCTCTATAGCAGCTACACGGTATGAACACACACACATACACACGTGCACACAAAATGTGAGATCATAGATTTGAGACTTGTCATTTTGCCGCAGAAACAGGAAATCCTGATTGTCCTGGACGACCCCACCCTGGAGCCCTCAGAGCATCTCTCAGATGAAGGAAAGCGTGAGACCACCGTCACCCCCCTCATTAACCCATCACAGTGTCTCCTGGACTTGGACACCCAACCAGAGCCCGTCCTCGATCAGGACAGCCAGTCAAAACCTGCCTTGGAGGACCTCAGCCTACCTGAGTCCCAGGTATTGGAGCAGCTGGCAAGTGTGTTTCCCTCAGTTTAACTTTTTATTTTGTGGGAAACACGTTGATGATAGTTTTGTTTTCCTTTGTGGTTTAGTCCATTCTGCCTGTGCAGCCCACTGAACAGAAAGAGCAGCCAGACCCTCCTCCTGTCAGGTCAGACACACAAACACACGTCATGATAAGCTACATACAAACCCGGAACTGTAGAACACATTTGTTTTATTATTAATTTCATTTTGTGCATGTTTTTTTTGACGCGTGTGTGCGGCAGTGGTCCTCGGTGCATCGCCTTGTTTGACTATGAGGCAGAGGAGGACGACGAGCTCACCTTCTCGCAGGGCGACGTCATCGCCCTCCTCGAGCTCATAGGGCAGGAGTGGGGGCGGGGCCAGATCCACGGGCGAACTGGAATATTCCCCCTGAACTTCACTGAGGTGGTGGAGCCGCTCCCACAGCCGGCGTCATCACCAGGGGAAACGACAAAAACCACGTCGATGGATACTGTGATAGAACACAGCGGTGCGCTGAAGAATCCTGTTTGCTTTCCTTTTTTCTTTGTTTGCTGCTGTTTATTAAGTTAATTACAATAAAATTAAATAAATATAAACCAAATATAAAGACCAGGTCACGTCAGGAAAGGGGCACAGCAAAATGTGTCTGTGCTTTGCTGGAGAGAGGAAAGGCCGAACAGTCCAACAACCGCTGATGTACATCTTGTAAAGGAGCAGTTAGAGAGACGTAGCTCCCCAGATACACAGTTTGTTTGTGAACAGGTTTATTATGGAACAAGCATCTTGTTAAAGTGGAGATTTCTCATCTTTAGATTTGAATGTAATGATCTTTTTCTTTTTGTACATTTGTCCTCAGCAGCACCAGAAACCTCAAAGGACACAAACTCAGAGGTGAGTGTTTATCTGCGTGTGTGTGTGTTTTACTGTTGAACACAGATTAGACAGCAGTGCTGCAGTTAGTTTGTAGTTCAACATATTTCATATTTCCTACTTATTACATGTTCTGTGTTTTCTGTTTTTCCATTTAAGGTCAGATTTCACATTATTCCTACAAGGAATGTTGCTAAAAGTGTGTGTGCGTGTGCATGTGTGTGTGTGTGTGCGCGCGCAGGCAGAGGAGTGGGCTGTGGCTGTGTTTGACTTCCCCGGTCAGGCTGCAGAGGACCTGTCCTTCCACAAGGGGGCACTGATCCGAGTGACTGAGCACATCGACGCTGAGTGGAGGAGAGGAAGACTGGAGGGGAGAGAGGGGCTTTACCCCGCTGCCTTCACACAGCCCTACCAGGGTAACAACACACATGAGGGACAGAGACACACAAAAATACAGTCTGAAGAAGACACAGTATCCAGACACGGGACAGGCACATCAGTCAGTAATGGAAACAGGTGTTCTCTCTA
Organism: Toxotes chatareus; assembly: GCA_016801885.1. Taxonomy (NCBI): domain Eukaryota; kingdom Metazoa; phylum Chordata; class Actinopteri; family Toxotidae; genus Toxotes; species Toxotes chatareus. The sequence goes on from CM028893.1 coordinate 14,047,587, forward strand.
ACCACAGCTTCCTCTTCGTGTTTCCAGTCCAACCAGTTCCAGTCCAGCAGTCCGCGGTTAAAGGAGTGGCCAAGGCTCTGTTCGACTTCACCGCAGAGAGCGAGGAGGAGCTCACACTAAAGGTGAGCGAGCGTCTTTTACATGAGGAAGTTTCATGTTTCCATTCTGGACACAGACTGGTATTTAAATCTTTTTGTTTGTTTACCAACAAGTCTCTCCCTCTTCCTGTCCTCCTGCAGGTTGGGGACATTTTAACACAGGTGGAGTCTGTGGATGAGCAGTGGATTTTGGGAGCTGTGGGTGGGAAGCGTGGGATTGTGCCTAAAAACTACATTTCACTTCTCTGACGAGGAAATTCTGAAAGTCGGATATGTAGTCGCATTGACTCCTTGATTGACGACCCTGACCTGACATCGCCATGACAACTGAGACTTTGCTCTTCTCACTTTTGTCATGACGACGACAAAGAACAGGATGGACCTGTGCTGCCTTAACGACCGACTAAAACTGATATTATGATGTTGAGTTTTGTCTCCTTGTCCCGTCGTGTTGTGACGCGTCCCCCATGCTCCGGTGGGACTCTGTGGGACATTTCCTCCTGGGACTGGATTTGACTTTTCTATTATTGACTCCCGCTCTCGACTGTTTTAGCTCCGCACTAGTGTGATGGGACATAATGGACCAACATCCAGGTGGGACACGGCTGGACACCTGCGTCTCAGAGCTGCTTTTAGACGACTTCAGCTTTTCCTCTTACAGATGTTTTGCTAAATTTAATGGTGTGGGTGGAGACGTTTTCCGAATCAGGCCAGCGTGTAGCATCGGAACTGGAACTCGGCTCAGCAGGTTTGGAGAGGAGGACTAATTCACTTCAGCTAACTCGGTGAAAACCTAAACCTACATTCATCTTAAACACAGTGATTCACAGTTTTCCTAAATATGTTTAACTCGTAGACTTTGCTGATCTGAGGCCTTTAAAAACGCCACCTAACGTTAACTGAATGTTTTGTGACACTGGTCGGTACCTGTAGCTATTTATGAAAGATTCAAAAGATTCTTTTTATGTTGCACAAAAAAACTTTTTAAAAAATGTTTTACATTCCCTAAACTTTGAAGCTTGAACCAGATCCTCTTAGAAAAACAACACTAAGTCTGCTCTTCATCTGTTATCTACACATTGCTCATACATAGATTAGAGCTGACCAACGCACACACAGCAAAGTGCAGAACAGCATGAGCCTCAGCACAACTCTGCTGTAGTGAACCATCGTTTGTTCACCAAATCTTTGGCAAATTTAGGCAGAGAAGTGAAATAACGTGTATTTAATTTGTATTCAACAGATTAAAACTAAAGCTGGACACTAAGAGCGAGCAGCTCAGCATGGAGCTCAGTTATAGAAGCTTCAATAAATATATCAACATATGATGTTAGCTGCTTGTCTTTCCTTTGTTTGGAGACGTCATCACAACTAATTTGGTGTCAAGTCGTCAAAGAGCAAACCTTAACACGTGGCATCTGTTGGACTGATTGTTCTCCGGAAGGAATGACTGTGACGCGTGTGTGTGTGTGTGCGTGCGTGTGAGTCGCTCTGATGTGTTATTTAACCAAACATTCCAACTTTTTAATCCCAATAAAACTTTGAGGCTTTTCAGTAAATCTTAGTTTTTACTTTTTAATAATTCTTTTTACGCAGCTAATGCGAGTTGTCAGACCAAACTCTTCAAACTCAGCTCTGACTAAATGACTGGAAGCTGAAACAGTAGATTTTGTTTCATGTTCCTGTAGAAATATTACGTTAGTGAGTTTAGCAGGAAGGCGAGAAAGACAAAGACACTGCGGGACTGACGCGATGCCACTGCATCTCTTTTATTTTCACAGTTGAATGCATCTTTTCTTGGTTCAGATCAGGGTTTTCGTTTTCTCCGAACGCCCACACCCTGATCCCAGCAAACATACATATTTCATATCAACACACGTCACATCACAGATCATTGTCAGCATTAAAACATGTCCACAACATGTCCTCAGAACACTGTTACTCTCGCGTCTCCTTCCACTTCAAGCTGGGACTAGTTTTCCTAAAAGCATCTCATGGAAAAGACAGACAGCTGAGCTTTAATTCAGATTTTAAAATACCCCCAGTGCATCTTTGCTTCATGTTCCAGGAACCAGAGTTTTAACTGGACTGAACATAAATCAGACTCAGAGATTCCTTTCAGGAAAACCAGCCCAGTGGTTTAAATCCTAATTTGTCTACTGCACTTCATTAAAAAAAAAAAATCTGCTTCCGTCTAAAATGAGGCATGATGTGAAATGATCACACGCACATTGCATCTGATAACAACACACACAAAGGGCCTAACACCTGCAGCCACCCTGGGTCTAACTCAGCTGCAGCTCCACACAGCAATAATCTAACTACACAACTACAACACACAGTGTTAATGTTCTGTGATTGACTTACAGGGATGAATTCAGTCAAGGAAAAATAAGTTTACGTAACAGTTTCTTTTACGTAAACAGAGAGCAGGCGTCTTCACATCGACACACACTGATAGAAAAAGCTGACCCAGCTGTGGCTGCACCACAAAACACCATCAACAGAAGGCTCCTCTCGGTTTGGTATAAAGCAAAGAGAAAAGAATTAAGACTACTGGGTTCATAGCAGGCAGAGAAGGTCAGAGGCTGAGCCGCTGATTAAACGTTTGGCTGCAGCTCAGCTGAATTTCGACGGTTCATAGCCACGACTCCAGCTGCTCATCCTGCCAAACTCTTTAATCAGAGGCTCCCCACAGGTAAAGGCCATGGAAAGGTCGCGGTAAGGTCACAACACTGCATCAGGTCAACACATTCATCCATATGACGACTGACACTTCGTTTCAAGTTTAAAATAAAAAAAAAAAGGCCGACCCCCTTCCCTTAACGTACACACACAACATACTTTCCCCATTTCCACGTGATTTGAAGCTAAAACGTTACAGGGAAATCAAATACCAACACACACACTTATTTACACACACACACACCTTTCCTTCATCATTATGACTATAATAACCAGTAACTGACAGCATGATGGATGTGTGGATGGAGCGATATGATTGGTGGATGACCCACTACGTCACATCTCACAGACACGTGACCATGTAAAGAAAGAGATCCGTCACCGTCCGGTTCTTTGTTGCTACCAGATCTTTGTCGAACTCTTTCGTTACAGTTCGCCGACACCCTTCAGAAACCTTGAGTCTTGTTTTTTATATTTTTATTTCCTGCTTGTTTTTTGTATTTGAATCAATAACTAACTAGTTTTTACAGTGTGAAAATGTCTCCATATCAATGTGGAAAATCTTTTTTTTTTTCTTTTTATTAAAGTTACGGTGTCTCTTTGGGAAAAACAAGGTTTTTTTCTGGGTGCTGACACATCATGTCTGTGATGAGATTATTTCTTTTAACTGTAGAACTTTTTTTTTTTTTTTTACTGCTACTGTTTCCCTACTTCACAACAGACTCACACAGACAGACACCAACAGACAGAGTGATATTTAGAGTATTTACAACATAGTTTATCCTCCGTAAACTGCAGGTGGGAGGTGATGGTCTGGACTGAAACGTGCCTTTTAGCTCAGTCATACTGCCGGTACGAACCTCAGACGGCTGTGGAAAATTTTTTTTTTTTTTCTTTTTTTAAAATCATGTGGTTTGAAAGTCTCTTAGTTAATTTGAGATACAGTACGAAGCCTGGGGGACAGGTGAAGAGGACACTGAGTGTATGTAGAGAAGGCTCATTGTTTTCATTTTTCAAAACTGAATCACTCAACTCTTTTTTTCTGATTCTGGTTTTTTAAAAAAATCTGTACAACCAAAATTCACGTGGAGATCAGGTTTTAAAAATATAATTTGCAAAGCGGTGGCTCTGTTATTAACCATCCATGTGCACTGTCTCAGTTTTCTGTTGGACTCCTCCGGGTTTACTGCGTCTTCCTGGATCAGAAAACACCTTTAAGATGCGTGCAAACACAAAAACCATTCAATTTAAGCTGAAAGGAACAGTTTGACACTTAGCCTAGCTTAGCATAAAGACTGGAGGCAGGGGGAAACTGCTAGCCTGAGTCCCTCCGTTCAAAAATACCTTTACTAACGCCTCTAAAGCTGAATTATTATGAAGAGAAACATGCTGTGCTGTTTCTTGGAACAAGAGCACCAGTTTTCACGTGTGTGTATTAAACAAAATATAACATGTTAAGTAATGATCTTTATTGGTTCTGGTAGGTGTGGTTTTTAACTGTGAAGAGCTGAGCTAGTTTAATCACCTCCCGGCTCCAGCTCCATACTTAGATTTAAATATGTCAAACTAAGGTTTATTTTAGCTGAAATCTGTAAAAACTGAAGACAGTTAGCCTTATGTGTTAATACAAGTGCTGCGTTCTGAGGAGCTGAGCTTGTGGAGGAAAGGGGGAGGGATTCGTCAGCAGCGTAAACAGGCACAGTACTCGAATCCTTGGAATCGTGGGCGCCACGTAGAAGAAATGAGAAACGTCCTTCAGGCCAGCAGAAGGAGAGCTGGAGGGCAAAGGCAGGAGAAATGGGACGTTTCCCAGAATAAATGGAAGACATCCTGGTCGCCAAGAGGCAGCGACTGCAGAGGAAATAATCCCCAAACCAGAGGCAGAGTTTTGTAAATGAATCAGTAGTGAACGTGGACCGAGGCCTTTTCTCAGGGCCTCAGAGTTCAGTCTCACTCAGACCAGACGTAATGGCCATTTTCAAGAAATGGTCCCATGAGACACTGGGTAGTGAAACAGTCCAATAGCACCTTCATGGTGTTCCAGTGTTGATATGGTTTATGTCCTTTAAGCAGCAGTGAGGTGACTTCATTAGTGTCTATGGGAATCCTCTACCAGAGCGAAATGGACCTTTGACAGACGTCCAGTGGAGCTCATCAAAGAGGACGTAAATACTTTCCAGGACAGCAGCGGAGACGGGACTTGAGGACGTCTTCGGTAGATTCAAATGCTGTTCTGGGCCAGAGCTGAGGACAGTTTTCAGGCAGCAAATTAGAAATAATACTAGAGAACTTGATTTGCCTCCAGAGGAGCAGACAGCACATGTCCCAGACCAGAGGGGGACAGACCTGTCCAGGTTCCAGCAGGTGAGCGAGCCTGTTCGTTTTCTGTAGTGGAGAAAGGAACAGGTTCAGGACCAGATCTGTGGGAACTGGTCTCTAGAAGAAGCAACAGGATTTGTGTGGTTTTCAGTAGAAGAAAGAGGGATGTGTTTTAGTTCACAGGTGGAAAACTTTCACTAAACTGTTCAGTTTCCAGACGATGAAATGGAACTTGTCCAAGAACAGTGGTGAGGACACTTGTTTGGTTTCCTGTCCTGGACTGGATGGTGGTGGACTTGAAAATCATTGGTTTTCCAATCATTGGCTGAAGCAGGATGTGTCCTGGACTGGCAGTGATGGAACTCATTTAGCTTTCATTGGAAAAAAACAAAACAAAAACAGGGAACTGGTCGGGTTCTAGACCAGAGGTGAGGGAATTTGTTTGGTTTCCAGTACTGGTGATTCCTGCTCTGGTTCCAGTGCGTCTCCACTGGTCTGGTCTTCAGTGCTGCTCACAGTGTTGGAGTCTACGGGAGCCTCATCCTGCACGAAGACACCGGCGTCAGTGAGAGGTTTTAGTGTGAAAGTTATCTTACTGACAGAAAAAAGCTAGAGCGCTTTTATTCTGAAAACCGTGTGCAGGATTTGTGTGTTAACATGTTTGCATGTGCTCTTACCGTCACCCAGGGGTGCGACAGGACCTCCTCAGCAGTGAACCGCGCATCGACGTTCACCTGCAGCATCTGACTGATCAGCATCTGAGGAACAGGTCACGTGACAGTTAACAGTCTGAACTGATGTTCCACTGAACCTAATGCTGATTTTAGAAACTGTGTTTGTGTTTTGAATCTTTTAAATTGTGAGGAAACATTTTAAATTCATCATCTGCACTAGTTAATAACTCTAATCCCACCCAGAGTGTTTGTGGGTAATTATTTATTCCCGCTCAGTAACAACAGTTTTCAGAAACAGATTCAGTGGAGTTTGTTTTGTAGCAGACCGGGTCGCGTTGAAAGCTTCGCCTGACAACGCACTTCCTGTCAGTAAAATCAGCGACTGGTACCTTTGCAGGCAGACTGATGCTGTCCCAGTCCGGAGACGGAAACTCCAGCTTCCCTCTGAGGATCTGATCAAACAGCTCCTCCTGGACGTTGTTCTCACTGAGGGACAGGAGGAAAATGAATTAGCTGGACGAAAACGATGCAGGTGTTTATCCGTCTGCGGCGTAAAAAACATTTCAGTCTAATAGAAAATAAGACACTGCGTAAAATAAACGACTGAACATTAGCTCCAGCAGAAGTTTGTGTTCACTGACCTTCTGAATGGAGGGAATCCACACAGCAGGATGTAGGTGATCACTCCTGCTGCCCAGATGTCAACCTTCAGACCATAACTACACACACACACACAATAATAACATATAATAATAATGTTTGGACTATTAAATCATTTAATTATAAGTTCTCACCTGTGCTTTACAGCACAGGTGAGAAGACACAGTGTGAAACTTCTAACTTATGTTGAACCTCGTCTGGATTTCAGGATCTTAAAGTCTGTCACGTCGAAACACACGGAAACATGATCTCACCCGGTCTCTGCGATGATCTCCGGGGCAACGTACGTGGGCGTGCCGCAGACCGTGTACAGCGGCCCCTCCACCACCGTCGCCAAACCGAAATCACCCAGCTTCAGGGACTTCGTGCCGTCTGGATACTCACACACCTGCAGAGCACAAACACCTGAAATCCTCCCAAAGAATTAAACTAAAAACTGTGTGTGTGTGTGTGTGTGTGTGTGTGTGTGTGTGTGTGTGTGTGTGTACCAGCAGGTTCTCGGGTTTGATGTCTCTGTGGACGATGTTCATTCGGTGCAGGTACTTGATGGCTCCGGCCAGGTTGAACACCATGGCGCTGGCGTCACGCTCGCTGTACTTGGTGGAGGAGGTGATGGCGTCGAACAGGTCGCCACCCTGAAGGAGGCGGAGGTGTGAAAACCGATACCTTAAACTATCAGAGAGGAAGCAGAAGAAGAAGAAGGTGACGCACCTTGACGAGCTCCATGACCAGGAACAGCTGAGAGGGCGTTTCATCCACCTCGATTAGCTGGATGATGCTCGGATGTCGAACCCTCCGCAGCACCGCCACCTCGTTCTCTATCAGGTGCTCCTGTTCACACACACACACACACACACTCTCAGTGTGATGCTCAAACAGTGAACAGTACAGGATGTAGATTATATGTCGGTGTTACCTTCCCACAGCAGCGAGCTTTGTCGATGATCTTCAGGGCGTACTCCTGTCCTGTCGACCTGTCAATCAAAAGACAACAGGAACTCGTACGTTAATCGATCAAACTGAACATCATCTGAATTTTCCTCGAGTCGTCACAGTCTCACAACAGTTTAACTGAGCCAGTCGTGATTCTCGTGATTACACTTTGTGGTCCTCACCTCTCCACGCACTCCTTCACCACCGCAAAGTTTCCGTCTCCGATCACTTTACCCACTTTGTACTTCTCGTTGATGATGGATGAAGAAACGGATCGATTCCCGTTGACTGCGAGAAGGAGAGGAGAGATTTCTCGTCTTTACTCTGGATTCTGATTTTAAATTTTACTGATTTGCTCAACGCTGAACGCACAGCCAGAGTCTGACAGCGTTCGTACACGCACCTTCCACAGTGGCGTCGTCCGGCTGCTCGGCCTCTCCGTTGACATCGGTGGAGGAACCGCGACGAGGGGAAATCTGCAGAGGAAAATCAGAGACTTATTTTTAAAGCATGATCTAAAATACAGCTAAATTCAAAACACGAGAGAGAAATCGACAAAGGACTGAGATCAGTGTGTTTTCTGACGTTAATGGTGAAATAACAGCAACCGATCAAAACCCAGATCGGTCAGTCAATCTGACCTTGAGGCTGCGTCGAGTCCCGGGGCTGGTGGGGGAGGGACTGGACCTGGATGACTTCCCTGCTGCCTGTGATCCTGACGCCTCATTGGCTACAGACAAAAGAAAGGAGCCGTGTGATTGGTCAAAGTAATCTGGGTCAAAACCGGCCAGAGTGATCAGTGCTTATTGATTAGATCTGGTTCACACCTGGGCCAGGAGACTTCGTCCTGGACGGGCCTTTGGGTGGAGTCTTAGAGGAGGACAGCCCGGAGCTGCTGAGAGTCTTGGGAGTTGTAGTTTTCTGAGGGGCAGCGGTGCGGGATGCTTTGGCCCTGCACTCTGAAGACGCAGAAAGAGACGGAGAGGACCCAAAGCAAACAGTGAAGCTTCCTGACATCTTTAACACGTGTGTGTGTGTGTGTGTGTGTCTCACCATTAACAAAAGCCTGTGTTTTGCTGCTGTGTGTGAGCACAAAGTCGTCCTGGGCGTAACGAAATTTCTCAGGCCCACACGCCATGAACACATCGTCATCCCCAAAGAAATCCTGCAGACAAGTCAGCTACACACACACACACACACAGACACACACACACATTGATTTGTCAGAGTTCTGGAAACACTGTGTTGGTGTTCATGTAACTGTGTGTGTGTCTGTGTGAGAGAGACTAAGCAGACGACAGCTGGGAATATTCAGATCACGTTTCCTGCTGCCAACGCTTCAACAGGACCTAACACACACACACAGAAACAAACACACACACACACACACACAGAAACAAACACACACACACACAGAAACAAACACACACTGTGCTGTCTAAGAACTGTCTTGAGGATTAAATACAAATTGCACATCAAAATGTCCCAGATTTAGGCAGAGAGAGAGAGAGAGGAGTGAACTGCTGAAGAAAAGATGGATCAGCGGAGGTGTGTGTGTGTGAGGACAGATTAAACAGAGAGAGAAAAGCAGTTCAGGCCCGGTCACACCAGCCAAAGTCAAACACAACTCCTGACTAAACATTTGGTTGCAGAAACGTCTCGCAGGGCGAGCTGAAGCGAACGCAGCTGCGAGCGAACATCATCCCGTTTGTCTCGTCCCTTCTCCCGTGTTCATGTCAGAATACAGAAAGGAGACGGCCGCGCCGCTGAGGAATTTTAGTGCCGTACAGTTGCTGGGAAATTAGCCTCAGCACAAACAAGTGTGTTTCTTTGTGTATTTCCACAGTAACTTCACACTTCCTTCATTCATCTCATTCCTGCTTCATCCTCTCCCTCCTCCTTTCCTTTCCTCCCTCCTTTTGTCCTCGACTAAACCTCACACTCCGTCTCTGTCCCATCGCCATTGCTCGCCCCCCCCCCTCCTGCCACTGTGTGTGTGGAGACGGGGGTTGTTACTGGACGGCTGGTTGCCATGGTAACCACACTGCTGTGTCAATGTGTATATGTGTGCACTGCATGATGGGGTTTCTGCTTGAAGTGACTGCACAAACTGAAAGGGAGACACACACACACACACACACACACACACACACACACTCTCCTGGCTGTGTCTGAAAAGAGTGAAGCCGTCTGAGTTGCTGCCTTCAAAATAAAAGCCTCCGTTAGGGTAAACTAATGTGTTTCTGTTTTGTTTTGTTTTGTTTTTTTTAACATGGAAAAAACATGAGTCTAACGTCTCTAACTGCAGCTGAATCCAGTTCAGTTATTCCCAAAAGGTCTGTAACTACTGATTATTTTCATTATTGCTTAAACTACATGCTGCCACTTTATTAATGCACCCACACAAATATAGAAATAAAGGCCTAATGACACCGTGCTTTTACTTTGACACACTCAGGCCGTTTGTGTGGTTGTTGGTCTTTCGTTTTGTGTGTTTTGTGCTGATCTGCCTGATTTTTATTGGCACCAAAGCAGTTTTCTATCAACACTGATAAGGTCTGACAACTGGCTGACGTAATGGATGCTTTTATTCTGAAGGCAGCGTACGCTTACATTACTTTTATTTTTCATCTGAGCAAATGCAAACAGTTTTGTGCCGACTGGATAATGTGTGTTTTTGTGGGTGGGCTCGGTACACGTGTGCGACTGTGTGTGTGTGTTCGTCTGAGTTGTGTTCACTGCAGCGAGCCTCCTTCAGTCCCAGCCCTCTGCTGTCTCTGCTCCTCGTCAGCTCTCTGCTGTCATTGTGTCTTATCTGTAACTTCAAAGGAAGTGTGTGTGTGTGTGTGTGTGTGTGTGTGTGTGTGTGTGTGAACCAAGTACCAGGCTTCAAAGAGACTGAAGTCGCTGTCCCAACATAATCCGGACACTTCACACATTTAATAATACGACTTTCAGTAATAATAATAAAATAATAATCGTTAGTTGCAGCCCTGGCCTTCTGTTGCACACCGTGCCTCATGTCCTGTCTCACCTGTTTTCCGTCCAGCGTGTACAGCCTCTTCACAGCCCCAGAGTCCAGCTTGATGGCCTCCGTGATGTCGGCCAGCACCTGTTCAAAGGAGTGAGCCGTCTTCTTGTTCAGCAGGATCCTCACGGCCTTGCGAGGCTTCACGCCGCTGCGGATCACCGTCACCAGCTTGGGCTTGATGAAGTCTTTGCTCTCCCTGGCCTCTCGACCTTCAGGGCGCTCTTTGGAGCTGACGACGGTGCTCGCCGACACCCCGGTGGACGCGGTGGCGGACCGGGTCGAGCTTGCTGTGCCTGTCCCGGTACTAGCCCCGGGTTTCCAGCTTGGGATGGAGATCTTGGTGTAGTCGACCTTCCGGTAAGGCTCATTGGAGGCACAAACGTAGCACTCACCTGGGCAGAGAGAGGGCGAGAAGCAGTGAAGTTCATGTGACTTTACAATCTGCACAGCACACGACAACTGTTCGCCTGACTGTAGTCAAATGAAGTGCGGTAATAACATAAGCTGTGTGTGTGTTTGTGTGTTGGTATGTGTGGCCCATGGATGGAGCGAAGGCGACAGCAGATGTCAGATTCGCTCCCGTCTCTCTCTCTCTAAGCTGCAGACGTCAGGTGGAAAACCGAGCGTCCCGTCGCTCAGAGAAACTCAGAACCCAAAAAGATTCCGGTTCCTTTCGTGTGCGACACAGAAAAGCATCAAGGCCTCAAATCTGAGCAGGAGGCAGCAAATATTTGACACATCTGATTAACCGATTAATCGACCGATCGCTGCAGCTCTGTGCGCTCACCTGTTTTACCTTACATGGGTAAAAATGACTCACCTTTCTGTATCTCAAGGCAAAACTCACTATGTTTTAGCACACACACACAAACCTGTCTGCACCTGTATCCCTCAGAAACACACACTCTCTGTCTCTCTCCAGGGATTGTGTGTTTGACCTTGTCTCTCCAGGTGGACAGGACTGCCCGGGGTTTTTATTCAAATACCCGTCCGACACAGAACACCTTCAGAGGTGACAGGTTCAGTTCCTGCTCAGGGCCACGACAACACAGGTGTTTTATTGTATAACATTTTAATATTTTAACATGATCTGCTTTTACAGCGTCTCTGGCTGAGCGGCTTCCTGTTCCTGGCACTCACCCTCATTAGTGGACATTACCACCAGTCACACGTCGATACTGATGATAAGTGATGTTACTCAGCTCTGGTCTGTTTCAGGCTAAATGACTTTGGACGAGGGAGGAGGAGCACACAGGCTTCAGAGCTGCTGTTGTTTTGGATGTTGTCAGATTTTTCACAGGCTGTTGTTTGTGGTTTGTTATTCAAAGGTTGATGGTTCAGGAAACTATGGATCTGATGGTTTGGTCTGTTCAGGGTTTAAGATGAGTCTGTATTGATTGTGGACTAATGATGCTGCTGTTGATGTACACAGAAATAAATAATTCAGGTGTGTTTTCACAGCAAAGACGGAGACAGGAAGGAGACAGCGTGGACGTTTAAGGAGGACAGATGAGCTGATTGATCGATGAAGGATGGGACAGGACCATGATTCACTCCTACGTAATGTTACAATGGATCAGAAGTTCATGGAGGTGACCTCCAGCCAGAGAGTTTCACTATTTTTTGAACATGAATTAACTGTGAACAAAGCTGGGTAACAACAGGACTGTGAGTCTTACCTTCCACCAGCTCGTCCATACTGGTGATCTTGCTGCCATCTATGGTGTAGATTGTGCGTACCCCCTGTGGCAGATGCAGGTTATCCGCCAGCGAGCGCGTCAGCTCCATCAACAGTGCATCGTAGGAACGGAACCGATCACTGGAGACGGCGTACACCAGGCCCTTGAAGTACCGGTCCCCGTTGCGGTAGAACCGGACCTTTTTGGCCCGTTTCTCGGAGGTGAGCGCCTGCAGGGTTCGGGTCCGGTAGTAGCTGCAGTTGGCGCTGTGGGCGGGGCTGGGAACCAGGCTACTGCCCCTGGAGCTGGGGCCGGACCCCCCACCGCCAGCGCTGCTTGTGGAGTCATCTCTCTTGGCGCGGGTGGAGCGTCCCCGGCGAACCTTGTCACGTTCGTCAAAGTGCTCCAGCTCGAGGGTCTTACTCAGAGACATGATGAATACTGATCCAGTAGCGTTCAACAGAGTCCCTACTACATACAATTCATCTTCCAGCAGCGGTGAATAAGGCTTTTATTCTGGTTGCCGGTTTCTTGGAGAAATAACTTGTCTCTACTTTGAAAGTGGTTTTAGATTCTGAAAATCCAGCTCTAACTCCAAATCTTGTTCTACGTGTAGACTTGCTTTGTAAAATGCTTTGTAGTCCAAATGACTGAAGAACCAGCAAAAAGAAAGTTAGTTTTTTGATTACCTGGTTCTGGTCCTGCCCGCATCCAATTAAAACTGACTTAAGTCTTTGTAATCCGGGGACAATCCCAATAAAAAGATGGACAGTCTCTAGATCAGGTCACCCTGCTGTAAATCCAGCTGCACGCTCTTCCCTCCTAAATCGCCGAAATCCAAAAATTCAAGTATTTCTTTGACGCTTTAACCCAGAAATGTACGATGGTCGATCAGGTCAGGCTTCAACGTCTTCCTGAAGGCCTCTTCAACACAGAACGTAGATGGACACCATCCATGTGCATAGATTATTTCCCAAAGTGTGCAGCTGTAGTTCTGACACTGGTGATGATGGTGGTAATGGAAAGGTGGCTGGATTTTCTTGCGCCAACTCTGCGGTTTTCCTGACAAAGGTCAACCCTGCTTTGTGATTTGGTCGTGTCCTCGCAGTAACCTTCCTGCAGTCTGAGCAGCCCAGCGGTATCCCCACTGTTCTGGAGTTAAACCCAGCACATTGTTGTCTGGACCTGGTACACGCACGCTGAGTCTCAGCAGTCCAGCTGGGGTGTAGTCCTTGTAATCCCTTTTTTTGGAGGGGGGGTTGTTATCGTCCAGCGTCCTTAACATCCCTCCATCACTGACAAAAAAAGGGAGACGACAGTCACATGGTTTACTGAGAACACAGATCTCCCTGTCGACCTGGGATACAGAGATGCAGCCGGCACATTCGGTTACCTCTCCAGGTCCAGGATGAGACCGGGATTTATGAGGATTTCAGCCATTTAAGGATTCTGAAGACTGAGGACTGAGCACAGCACCACAGAGTCTGGGCTTTCATCAGGAAATCATTAAACCTCTGCCTCTCACAGCGTTTGCATGCACAGTACGAAGAAATCCCTGATAAATGAAACGTGCAAAAGAGGCAGTGGGTGAAATGTAGTCACCATATTTTAATGACATTAAATTTCCTGCAGAGCCACAGAGAGAGAAAAAAGGTTCATTGATCTCCAGTCAAATTAGATTTATCTGGAACCGAGAACCAAATCTGAAGGTGCAGAGGAATAAAACCTGCTCGTTTCCCTCTTCATCTGATAAACCGATGGACTTTATCCATCAATCCGCCCAAACACTGCTGAGCTGTGCGGACACACACACACACTCACACACACACTCACACACACACACACACACACACACAGAGGGAGGCACCTACCAATAATGCCGTGAAACCGGTTTGTTGCTATGGAGGCTTTCTCCTCTTCCCCCGGTGCAGTGTTCCGGTCTGTGCCCGTGGATCCGACGGCTCCAGGCGAACTTGAACCGCTGCGACCGAGCCGACCCGGTCCAGGCCGGTCCGCTAACCCGGGATGCGGGGATGCAGCGGCTGCGGGCAGGCTCCACCGGCAGAGGACCGGGATGCACCGAGACAGACGGCGGACAGCAGCATGGCCGCTGCAGCAGAGGGAGGAGAAACCGGCTGCGCACCCCCTCCCCTCCGCGGCTGTACGTGAGAACAACGTCCCCCCTTCCTCCCTCCCTCCCTCTCTCAGCTCTTTGTGTAGCTCGCTCCACCGTCTCTCGCCTCTCTCTCTTTTGTCTGGCTCGGTTAGTTTTACTGTCCTGACTGTTTCCATCATTATACATTACACAACTACACAACCAAACAAACACACACAAACACAACCACGTTTTATTTTAACATTTTATTCATTGTCTCCTTCAACTTTGAAAAGTAAGTGATAATGATCAAACTTTAAATCCGTTCAGCTGTGGACTCTCTGTATGCAGTGTTACTGTGTTGTAGTGTGACATGTTTATTTATTTATGTATTTATTTCAAGGTTATTTCTAATGGAAATGTTTACTGTGATGTTATATTTCATGTTGCTCTCTGATGTATTCTCTCTCCTCTTTCTTCTTTTATTGAAATCAGGCTCTTGATGTGCTTCTGGATGAAGAGACCCCACCCTCAGGTTTTTTTTGGGGGGGGGGTGTTGACAGCTGGGACTCGAGGCCGCCAGACTGCCCCGCCCCTGTCAGCCAAACCAAGCCAGTCAACCATTCATCCAAATATGACGAGGTGAACAAGCCATTATGTTGTAATACACATGAACTGATGAACAGGGTGAAGTTCGGGGTAGAGCAGCTCGCTGAACCGACTGATTCTACTGGATAGCAGCAGTTAATCCTGTGTAGAGTTCTATGAGATCGCTAAAAACATTGGTGAGAACAATTCAGTAGTCACTTGATTGAACAGGACATGTCCCAACCACCTACATGCAAATCTCCACCTTTGGTTTGCTCGTGTTAGTTCAGTGAAAGCTTGTTTATCGAAGCTGACAAAGCAATGCAGAGGAATCAGGGTGAAGTTCAACGGCAGGATAGAGCAGCTCGCTGAACTTCGTTTTGAAGGTGTGGAGGCGAATCCGATTGTCGGAGGAAACTCTGTAGAAGGACAGAGTGCCAGCCGGCCAATCCAGATACACCCCCACCCGACTGGAGCGCGAGCAGAGAGAAGACACACTGACACTCTCGTTGTTGTTCATAACAAAACAACCATCATTAGAGCAAATCAGACTCCAAGATTTTTCATTGCTTCCCAGCTTGCAGTCATTTGCACCCCCCTTCCTGTCAGTGGTTCTGTATGTTACCCCGATGTTGAAAGGCTCCAACACATCAACCTCCCAGTAGTGGCGCTGATCTAGACCCTGCTTACACAGCACCTGTGGGCACTGATCAAACCTCTCTGGGTGCTGGGGATATGACTGCTCCTGCTCCACCCAGGTCACCTTTCTGTTCCCTTCAGAGAGGAGCAGGTTCCTGTGGACTGTGCTGGGGTCCCAGGTGAGCTCACAGGCATCTGGAGGTAAGAAAAGACTTTATTGCAGCAGAAGTTGAACCATTTCTGTTTTCAGCTACAGGTATGGAAGCTGCTAAGCTTGTTTCTTGTTTTGCATACCACCGGCTGACACTGTGCTGCTGTGTTTGAAGCCCCAAAGGTTCACAAGGCTTCGTCTACCCATCACCAGTAAGAACACGGAACAGTAACAGGCATCCTTCCTACCAACAAACACACAGATACTTACATTTCTTGAAGCCTGGTATCATTCTGTGATTTCCACCGTGTCCGAAGCTGTGGAGAAAAATATGTGTTTAAATTTGTGAAAGCGGTAAACAGAAGTTGTTGGAAACCAAATAAAATGTTTATGGTTCTTCCTTTCACAATTTCAGAATTGGCTTTGCAACGAACATACAACACTGATTGTATAATTACTTGAGGATGCTGAGCTTGAATCGTGGATCGTTCCTGAGCTCAGAGAGAAGCTTCTCTCCTGAGGCTCCTGGATGGTTGTAGCTCAGGTCCAGTTCTGTCAGATGGGAGGGGTTGGACTTTAGAGCTGAGGTCAGAAAATCACAGCCTGTCTCTGTGACCAGACAACCGGACAACCTGCGAAAACACAGCAAACAGGTTTAAGACGTGTTAAATGAAAAGGCAGATTTGATCTTAGAAGGAGTGAGAAGTGATTTCCTTTACAGTGTTTGGTGATGGTAGCATAGAGGCAGAGAGCATCATGGCCCAGTTCACACTGAAAAGTGGATCACATGGAGCAGAACTCTGAGATTCTTATTTCAGCCATTACCATTATATTACTTACCTCAGTGTCTCCAGTCTGCAGCACTGACTCGACAGTCCATCACAGAGAAGCTGCACTCCTGAATCTTTCAGGTCATTGTTGCTCAGATCCAGATGTATTAGAGCCGAGTAGGAGAACTTGAGAACGAAGGCCAGGGGCTCGACCCACTCTGTGGTCACTTTGCAGTCGGAAAGTCTAAGAGTGGACGTTAAAGTTAATACGTAATGAGAAAGCAGTAGCTTTACCTACGAATAATCACAGGGACCGAAGATAAACCTGCTCTTTCATGGTTGCAACTCATACCTTCACAGGTCACAGTACAAAGAGCTTCATCAAACTGCATCTAGACTCCCACACTTGAGCATGTATGTTGAAAATGACTGGCAGACCACATTACTGTTCAGGAAATTATGAATTAGATTTATTGAATATGATTTATTGTCTAATATGCAAGAAAACATGCTACATATTGTAGTGAAAATGAACTTACATGGCCTTTTTGCTGCTCCTCACTGCTGGTATCAGCCTCCTTCTGCCCTCGTCTGATGTGTTGTAACTCTTCAGGTCCAACACATCCAGATCGTTCTTCGATACCTGCAGCATGTAGGCCAGTGCAGAGCAGTACAGGGGACTCAGCTCTGTTTTTGGACGATCTGTCGACCTCAGATATTCTGTAATTTCATCTTTGACTTTGTGGTCTCTCATTTCAACCATGGTCCGGAAGAGAACGATGCAGCTGTCTGGACAGAGGTCTTTCCGTCGGATGGATCTGAGATAAGTCAAGATTTTCTTCTCAGTATCTTGGCTTGGGTCCGGCGACGTCAGCAGACCTCGGAGGACTCTTCGGTTGGTTTCAACCATGAGGCCAAGAAGGAGTCGCAAGAAGTAGGTCAGGTGACCACTGTTCTTCTCTAACACTTTGTCAACTGTCATCTTTAGAAGATCAAGTAAAGTGTGTTCTTCGGCCTTCACACTGAGGAACTTGCCAATCTCTGTTGTATTCTTGTTTGTCAAACAGTCATAAACGTAGAGAGCTGCAAAGAACTCCTGTACGGTCAGATGAACAAAGAAGAGAACCTTTTTCTGGGAAAAGACTTCTTCCCGAAGAACTGCACTGCAAAATCCAGAGTAGACAGATGCTTCTTTTATGTTAATGCCACAGTCTTCCAGGTCTTCCTCATAGAAGATGAGGTTGTTCTTCTGAAGCTGAACAAATGCAAGCTTACCGAGTTTCAGAAGAAATTCTCTGTGTGTCCTCAGAAGGCTCTCCGAGTTCTCCTTTGTCTTCCTGTCATATTTTCTGCTTCTGCGTTTTGTCTGAGCAAACAGGAAGTGTGCCATCATCTCTGTCAGAGTCTGAGGAATTTCAGCTTCCTTGTCTTCATCAAAGACTTCCTGAAATAACACGGCAGAAATCCAGCAGAAGATCGGGATCTGGCACATGATGTCCAGACTCTGTGAAGACTGGATGTGAGAAATGATCCTTTGAGCGAGATCCGAGTCATGACCAAATCTCCTCCTGAAGTATTCCTGTTTCTGTGGGTCATTGAACCCTCTTATCTCTGTCACCATGTCCACATACTTTGCCGGGATCTGATTGGCTGCTGCTGGACGGGAAGTGATCCAGAGGTTTGCATCAGGAAGAAGGTTACCCTTGATCAGGTTTGTTAGGAGATTACCCACAGATGTTACTTCAGTGACAGATGTTACTGGTTTCATGTTGTCAAAGTCCAGTTGAAATCTGCTTTCATCCAGGCCGTCCAGTATCACTGTAACCCTGGTTCTGAGGTAATCCTCTGACTCTCTCATACTGCAGAGCACAGGGTGAAATTCAGTCAGGAGCTGGTGCAAACTTTTCTCACCTGTACTCAGATTCAGTTCTCGGAAAGCAAGACAGAAAACAAAATCAGTATCCTGGTTTGCTTCCTCCTCGGCCCAGTCAACAATGAACTTCTGCACAGCAAATGATTTTCCGATGCCTGCGACGCCCTTCGTCAGGACTGTTTGATGAGTTTTCTCTTGGCCAGGCGAAGGTCGGAAGATTTCACTGAGCTTGATTTTATATTTAGACGATAACTTCCTCTTCAGTTTACGTTCAAGGTCCCTGAATTCGTGCTCTGCATTTGGCCCTCCACTCTCCCCAGTGGTGATGTAGAGCTCTGTGTAGATGTTGTTCAGGGAGTTCGGTTGGTCACTGTGACCTTCATATGTCAAAGTAAATTTCTTTTTCATTGAATCTTTAAAACTCTTCCTTGCTTTTGAAAGATGGCTGTCCCCTGTAACAAGGAAATGCATCAGTCCAAATTTCACTAGCACCTGTGGTTAGTATAATAACAAATAATTTTAGCTAGTAAAACCTAATTTGCACATTTTTGGAACTTTGATTGCATGCACACTTTGTGCTTCTGCACTTTTCCTGTTTTTTTTTTGTGAGCCACCTAACAAGTAAATTCCCCGCTGTGGGATCAGTCCTGTCTTATTTTATCTTATCTTAACACAAAATCTTGAGTTTGAATGTAATTTGGAACCTGACACAAAGTTATTCTATATAATCAGAGTTGTGAGAGAGACGTGATGCTTTATCTGGCTGTTTGCATTAATACGTACTTTCTGTATGAAAGAAAATCTAGTTCCATAAAACTACATCCCCTTCACACCTAAACCCCACACTGATTGTGAAGTATTGTCCTGTTGCTAGCATCAGTTGTGGTATCAGTAATAGTTGTAGTGGTGTGAATATTTTTCTTAGTATTTAAACTCACCTCTGTATTCAGAGGTCTCTCCCTGCTGTTCAGGACCTTTTCTGAATTTCTTCCTGCACTTCGGGCAGGGGCGGTCTGCTGGTGAATCAGACTGGTCCCAGTCTGAGCTGACACACTGTTTGCAGAACCAGTGTCCACAGATGCGTTTGACCGGATCCCTCAGAACATCATCACACACTGAACAGCTGGACGGCTCCACGGTCTGCTGGCTGTAAAACAAACGTCACGTTATTCTTTGCTGGATCTCAGTGAGCTCTGGTTCAGAAAGCTTTGGACAAGTGGAAGGAAAATGAGTAAAGCTAAATTATTTTAAGAACCATAAGGAGATCAAGATCCATAACATTAGATAAGAGCGGGTAGGACAAGAGGAGCAGTTCATCAGCATCAGTCTGATCATGAACCTAACTTTAAAATGCATAAGGTGCAGGTCATCTTGTTTACAGAATACTTTAAATTAAATTACCTTTCATGTCTAAAATTGATCGGGGGGTATCTGGATGAGTCGCTCTTCATGGAGACAACACTGGGACCTGTGGACTCAGCTTCACTTCGTCTAGGACTAAAATCAGAAATCATTTTACTCGTGTTTAACCACTGCATCCACTCAATATCTCATTTCCTCAATAGATTTGATTTTTTTTCTGCTTCTGGAAAAACCAGAATACTTTAAAATTACCTGTGTTTTTCTCCAATTCCAAAATTGATCGGGAGGTATCTGGATGAGTCACTCTTCATGGAGACAACACTGGGACCTGTGGACTCAGTTTCACTCCACTGTGAGCTAAAGACAGAGATTGGTACTTGAATGCATCGCTCTTCATAGAGACCCTTTATCCATATGATTGTAAACATAACAGAATGTTTTATTCTACACACACAGTGGAGACGTTTTACAGTGTGTGTTTTTCATGTCCCATCCATGACAGGCTGTAACATTACCTGACTGACGGCTCAGTGCTGCTGCTCGTTGGCTCCTCAGATGCCACAGAGTCGGTCGTCTTCCTCTTTACCCTCCCAGCCATCTCTGCTGCTGCAGCTGAAACACCCACAGGATCATTTCAACACTCTCGTAAAGGAAAAGGGTTTGTGAAGGACAGACTCCAGCTTTCTGTCAGTTTCCATTACATCCATAGAAGCAATAGAAGAAATAAGAGCTAAATACGATTCAGTTTGTTTGTCATTGCAGAAATGAGACAGAGGAGCAAAGGTTTCTGAGACGAAGCCTGAGTGTGCAGACAGAGCAGGTTAGAACTGACATTAAAACTGTATAAACTGTGTTACAGCAGAAGCTTAAACTGTAAAATATATTAAATAATAGTAACATATAAAAGTAATATAGTAGTAATATATAAAATATGACGTAATCCCCCCCCCCGAAACCTGTTTGCAAAGTAAGTGGTTTGACCTGTTTCCATAGACCGTGTGAAAAAAGGTTGTTTCAAACGTCACATGAGCGAGTGAATGACTCATATTTGAGGAGAAGCGTCTTTAAAAGTTTGAAGTTTCGGATGGTCCCTGAGCAGCTGCCCTCGCGCCTCCGGAGAGAAAGATATGCGCATATTCCATTTCCTCTTTTCTGCGTCCACGTTTATATTTTTGTAGAACAATGTACATGTTTGTGCAAACGCTTTTTTCTTACTCTCCGTTTCTGTTGTTTCATGTTTTGTTTTGTTTTGTTCTGTTTTATTTCTTGTTGTGTTTCTCAGCTGGAGCATCTTTACGGAACAGGCCGTGGCCTTGTCTCGCTTCACCGCTCCGGATCATGGACTTCCCCGCTGCCGCATTAAATTCAGGGTGTGGACATTTAGTCACAGTGTTCGGTGAAACTAAAGATTTCTTGAGACCAAAATACGTTTGGTGTCCCGTACAGAGCTTCTGCTGCGAGCTGGGCCGCGTTCAAACGGCCATTTTTAACTTTTTATGTCAATCTCAGAGTAAAATGATGCGAACTTCGGTCGGTCAGTGCGGAAAAACCGCTCCGGCAAGTGTGGTTCACCGGAGCGCAATGAACCGGAGCGCCGGTGGAAAATAACAGGCATAATAATAAAGAGCCACTTACACGTTTTTTAATAACAGTCCTCAGCTTTTTCAGTGACAACAATCTGCACGTCGAACAAAATGGACGTGAGGACAGAAATGTACTTTCACTTTGGATGTTGGTCAGAAAGCGGAAGGACTCCAACATAAAAGTTTCAGCGCCAGTAATTAAATTTTAGTTTAACATATATAAACAATCAGACTGAGGCTGCTAATCAAATAATAAGCGATAAGTTAATAAATTTCCCATGATAATATTTCTGTGTCTAATTTTTATTTCTTCAGTCAAAGCACAGAAATATTTGAACGGAGTAAATCTACATTGGGCCGTTTCTGCTTTTACCTCAGTAAATTATCTGAACACGTTCTTCACCAGTGTGTCTGAGACACTTTGGCTCCTTATGAGTCATTTATATAGTCAAACCTCATTACACGTAAGACTTCCTGTTTTGCGTCTTCCTGCGGACCAGATAGACTTTTACTGGAAAACACTAACGAACGTGTGCGGTGACATCTGCTGTACAAAAAGCCACGACAGCGCTGAGCTGCACAGATATTAACCTGGATGCTCACCCTCCGTTTTATTTCATGAGGAAACTGAGGCTGAGCTGCTTGGACATTAGAAGTAATGTGATTAAAAACATTCATCGTCTTTGTTTTATTTTTCTCTTTTTGTTCTGAAGCTAAAGTTTCGGCTTCACACGCGCAGTTATAGAATAAAACTAGAATATTCTGGTCACTGTAACACTTCAAACAGCTGAACCCGTTCAGTGATCCTGCTGCGTTTTAACTGGCCTTTGCTGCCACCTAGTGGAGAAAAGTGCAAACGACTAGTTAATGGTGAGAGATTTAAGAGCTTTGAACTGTCACAGAAACTAATAACCCTGATTAGTTAATGCTTCTGTACCAGAACATAACTCATCAACCAGACTGGTTTTTATTAACATATCAGTCATATCCTCAGTGTGTAATAAAACCCCCACACTGCTCAGATGTCTTTCATTTGCTCATGATTTAATATAAAGATACAGAATATTCACACGTGAAAAATATATATTTCAGAATGTGTAAATACACTGGTGATAAAAACCATCTTTCACTCAGTCCCAGAAAAATTAGCCTCAAAGAAGCCAGACAAACTTTGGAGCTCACAGCTTCACCTGAACAAAACTTTGATTCCAGCTTTTCAGACGACGGCTCTTGAACCTTTTGCAAAAGTAAATGAATAAATCATGATTCTTCAGCCGTTTTATTTATTTTTCTCCTCAAATTCACTTTTTTTCTGATGGATTGTGTGGAAATTTGACCAAAGGTTTTCCCCCCGTGTGATGAACACATGAATCCAGTCGAGTGTGAGCCTGTGAAATGTTGACATCAATTTTACATTAATACAGTAATAGGCTACATGAATTTTGAGCTGGCTTCATGAGGTTAATGTGAAATCTCTTAGTGTAACATTCAGAAAACAACTTTCACAAACACGTTGCATCAGACACTTAATGGTTAGAACTGTTCGAGCAGAAGGTTTGAAACTAATGAACATAATTAGAAAAACAGGTAAAACAAAAAGAGAAATGTTGGACAGTTTTTGTTAAACATTAACAGTCTCATTCCTGTACCTAACACAACTTTTACAAACACGACACAAATGAAATGCACACAGTTTAAACATAATACATGTTGCTGCTGCCAAAGCTAATTAAGTTCAGCTGAGATAAAGTTTTAAACGACAGCACGTTTCAGTTAAAGCTGACTGGAGACGATGTTTTGTCTGATTAGATCCACGTTAGCGTGAGAACGTGCTTATATACCGTCTCCATGTTTCTGTTTTTAGCCATGCTAGCAGCATGACTCTGCGGACGGCAGTGTCAGACTTTGGTCGGGACTGAAATACCTCAACACCTATTGAAATGATCGACAAGAAATTTAGTTCGTGGTCCTCAGAGGACGAATAAAACTGAAGTTGGTGACCCTCTGACTTTTCCTCTAGCGTCACCACGAGGCTGACGTTCTGGTATTTAGCAAAATGTCTCAGTTGTCGTGGCTTTCACCTCAGCTGCACTTTGCTTTTGGTGCTAACTGTCAAAGGTTTGCATCTTAACACATTATACTGAGATAGCAAACGTTCTAAATTGCATGTTAGCACTGTTACTGTGATCATGTTAGCATACGCATTAGCATTTAATTGAAATACTGAAGCATAATACTGTACATTTGTTTCTGCTGTGTAATTAGCATAGATGGATGGTGTGTTTATATAACACGCTGACAGGTACATGGTTTATTCAGGTGGGTGTAACTGAGCTACATGTAACTGCAGGTTGATAGTGTAGAGGATTTTGAAATAATCGATGATTGAAAGAGTGGCTGTGAAAGAGAGAAGAAAGAAATGCTACATATCCTGGCAGAGCTCTCTCTGCTTTTGTGTTTATCTACATGTACTTTAGCAAGAAATAGTTATAAAGTTATCAAAGGTACAGCCACTAACTGAAAGCATTAAAAAAAAACATCTTACCTATTAACATACCTACACATCAAACCCATCAAAAGTGCTTATAACTGGAAACTCCTCATCTCTAAAAAGTACTGATCTGCTTTGTACAGGCTGAGCATTGCCACAGTTGGCTGACATTTAATCAAACCTGTACAGGTAAAAGCTGACTGGTAAAACCTGTACACAGAAAAGTTAGACCTGTATAATTTCCTGTTAGTTGCAAAGACGCACACTGAAATTTAAAGGTTCGTACAATCTACGATTAAAGTAAAGCAGAAGCTTCTGACTGTGAAAATTCATCCATGAGTTTAGACTTTTCATGGGAAATAATCTGGAGTTGTCTCTGGCAAAGGCACAGGTCTGACACAGAGACTGATGGGGACCTGTTTGAGACTCAAAACCACTTTGTATTTCAGCCAACTCACACAGCTGCAGCTGAGCATAACCACAACAACACAACACTTCAGCTGAAACGCCGCGGCTCCACAGACTTTTTAACGTACTGAAAAGACAGAGCAAACATTAATATGACTTTCTCATAACAGTAACAGACTCACTACTGCATGTTCTCTGTCTGTGGTCTTGGCTCCACAGACCTGCTGCTGTTTATTGTCTACAATTAGTCATTTCTAACACATTACTATGTTTAATGTTCCACTCTGCTACAGATAGATGTTGGATTAATATTCTATGCAGTCTGTCATGTAAATAATTAACAACCATGACAGCTTTTTGCTTTTGTGCTCTGTTTCCTATCATAGCTGTAATCTGCTGAGCACACAGTATCCACTAACTGTTCTGTAATCTGAATGCTGGCCCTCTAACATCGTCCTCTTCCTGTTTGTAGCATGCTCTATATGCTGAATGTCCTTCTCCTCCATTCCCAGCTGTCCTATCTTCCTCCTTTTCCTCCTTTCACCCAGCCCGGCCATCAGCAGGAGGGTCCCCCGTATGAGCCAGGTTCTGCTCAAGGTTTCTAGGGTTTTTTTTCTTACCACTGTTGCCTTAAGTGCTGATCTGGGGTCAGGCTCTGGGTCTCTGAACTACTGTATTGGCTTGATCCTGTCTATCGTTCATCCCTGTATTGTATTTTGAATTTTGGATCAAGAACTCATCACTGTTACCTGGATGGATGGTTCATGTGTTCATGAATTTTCAGATTATTCCCCACTGTCCCTGACACAAACAATCATAATCTGACAACTCAAACTTTGCTCTGTGTTGCTTCAGACTTCTGCCGTTGTTTGCCCGTGGTCTCTTACCCGACAACTGGTGCTGTCAGGCAACCAGTCAAAGAGCTCCCCCACTGACCGCCTCATTATTCAACATGCACGGCCTGCCACCAACACTGAAACATGCAAACTGCTTCAAACTCCATTACTACTTACAGGAAGCTGGTGTGTTGGCCCTCTGTATCCTATTGCCTCTTCCTCTCTCTACCTCTCTCTCTCTCTCTCCCCAAATTCCCCAATTTCGAAGAAGCATGCAAACCTGGCAACTTGATTCTAATGGATAGCAGCAGTTAATCCTGTGTAGAGTTCTATGAGATCGCTAAAAACATTGGTGAGAACAATTCAGTAGACAGGACATGTCCCAACCACCTACTTGCAAATCTCCACCTTTGGTTTGCTCGTGTTAGTTCAGTGAAAGCTTGTTTATCGAAGCTGACAAAGCAATGCAGAGGAATCAGGGTGAAGTTCAACGGCAGGATAGAGCGGCTCGCTGAACTTCGTTTTGAAGGTGTGGAGGCGAATCCGATTGTCGGAGGAAACTCTGTAGAAGGACAGAGTGCCAGCCGGCCAATCCAGATACACCCCCACCCGACTGGAGCGTGAGCAGAGAGAAGACACACTGACACTCTCATTGTTGTTCATAACAAAACAACCATCATTAGAGCAAATCAGACTCCAAGATTTTTCATTGCTTCCCAGCTTGCAGTCATTTGCACCCCCCTTCCTGTCAGTGGTTCTGTATGTTACCCCGATGTTGAAAGGCTCCAACACATCAACCTCCCAGTAGTGGCGCTGATCTAGACCCTGCTTACACAGCACCTGTGGGCACTGATCAAACCTCTCTGGGTCCTGGGGATATGACTGCTCCTGCTCCACCCAGGTCACCTTTCTGTTCCCTTCAGAGAGGAGCAGGTTCCTGTGGACTGTGCTGGGGTCCCAGGTGAGCTCACAGGCATCTGGAGGTAAGAAAAGACTTTATTGCAGCAGAAGCTGAACCATTTCTGTTTTCAGCTACAGGTATGGAAGCTGCTAAGCTTGTTTCTTGTTTTGCAGACCACCGGCTGACACTGTGCTGCTGTGTTTGAAGCCCCAAAGGTTCACAAGGCTTCGTCTACCCATCACCAGTAAGAACACAGAACAGTAACAGGCATCCTTCCTACCAACAAACACACAGATACTTACATTTCTTAAAGCCTGGTATCATTCTGTGATTTCCACCGTGTCCGAAGCTGTGGAGAAAAATATGTGTTTAAATTTGTGGAAGCGGTAAACAGAAGTTGTTGGAAACCAAATAAAGTGTTTATGGTTCTTCCTTTCACAATTTCAGGATTGGCTTTGCAACGAACATACAACACTGATTGTATAATTACTTGAGGATGCTGAGCTTGAATCGTAAATCGTTCCTGAGCTCAGAGAGAAGCTTCTCTCCTGAGGCTCCTGGATGGTTGTAGCTCAGGTCCAGTTCTGTCAGATGGGAGGGGTTGGACTTTAGAGCTGAGGTCAGAAAATCACAGCCTGTCTCTGTGACCAGACAACCGGACAACCTGCGAAAACATTTGGTTTATCAGTGTCCAGGTTCAGGATGCCTTCCAACATACAACAGACGAGAATTATGGCTGAAAGAACAAGACATTTTCATTTATTTAAGGGCATCCCAGTAAACACAGGCATTTTTAATTTGCAGCAAGTTGATGTCTTGTCCACCCATTTGAATTATGGCACGTTAATGGTGATATGAATACACAGTGTACCTCAGTATCTTCAGTCTGCAGAACTGATTCGACAGTCCATTACAGAGAAGCTGCACTCCTGAATCTTTCAGGTCATTGTTGCTCAGATCCAGATCTCGTAAAGGTGAGGAGGGGAACTTGAGACCAAAGGCCAGGCGTTCAACCCTTTCTGTAGTCAGTTTGCAGTCTGCTAGTCTAGGGGTGGATAACATGGTTATAATATAAAGAAAGATGTGCGACTGTTGAAGATATAAATTTAAAACATTTATGAAGTATGTAACTCCCATTGAGGACAGGGAGGACACAACAGCAAACAGGCTGCCCTTACAGTCTCATTGGTGGAACTTCTTGGGATTGTTTTCAGCCTGAGAAGATCAACAACTCAGGAGTGAAAGAAATACTGAAACCAGATTAATTTACATATTGTAGTGAAAATGAACTTACATGGCCGTTTTGCTGCTCCTCACTGCTGGTATCAGCCTCCTTCTGCCCTCGTCTGATGTGTTGTAACTCTTCAGGTCCAACACATCCAGATCGTTCTTCGATACCTGCAGCATGTAGGCCAGTGCAGAGCAGTACAGGGGACTCAGCTCTGTTTTTGGACGATCTGTCGACCTCAGATATTCTGTAATTTCATCTTTGACTTTGTGGTCTCTCATTTCAACCATGGTCCGGAAGAGAACGATACAGCTGTCTGGACAGAGGTCTTTCCGTCGGATGGATCTGAGATAAGTCAAGATTTTCTTCTCAGTATCTTGGCTTGGGTCCGGCGACGTCAGCAGACCTCGGAGGACTCTTCGGTTGGTTTCAACCATGAGGCCAAGAAGGAACTGCATTAAGAAGTCCAGGTGACCATTGTTCTTCTCTAACACTTTATCAACTGTCATCTTTAGAAGATCAAGTAAAGTGTGTTCTTCGGCCTTCACACTGAGGAACTTGCCAATCTCTGTTGTATTCTTGTTTGTCAAACAGTCGTAGACGTAGAGAGCTGCAAAGAACTCCTGTACGGTCAGATGAACAAAGAAGAGAACCTTTTTCTGGGAAAAGACTTCTTCCCGAAGAACTGCATTGCAAAATCCAGAGTAGACAGATGCTTCTTTTATGTCAATGCCACAGTCTTCCAGGTCTTCCTCATAGAAGATGAGGTTGTTCTTCTGCAGCTGAACAAATGCAAGCTTACCGAGTTTCAGAAGAAATTCTCTGTGTGTCCTCAGAAGGCTCTCCGAGTTCTCCTTCGTCTTCCTGTCATATTTTCTGCTTCTGCGTTTTGTCTGAGCAAACAGGAAGTGTGCCATCATCTCTGTCAGAGTTTGAGGAACTTCAGCTTCCTTGCCTTCATCAAAGACTTCCTGAAATAACATGGCAGAAATCCAGCAGAAGATCGGGATCCGGCACATGATGTCCAGACTCTGTGAAGACTGGATGTGAGAAATGATCCTTTGAGCGAGATCCGAGTCATGACCAAATCTCCTCCTGAAGTATTCCTGTTTCTGTGGGTCATTGAACCCTCTTATCTCTGTCACCATGTCCACATACTTTGCCGGGATCTGATTGGCTGCTGCTGGACGGGAAGTGATCCAGAGGTTTGCATCAGGAAGAAGGTTACCCTTGATCAGGTTTGTTAGGAGATTACCCACAGATGTTACTTCAGTGACAGATGTTACTGGTTTCATGTTGTCAAAGTCCAGTTGAAATCTGCTTTCATCCAGGCCGTCCAGTATCACTGTAACCCTGGTTCTGAGGTAATCCTCTGACTCTCTCATACTGCAGAGCACAGGGTGAAATTCAGTCAGGAGCTGGTGCAAACTTTTCTCACCTGTACTCAGATTCAGCTCTCGGAAAGCAAGACAGAAAATAAAATCAGTATCCTGGTTTGCTTCCTCCTCGGCCCAGTCAACAATGAATTTCTGCACAGCAAATGATTTTCCGATGCCTGCGACGCCCTTCGTCAGGACTGTTTGATGAGTTTTCTCTTGGCCAGGTGAAGGTCGGAAGATTTCACTGAGCTTGATTTTATATTTAGACGATTTGTCCATTTTCAGTTTACGTTCAAGGTCCCTGAATTCGTGCTCTGCATTTGGCCCTCCACTCTCCCCAGTGGTGATGTAGAGCTCTGTGTAGATGTTGTTCAGGGAGTTCGGTTGGTCACTGTGACCTTCATATGTCAAAGTAAATTTCTTTTTCATTGAATCTTTAAAACTCTTCATTGCTTTCAAAAGATGGCTGTCCCCTGTAACAAGGAAATGCATCAGTCCAAATTTCAAAAACATAATTTTAGCTACTTCATGCAAAATAACAAGCACAAAAAAAAAAAAAATCTCGACTTTAATGTGATTTTGAAAGTTTTTCTTTTAAAGTTTGAACGTACTTTTGGAACCTGACAAACTCACCTCTGTATTCAGAGGTCTCTCCCTGCTGTTCAGGACCTTTTCTGAATTTCTTCCTGCACTTTGGGCAGGGGTGGTCTGCTGGTGAATCAGACTGGTCCCAGTCTGAGCTGACACACTGTTTGCAGAACCAGTGTCCACAGATGCTTTTGACTGGATCTCTCAGAACATCATCACACACTGAACAGCTGGACGGCTCCACGGTCTGCTGGCTGTAAAACAAATGTCACGTTATTCTCTGCTGGTGCGTAGCTTGATCTCTGAGTCTGGTTTCTCTGAGGTTCTTCAGTCCACCTGAGGTCCAGTTGAACCATCTTTGGCCCAGGGTCTTAAGTCTTAGTTCTACCACTGTGTTGAGACAGAACTTGAAACACATTTGAAATGCCATATGACGGCAGTGACCTGGTGAAAACAGAGACTCAGCCCTGGCAGCACAAGCCAGTAAAACAATACTCAAGATGCAGGACATTTTGTTCAGAGAATACTTTAAATTAAATTACCTTTCAAGCCCAAAATTGATCGGGGTATCTGGATGAGTCGCTCTTCATGGAGACAACACTGGGAGATTTGGACTCAGCTTCACTTCGTCTAGGACTAAAATCAGAAAATGTTTAACCACTGCATCCACTCAATATCTAATTTCCTCAATCGATTTGATTTTTTTTCTGCTTCTGGAAAAACATAACACGTAAAAACCAGAACACTTTAAAATTACCTGCGTTTTTCTACAGTTCCAAAATTGATAGGGGGGTATCTGGATGAGTCACTCTTCACGGAGACAACACTGGGAGATTTGGACTCAGTTTCACTTCGCCTAGGACTAAAATCAGAAATCATTTTACTCGTGTTTACCCACTGCATCCACTCAATATCTCATTTCCTCAATCGATTTGATTTTTTTTCTGCTTCTGGAAAAACCAGAATACTTTAAAATTACCTGTGTTTTTCTCCAATTCCAAAATTGATCGGGAGGTATCTGGATGAGTCACTCTTCATGGAGACAACACTGGGACCTGTGGACTCAGTTTCACTCCACTGTGAGCTAAAGACAGAGATTGGTACTTGAATGCATCGCTCTTCATAGAGACCCTTTATCCATATGATTGTAAACATAACAGAATGTTTTATTCTACACACACAGTGGAGACGTTTTACAGTGTGTGTTTTTCATGTCCCATCCATGACAGGCTGTAACATTACCTGACTGACGGCTCAGTGCTGCTGCTCATTGGCTCCTCAGATGCCACAGAGTCGGTCCTCTTCCTCTTTACCCTCCCAGCCATCTCTGCTGCTGCAGCTGAAAACACCCACAAGATCATTTCAACACTCTCGTAAAGGAAAAGGGTTTGTGAAGGACAGACTCCAGCTTTCTATCAGTTCTTATCCAGATCATTTCATCATTTTATCATTTTCCAGATGTTTCTTGTTAATTCTGACTGTTTTAGGTGAATTTTCATGTCTTTGCATTATGCTGCCATTTTCCATTACATTCATATAAACAACAGAAGAAATAAGAGCTAAATATGATTTAAATATGTTTGT
Organism: Toxotes chatareus; assembly: GCA_016801885.1. Taxonomy (NCBI): domain Eukaryota; kingdom Metazoa; phylum Chordata; class Actinopteri; family Toxotidae; genus Toxotes; species Toxotes chatareus. Next base: position 14,078,142 of record CM028893.1, read on the forward strand.
TTGTCATTGCAGATATATGAGGAACAGAGGTTGCTGAGACGTAGTCTGAGTGTGCAGACAGAGCAGGTTAGAATTTACATTAAAACGTTAAAAACTGAGCTAAATTTCAGGTTTAAACAGCAGATGTTATTTATTTTGTTGTGCTGCAGGTTCCAACTTCACTGAAATATGGTTAAAATATATAGTATTATATTTTTAAAAAATCACTATATGGATATATGATTAATAAACATAATACAAATATTATTATATTGTAATTATATTCTCATATGATCAATGTAAGATAATAAAGCCTGGAAGCTGCTGAAACAGCTGCAGTTTGTGCTGGAGCCTGGAAAAACCTGAACTTGTTTACTTCAGTGCGTGTTTATCAAACGTTGATCAGACATATTGTTTTCTGTAGATTTCTCACGATAACCAGGATTAAAACAACGCGTGATCGTATTATTATTGGCTCAGTTTTCGTCATAAACTTAAATTTGAATACGTTTGCCCACAAAGTTTTGCAGCAAACTCGTCTTTCTCTGCGGCGCCGGAGGTTTTCGCTCTGCTGCGCACTTCAAAAGCTCAGGACCCAAAATGTCTGCGGACATTCAGGCTTCAACACGAAGCACGAAGCAGCAGCACAGGAACCGCACAGTCCGCCCGCACACAGGGTCACACGAGAGGAAAACAAACAAAGTAAAGCGACTTACTTTTACCTCAAACCGTTACCGTCGCTCGTTGTTACTGTTTGGATCCAGACAGAGTCAGTAAAAGAAACGCGATCCTGCCGTTAACGGACATTTTATCATGTCAACAACACTGACAGGGGAACTCCCCGCCCTTTTACTTTCGGTTTCCTCCTCAAAACAAACTCAGAGAAATCAGACGCAGTGTGTGTGTGTGTGTGTGTGTGTGTGTGTTTGTGTGTGTGATCAATTGGTCTTTCCAAAACTTTCCTCTGTAAACAGATGTCTAACGTGTTGGGGAGCTGGGTGTTTTCCTGTAACTCATCCTCTCATCAGTTTACACGTGTTCACGTTGCTTATTGTGGTATTTGCGCGTCCACTGCATCTTTCGTGCCCTGGCCCTCTGGATTAACGTTAGGTAACGTTATCTGAATGCTGTGGCCCCTGCAGCCGTTCAGCCACCATCACTGCTTATCTGTTACCCCCACTGAAGCCAACAGCCACTGGCCAGTAAACTCACTGCTGTGATAAACCTTTCTCAAATGATTTTCCTATGACCATCACATAAGAAAAGCTTACGTGAGTCCAACTTTATAGAAGTGCAATAACTTTACAAATAAATAAACATAAGGTAAAGAAGCGAGCGTCTTAAAACAACAGCTGTCAGAGAATATAGGAGGCTGTGCAGCTGAGGCTCACACACTGTAAAGCAACAATCAAAGTGACAGAACATGCTTCAGTTTGTGTCTTTGTCCTTTAAAGAAACAAATAATCTTTAAAAGCAGCTTCGCTCACTGATGAGGAGAAGCCTTTGTTTCTGCTGTTTGCACTGCACCTTTAAACAGAACCACTGTGTGTGTTCCTGGTACTCTTTAAGAGTAGTATAAGCATCGTGCTGTAACACACAGCAGCCTCTCACTGTCAGGGTGGGTTCATTCATGCACATTATACCACCTCTGGACGCAGAGCTACACAGTATGTTTAGGTTTTCTTATGTTACTTTACTTTATGTCTTTCAGTACATTACGACACACATACTGACCGGTCATCTGAAAACAATGTGAACTACACAACAAGACAAACCCACAGAATCACCCAGAAACTTCCCAAATTCACTTACTACAAGAAAATGAAATGCTTCCAAAACTTAAGTTAAATCATAAATGAACAGTTACCTTTATAATCCTTTGACTCCTTCTGTGTTAGTTTGATATGAGAAGCTGTATCACTGTGGTCGCCTCTGTCACAGTTTAGATGAGAGGGCAGATAAAAACAGAAACATGGGCCTCAGCTGTAACTTCCTACTTTCTCTGAACCGTGGTCAAACTGATGGAACAGAGTGTTCCTGATGACATTAAAGCTGTTTGATGGACACAGTTATTTTACTCTCTGAAACTCACAGAGTTCACAATCATGTTTGCTGATGTCGTTTACATGAGAACATTGTAAAAATCTGTTTTAAAAACCTCAGAAACTGTACTTCAGAGAAACACTATAAAAAAAAGCTTGCTGCACTGGAGGAGCCTTTACTGCCAACACATTAAAGGATAAATCTGGGAATATTCTATATTCTGTCAACAAATCCTGAGAAAAGACCAAAACCAGGAGTGTGTCAGTCCATCTTTCCGTACTGTTAGACCCCTGAGTCGATCCAAACTTCAAAATGCTTCTTCAGAAAGTCCTCATCCAAATTGAGGATCTGAGGATCGAAGACCTTAGACACAGTTCGAAGAGTTTGAAATATTAATTTATTGTGAATTAAAACAAATAATGAAACATGGATCAATGACACTTCAGCACCATAGGAGTGAAAAACCAAGACAACAGCTTGCTGCTCTTCTGATGAAGCCATCAAATATCCCTTCCTTTCAACAGCTACAGGCACATTTATCAAAATGACATCAATCTGACATCAAAATACAGATTTCAAACATTTAAAACTCGGTTATTATTTTAAAATATTACCAAAGTTTCTCAACAAACATGGCTTCTGACGTCACAGAGTGCAGACTCTTTCTCTGCCTAGTCTCAATAAATTAGCTTCTTTCTCATAAATGTGGACACGACTATATTTTTTTGGCTTTAATACAGAATCGTGTCGTGCAGTCCCACCCCTGGATGCGTGTTTGCTGTGGTGTCGCCCTGTTATTGGACCCCGCCTGCCTGTGGAGGGGAGCTGTCGCTGTCGTCCTCCCAGGACGAGGAGGTGAATCCTGCAGGAGCTGAGATGGAGTGGGGGGCGGGGGTGTGGCCTAGGCCTTGGTACCGTCCACTGGAAGAAGGGGAGGAGGGCATCGATGTGGCTGCCGCTGCGACAGGGTCCTGGGAGGTCGCAGTGAGGAGGCCGGTGTGTTCGGTGTGTTCAGGTCGAGTTGCTGAGCCAAAATACATCTTGTTGGGGCGACCCAGAAAGGTACGACCTGATTTATATTTTTGAAATATAAAAGAATTGAACTGCAGTGTTAAGTTGAGTAATCAGAAAAAAAGAATGATCAGATTAACAAGATTATCAGTAAATATACTCACCAACATGGCGGACCTGCTCTGTGACATCGGCTCTAATATCTGAGAAATCCCACATGGCCAGAAAACTGTCGAAACATGACCCCTCCTCTGCTTCCTGGATGGAGGGAGGGACGGAAGAAAGAGGGTGGGAGAGGATGGACGAACAGGACTGCATTAATACATGGTGTCACAGACAGATAGATAGACATAGTGATGTGATGGACAAAGTGTTTACCTGTACGTAGGGCTTGTAGGTGAAGGTGTAGTGATGAGCAATGGCAGCCAGGAACATCTCAATGCAGATGATGAAGTCCTAGGATTTCAAAGTGAAAAGATCCAAAATAATTTACTGTTGTCTCAGAGGCTCCATTTTTGTCCTCTGGCTTTTGAAGACTTTCAGGGAGTCCTCTGTGCATGGAAAGTGAATACTTACTATAACATTACCAAAGTTTACCAAAACCAAGTGCTGCACTTGTAGCAGAGTATTTGTACGCTGTGGCGAAAATGGATGTAAATATCATCAAAGCAGAGGACCGGAAGTTCGTCTTTTTGTTCTCTGCTGTCAAGTTGAGAAACTTAAACTGTGAGTTCTCTTTTAGCGCCAACATCGCAGCTAAATATCAGCTGCTGCTGTTCACATGACTGCGAGGAAGCAATATGATTCGTTCGTAAATGTGTGTACCTGCAGTCCAGTGGCCACGGCCTCCACACTGTCCCAGTCCCAGGTGTGTTTGTCGGAGATCACGCCTACCTTCACCAGGAACGCGATTAAAACAGCCTGCCTGAAGAGAGAGAGAGGGGAGGGTGGGGTGAGTGCATCAGCACAGTTTACCTCCCTCCTCCCTCCCTCTCCCCTTCCCTCCATCCTCACCAGAAGGAGACGAAGACCACCAGTTTGACGCAGAGGAACTTGCCCACAGGCCTGATGGGAGTCAGCTCCTCTTTAAGAGCTCGATACAGCAACACCAGACAGTACATGGCAAACTGAAGAGAGACGGGAGTAAATTATGAACTCCTAATGTCAGACAGGAACGTGCGTGTCTGTGTGTGGGACGCGTCTTTACCAGCTGAGATATGTTGTTGATTATGACCAGGTAGGACCAGGCGTTTCTGAAGCTGAAGTTGGCTTCATCATAAACCCCGCACAGCTGACAGATGCTGGGGACAGAAGAGGAAACACCGAATTAGCCTTAACATTTCACAGGATGTCAGAAGACGAGTCAGCGTTTCCAGAATAGACGCAGTACTCGCAGCTTGCGTCTGCTCTCATTAGCAACATGCTGCTGACGCTATTCACGGCACCAAATCATCACTTTGCATCTACACACTGTTAAAGTGTGGCCAGTTTGTTCAAGCCAAACCCGGAGCCTGACCTTTGACCTTCAAAACACAGAAAGTATCCACGAGCTGGTCTGACTACAGTATGAACAGTGGTGTTGCCGTGGCTACCGCAAGTCACATATGAGAAAGTTTCAGTGGTGTCGCCATGGCTACAGGGAGAAAGCTTCGATGGTTTCCTCATGGTTGCAGTGAGAAACGTACAGCGCTATCACCGTGGTTACGGGTCTGACCACCGTGTACTGCAGAACTCCCAGCTTGCACCTGAACAGCAGCACCCTGGCAGAAAAAAAGAAAGGAGAACAATTTAAAGTCCACGTGTAGGTACGACATCCATCAGCCCATCGTACACTGTGACACCGGAGGTGCAGCTTACTCCCCCATGGGCCACGGCGGGCAGCAGCAGAGCGGGGGCAGGTGCGGCTGCTGCTGCTGCACCTCCAGCATCAGCACCAGGCTGGGGTACTGGTTACTGAGGAAGTTCAGCAGGAACACGAGGAAGTTGTAGATGACGTAGGCCTCATAGCACTCCCTGCACGTGTCCACGTAGATGGCCAGGCTGGGATATCGCAGAGCCAGCCACTGGGGGGCGCCAAGGCCATACAGGAGTCACAGGACAGAAAGAAGAGTGTGTTACTGAGGAGTGTGTTTCATCAGCGGTAAAGTGGACTGATCACTGTGTGTTAGTGTGTAAATGTGTGTGTGATAATGACTCACACTGTCCAAACTGTAGATCGGCACCATCCATAGTATCCTAGTGGAGAAAAGCCAGAGACGGAGAGTGTCAGGGTTGTGTGTCTGTGTGCGTCTGTCTCTGTGTATCATCCCCTCTGTTCTGAACGAGCAGTATATTATGCATCATTACCAAGTTACTGTGACTGTAGGCGTCTTCGGTGCAGCAGAAGCTGTGACTCATCTCTGTTTCCCTCCAAACGGTGGCTGATTATTTAACTCTTTCATTTTGTGTCATGAACTATTCAGAGCAATCTGAGGGACATTTCCTAATTATTACAGCTGTGGAAAGTCTGTGAAATTATGATCTGACCTGATGATCGGTTTCTGCAGCTCGGGCTGGGTGTAGTGCACCATGTGCTGCAGAATCCCCCACAGTGAAACTGGGATGGTCAGAAAAACGAACACGCCGGCGATGAACCAGGCTTTGCTGTGAGTCCCAACCTGCACAGAGAGAGAGAGACAGAAACAACAACTCAGCAACCTCTAACTCATCGGCAGTGATTTCTGACATATGAGGTCCAGACTTGATCAAAGGGGGCAGCTGGTCTGGGTGGGTGCAGATGAACCTTGTCTTTCTGCAGTTCCCAGATGCAGAGTGGCAGCACGGCCACCAGCAGGAGAGCGTAGAGGACCAGAACCAGCGGGCGGATCCACTTCCTCCACTCCGCACACGAGCACGGCATCACGGCTGCTTCACCCTCAGACTACAGGCACATCCTGAACCACAGGCCGGGGTGGGGGAGGGGCAGATACCAGGCAGTGAAGTAAGAAGGAAACAGGTGAGTGAGTGGAGGTGACAGGTGAGAGTCAGACCTGTCACCTAAAACACGAGTCCACACACACACACACACACACACACACACACACACACACACACAGGCATCTGTTAAACCTTAAAAATGACATAAACAAAAATATTTATCCTTAGTATCTCCACAGTTAATTAGCATAAAGTGCAGTGAGTGTTTCCATTGGCTAAAAGATTTTTTTAAAATTTACATTAAAATTAAAAAATTATTATTATTATTATTATTATTTTAAATGGAGGCTTTGAGGAAGTGAAACATTTCCAATGAGATTAACGCTGAATAAATACTGACGGACAGAAGAGATGCTGAAGCTGAAGACGCTTGGCCTGTTTTCCTCCTCGGTCCCGCTCCTGTTACCAGGCAACGCATCTCTCCTCCGCCCGACCACGGCTCGGCTGATCAGCCGGATCGATCACCCGATCGATCCGGTAACCCGTCACAAAAGCCGACCGTTCTTCAGGCGGAACAGGGAGGAGGCGGCTGTCCGCGTTTTGCCTCCCCGTTTCCCGTGTTTACGCGCCCGCGTCACCTGGAGGAATCTGGACCTCCTCGCTTACCGTCAGTCACGTGTTCGGCAGCACAGACGCACAAACAGGCGATGAACAGTGACGTCTCAGAAATATTTTTTAATTGTTCGTATTTTTCACATTTAATTTTTTTCAGCTGTCACAGTTCAGAATACGACAAAATAACACAACTGACTGATGCAGTTATTTCTTTAAACTCCACAAATAAGAGAAAAGTTTGACTCAGCTGATCAGAGAAATAACATCAATCATCCTGCAGAGGAGCCCTGGTGGATTTTAACCGGAGGAGGTAAAGATACTTCTACACCTTCATCAGTTTACCCACAGTGCATTGCAGCCACTACAGCCACGGTCATGCCACGATAAAAGCAAACACACACATGTAAATCAAAACTGGTCTTTAAAGCTCTGAGAATGTAGCTTTATTGATAAATGCATGACCCAGGAAACACAGCATTCACTAATAATTCATAATAATTATTCATTAAGTCATGGTGGCGTTGAAAAGACATGTTAACAAACACTGACAGATTTCAGTGGCAGCTGCTGTGGACATTCCTGATGCACAGAGGACGAATGCTGTGTCCACCACCAAGCTTCGTATTGCTGGGTGTAATGGACACAACAAGCCTCTGGGGGGTGCTAGTGCGTTTTTAAACTCCAGACACGTTTTCTTCCTGGGCAGGTAGAGTTGCGTGGGAGTATTTTAAATATACAACACAATAATAAATACACCACGCGGTCAAAAGTAAGTGGACGTGAACATTCCGACAGCCTCCACCAGTCAAACAGAAGCAGCCTCAGACCAAAGCCTGCGAGAAAGCACGTGAACACAGCTGTCCACATACTTCTGTCCGCATAGTGTATAACATGTCACCATACAATTATTAGTTTGTAATAAAATATAATTTTTAGAGCTGAATAAATATGTTACAAAAAGGTTAAAACTACACATTAGTGTACTGATATAGTCCTTTGTATAAACAGAGTCACACAGCAGTGTGTGTCTCAATGCAGTGTTGTGTGGTCGTTGTCATGGCGTTGTGTTGCAGATGAAGATGCGGACACTCTCGCTCTCTCAGTGCTCAGTGTGCTTGTACTGCAGACTCGTCCCATGGTTGAGAGGCAGCATACTGTTAGAGAAAGAGCCAGAATAACACCAGCAACACAGACAGGACTATGGAGGGGGGGGGAGAGAGAGAGAGAGAGAGAGAGACGGTGGGTGAGGATTAAAGGGGGACTCCAGCGATTTAATATTTCACCTCAATGAAGTTGGGAACTCAAAAGAGACAGAAGTTTAAAAAAGAATTGTTAAACTCTAAACAGCAAACACTGAGACATCCTGAACTGTGTTCCCCTGCGTGGCAGAACTCCTACATTTCCCATAATGCAACTCTGTGGCATCTTTTCATGAGAAACTCTTGTGTATACATCCACCTCCTCATCTTTCAAACTCCGCGGCTCCGGTTTGTAATGTAGGTTTTGATCAAATATGGAATCGTGAAATCCTGAAGGCGAACTTTGCCTGTGCGCTTTACTTCTGAGCTAAGTGTTGCGTGCGTGCAGGGCTTACTGGTTGTAATGGTTTGTTTAGGGCGACCTGTTGTGTGAAACATCTGCTTTGTGGGAATCGAGTCATCACAGCGCGCACGTAAAGCTTATTTTAAGTTTAAAAGTCCCTGTAGATGATGGCTGGATGATTCGGAGATCAGTGCTCACATCCAGCCCAACTGTGTAAAACGGTGGAGTGCCCCTTTAAACCACTGTCTCTGCTCATTTCCCACAAGTCCTTTATCCAAGGTCTCTGTCCTCAAGATACTTGCAATCCCAGAATAGATGATAGCGTCTTTCAGTCTCTATCTCCCTCTCTCTCTCTCACTCTTATCTTATGTAGTGTATGTCTCACGCCCTCTGACCCTGTGACCTCGCTGTGATGTCACGCTGACTCGGGGAAAAGCAGATTCACAGCTGTTTGGTTCATTCACCATCATCACCACAACACGCTCGACCACGAAGCACGGCGGCGTTTGGTTTTTACCTTGAAGCAGTTTTTGAACTTCTTGGAGACGGAGTAGAGGATTATGGGATTGATGCAGGAATTGATGGTGGCCATGTTGATACTGATGTAGTCTAGCACCAACAGGAAACTACAACCACAGAAGAAGAACACAGAACATGAGCTGCATTCACAACAACCACAACGTTTTTAATGACGATGATTTTTCCTTTTTTTTTTGTGAACATGTTTCTACACCTACTTTAATAAGTCGCAGCGATGTGCATCATGGGGTTTGTAGGTGGTCCACTTCAGCAGGCGGCTCAGATGCAGCGGAAACCAGCACAGAGCAAAGATCAGCACCAGGCAGAACACAGACTTTGCTACTTCTCTGCGCTGTAGAGAGACATTTACCTTTGTCAGGCACGTCGAGATAAATCGAATGCAGCAGTACAAACCGTTTTAGGGAGGTAGTAATATCATGGGTGTTTGTGCTGCTGTTGAACCGTCTTGCGTTACATGGACACGTGCTTCTATTATTTCATCCACAGACTACATTAGTTTCAGCTGGGTGTTCCTAATAAACTGCCAAATGTGTGTACACATGAGATGTGTGTACGTCTGTGTGTGCACACGCCTGTTTCAGGTGTTTGCTCAGTGAGATCCTCAGACTTCCTTTCTGGTGTGTGAGCATCTTGCAGGTCATCAGGCCGTAGAAAACAGCAGAGCAGACCAGAGGAACGCAGAAGTAGAAGCCAAACAGCCACCAGTCCTTCGCATCCTGGTAGAACTGGGACACACAGAGACACACGCGTCACGACACAGACTTTCCTCCTGAGACGAACATTTAGGAGCAAAGACAAATCGCATTAAGTCTCTTTGGAGGCTTTTTGAACCCACTTAGAACGTAGACTGTGGTTTAGGACCAGACTTTGGAGGCTCCTCAGGGGCCTCATTCACTTCTTGTGAAATTCTAAAATCATCATTATTGGGCGCGAGCTTCAGTCGGCTGTTAAAATGACAGCAGGTCAGCTGACCCAGGTTCAGCTTCGAGTGTCTGGGCTCAGTTTGTTTGTTTCAGTCACGATCTGGAGACACAAACAGGAAATGAAGTTCTAAACTGTCCGCGTTAAAGAGACCTCGCCCTGAAACACAACAAATATGTCCTGGAAATGGACGAGAGCGTCCACTCGTCTCCCCACACAGACCATTCAACATCCAGATGAACCCGGGTCTAACCCTCCGCCCCGGTTCATCCCTTTATCTGAGCCAGTAAAATATGTTACTCAACAAGTTGAATTCAACTTTTTTAGAGAATTTTATTTTTTACATAAATAAAAAGAGAATGTGATGATGTTGAAATGGTAACTGCACATTTCTCTGTAGTTTTCTCTCTGTAATCAGAAGGAGCTCTCTGACTGTCATCTCCTTCCTCTTTAAATGTTTCCTTAGCATAGCATCAAAACACACACACACACACTCACCCTCATGAAAGGCGTGTTGGGCTGCAGCATGCAGGTCGTCATGTTCATGTTCTTGTAGTTGAAGGTGACCATGTTGAAGCCGACGGCCTCCGGCACAGCCAGCACTATGGACAGCATCCAGATCACCACTATCTCCACCGCCGTTACCGTGGGAACACCTTTGCCCTGTATACGAGACCAGGATGCCACCGCACGATACCTGGGTACAAGGTGTGACAGTTTCACAAATCTACTGTATGTAAAAAAAAAAAAAAGATTTATTCTTTCAGGATAAAACATGAATGTGTTTGTTATGCTGAACTGTCAGTTTATTGAAGTTTGGTCCTCACTTCTCGACTCGGTTTTAGGTTTAAGGATCCGTTGGCGAATGTTGTGGTGTGGTGGTGAATGTTACCTGTCCACGCTCAGAGCGCACAGGTTGAGGACGGTGATGCCGACGGAAGCTTTCTGCAGGAAGGGGAAGAGTTTGCAGAGGAACAGCCCGAACGAGCTGTCGGCAAACGGCCACCTCATCACCAGGAGCTGCGCGCGCACACACACACACACACACACATCCACATTAACATATTAACAGGATATCACAGGGTCAGTGTGTGTGTGTGGTGTGTTATCTCAGTTTGTGGGGTATTTTAGTGCTGCTATCAGTGTGACACTCAACCTCCCGCCTGAGATACACAACACACACACAGATACTGGGGGAAGCTGTTTTTCATTCAGGTCCTGCTGAGAGGTGAAACTACAGGAAGTGGAGCTGCTTATTGATTATTGTGTCATTATTTACATTTTCTTTGCAGCTTAACTTCATTCAGGCAAATGTTTTCACCACTGAAAGATTAAATATCACAAAAAAAGAAGGTGTGCTGTGAGAAACTAATACTTGTAGACATCCACATGAATGGGGAAGAATATAATTGTGCTGTACCTTGTAGACGTGGATAGGTATGTCGATGGAGATGTATATCAGGTCTCCCAGGGCCAGGCTGGCTATGAGAGCATTGGGCCTGTTCCTCATGCTTTTATTTTGGTAGATAATCCTCAGCAGGGTGGCATTTCCGATGATGCCCACAGCAAAGATCACGCAGGACACCACCGTGTTGATGTACTTAAAGGCTGTTTTTATTGACGTGTCTCGGTGACAGTTTGGGGGCAATGCTGTGCGAGTGTGAGCTGCCCGAGATGAGTTGGAGGAAGACGGGGGCTTGTTCGCAGTCACTTGCACCACATGTGGCTTTCGGTCTGAGGCCTGGATAAGACGGTCCACTCCAGGTCCAAGAGGTGGGTCGGTGCTGTGGAAATCAGGCAGGTCCGCCATCATCTGATCTGATAGGGCTGGCTCAGATGAGAAGTTACTGTGGCAACCAACTGGAGCTACAAACGCCAAACACCAGACGACCAGCAGCACAGGAAACATCCCAGGTATGAGTGAAGACCTGGAACCCGACCTGGGTCCCATTATAGAACCCTTTCCCTGCTTGCTGTGACTCCTGAACCAACTCCCGAGCGTTCCTGTGACAGACTTTGTAACTTCAGAACTGATCTGTCTGTGATTGTAGAACCTGGTTTAGATCCGACATTTACCACAGAACCTGTTCTGATTCCTAACACCCCACAACTGTAATTTCAGAATCAGTGCTGAAGTAAGTTTTTGAGGGTCTAGATGTTCTCAAGGCTGAAGTCAGAGCAGAGAAGGTGTCAGGGATGAAGCTGGGTGATTCTGGATGAAATGAAAACAAAACAGGAGGTTGGTTTGAAAGCACAGCTCTGCAGAATGAGAAAAGTTATTTCCTTAGACTCTTAGTTCAGATCTGAGATTTCTCAAAGAGCTGGGGTTTGTAGCTTAAGTGTTTTTCTTTTTGAAGTAGCAGGAAAAAAAATGTTAGAAATCTCACCTGTTTGTGTTTTTTAGTCTCCGTCTGTGATTGGTGGTTAAATTTAATTAAATTAAATCCAGACTCTTCAGCGTAAATAAGAGGAGGAGAAGAAGAGTGAGCTCTGCTCGGTCCAGACAGAACTGAAGAAGTCTGAGTGACGGAGCTCGGTTTTACTCTCTCTCTCTCTCTCTCTCTCTCTCTCTCTCTCTCTCTCTGATAGCCATGAATACTCGCACGCCCCCACCCCACGGTCTCTTCCCCCTCCTCACTTTTTTCTCTTCATTTCCTCTTCATCCTTCGTCAGCTGTTGCTTCACATTTTTTCTCATCTTTCATTCCTGCTCCCTTTAAGTTAAAATAATAAAACTTGTAAGAAACAAGTTTACACAGTTCTTTATTCTCCATTTGTTTATCTTTGTGCTTACTGTAACAAACAACACACACACACACTGTAATTGAAACCAATCCAGTTTTAACCCAATTTTCCCACTTAAGAGTTTGTTGATAAAACACTGTTGTGGAAATTGAGGCAGTAAAATTTATTGCTGTGTTTGAACGACAAATTTTACTTTATTGGTGCGTTTGAACACGAGCGACGCTCGAGTCGGTTTATTACACCAGGAGTTTAATGTTCATCTCTGAGGCCGTTCTCCTGACTTTATTCCAAACTCTTCCACCATCTCAGCCAAAATGAGAAACATGAACATGAGCCAAATACTCGAAAACAATATCTGAACATTTACAGGGGTTAAGTTAAAAGATCCATTAAACTGTTATTGACTGAGATGTTATTAAAACTTTTTATGCCACTTGGCGAAACAAGCACTGATTTCACCTTTTAAAGCAAGACAGCGTAACGTGATTTCTGTTTTGGGAAATGACTGAAATTCTTCTCCGAGATGCTCGATTGCTTCGTTTTCTGGGATGATCCTGGAGGTTTCTCCCCGCTGTCCATGATCTGCTGTGACGCAACAGAGGTTTAAACATCTGTCAGTGACACGCAACCTGTGTTAGTCCTGAACATGACACTTTCCTGACAACAACACGTGCAGTGCGTGTTGTGTTTACACATCTGTATCGTGTGTATTAGTCTGAATCAGCCTACAGACGTTCATCCAGCCTTTCTCTTCTATGTCTGTGTATCTGGAGGCAGCCGTGACCTCTGACCTTCTCTCAGACTGACTTCAGTTTAAATCAGTCTGACCTTTTACCACAGAAAGTTCAGATTCACTCAACGTCAGAGCTAAATTTGGTTTTACAAAGAAGTCTGCGTCACTGAGTGTGTGTGTGTGTGTGTGTGTGTGTGTGTGTGTGTGCGTGTGTGTTGTTTGTTACAGTAAACACAGAGATAAACAAATGGAGATTGTACGTGACTTGAACCATGCAGCCACACAATGAGATCTCTCCCACACACACACACACACACATGAACAGACACACAACATCCAACCACACACACAAGGCTCAGAGCCCTTGAGCAAGGCATTAGTAGACGGCTTTACAGCCTTTGTTTACATCTGTTTATCTTCTCCTTTATTATCAGTGTGTGGAGTATTTCATGCCCTGTTACCACCACATCACATCACATCACATCGTGTCTGCTGCAATATCAGAAATCTCGACATGTGTAAAGCAACAAGTAACAAAAGAGAAGGCAAAATGTATTTTGCTAATTAGATTTGGCTTAGTTCACTATTTCCTGACTTTACAGCTGAGATGAAAAATGTTTATTGTAACTGTAAAAACTGTTTGTTAAAGGTTTTTATTTGAAGTGGAAACACACAGTCGTTGGTGTCAGACCACCGACTTTGTGAACAACAGTTTATGTAAAAAAAAAAAAAGGTTTAATTCTCACTTTTCTCTTCTAAAGCAGTGCTGGTTAATGAACAAATTACACTTGGAGCTTAATTAGAACGAGAAGAACAAACGAGCCAAATCCAAAGAGTCTCATCTGTCAGCAAATCAGACCCAGAGACTGTGAACACGCGACAGAGAGAAGCAGGAAACAGCCTCTGTGTCTCAGCTGCTGCCGATTTCCACCCTGAACGTGAAACTTTATGAGGAACTCTTTGAAGAAACGACACACATCCACCACCACAGAGCGAGTATGACAGAGTTTCCATCCCAGCTGTGGTGAGATGGAAAAGTTTTACATCCAGCATCTGAAAAAAGCGTGTTTGGTTTTTACCCTGACAGGAAATTGTCTGTTATTCCTTATATAATTCTTTTTCTGTAACATACAGCTTATGTATCACTGATTTGATGTCTCTGTCCTTTTAATATTATCTTTGATTTAAAGAAAATTGAAACTGAAATTTAAAAGGACATAACAGGATTGAGAGGAAAGATGTGTAGAACAAAGAGAAACTGATTTGTGAGAAGCTTCGAGGTTCTCAACATCAAAGCTGCAGCTGCATCATAAAGCAGGAGCTTCAGAAACATGCAACATGTAAACATAACAGCAGAAACTACACATGTTACAGTAACATGTAAAAAGACGGACAGCTGTTGAAAACCAGAGGAGCCTCAGGTGTGTATGTGAAGCAGGTAATCAGGTGCTCTGTACATCACGGTGCCTCTGAGGTTTACTTATTTCTGAATGGACCCGGGAAGCGGGCACGAGCTCAGCCATTCGTCCGTGCGTTGTCACGCGGGCCGCCCTGCCCCGCGTTGCCACGGTGACGGTCGGCGTTTTAGAGGCGAAGTTCCGGTTTCAGCTGCCCTAAGTTCACGGTCTGTTTTCGGCTTTAAACTGAACTTAGCGTCATGAGGATGAAACCACGAACTTAAATACGAGTTTTACTAAAACAACAACGTTTGTGAAGTGAAGTTTGAGACGGTGAAGTTCGCACAGGGTGAGTTTTACCGGTAAAAAGCTTCACTTTAACCAAGCTAGCTCAGTGTCTGGGTGAAGGACAGAGACAGGAAGGTAACCTGCTTTAGTCAGGACCTCTGACCAATGCTGTGTCATGGTCCACTTACTGTTATTTTCCCGAGCTTTCAATCACCTGTCAACAGAGTTTGAGAACACCATTAAATAATTCAGCATTTCAGTGTCTCTGAAATTAAAGCAAAGAACAAATAAACCTTTAACTCATCCAGCAGCTGAACACGCTCCTGACGTTCTTTCTACAATGGAAACCACGTGTTTTCCTTTGCTTTCCTCAGCTCCATGGGGTTTAGGTCTGGAGACTGTGCTGGTCTTCATCACGTGAAGATGAACCTGCCTGGGCTCTAAATAATGACTGTTCACAGGTACAGAGAGAGTTTGTCTGCTGGCTGCTCGTCTTCATGGCCTCTGTCTCCTTTAGTTTGATCGACAAGGTGAAGATGAACTCTGCTGTAACACGGCGGCGCTCCGGGCCGTTTCTACCGGACATCACCACCAACAGCGTCAGGCGGAGGAGAAGCTCCCAGAACAGGTGTGTTTCAAAAGAGACCACACAAACAAGAAGTGAGAGAAGTGGAAAAGCATTTGTACTGTGTGTGTGTGTGGTCTGCAGGACGAGGCAGGAGCAGGAGTCCCTACAAGCGAGATCAGTGTCCAATAAATGGGCTCAGATCTTCTCCGAGGAAGAAATCGCACAGTGAGTCCAGTCTCCACGGTAACCAGCTGGACAAACAAATTCAGGTTTATTTTTCCAAGAGCTGTTGTTGTTTACCAGCCGCTGTGAGGATGCAAGCGTAGAGCTTTGCCCCAGAGTCGTGAGGTTTTTCACTCGTCCTCTCACTTTCTCCAGGTTCAGAAACAGCGTGAAACAGAACATCTGTGTGCAGATGCTTCAGGAGGGCTACCACAGGTGTGTGTTCTGCTCCTGTGACGGAGACACGCTGATTTATGGGAACTTCAGTCAGAATATCTACGCTTTGATTGGCTGTTGGCTTATATAAACACACACAATAATTTATTCTCTCATTCTTCTCCCCTCTCTCTTCCCCGTCTCCCTCTCAGGTCGTTCTCTGAGCTCTCCTCTCTGCTGCAGTCTGAGCGAGACCGGAGGGCGGCGGCTGAACCTGGTTCAGCTCTCAGGCTTCAGACTCCACTGGAGGAACAGCAGGATAAGCTGGAGACCATGAGGCAGCACCTGAGCCGGGCCGAGCAGGCTGAAAGGATCGGTACGCACACACACACCTGCACATGCAACTTAATTTAATAAATATGCACAAAATAAAAGTTTGGAGTTTTGTTACTCAGCTTGGAAGATAGAAAGACGTTCATTGGGGCTAGCGGGTTTTCCCTCACAGTGTTTCCCTGTGTGTGTGTGTAGGTTCGTGGTCGGTGGTGTGTGAGCACCGTCTGGTTTTGGGTCAGTACTTCTCAGCTCCCGAAGATCTGTTGCTGAGTTTGTACTTCTACCACAGCTGTGCAGACAGAGAGCAAGGGGGACGCTCGAGACCAGCTACCGAGGCCCGGGCCTGCATGGCTGAGCTCTACCTGCAGCAAGGTGGACAGCACACGCACACACGCACACACACACACACACACACACACACACACACACACACACACACACACTGAATCAGAAAGATCGTCTCGGCCCTGCAGGAGACCCGGAGGAGGCGAGGCACCAGGCAGAGCTGTGTGTAAAGCAGGCTGAGGACGGCGGCTGGCTGGACTCGACCGGTCGGCCCCTGAGGCTCCGGGGCCGTCAGGTACTGTGGAGGATCTACAACCAGCTAGCTGAAGTTTCACTGGACGCGGCAAACTACAGCGAGGCTCTGGAGCTGCTCCACAAGGGCTACAGAATGGCCACGGAGTGTAGGTGTCCTCAGCCAGCCTGTGTCTGAATGCATACATGTTGAAACACAGTAGGTGGTGTGTGTGAGAGTTTGTGTTGGGACAAACGAGGCTGACTTATGACTTTTGTATGTTTCAGCTGAAGATAAACAGATTGAAGGGGAGGCCGCCTATCGACTGGGACTGGCCTGTCAGCGCGCAGGAGACCATGACACAGCCAAAAAGGTAAGAAGGTACCTGAGTGTGAGATCGGCCTCAGGAGTTAAAATCAAGCTGCCACAAATCTCAACGCCACAAATCACAAATGTGTAGTTTGACTTTTAAAAAGACTCAGTGATTTTCCAAAGTCAGCTGCTCGCTGTAGCTTTTATCAAACAAACGGGAGGAAATGATGCTTTTGTTGGGGACAGTTTTCAGATTAATTCACTTTTGGTGCTGTAGTGAGCTCTAAGGCTCGTAAAATAAAAATATATTAAAAGGAATGTGATCATTATTTTTGTGTGTAGTAACAAAACTGTGTGTGTCCAGTTATTCAACACTTGCATGCAGATTTGCGGCACACTGCAGGACGCTGATGGACTGGGAAAGGCCTACAAGGCTATGGCCAAGTCCATAGAGAGGTAAACACACACAGTCCTCACTGCACGTCCCCTTGCACATGATGAACACTTATCTGTGCCTACCTGCCAGTGTCAGTACAGATGTTTAATGTGTGTGTGTGTGTGTGTGTCTGTGACAGTGAGGGAAACATAGATGAGACAATCCAGTGTCTGCAGAAGTTAGTCGACATCATGCGAAGCAACGGACTGCAACCCAAGATGGCGGAAAGCTGCCTGTGTCTGGGCAATATCTACTTCACCACGGTATCACACACAGACACACACACACACACACACACACACACACACACACACACACACGCAAACGTTTTTTGTGTTTTCCTCTATGAAAATAACATCTTGTTTTAAGTGATTAATAGCTTCTTAAGCACTTTATCAAACACATTAAAAATTTCATTCATTCATTGCATTAGAATTTATGAACCTCAGGTTATTTCTAACAATGAAACCTTTGTTCTTTTCACTGGATGTTGAACTGCAGCTCCCTCCCTCCCTCTCTCCCTCCCTCCTCTCTCTCTCTCTCTCTCTCTCTCTGTAGGCTCAGTACAGAAGAGCGTGCGAATGCTTCCTTCAGAGTTATGACGTCGCCTGTAACATAGGAAACATGGCTCTGCTGCAGAAAGCACAGGTACACTCAGACTGTTCCGCCGTCTCACTACAGGCTCCATTACATACTAACACCTGTGCCTCTGTCCGGCTCTGCCTCTGTCAGGTGTCGGTGGGCAGTGCTCGTGCTCACTCCCTGATCAGAACATACGCTGCTGACGTGGAGTCGGCCTCGCCCACGGCCCTGCAACGACTCATGACCTGGAAAAACACCAGAGGGCATCAGCATCTCAGCCTGGACTCGACAGATCCGGCAGCCTGGTACTAACTCATTAGAGAGTGAGACTGGTGAATACAAGTAAAACCAGTACACTGTCATTTATTTCTTCAGACAGACACTTTGGTGTAGAGAATGTAGATAAACGCACAGAGTTTAATACGTTGCAACTGTAGCTGCTTGATATATTTTATGCATCACACACTGTAAATTTATTAGAGAAGTTCCTCAGTCCCCAGCAGGAACCCTGTGATCACACAGTCAGCTGTATCAACCAAAACATCCTGTGAATGCAACACTCCACGACGTGGAAGTATGACAGACTTTATCCCGAGCACATGAACGCACCTGATGGTTTCCAAATCATCTGACGTCCAGTTTGAGAGCGATCTGTGCACCAGATCACAGCTCGTGTCAAAATGGTTTAAAATAAAATGTGATTTATGATCTCACTGTTGGTGCATGTGGATTTTATTTTTTTATACATATTTTGCATACATTTTGCCTGAATAACACTAATGCCAGTGAAATAAAAATGTACTGAATCATTAGAAGGAAACTGGTACAATTTTATTGGTATATGTAGTTTTTATAAAAATTATAAAAACATTAGAGGCGTTAATCTTTTTGTACCATCAAACTCTACAGAGCTACATTGGGAAAGTTTTATCTTCCATAATAAAAATAACGAGCAAACACTGTTTTAATATTCTTTTAATTCGCTAATAACTATTTCATTTTTAATTGTGTGAGCACATTTTATTTATGGACTGTTACGTTTTGACCTGTGTTACGGTAATCAAAAATCTGCTGCGCCTGTCTTTCCGTCTTTACGGCCTTGCTGAGGCCCATGTGTCCGGAAAAAGGCTCCGGTTGTTCTGCTTGTGTTTTGTGACAGAAAAGCGTCCGGAGGAGAAGCAGAGGAGTTGTAAAACTTGGGTCCGGCTGGTGTGACGGGGGGCCCGGCGGGGTGATCTGTTGAACCCCGGGGGCTGAAACATGGGCCTTCTGGCGCGGATACGGAAGGAATGGTTCATCATCGGGATAGTGCTGGTCATTTTATCGGCCAAACTGCAGCCCAGCGTCGGCGTCAGGGGAGGTGAGTGGGTCGGAGTTTGGGAACCGCTCAGTCTTGGAGTTGACCATAGTTTTGAAAAATATCTGTCTGTGGATGAAACTGTCTAACAAACAGCAGGACCCTGTTACAGTAACCAGCAGAGTTACAGAGGCTACTTTGGGGATTTTGGTACCAGGCCTGGAAAGAGTTTCCCATCTTTATCTTAACTTTTTGCTCATGGTCTCACAGTATCTCGTAGGAAAAGACTTTAGGTCTTAAATTAACAGTTGTGAGTCTCTAAAATAATCGGCATGGGAGTGGTTTTCTAAGTGGCATTTTACTTTGAACAAAATCCCAACTTTTAGAATTTGGATAACTGTTTCTCTCGTCGCGTCAGGGACGACGGACTGTGGGAACTGCAAGAAAACTGATCCACAAGTTGTGATTTCTGCTTAAATACGGATTACCTCGTATACATTAGTAATGCCGAAATAAAGTTGGAATCTTAATGATTGTGGTAATGTATAAATTGATGGCATAGTTAATGAGTATGTCCGTGCAAAATCACGACCACTGTAAATTTCAGGGTTTTCTAAACGGAAAATGATTATTAATGACAGAAGAGAGAGACGCATTGGAACTTGTTGACTCTACCTCACAGTGGTTCCTGTGTGTGTGTGTGTGTGTGTGTGTGTGTGTGTTTCCTACCTGGCACTGGAATGACACGTTGCATTCAGCAGCAGTCATGTCAACACACCCCTCTGCTGGATGTCACCTAACAACTCCGCGATCCCGTGTGCGCGGGCACGATGAAGTTGTCTTACTGCCTCACATCGTGTGCGCCTGTTTACTCCTGATAAAACTTGGCAGTGGGTTTTGTCAGGTGTGACTTACCTGAGGGGGCCTCTGTGGCACCTGCCTGTTTGGGGAGAAGGGAAAAGCTTCACAGTAAATTCACTGAGGAAAACTGAGACAGTCACTTAACTGATAAGCGACACTCAGTCACACTTTCACATCTTATCCTGGAGATTAGATAAGCTCCTGTGCTGCCACTGTAAGGGCGCTGCCTTCAGGTGCTGCTTGTAAACTCCGGCCGTTGCAGCCAAGTGCTTCTTCAATTTGCTTTCTGTTCTAAATCAGATCCACAGTCAATCGTCATCACAGAGACAGAAAAACTAAATGATTACAAAAGCAGGTTTTGAATTTTCAACATTATTATTATTTATTTTTTATCTATACTATCACATTGTGATGAAATTCAGATTTTATAATAATTTACATCATTACACAAATAGCACTGTTGCATACTTTAATCCATGTTCAATAACAAACAGTGTTTTCTTTTCTGCTGTCTGTCCCTCAGGTCCACTGAAACCAGAGATCACCGTAGCCTACGTTGCCGTCTCGCTCATTTTCTTCAACAGTGGCCTGTCGCTGAAAACAGAGGTAAGAAGTCTGATCCTCTCTGTGCCACCTGACCCCACTGATGTGTTCAGGTGATGTTTGGAAATGATTCCTGTGAGTAATAAAAGTCTGATCTCTGCAGGAGTTGACCAGCGCGTTGCTTCACGTCCGCCTCCACCTCTTCGTTCAGTCCTTCACGCTGATCTTCTTCCCGCTGGCCGTCTGGCTGCTGCTCAGAGTGCTCGCACTCACCGCCATCGATCAATGGCTGCTCAGAGGGTAGGAGGAGTGTGTGTGTGTGTGTGAATGCCATCCTTTATTCAAGTCCTTACCTCACTGTACCTGAAGGGTGAGTTATGTAAGATGAAAGACCCACATTCAGCACTGCTACAGGCAGTGCTCTGTGTGTGTGTGTCCCCTTAGAATCCAAACCGTCCATGTAATGACAGAAAAGAGACAAACTGATCTGAAATAACCGTGTTGTCCTGAAAGCAGCCTTTCAGGGTCTTGGTGTAGTGACTCTCCACGCCACACGGGGGCGCACTGAAATCAGAGATTAATTCTGAGATGCCACCATCACTGATCCAGGTCCACCATCAGTGAGGATGTTCGTATTCCTCCCTCAGTGTCTGTTGTTGTTGTTTTCATTTGTTATGGTCCATGACACCATCATGACCGCCTCCGTCCTCGCATCTCTTCCTCACATCTTTATCTCCTCATCCTCACTTCCTGCTCGAGAGTCATGTGACCAGTTTTTATTTGTTCTAGTTTGTTAAAACTTGCACCTGCTGCTTAATGAACATCTTTACGTGGCTGCGCGTTGAGTCGGCTTTTCTTCTTCTTCTTCTTTCTTTTTCATCCTCCTCTCCATCCTGCTGTTGTGGTTTCCTAGGTTACAGACGGTGAGCTGCATGCCCCCTCCAGTCTCCTCCGCTGTTATTCTCACCAAGGCTGTCGGAGGCAACGAGGTAACACGCTCACATGTCAGCAGGTTATTGTCCTGCAGTGTTTGACGAATGGTGTAATATTGAAAAGTGATAAGCATGTTGGCATGTTGTTGTCATGGTGACTGTGTGTGTGTGTGTGTGTGTGTGTGCTTACAGGCTGCTGCCATCTTCAACTCAGCGTTTGGAAGCTTCTTGGTAAGATGTTGGTTTGATTTGTAGCTTTGGTTTTAGGGCTAAGGTTAGTGTTGGTGTAATGTTAGGTTGGTTATGGTTATGGTTATGGTTAGCAGGTTAACAGGAGTGTGAGCTCTGCGGGGAGTCGAAGCTGTAATCGTGTCTTTCTCTTCTTCAGGGAATCATAGTGACGCCGCTGCTGCTGCTGCTGTTTGTGAGTCTGAAAACTCTGTGGCACCGCGCTCACCTGTACTCTTCACCTGCATTAAAGTCCATTAACAGCATTATAAACTTCATTATACTCCATTACATTATTATCCACCGGTTAAGTTAATCAGCAATGAAAATCCGATATAACTCGTTTTAATCGGTGTCACGGTTTTTCCTCCTCCAGCTCGGCTCTTCATCCTCCGTTCCCTTCTCCTCCATCTTCTCTCAGCTCTTCATGACCGTGGTGGTGCCTCTGATCCTGGGTCAGGTAGGAATGTGTGTGTGTGTGTGTGTGTGTTATACAGAGAAAGTTAGATGATGTCTGAATGTTGTACAAAGGAACTGTGGTGTGTGTGTGTGTGTGTGTGCGCGCACAGGTGTGTCGAGGTTTCCTCAGGGAGTTTCTCGAGCGGAGGAAGCCTCCGTTCGGCGCCGTCAGCAGCGCCGTCCTCCTCATGATCATCTACACCACCTTCTGTGACACCTTCAGTAACCCCAACATCGAGCTGGATCCCACCAGCCTGCTGCTGGTCGTCCTCATCAGTCAGTACAATCTGTCTGTGTGTGTGTGTGTGTGTGTGTGTGTTTGAGTCACAACAACTTCCTGTGGGAAAACAAAATTACAAAATTGGATTTTGTGAGTCTGTGTAGTGTCAGTTCACGGTGGGTGTCGGGTCGATGCTGTCAGAGTTTCTTCTGGATAAAGAAGTAAAAGTCCTTCACTCTCTCTTGTTCTCTGCAGTTTTCTCCATCCAGCTCAGCTTCATGCTGCTCACGTTTGCCTTTTCTACCAGGTGAGTCTCCTCCTTCCATCTGTCAAGCTTTCACAGCCTTCACCTTTTTTTTTTAAGATTTTCCGTTTTGTATAAAAAGACAAAGACAAGCACATATGTGTAGTGTGTAAAGTTTATACTCAGTAATGAGTCAGAGGTCAGAGGTCACAGCTTCCAGGAAACCAGGGTCTGAGGAGAGAGAAGCTTTAACGTGTTGGTCTCTGCAGGTCGGGCTCGGGATTCAGCCCTGCAGACACCGTCGCCATCGTGTTCTGCTCCACACACAAGTCACTGACTCTGGGTAGGTACACACACACACACACACACACACACACACACACACACACACACACACACACAGATTTTGTGTGCTGGATAATGTCAGTGTGAAGCTGAAATGACAGAAATGTGAACAGAAACAGAACGTGTTGCTCCTCAGCCACAGGATCGTCTTTAAAAGATCATCTGTCCTGTTTGAATGTGCAGCGTGATGAGAGACTAACACACAAACTCTCAGCCTCTTTATTATTTTGGGGAATTTGAAGCTTTAAACTTCTAAAATTTAGAAATAACTTTTAAAGACAGAATTGAATGAAAATGTCATTTAACTGGTGAAAGACCAATTAAAATGTGTCAAAATAATAAACGACTGAATATATGAATACGTTTTTTTTATGACTAGTAAAAATAAAGTTTGAGAACATGTTGATGTTGTATGCGGTGAATTTAATGAGCTCAGAATTTCCACAGAGACACTTCATCCTGGATGAAGGCAGGAAGAAATATGGAATATGAAGTTAGAGAGCAGAGAGATGTCACGTTGGTTTACATGAAGTGGAATTGAAGATCACTTTCTTTCACTGGTGGCCTTTTTATCCAGGCATCTGAATATCATGGCAGAATATCTCCTTTACTCGGGTTTAATCCATCCCTGTCCAGGTATCCCCATGCTGAAGATCGTGTTTGAGGGCTACGAGCACCTCTCTCTGATCTCGGTCCCTCTGCTGATCTACCATCCGGCTCAGATCCTGCTCGGCTCTGTCCTCGTGCCAACCATCCGTGGCTGGATGAGCAGCCGGCAGAAGGTACGGACTCATCACAGCTGAGATCTCACTGCTCGGGTCTCAGGACCTGAGGACGAGGCTCCAGTTCTCACCATAAACCTTCCTCCTCCTCAGAAAGTGCTCTTCATTCCAACATTAACCTCTTCACCTTGTCTCCTTTCCTACAGTCTAGTCTGTTGTTGAGATAGGGCCGCATCCCAACACTACTGCCCTGAGTGAGTAGAGAACTGGCTTCGAAACAACAACTTATTTAACTGATTTAATTTAAAAAAAGAAAGCGACAGTTTAATTCTCCTTGGTTTTCACAATCAGAGCCGATCTGTTGTGATTCTGTGACAGTGTCTCCAGCAGTTACTGAACTGATTTTACTCCCTCAGTTCTCTGAGTATTAACGAGATCTGAGCGCAACAGCTCCCCCTACTGTCAGGAAAACACCCTGCAAGCATCTCCTGCTGGACTCACTGCTGCAAACTCACCAGCTTCACTTTGATCGGGCAGCAGCCGGGTTGTTTTGGGTTGGTGGCGGTGTGTATGAGGAGGATGATGATGATGATGATGATTATGTCAATCACCGGTCAAGTCTTGCAGAACTACTGAAGTTTGACATGAAGGGATTCTAGCGGACCTGATTTAAGAAACCACATGTGCTATGAAAATGATGTTTTTCTAAAAATCACTGCAGAGAGCGGACGCTTTCCAGAGTACTTAAAGGGTCAGTTCACCCATTTTACAATAAAGTTTTTATCCGAGGTACTGCTGCTCAAAATGCAGTTTGTTTAACTTTGACAGATAAATCCAATTCATTCATTCACCTGCCGGTGGCGGCGGAGGATTCACTGACCAGACTTCCTTTGAAAATTCTCACATTTTCCACAGAATGTGGATCAGAATATCTCACTGTCTGCTTCCCCTCTCTCTCTCTGCTCAGGCGCTGAAGCTGTCAGCCCTCCAGCCCATCTGACGAGGATGAAATCAGCGTTTCCATGGTGTTTGTACTGTGATACAAAGCAGACTAAGGTGGACGGAGACAGTAGTCACACGTGCCTTATATCAGCCAATCATCACCTCACTGTGGTGGAGGAGACAAGGCTCGCAAGTCACCTTGATTTTCTCTGTTTCTACGACAACGAAAAACTCCTGTTTCCATCATAAATATTCTTTTATATTTAAAAGAAGCAAAAGTACACGTTTTATTTTTATACGGAAAACCCAAATAATCCTGGAAAAGGAGTGCTGCTGTTTGTTTTTTGTTTTTTGAAAAACAGCAGCTTCCAACAGGAACAGGATGGGTGGAGTTACTGGGACCATTTTTTTTTTTTTCTTGCTATTTTCTACATTTTTCTACTCTGTCGTTTGCAGCTTTCACTGCCAGAAAATGTGGATGTTTGTTACCTTTATGTTCTCAGTAGAAACAAACCAATGCTGGATGATCTGACTTTTGATATATGTTATAATATCAGTAGCTGTTTGGATCTTTGACACTTTCTGAAATGAGGTTTGTGTTTGTTGACAGGAAGCAGTCCTGTGGTGAAGGGACGGTGCTGACTTAACAAATGATCAGTCCAAGTAATGAAGATACGACATGAACATTGTGGTAGGGAGTCAAAATATTGTCACCTTTCCTGGATCTATGCAGATTCTTAGCTCTCTTTTATTCACAAACGGACTTAATCTGTTTTTTATGCATTTGTCTGGATCATAATCCGCACAAGTCGGACTCTGACCAAGTATGTGGTTTTTCACTTGGAACAATAAGGAGGCAGGAGTCTAAGGTTTATGATCAGGGCTGCTGTCCAACACAGGAAAGATCAGAATAAAAACATTGAAATTACCTAAAGTGCACAAAGTATTTAAGTTCTACATGTGCATCTAAGTCTAAGGGATGTAATCATGTTTACAGTCATTTCATTTTGTCATTATTCACCAACCAAAATATTTAAGTTCAGTTTAAAGAAATGAATGTCCTGGAAAAGTCTGGGGTGGTGAATCTAAATCTGTTGGAGCTTCTTTATGGCCTGGTAATGTATGCAGTGTTTTAGAGGCCTGGAACCAAATTAATAGAACCACCTATTCAGCAAGATGACAGTGAATGTATTATCACTACAACAAATCAGATCTGCAACACATCGCATCCATGGAAGACTGTTATTCTCGTTCCATCCCTTCCAGGATCACTGTATTTTTAGACAGTGTCGACTGATTTGGGACGTTCAGGACCAAACTGATTTACTTGTATGATCAAAGGGCAGGACGTTGCTCAATAGAAATTATTCAATGGTCTCACTACGTAGACTTCTTGTATTTTACATGAATTCTGATTGTCCTTGAACTTTCTATTAAAATCCTTAAGGGCTTTCAGGTTATATAAGGGCACATCCCCCTGACAATCACTCGTCAGTTGTGTTTGTTGGAATGCAGCATGTGTATGTGCAGGTGTATCTAATGGCTCATCCCCAGGATCAGACACGTTCTGGAATAAATCTTTGTATTAGGGTAAAAGACTGAGACTCACAGGGAAGTTTTGGAAGCTCCCTCATTTTTCTGAACCAACTTGTTTTGGACAGATGGCACTTCTGTCACATCATTTGGTGAAATCGTAGTAAAATAAGCCCTGCCGACAGACCCTGGAGGCCTCGTGTCACTTCTATCACACAACCAGACCCAAGTGATTTGAAGTGACTAAGCAACCAGCACTGCCATCCATAAATCCTTGCACAAGAGCTAAAATAAAGAAATACACAATATATAATACTGAAAATATACTTTATAATGAAGTGCATCCATAGGACATGACAGTTTACAAAAGCACAAAGTATAAAGGTTTAGTATTAGTGAGGCAGCATCCTGAATCCACATCCAAGTGCTGCATTTGAACAAGTTATCTAATTATGTATTAAAAAGCTGGATTTCCAACCGTTGTGACGCTATGCTCATACTCGTACTGTGATGTATGGGTGTTTATACATTTTCTATCTATCTTTCTGATGCATGCTAAAAACAATAACAACAACCACAACAAAAAGTGCCCACCAAATGGTGTATGTCATCCTTGCCTTGTCTGTAAATTTCCTACTTTCTATCAGGAGGCAGATTCCAGTTTTAGTGTTGGAGGCAGGAATCTCCAGAGACCAAAATATTTGCCAGGAACATTTTCTTCATTTCAACGAGTTAGTTATTTGAAAAACTTCAGAAGAGGAGACTTTGGTCATGAAGGAAAACAAGATTAAAACTGTTGGTGCTCATCAGATTCCACTGATTTACATTTTTTGTGAACATTATAAGGCACCACAGACATTTTAACCTGGCAGTGTTGTTACAACAAGAGTTGAGGGGTTGAGACCTTTAATGTAAACTGTACACTGGCTTAAAAGCTAATTTGAAAGGCATGCTAGGCTAACTAGCTACCAATAACCAAGATACTAAGATACCTTCTTTGTATGCTGAATATGTTTTGTTTTGTGTTTTATATGTTTTTTCTTAATATCGTTTTCTTTGTTCATACTGGTTAAGTTATCAAGGGCTCTTTAACCGGTATGATTATTTATCATGTTGGATCACTTCTGATTTCAGGACATATGTTGGTATTTGAAACTGTTCATTTCTACATGTATTTATGTGCATTGCCTGTATTTCAGTCTCCAGGTGATGCCAGTATATCATACTCTGCCAGAAGCACAAAACTGTTCTCTCTGATTCTTCGGACTCTGACCAGATCTCCACACTCCTGGACATGGATCAGCCCTCTTTCCCCTCTCCCGTACTCTCTCTCCCTGTCGTTCAGAGTCACCCCAGTCTGTTTGCCACAGGCCTGACGGTACATGTACCTCATTCCAACCACCAGCACCATGCCCAAACCTGCAGAGCAGCCCAGCAGCATGCCAAGCTCCCAGGCACTGTGTCTGGGGATAATGTCTGGATACTTCCCTTCCTTGTTTGGAGTCCCAGAGGGATTAGAAGGACGTTTGGGTTTCATATCAGTGTTGGCAAGGTTCGGTTTCAACTCATGGCCAAGATTTAGTTTGAAGTTTGGGTCGAGGTTTGGATGGGGTTCAGGGTTTGGGTGAAACACTGTCCTTTGTGTTGATGGGGTGAGGTTGGGCTCAGAATCAGATGGTGCAATGTAGTTCTGAATTAGCAAATTCTGACCCGGTGTGAGCTTCTGGGACGGCACGGGGGAAGAGGAGGTCGTGGAGGGGTTGTAGAGAGAGCGAAGAGGAGCTGGAGAGGGTCCTAGGTGAGGGGGGTAGACTGGGAGGACATAGACAAAGAGGAGGTGACAGATGAGAGAAAAGAAGATGAGGTAAAAGTAGAGATGGATGAGGATGGATGAAATGAAAGGGGAGAAGATGCAGAGGAAATGGAAGAGGTTGATGAGGCAATCGAGGAAGGAGAGGCAGAAGAGAGAGATGGGGAGATGGTGGAAGAGGAGTGTGAGGAAAAGGACGAACCTGCTATAGACTGGGAGGAGGTAAAGGGAGATGAGGAAGGAGTAGATAATGAGACTGGGGAAAGCAAGGGAGCTGCTGGTGGATGGTTGGAAGAGTTTGAGGAAGGCATTGGGTGAGTAGGGGAAGGATGAACAGAAGGGAAATGAGGAGGGATGGAGATTGGGGATGGAGAGGGAAGAGCAGAAAGGGCAGGAGCTGTTTTGTGGTGGTTCTTCATGGAGGAGGACAATGTAAACAATGCTGGCCTGTAAAATGGATGTATAGACACCAGGGGTGGAGCTCTAGAGGGATAAAGAGGAGTGGTGGAGCTGGGATGATTGACTGACTGGTCTGTCAGGGGAAAGTCCTGAGTTTGAGTGGGGATATTTTGGTGCAGGGCTTTGGGATAGCTGCTCAGAGGACCAGCTGTTTGAAGCTGAGGGTGAGATGGACTCGTCTGGCTTGGACTGTTTACAGGCTGAGTTTTGGGTAAATTACTCACAGACTTATAGGATGGGAAGTGTTTTCTTGGTAGGGGCTGGAGGGATGAAGTCGTGTGGGAGTGGAGAGAAGACTGTGGGGTAGATTTGGACTGGAGAGTGGGGTTTGGTAAAAAGATTTTGGACTGGGAAAAGAACTTGGGTGGAGATGCCTTCGAGAAGAGAAAGATCTGACTAGAAACTGTTTGTGACTGGAGAGGGGGCTTGGATGGGGAAGTTTGAACCTGAAGAAAAGGCCTGGGTGTGGAAGTTTTGTGATGGAGCGGAGACCTAAGGCGAGGATTCTGGGGCTGGGGCAGCAAGTGGCCACCCATTTCATCCTTAATTAAACTCATTTGGGACTCCGTTAGGCTAGTCCTCCACGGCTGAAAAGAACTACTCTGGGTCTCGAACTTTACTGAACTAGTCTGGTCCTGGATTGGGTGTCTTGGATTGTGAGTCATGGGTCTTGAGGAATTTGTATTGTGAAATCTGTGGTTGGTTGAAGGTGTAGATGTGGTGATGGTTTGGGCTTTTAAAGTGGTGTCTTTTGTTTCAGGAACTGTGGGCCGTTCTGTACTCTGGAACTGAATCTTTGCTTCTTTTCTTTCCATCTCAACATCCTTTAGATGGGGGAACGAGGCAAGGGAGCGCAGCAGGGAAAGATGACTGGTAAAGTTTCCGGTGGAAACTTTTGTGGTGTTTGGCAAAAGAGTGGTGGTAACTTCCCCTTCTGTAGCCACAGGTGAGGAAAAAGAGGTGGTTACAAGAAGGTGGTGGGGCAAGAATAGAGGGCTCTTGGGGTCCTCGGTATGAGTAACAAGGCCTCCTGTGTCACTACCTGTTTCTTCAGTCACACCTGATCCTGAAGTTGCTTTGCTTTCAGTCTCACTGCTGCTGGTTTGAAGAGTTTCTGAAGTCTTAGTGCTGTTCCTTTCATGGATCATTACATTAGTGAGGGGGTCCTCTCCAAGGGATGCCAAAGTTGCAGAGCTGTTCATCTCCAAGAGTGGACGAGCAATTGTTTCTGGAGATTTGTAGCTTTGGGTTCCAGTGGTCTTTGGTGTAGGACGTCCTACGGTTGTAACATGGCTGGCCGCCTCGTTTGCTTGTTTGTTTGATTCTCTGTGGGCTCTGACAGCTGGGAGGCAATGAGGTGAGAAAAAAGGCAAGTATTAGTCTCAGTGAAGTGTGGATAGAGGAACAGGAAGTATTGCATTATGGGATGTACAACCTCTCACTGTTCACGTTTGCAGACCTGGTAGAACAGTAACTTCATCTTCCTGCAGGGCAAAAATCAAACTTCCTCCATCCACCCCTGTGGTGCTACTGCCATTCCAAGATCTACGACTCCCATCATGCACCACTGCAGACTCAATGCCTGCCCAGTACACAAAGTAGGACTGTACCACTGTGATGCTGGAAAGATCGACAAAGAGGTTTGTTCATTATTGAATAAAATGCAGTTGTGCAAAGAAAAACTTATAATAACAAAGCAGACATTGACATTAGCATATTAGCATTACATTAGCAATATTAGCAGACTTTTACTTACTAGAACCGTACATCTCCCATGGGTGCATCAGGAGCTCTCCACACAAATGAAAGGTTTCTCTTCAGCTGTTTATCAGAGTGGGTGAGAGTGTCGCCCTCCGAGAGGCAGCGCAGGGTGTGGGTGCCGGGGGGAGTGAGGGTCCAAGAGCCACCCACCAGTAACGGCCCCACTCTCGCAGACCTGACCCCAGCTCCACTTCCACCTCCGCCCCCGGCACCTTTCACACTGCGAGCCTGGAGCAGGAAACCCATGAAGTCTCGAGAGCTTCGCACAGTTACTGAGGATACAGGTATGGAAATAGAGAAAAGAAAGGAGAGTAGGTTAAACTGGGAACACTGGTGGACTAGGGGCTTAAAGGGTCTACCATGAACAAGCACAGCGTTGTCCAAATTCAGACAGGGATCCTTGCTGCATGTCATTTGATTTCACTCTTTCATAAATTCATAAATAACTGTCACGGCAGGTATTTAATTGATTCGTTAGCTAACTGTGAGTTAAATAATCTTAAATTACTACCTGTGACTAACTGTCCCGGCAGGTAAGAAGAGGCGGATGTGCGCAGGGTGACGTGGCTGTGCTGCGGGTCCTGGGGTTGAGCGCGGATGTGGCCAGGAATCATTTCCTGACAGGAGGTGTGGCTGCCACCGCGGGAAAACGAGACGGAGGTCGGAGCCAGTGAGAATAAGACCACGCCCACTCCGAAACATTGCAGGGTAGACGGCATCTCTACACACACACACACACGTTTAAGGTTTTTGGTGGCGCAGCTACGACAGCATTTTGTTGCGTTTGTGGGATTTATTGACAACAATGAAAGAACAGTATATCACCAGACTTACTGATAATCATGACTTATTTGTGCAAATGTTATCCCACCTGTGTAAGTGTTTCATATCAGCATTGAAATAACAATAATCCCGGTGTTTACTCACAATGGTGTAAATTCATCTAAATCAAATTTAAGATAAAATTAAGCAGCAGTGAGGAGACAGGACGGTGTGTCTGAGAGGACACTGGTCTAACACTCAAAATAAACAGTCAGCAAAAGAGACATACTTTCCTGTAATATCCAAATAAAGTTTGGTCTTTGATCAGTGATGAGTAGAATCAACTTCAAATCCGTTTTTTTCTGATGAATTTGATGTTGCTGTTCTTGCTCTGCTCCTTATTTTCTGTCACCCTGTGGACTTCTTTGTTGTTGTCATGTTTAATCAGAAAATTCTTATTTTAACTCTTTAACAATTATTATCCTCTGAGCAATGAATCTACAAATGAATGAATGGCTGGTGCAGCATAAGCATCCATACCTCATGGAGCAGAAACCTTCAGGAGAAAAGCTCGTCCTCTTCTTCTTCTTCCTCAGTTTAAAGAATCACCTGCTCAAGTGTGGAAAAGACTCTGGGCTGTTTGAATCCGGACAGAGAGCAGCGAGTGTGGGTTTAAAGTCTGAAGCATGTGAGGATGAGCTTGAAGTTTTGAGGGATCTCAGGGTCCAGGATGTGGAGGGAAGGAGGAGGAGTGGGGTGGGGGGGGCGTAGATCCAGAACATACAGAGCTGCAGGTCTTATCCCTGAGTCCATCACATGCAGCTTTAACAACAATTTGGTACCATTAATTCTAAACTGGGATTAAAGCCTTTAATTAAAAGGTTAATTCATCGTGTCATTGAAAGTCTTCGTTCGCCTGTAAATCACTGAAAATCTCCAGAATTCAGAGAAAAAGTTCTGTAAAATAAAATAAATGACTAAATGACACATAAACATAGTTGTACTGTAGATTCACTGATAAACACACAAACTTCAGAGGGTATCCACAGTCTTTTCTAGAGGGGGTTTCTCTGTAGGATTAGCCCCTTACACACACTCACACACTAACAGGATGTACACCAGCTGTAGCCACCTCCCTCCAGGATTTCTATTATTCTCTTCTTTCTGTTTTGCCCCCCCCCCTCACTCCCTGCCCCCCACTGGACCTGTGCCTCTGGGGGTGGTGGGGTGGTTTGTCCCCTATGCAGCACTTTGGTTATTTTTCACACAGGTTTCATTATAAATAATATGGATAGTGTTTTTTTTTGTGAAGTTGCTTTTATTTTGAAGTTTCTCTGACAAGCTGCTTGTTCTTCTGCTGCTTTTATCAGATCAGTGTGAACAGCGAGGAAGTAAAAACTCTTTTTCCTTATCTGACACCTGTTAACACCAACATACATGCAAATCAAAACCAGTCCAACACTATAACTAAATGTCTACTTAATACAGTTCTACTTGTTTTTAGCTCAAAGCTCAAGAAAAACAGAAAAGTTTAACTCATTAAACAGCCTCTGTTAGCGAGATCCCATTCTTTCATTCATTTTAATATTTTGTATGACCATTTTTATTTTTCGATGACAGGTTCGTTCTTCACAGATGCTGGAGGGGTTTTGTTTCTCTGCTGTAAAATATTTTCTGTTGGAATCGAGTCTGATCAGATCATAGTTTTCACTGTTTCCTTCTTTTTTTTCTATCGAGCTTCTCTGTGAATCTTCTTGTCTTTCAGTATTTGGGTTCATTGTGCTATCTATAAATGTCATCTCCTCCTATCAGCACACACCCACCTCCATGCGTCACAGTCAGGTGTCCTGGGCGGGTCCATGTCAAAAAATCCGGGACAAACAAATGTGTCCCGGTGTCAAAGAAGGAACTGCTGACATTCACCAGGCTGCTTTTCCTGTTCTGTGCTCAAGTTTGGTCCTGCACTTCTCTGAGCAGTGTGTGGTCTTCTTCCTGGACTCATTTGGACTTAATGTAAGGTGAAGCAGTTTTCAGTCATTTAACATTTTGGTGATTTTGCACAGGGTGGTAAGTGTAGAGGCTCATTTGGGAACAAATATGAAAACGGGAAAAAAAAAAAAAATTCTAGTGACTGAATATTGATTGATTGTTTGTGCCTTGTTTGTTTGTGTGTGTCAGTTCGGCTTCATGTTGAACCAAACTGTTTTAAGCAGGTTACTGCTGTTTTGCAGAGGGAGCACTGCGGTTTCAGGTGTGACTGGGTGGTGTATGGCTGACAAAGCTCACACAACAGGTAGGAAGGCAGAATGTAGCGTCAGGGCTCAGAACTGGCTCAGCAACAACAGGCTGCTGTCAGTGTTTGTGTTATCTTTCACAGTTCAGATAATGAAGCAGCGCGAGTGGAGATAGGTAGATAAGTTTCGCTTTATGTTTTTTATGATTATCAAATATACAAAGCCTTCGGTTGATAGTTAAATATTAAACTGGTTTTTGAGGTTAACACTATGGAATGTTGCTCTTCAGCACACGTAGTATGAAGATTAAAGATTACCTGTTTCCCTTGAGTAAAAAACTGAAAACATTAAAATATAACATTAAAACGGACTTTCTTCAGTTAAATTCAGATTGAACTGAGATCCTTATCATTGGTCCTGCAGCTTTAAAATCGTTTTGAATTTGTCTCTTTTTTGATAAAGTATTTTTTTACAGTTTTTCTTTTTTTCTTTGCCCTGACTGAAAAAATCTCGCAGTCAGTTGTTCTCTTCATTACCTGCGACTTAAATCAGGAGATCCACTAACATTCAAACAGATTTGTATTGTATGTATGTGTGTGTTTACAGGTAGATGATGGTGTGTGTGTTGGTGCCTCTCTTCCTGATTGGGACGTTCAGCTCGGTGTCCTCTGCAGGTACGAAAGGGCCCTTTATCTTATAACCCGCTCCAACATGCTGACGATCAAATTATAAAGGTGATGACAGTTCCTGGACTCTGTAGTGGGTTTGTTTGTCACCTGAAAGGCTCTTTATGTGTTTTCTAATGGAATAATGCATCAGCAGGGCAGGAACCAGCCTCTCCGTGCCCACATCAGTGGCTCCTGTTTGGACAGAGATGCTTCGCTTTCTACCCTGTGTGGAGCTCGTGGAGCAATGCTAAAGTAAACTGAAAATAAAACACACTTTACTTCACAATTCAAAACATTAAAATAATGTACAGATTCAGTGTGGCTTAATGTGGGGCTTAATGTGTGTGTGTGTGTGTGTATTAGTCTTTGTGCTCTCAGACAGGTAGTGACCTTGTGGCGCTTCACACACCTGAGGAGAGACATTTTGTGCGTCAGATAACAAACACACACGTTCCCGTGTGGCTGGGTGGACACCAGGCAGAGCAGGTGAGCGGTAGTTTCTGGGTGTGGCCTTGTGTCTTCTTCTTTTGATAACGCCCACGTCCCTCGTCTTTCTGTTTTTCTCTCTGAAGAATGGCTCTTGGTTTTGGAGCGACAGCTCCCCCTTCAGGATCAGCGGCTGGACCGATCAGAAGAGGGGGGAGACCACAAAGGGCGGCGTTTGCATGGAAATGGAACCAATAAGTAAACAAAAAACAATAATTGTAGTTTATACAGTGAAAACATAACAAACACAGTCGGTTAGCATCATAATGCTTTGCACAGATACATTTTTCATTGTAAAACAACAGTACTGACAAATACATACATACAAAGTTCTAACAGCGACAAACACACTTTCTGTTCGTCATTACTTTTAAATAATTCATGTACAGTTTAAGTTCTGTTAAAAAAAAGATTCACCTCCAAAGCGACTCATCACTACAGTTCGTTATTAGTATCATCTAATATGTAAATACATTTTAAAATGGAGCTTAAACCAAATGCCAACTGACCTTTGTTTTTAAAAATATGGAATAAAATAGAAAGAGCTAGTTAGGTGTAAACAAACAAACAGTTGTGCGTGTTCGTGTTCAGGTGGACGACTGCACAGCGCCCCCTGTGGAGAGCTCAGATTCTACATCTGCTCCATCAAAGCTGGGTGAGCTGACGTCCGAAAAACATGTTCTCCAGGATTATTTACTTTAAGGGATTCTCCAACTAAACAGCTGTTTGTTATTTGTTTGTTTTCATCATCTTCTGTGGCATCTTAAAAGACGTTACCCTGTCACTGCTTATTAACCTGAACATTAAGTGACTGTTTGTAATGGTCTTTGTTTATGTCCAGCTCCAGTTCCACCGTCTGTCCCAGCAGCAAGAAACAGGCTGAGCCAGGTGAGACTTTACTGGTGGTTGTAATATCCCAGTACAGCAGCCATCTAACACATTTACTGCTGGGCCAAGGTCAGTTTGTTTTTGATGGGAGTGACAGTTTGTAGGTCATTAAACCAAAGTACTGCACAAATTAAAATGGCCTGGTGATGGCGCTAAAGATCAGTTCTAAGTCCTCCAGCTGTCTCTGTCTCTCCATCTCTGTCAGACATCGTCCCCGGTGTGAGCTTGTTTGATATTGTGTGGAGTTACAGCGACTTGCTGGCAGAGGAGGTCCTCCACTCGTCCTCCTTCCTCAGAGATCTACGCTCCGGTCAGCTGACGGAGCGCTGCTACACCAGCTTCATCCAGCAGGAGGCGCTCTATCTGCACAGAGTCAGCAGCACACTGGAGGTCAGAGGTCATCACTCTGTCCTTTCTTTCTTCCTGTCTTTCTGTATGTTTTTGTTTTTTTCTTTCTTTCAAACATGATGTGGTAGTTTAATTTATTATCTCCATACAAAGTTCTGTATGTATTTGCTAAGCTGATTTAAATGGATAGAACTTCAGTATAAACTCTACACATGGTTTTACTGCCTTATCTTTGATTGTTGTTCAGTTCCTGCATCATTTTCGAGAATATTGGCTCAACTGTGAATAAAAGTACACATCAAATTATTTGAATCCTATTTTTTTTTAACTAGGGTTGGAGCGTTTTTTTTCACAGTAAAAATATGAGACAAACAACACAATGAGAGCAGGAAACCTTTTATTATCAGCCTTTATTTATTAGTCTCCAACATGTCCTGTTGCTGGAGGACAAATTCATCTCTGAGGCTGCTCCTGTATCATTATACAAACTGGTTTGGGCTCTGGTTTGAGTGACCTGATGTTTGCTCAGTGCTGTAAATGTGATTTTGTTTCCCAGTCTGAGGTGAACTGGTGTGACTGGTTGGTGATGTAAGCATCTTGTTTTCCTCCTGCAGGCGCTGATTAGTCGTCCACAGGAAGCAGATGACATGAGATCACTGCTGCTGGACACATTTAAACACTACAGCAGCAGAAACCAGGTGAGAGGCACCGCCCAGCTGGATTAACCCTGTGCAGTCTGTGTGTGCGTCAGTGAACACTGAGCATGTTTTATTCACAGTAAAAGAGCTTTATTTATATATGATGTGGGGACAGGCTCAGAAAACCAGTTGAAAGTGCTGATGTGGTGCTTTTACACATATCAGGTTTCTGTCTGTCGGCAATTTGAAAGAAATTTCTTTGAGATGTGAATGATTAAAATTCTCAGTGATTGACAGACACAGAAACGAGTTGGAATGAAATCACTTCACATGTAAACAGATGGGTTTATAGGTTTATTTCTTACATGGCTCTGC
This sequence comes from Toxotes chatareus, assembly GCA_016801885.1. NCBI lineage: Eukaryota > Metazoa > Chordata > Actinopteri > Toxotidae > Toxotes > Toxotes chatareus. The sequence goes on from CM028893.1 coordinate 14,114,752, forward strand.
TGTATGTGAGTGTAGAAATACTGAAACCTTATTAACCTTACATTACTGTGTCATTTTTCTTGTACTTTTGGTTCTTGGCAGCTTTATGTTTGGTTAAACTGATAAAGTCAGACTTCTCCCTGAGTTCCCTGCATAGGAAAACCTAAAATGAACCTGGACCCCCAGAGGGTTAAAAATGGCTCATATAAAAGGCCTGTCATGTAAAATCTTCATCATCTCCTCCTCCAGAGCCTCCCCCCTGCACTCCCCCCACAGTGGCTCCACTTGTCCCTCCAGTCCTTCCACTCGGTGGTTTTGGAGGAACCGATCTATTGGCTGGTGGCTCTGTCGGCCCGGGCCCGCCTCCGTAACTTCTTGGCCCAGGAGCTGCTCCTTTACAAGCTCAGGCCCGAGGCCCAGTCGGTGTCCGGGTCTGTGGCTGACTCCTTCTACCAGGAGTGGACCAAAGACAGTGTGAAGGAGGTGGCCTGGACCCACAGGTACATGCTAACTGTTATCACACTGTACAGCAGCCATGGAATGTAATGAAAGTGCAGACATGTTAACTGGTGACTGTTTTTATAACCAATTAATCATTTAAGTCAATTTTGAAGTCAAGGTCCTGCAACCAAAGAGTCACTGAAGTACGTTTATGCAAGTATCATCAGATAAATCTGCCTTTGTGACTCCCACAGACACAGAAGAGTAAGTTCAGGAGGCTGAGCAGGTGTTTTGTGTTTGACCGTGTGTGACAGGTTCAGAAGGATGACGGAGGAATACCAGAACAAGATGGACGTGTTTAAAGCCATCAACATCTTCAGAGAGCACATGATCAACCAGAAGCGTTTCTACAGGGCCGTGTAAGAACGTCTCCGTCTGTATATATATATCTGTGTCTCAGTCAGTGTGGGTCTTTGACAACGTGTGTTTCTGCTGCAGAGACTGTGATGCTGAAGATGACCGGTGATGAAGAGGAGGAGAGCAGGGCGGGGCAACTGGTGAGTCATACTGGTTACAAGTCATTTAGCTTGATTTATTTTTAACAGTTTGGCTGCTGAGGTATGAGACAACCCCTCGTCCCTCTGTTTTCAGCTCTTCTCTGGACTGAAGCAACAGTTTCTTGTAACAAAGACTGAAACTCTCCATCAGGACCGAGGGAAAAAACTCCAAACCCCCTCGAGTTTGCTTGTAGAGACAGCACTGAATGCAACACAGGCCTCGCCATGATGCATTTCACAGTAAATAGTACCTTCTTGTGTTATCGCTAAACGTGATAATGTGTGTTAATAATGAGTGAGACTGAATCCTCTTTCCTGTGGAGCTGAGTGGGCATTTCTTCTTTCTTCTTTCTGTCACAGTCAAGTAAAAAACTCAAACAGTGAAAGAAACTAAACGTGAGACGTTTTATTTGTTGTTTTCTGTTTCGTTCACACAGTTTGTAATGAGCGAGTGACAAACATCAAAAACAGTCAGTTTAAAACAGCTGTCTGTCTCCCCCCGCAGGCTGAATCAGGACACTGCGCATTATAATAAACACGATTACAACTGCAAAATGCTCCTGTAGCATCTGACCCAGTACTCCCAAAACTACTGTCACTAATGTTACACTCTACTATTACCACCACTCCTTAAACTTCTACTGCTACTACCAATACTCTCAGTACTTCTATTATAACAACCACTACTTCTACTGTTGCACCTACTGTTCTGCTTTTACTACAGCTGTACTCTTACAGATACTATTATTACTGCTAAGCTTGGACTACTTTAATCTACAAACCTCAGGTACTTTATAATTCAGTAACAGTTTATACGTGTTGAGCTGAATCAACTGACAGAAATTAATTGACTGAAATGAATAAATGAATTATTTTTGACACATGACCGTTGTGCTGTAATGGGCAATAGTGTTGGACATTTCTCACTATTTTCTGAACTTTTACAAACTGAGACAGAGAAAACGATCATCTGTTGCAGTCTAATATTACTCTGCATGAGTAATAATAATGTAATAAATATGATATAAAGCAGTGTAACAGTTGCTGGGGCCATTTTTCTGCATAGAAAATCAGTAAATAAAAAAATAAAGTCATGATGGCAGCAGCAGAGCCTCTCTGCTCCATGGCTGGGTTATTTGTTATCAGCAACGTTAGAAACTCCAACCTGTTTTCTTACCTCTACACCCCGAACCCTGAGGTTCTGCTTTCACTCAGGGGCCCGACATCAGACTTCTGCCCCTGGAGCCTCCCGGGAGGACACTCCGGCCGTGCCACCTTCTACTTTATCTGCAGGAGACTGTGAAGTCTGTATTTCACGGGAGCGGTCACCTGAACGGTGTACGGTCCGTTCGGGTGCGCGTGTGTGCTGCTGAACTGACCTGTGTTCAGTCCGCGTGCACGTTTAAAGGCAATATGTTGGGTCCGCGCGCGTGGGTCTGCGCGCGCGTGTGCCCGGGTTCACCCGTGTCCTGCCCTTGTGCTGTGATCCGGCGCGTGGACAGAGACACACTGCATCCCTCTCTCTCTCTCTCTCTCTCTCTCTCTCTCTCTCTCTCTCTCTCTCTCTCACACACACACACACAGGGAGAGCAGGAGAGAGAGAGAGAGGAGGCGGAAACCTCCATCTGCCCTGCTCGGTGACCGACCCGTCATCCTCGGGCTCGGGGAGGAAACGGATCCCGACCGTTTTAATCCGTGTTTTACTTTCACACCGTAAATGAGGAGAGACCGCGGAGGACAATGTCAGAAAAGCAGGCGGGAAAAAATGAGGGAATTTCACATGGATGAATTCTATAGTCTATATATAGGCTATGCCCCGGACTGCACCACCGAGCGCACCGCCGCCGCCACCTGCCCTCCCGGTACCGGTAAGTCACGGAGGAAAGATGAGCTGGGAGCGAGCCGCCTGTCCCGTCTGCGGCGGGTTAGTGCTAACTGTGGCCGGTTATCGATGCTAACTGACCCGTGAAAATGACTTTTGAGGTCTCGTGAGGTCGGGTTACCGTTCAGCCATGTTGCAGGAGAGAGGGAGGGGAGGGGGGCAGGAGGTGGTGGAGGGGGGGTAACGGCTGGGCTCCTGACACCTGCCCTCATTCCCGGTAACCGGAGAGGCAAGAAAAATCCGTTAAAATGTGTAAATTGGCGGTTGAGCGGGACCTAACATCCCGCCGTCATCCCACACCGGGAAATGACTTTCTGACTCGGTGTGGCGGGGAGTCCTGAGCGCCGTTCAGCCATGTTGCAGGGGGAGGGAGAGATAACTAGCTAACGGCGGGGCTCCGGGGCTTTTGACACCGACCGACCGACACCGAGGAGGGAGGGGAGGGGAGAGGGGTTATGGAGCAGACCGGTGCCCGGTGATTTTCGCCCCCCGGTCGGATGCGGCGGCGGCGGCAGGAGCCCGTGCTGTGTCGCCTAGAGACGGAGGCAGGAGGCTGAACGAAACGGGGTCGACGAGGGTAGAGAGTGAACCGAACCGAGGCCATAGTTTATTTTATTTTATTTTATTTTTGGGTTCCATTTAAGAATTTCTTCTTTTTGTATTTAATTATTTTTTATATGTTAATAAAATGAAATTTATAATAGATTTCACCTTTCAACATTTTTAAATTGTTTAAAATGTTGATTATTTTTATATATTAGTTTTTTTTTTATATATAAAATATATTATTATTTTCTATTATAAAATTTCATTTTGTGATATTATTTAGCGCAGCAACTAACTATTCTTTTCATTACCGAAGTTTCTCGATTAATCGTCTATAAGATGCTAGAAAACAGCAGAACTGTGTGAAGTCCAACAACCAGAGACATTCATCCAGAGACAGCACATGTATGTTCATTTATCCAGTCCTCAGAATACTTGTTTTAATTGACAGATCGTTGCAGCTCTAATATTCACCCTTCTGTCTAATTAAATTACTTCATTAACCTGTAACAGGTAGAGTTATTTTTTATGTAATAACACAACAGGATTTTTTTTTATTATAAACATTTTAGTAGAAAAAAGAGAATGATGTGTTAATTATTATATTCTTTTCAGTGCAGGGCCAAGAAGTGATCATAACAGCTTGTGGCAGGCGGAAGTGATCATTGATGGTTATTGATCATAATTGATGATTGTTGGCAGGAAGGTCAGGGCAGGAGACAACACAGCAGGGTCCGTTACCATGGCGATAACAGGGATGATTTATCTCCTTATTATTGGGCCTTTTCCATTCAATAATTTATTCATTCACAGATTCACTTTGTTCATGTTCCTTTTTTCTTCTTCTCCTCTCCATCCCCTCATCCCTTTATCCTCCCCCACCTCCCCCCTTCTGTCTCCATTCTCTTCTGTCCTCTCTCGTCCTTCATCCTCGTTGTTCCTTTTTCTCGCTGTCTTCCTCTCTATCCATCTTCTTTCCTCCGTCTCCCCTCTTTCACCTCTCTTCCCTCCACCCATCTCTCTCTCTCTCTCTTTCAGGTCAATGAGATCAGCAACAGCTCAGTCTGAAGAGCAAATCCTCCCTCGTTTTCTCCCTCTCCAGTTTCTCCTTTACCTCCATCTCCCCTTCTTTCTCTATCATGCTCTCCTCACTTCCATATGATGAAAAACACAGTCGTCTTATTTTAGCAACACTGCCTTCCTCCTCCTCCTCCTCCTCCTCTTCTTCCTCCTCTTCCTTCTCTCTTGCCGTCCTCTCTTCTGAGTTTTGACTCCCTCTCTTTTTACAAACACACACACCGGAAAATGAAGCGTGGGTCGAGTGTGTTGCAGCCTCCCTCTGATGCAGCCAAACGACACACACACCCTGCGAACACACACACAAAGGCACACGCTAGTGGTGATGCTCGTGCCCCGAGTGTGTCCAACACACACACCGAGCACACACCGGACACACACGCCGCAGGTTCAAGTCCCTTCCCAGCAGCCACCTCTCTGTTCAGCCCCGATGTCAGCACCAAGATGGCGTCCGACCTCCTCATCAGACTCTCAGGTAGCACTCACACACACACACACAGTATGTTCATGCACACACTTCACCTAAACACACAATTGCAATAATTACTTTAATTATTGATTATATTTTCAATTAATCAATTAGTGTAGGAAACATCAATGCGAAGGACCGTGACATATTCAAGTGTCTTCTCTCTTTCTGTCTTTTTGTCGAAATACCTGAAAACATTTAGCAAACAATGAGTTACGACACTTTTTTTTTCTTGTAAACTGACTGAAAATTAAATTATTTCACTGTATGTTACACATTTACTTGATTAATCAGTTACTATATTATTTGATAATAAAAACAGCTGTTGCAGTCCTAATATCCGTATTATCATCCGTTAGTGTCTTTGTAATGAACACTACACACACGCACCATATGGCCAAAAGTATGAAAGACGACTGAGCACCATCTATACATCAGTAGATCTCTGTAGCCAGGTTCAGAGTGGAGGCCGTTACAGCAGCAGACTGAGCGTCAGTTCATGGTTCCCGCATCCACATGTCCGACCGACCGCATGAACTGGCTTTAATGACACGACCAGCAGTCACATAGGGGTGTAACGTTTGGGTGTCCACATACTTTTGGCCATGTAACATTCAAACCTATCGTCTTATGGTGAGTGCAGTTGTCAGGCTGTAACGTGAACTGTAATCTATTTACAGTCATCTCGAATCAAATCACGCTCAGCTCAGCTCCCTGTGTATCTCTCCCTCTCTCTCCTCAGAAGCCACCCAGAAGGCCCAGGTGCACCCTGGGAGCCGAGCGGAGGCGGAGCCTCAACAGCGCGAGGCCCTGCTGGAGGTGCGTGGCGGCCAGCAGGACGAGCCCGGCCTCGCTCTCTCACCGGACGGCCCCGGGGCAAGTCCTGAGCCGCCATCCCTCTCACACACGCCTGATGGCAACGCCACTGCAGACACACTGGCCTCAGACCTGCTGAGGAAACTGGCAGGTACAGCTGTGTGTGTGTGTGTGTGTTAATGTAATGAGACTTTCTCACGTTGAACATTTCTGGTAGTGGGTGAGCACACACACTGACAGATTTCCCACCAATCACAGAGCGTCAGGAGGTGAACTGCCATGGCGTCAGGGTCAAAGAAGAGGAAGAGCCAATCGACGTTGACGCAGTGGTGGTCTCTGACCTCATCCGAGATCGACCAGTTGCAGAAGAGATGACCACACCTTCCCTTAAGATGGCGAGCCACCATCTCCTCACCATCAAAACAGACGAGCAGGGTCTGAGTGGCAACAAGACGACTGGGCAGTTTCACCCTGGAGCCAAAATGGCAGAGCAGCGTCTCCTAGGCCTTAAAATAGAAGACAAATTTTTTAGTGGGGGCTGCCAGTCTGGCTCAAAGGCAGGCGATAGTGTTGTCTCTGGAGCCAACAAGTGTCATTTTAGAGTGAAAAAGGAAGATAATGGTGTCCCTGGGCCCAAGATGGAGGACCAGTTTCTCTCTGGGACCAAGATGGAGGACCAGCTTCTCTTTAAAGCCAAACTTGCAGAGCGGCCTTTCCCTGGCGCAAAGATGAGCACCAGGTTTCTCTCTGGAGTCAAGCTGGAGGACCAGTTTCCTTCAGGGGTCAAAATGGAAAACCAGCCCCTCTCTGAAGCCGGGATGGCGGACCGGGTTTTTCCCAGAGCAAAGTCAGAGGAGCAGCTTTTCTTTGGGGCCAAGATGGAAGACCAGTGCCTCAGAGCTGTGCTGTGGCAGGACATGTCAGTGAACCTGGCCTCCACGCTGCTGCACCAGCTCTCAGGTAACACACACAAACACTTTCACTCGCTGAATTGTCATTTTTTTATTTTGCAGGTTTGTTTTTCGGTGCTGATTAATTTTCTGTGCCTGTCTCTTCAGAGAGGGTCAGTAAATCCAACAGTCAGCTGTTGGACAGATCGACTCCACCCATCAGAAGCAGGTAACAGCGCACTTCCTGTCATCAGTTTCTATTCTCATGTGGACGGTTTGACCTTTGACCTCTGACCTCTGACTGCAGGGGCAGGGGCTTTGTTTTGACAGGACACGTGTGCGTGACTGTGTTTGTGTGTGCTTCTGTAGTCCTGTTCTGAAGGTGAACGTGGACCCACTCCGTTCGTCCCCACTTTCGAGCTCCCAGGAACCTCCACAGGGTAATTTTACTGCGCACACACACACACAGCCGATGGTGTGAACACGCACATCACCGTCAGCGTGTTTACATGGAAACACAGAGACACTGTGTGAGAGCGCTCAGCAGCTCCTGTCTGAGGCGTAGATCTCTGGATGTTGACAACTGTCTCGTGGGAATGTTTTTCATTCAGATCCTGAGTCCGTGTTATGCTTATCATTGATTTGCTGCCTTGCCAATCTCAGTGTAATATGGAATAATGAAAAATGACACTGTCAGTCAGAGCGGAAGGATTAAAGGAGCTAACAGGCTCAACGTTACCACCGAGCCGCTGATGCAACACAGTGTACTTTAGCATTAAAGGACACGGCTGGTGATATTCTAACTTTTTCCTGCCGTCGTCGAATCTCATGAAAACACCAAAATCAACAACGTGTTCATCCGTCTCTCAGTCCCATCTGCTGCACTCAGCTCCGAGCTCATCGGCTCCTAGCGAAGGTGTAAATCTTTAAAAACCTGTGAGGATATAGTTTCAGTAATCTCTTGAAACAGCTGGACACCACAGTGTTTTAGTTTGGTAGCTCTGTCTGTGAACACTGCCCAGAGACAAAAAAAAAGAAAGATATTTAGCAGATAATTTTCTCACCTTTCCTCATATATTAAAAGGGAGTTTGTCTGAGACATTATTTTGAAATTATTATTACCCACTTTATTAATCTCATTCCAGTCTCTTCCTTTAGGAAACTGCTCCTCACTCCCTCAGATTAGTTTTAACCATCACAAACACTTTTATCCCGGCTGCACTGGCACTATTAAACAATCACTTATGGGGAATTTGAGCATTTAGTTTGCCTGCAGTGTTTTTAATGCAGCTTTATTGTTATTATTATTACTTTTTAATGATTGTCTTTCATTTACTGTTTTTGTCTGGGTTATGGATTTACGCTGCCGACAGATTGCCCTTTGGGTTTATAATAAAGATGATACCGAAGTGAACTGAACTAAACACACACTCACAGTCTACAGTCACAGAGAAGTCTACCCATAATAACTTCCACAGGGACTCATCATTAGCAGATTGTGGAGTGCACAGAAAATAAAAATAAAAATATGGCAGTGGAAGACGTATTTCATGAATCGCCTCGCAGAATAATAAATACTCTCATTTTTTTTTTTTCTCACAGAAACGCAAACCAGCGTCAGCAGAGATCAAACCACAGGTTGCTCTTACTTCTACAGGTAACACACACACTCTGCTACTATACTTGTGAGGACCCCCGGTGATATAGAAGGGTCCTTAACCTCAAACCTCAACCTCAAAATATGTAATGCAGTCTCTTAGTGTCTAAACAGGACGATGAGTCTCTGAGCTAAATGCTAACAGGCTGTTTCCAGGTGAAATGTTTATCTGTTATCATGTCACCCCGCCCACCTCCAGGTGTCACGTGTGCGGGTTTGAGACGGAGGGGCGTGCCCTTTTCCAGAGTCACATGACAGAACACCGCCAGTGGGAGCACGGCTCCTACTCGCTGCACTGCTGCGTGTGCGACCACTCGACCAATCGGGAGGCAGAGATGAGGGCTCACGCCGACACACACATACAGGGCGACTCAGGAGCCAGTGGAGACATGAGGTGGGTTCATTTTAGTGTGTGTGTGTGTGTGTGAGCTTGACGTATAAAGGTATTGATATATTGATATGTTTTTGTGTTGTTGTTTTTTTTACTGGAACTTGGGAAAACCAGTTTGGTTCTTTAAAAGCTGAAAGCATCACTTAAGTCTTCAGTCTGGAAATATTCCAAACTTAAAATATTTGGACTTTTACTCTGAACCTGTTCGTACTGTATCCAGGGAGCCAGCGCTCTGTTGTGTCTATGATCCAAAACCTTGATGGTAACGTGTCAGTAACAGACACATGTGACAGCTCCTCATGTCAGTATGGCACAACAGGTGTTATTCATGCGTCTGAGTGCAGGTGTTGTGTTGTAATAAGAGTGTGTGTGTTCTCTTTGTGTGTTTCCGTCTGAATTTCTCTTCCGTGTGTGTTGTGTGTGTTGTCTGGGGAAATGGATTTCCATGGTCCTTATCCACTTAATTTTCTCGTGTGTGTGTGTGTGTGTTCCACACACACGTTTTCTGGTCATGTAATATGTGTGTGTCATTAACCCCTCCTGACTCCCAGATGCCCCATCACCCCTCTTGCCACCGCCGCCGCCTCCAGCAGCGCTCCGGCAGTTGCCATGGCAACCCAGCCGGAGAAGAGCACCTCTGAGCATCGCTGCCGCATCTGCCAGAGGTCGTTTCCAGGGCAACAGGAGCTGCTGGTTCACTTCCAGGGTCATCGCCAAGGCAACCAGTACCGGTGCGACCGGTGCGGCCACCTGACGCGGACAGCCAACAAGCTGGTGGAGCACGTTCGCGTGCACACGGGGGAGCGGCCGTTCACCTGCGACCTCTGCCCCTACAGCGCCAAGCGGCGAGACAGTTTGCGCCTGCACTGCAAGGTCAAACACGCCGTGCACGTTAACGGGAACGCGGCAGATGCGCCCGGCGACGTACACACACACCGGTCGTACGTGCACGGTGACAATCAGCGCTCAAACAAACACGTCCAGCGGCTGCACACACCGTCCAACACGCACACCGCTGCAGCCTCCTCCTCCTCCTCTCTTCCTCCTCTTCATCCCTCGCTCTCTGACCGGGCAGGATGGAGGGATTTGTCTCCTCTCCTCCCCATCACGACACTCATCTCTCTGAAACCACGTTCTCCTTCTTCAGCCTTCTCCTCCTCCTCCTCCTCCTTCTCCTCGTCTTCCTCCAACAAACACTCCTTTCTCGGTTACCTTGGTCTGACAACTTCTTTATAAATGTTTTTTTCTTTGTCTCCTCCTTTTCCCTCCTCTCCTCCTCTTCCCTTCCTCTTCTATCCATCCTCTGGACTGTTGATGGATGTAAAGCTCTGTAATGTATCCAAGGTACTGTCACTCAACACTATGTATGAGAATGTCAAACAGCTACTGTTATGCTCAATGCACTGAAAACACACAGATAAGGAACGTTTTGAATTTATTGAACTTTTGCATCATGCTCGTGGTTTTGCTGCATTCCTGCCTGCTTTAGCTTCATATAATCACTGAACTCTTAGCTATTTAACTGTGTGACATATTTATTGCCTGTCTCTCGTGTCCTTCTGAAACCCTGCGTTTAAAAATCCTCCTCTTACACTCATTTGCACAAAAAAATATGAGACACTTTAATATGAAGATCATTTACTGTTTTGTTGCAGAGAAAGTCTTCGTCTTTTATCGACTCCTAAAGTTTCTGAACAGAGATGTTCAGTTTAGTATCACAGAAGATCAGAAAATATTCTCCTTCAAACAGCTGGGATCAGTGGATTTCTTTGGCATTTTTATCAAAATTGTTGCTGAATAATTTCTAATAAATTTAAAGTATTAAAATTCATTATTTGAAATCAAAAGAAGAAAGGGTTTCCATTTCTAAACGAGAACCACTGCTGTCTCTTCCATCGTGAGGATTTTTAAGGGTACAGGGTTTCTGGGAGACAATGATGATATTTCTAATATTTGTGTTGTATATTGATAATGTATTTGTGTTTACATAACCACACGGGGCTCCTGAGAGTCGAAAATGTCTTAATTTAAAGTTGCACTATATGTAGTTTTGCTGAGATAAAAAAATTTTTAGAAAACTTAACCTTTTTTTTTTTTAAACACTATTCACAAAAGCAGAAAGTCCAGTGAAAGTGAATGTGGACCAGTTGAAAACCAGTTTCCCTGCAGCTTCAGTCCAGGGATCCAGTTTCCTCTCTGATTGTTATCTGCTTCCTAAAATCTATATTTTAATCAGTAACATGAAAGCGGTGAATTAAATAACACGGATGCAGGATTATTCCGTGTTTACGTCACACAGGACGGATGATAAACCAACGGAAACGTTTCCACGTTTGCGTCTTGTGAGCGTTCACGTCGTGGAACTGCTCACGAAGCTCGTGTGATACTAAACTACATCCATTCAGCTTGGGTTTCGTTACACTGAACGTCCATGTTTGTTTGGTTTTCAGGCACAAAGTGACATGAAAATGAGTCGCGATCTGCTGCAGGTAACGCTGCCTTACTCCTGCTCATGCAGCTGTGTCACATCTGTAAACTAAACTGTGGCTGCAGCTGTAAAACATCAGGATCAAAAGAATGAATGAAAGCTAACTCGCTAGCTAAAGTGAAAAGACTCCTCAGCTGTTAACAGCAGGAATAAATAACAGGAACATTTGCTCAGTCAATCATCAGGTTTTTCATTCATGTTTTTCATACTCGTATTTTGGTTGTGATGAGCAAAAGGCCGAGTCTGGTTCCAGGTTCCAGACCTGAATCTTCCGCCCGTGTCTCAGACGTCGTCCAGTGATTCAAATAGTTCTGGTGTTGTGATCATTGACGGCGGTTTCTTCAGCTGGAAAAACAACCGTTCAACCGTCCTCCAAGAACGAGGACACCCGTCTTCCTGTGCCGGGGAACGGGGAAAAAAAATGCAGACAAGCGCAACTGACATCAGTGCAGCTGTAAGAAAACAAAACAAAAACGCAGCGGCGTCCTCGTCGGTTTATTCTGATTATCAGGTTGAAAAGGCTAAAAGAAATTGTGTTAGCTTTCTTTCTAGTTAGTTTGCTCGCTAGCTGAGAGGTTGACTTCAGACTTTGTAAACTCAAAAAATAATTTGCACATTATAATAAATAAAGGTTTGATAACATCACATCTTTATTTATTTTTTTATTTTTTTGTGTAATTTTTATTCTTATGTAATTTTTTTTTTCTTTTTGCATGTTAGCAGTGATTTTACATCCCTGGGGGTGAGGGGTTGTTGGGCTGTGCCACCCCTGCCCCCCCCACCCCCCTCAGGCCCTGCCTCTGCTTCTCATGTGGCCACATAAAGAAGATCATGTTACAGCACAGGAGCCGGTGTTAAAGAAGTCTAATCTGAGATTTTACAGGACAGTTACTGTTGTGCTGTTTAACCTGAGACACCTGGATAAAATCCCTCGTTACACTGCTGCTGTTTGACACAACAGAGCAGCTGAAACAGAAAACAGCTCAGATTCTGGTTCAGAAACCAGAGAAAAGCAGAATTTAAGAGGCATTTTTGAGAGAAACCAGGGATGAAGGTCACACACCACACTCACCAAACGAGTGGGAGGATAAGTGTCAATCGCCATGGGTCCTGTCCCCTCCTCGCCGGTTGCCACGGTTACCTGGCATGTTGTAGGTCTCCATGGCGGCAAGCGGGAGGCCGGTCGATTGGCTGGGAGCAGCTCCGAGCTCGCCGAATCATCGAGCAGCGTGGAGGCTGGGGGAGGGTGAAAAAAACTCTCAGTCACATGCACACAAAGGTCATTATTAGATTTCAGCAAATGGTATTAGTGGAGAGGAAAGGGGGGAGAGAAAATGAGGGAGGAAAGAGAGCTGGTATGTGGAGGAGGAGGAGGAAGATAAGATGTGAAAGAAGAGGAGACAAAAATGAGATCAAGTGTTAGAAAGAACAGGTGAAGACGAGGCCAAAAGGATGAAAAAAGGACAAAGGAGGAAGACAGGAGGTGACGTCCGAAGGTCAAAGGTCAAGGCCTGATGGAGAATGGCAGATGCTGTTAGCTTTGCACTGACATTTGACAGACAAAGAGACGGTTTGTCTCTGTTTGTTATGGACGTCACATCAAGCTTGAATATTTCATATGTTTGTGGCGGCAGGAAATGTTCTAAACTCCCCATCTGACATTTTGGGAGATCAGCTGATTCGCTGTCTTGCCGAGAGTTAGATGAGAAGCTAACGCCTCTCTCACATCTGCTCAGTAAACATGAAGCAACAGCCAGTGGCAGGTTAGCTTAGCTTAGCATAAAGACTGGAAACAGGTGGAAACAAAGGTCCTCATTAGCTCCCATACAGTTATACTGGTTCGTTTCCATTTACCTGCTGCAGGGTCATGAGCTCCTGAACCAAATTTCAAGGTGATCGGATAGTTGTTGAAATATTTTACCCAAAACCACAAACGTGAACCCCATGGATGGTGCAGGAGGACAAGTCCTTTTTAGGATTCATCCTCTGGGGACCATGAATGTCGGCACCAACCTTCATGGCACTCTGTCTGATCGATGTTGAGCTTTTTATGCACAGTCTATGATCTGTCTTACAGTTGGAGATCTGATGCCCCCAGCTGGTGGAGCTGAGCACGTTCACCCATGTGACCCTATGGGATGCCGGACAACTGTGGTTAGTATCGTTCATCATGCTAACCCTTCACCTCTCACTTGAATGAATGAATAACTGAAGACCATGAACAAGACAGGAAGAGCTGAGTCCAGATCAGTGGTCACGTTACACACACACTCACAGTGTTAGCCAACACCCAGCCCCTCTCTCTGCGTCTCAGCCCGAAAATCAATACTGCTGTGTGTGACAGGAAGAGATGGAGGAAACACACAAGTCTGGAAAAAGGAGGGAAGGGAGGGATGAGAGGAGGAGATGGAAGGTTAAAGGGTGGGTGGAAGGAGAGATTAGCCGGTGAAAGAAAGAAAAACGTGTTTTTTGCTCCATTATATCTGAAGTTACTTGTTATTTTACAGATTAAGATTTTACATAAAAAACATATGATGGGTTTATAAATTGTGACTCTTCGTTCAGTGGAAAAAATGTGAATCAAATCATTTTATTTCTTAAATTTATTCTTTAAGGCTTATTTTCTTTAAAAGAAATCTGCTGTAAGAATATCCCAACTTTTCTGTTTTAAATGCAAATCAACTTGTTTAAAGTATTTTCTGAAATAATGTTCAGACTTTTATTAAAATAATTCTTATGCAGTAATCTGCTTTATTTTTTTGCTTTCATTCATTGGTATTTTTTGGCTAAAGATTTAAATTTCAAACAAAAGCATCTTCTCAGCAGCAGTTACAGATTTTTTCTCACAAAAAGTCCACTCACTTTCTCACTTTAAGAAAATAAAGTTGTTGGGACTCATAAATTTAAACTATACAGACTGGGCATGTTTTAGTCATTGAACCACTTGCGTTAGTTAGGTGGGACGTCAAGCCTGGCAGAGCTAGATGCATAAGTAATTATTTTCAAAGTAAAGGGCATCTTGACAAGAACGACTTGTACACATTATGTAAGAGAGTTGCTAACTGCTAACTGTTGTTTAAACATTTGCATCAGATTCTCCTCAGACGTGTGTTTTACCTTCTGGTTTCTGAGCTGCTGTGATGCTGCTTTGTTTTGTGTGTCTCGCAATTTCCTAAAATGTTTCCAGGAATTGAATTTTTGCTTCACTAATATGTTGAAATCAGTGGTTAAAGAAGAAGTCTGATTTTTTTACTTTACAAAAAGTGGCAACACCACAGTGTAGAAATACTGTTACAAGTAAATTTTTTAGCATCCAACTTCAAAATATAATTAAATTACCAAATGTAAAAATACTCGTTGTGCAGAATATAATCCTATTGGATTATAATTATCATTCATGAACTGTACTTTCTATTGAATATCTGAATCTACAAAGTAACTAAAATATATGTAGGTGAGTAAAAAGTTCGACATTAACTTAACGAACTTGTTTTCCTTATATTTGGCACCAAATTCTATATTTCCAGACGTTTTTAACGAGGTATTTGGGAAATAAGAGACCCCTAAATCATTGGGTTTTCATTCAGTCTCTCTTCTTCTGCGCCCTTTATTTTCAGTGAGTGCCAGTTTCCGGTCCTATGCTGTGCAGTTTGACGCAGCCCACAGGGGGCGCTGTCCTGCGGTGTTTCCACTATTTTGTCCTGTGGTCCACCGCGCGCGATCTTTCTGCCGGATTTCCCCTGCATGTGATAGTTCTGCACCACGACCCGAACACACCGGGTAAAACGTACAACACGTGCTCGGTATCAGTCGCATTTCTAATTATTATTAATGTTCGTCTTTGAAGTTATAATCATTATGAAGGGGTTTTTATTTTGATGGCCCTGCTGACAGGGAGCGGACAGAAAGTTGTTTTCGGTATTAAATACAGTCACATGAGTAATTTTATTACAACTGGAAATTAAATTTTACTAGATCTGACCAGCTAGTTGCATTTTTTTTTTTTGTTCCAATTGTCCAACAGGTTTATAGTTAAATGTCGCAGCCTTTACTTTGGTAGGACAGACAGGAAAGGCTTCGACCCATTGTGGCTAACTTGAAAGAGTAGACGAAGAAGGGGGCGTGTTGCTAGGTGTTAGCCTGCTTGCTAACAGCGAGCTAAAGTTGTACTTTCACTTTCCGATGGTCAGGAACATCTTGTTTGGGACGAGCAGAGCTTTCCTGGAAAACGAAACTTGACGCGTCGTTTCCGTCTCTGACACTGTTTGGATCGTAGATGTGGTTATTTAACCGCTTTTGGTGGCGATATTGACAACTTGCAGCCGGTGGCGTGTAAAAGTTTTAACCGCTAGCCGTCAAAACCGTCAAACACGCAGGTAGCGTCGTTTCACCAGCTAGCTTCAGCGGCTAGCGCCCGGTAGCATGGACGGCGGCGGACACATGCATAATGATGAGAGGGTGGCGGAGAAATTGATGGACGACCACCTGAAATCATTGGGTTTGCATCGGAAGAAGATAGCCAAAGACGGGTCGTGCTTGTTTCGCGCTGTCGCCGAGCAGGTAAAGTAATACAAGTTAAAACAAAGCGCTAGCGTTAAGTTTCTGACTAGCTAACTGAGCGCAGGTGACCAACTGGACTCGGTCCGTTTGTTGTGCTAATGCAGGCTAACACGTTTCTAATGTTGGCCGGAATTAAAGTTAAACTAAGAAATAACATGGCCAGCAACGTCCCAGAGTTCATGGTAAACTATTTTAAAACTTTGGACTCGTAAATATTTAAATCGCCACTATTCTAAACGGAATTCTTAATGAGTTGTTGATGCAGTGGTGTGGGTAATGCTGGATTAGACTGACTTAGTTTTAGTTAACTGCTAGCTGAGTGTGTATGTGAGTAGTGTCAGGTGAGCTGTAATTGTGACTTTTAATACTGATGACCTTTGCCCTCCTCCAGGTGCTGCATTGCCAAAGCCTCCACACTAAAGTTCGTGCCAAATGTGTGGAGTTTCTGAAGCAGAACAGAGAGAGTTATGAGGCGGTGAGAACACTGTTGGACTGACACACAACTGTGGTTTTCCCTGGACTGAAGAATTTCTGTTTTCATTTTTTAGTCTGAAGTTGGATTTAATGATGTTTTGTTAAAATAACGCAGCATTTAGAGAACATACTGTCGGTGTGTGTGGAGCTCAGCAGTGAGTAATTTAACTGGTTTTCCCACCAAAGGTTGTGTTATCAGCACACAATGTTCTCCTGCAGCAGCATTAAAGGAAAAAGAAGCAGAACATTGAAGTTATATTTCTGCAATGAAAAATCCCAGTTATGTTTCCCTAAAGCACAAGAATCACAGTATTAATTATTACTGAAAGTACAACCTTTTATTAGTAAGAAATTATAATTATAATAATGAAATGACTATTAGATTAAGAGTATAAACAAAACAAAGTGACCTCACCAGTGCAATAAACTCGCCTCTGAGCTTTAATCGATCGTGGATAAGAGGGAAATGTAAAAACTGTAAATAATGTGGAGAGTGTGGGGTGAGACAGCAGGTTTGGTTTCTGTCTTTGGGTTTATCTGGGGCTGAGCGACAGGAGGAGGAACTGAAAGCAAAAGGCGTTTTTACGATGGTGATATAATCACATCATCCCGCGGCCTCGTCTCGAGCTGGGGTTGACTACATTTCCCAGAATGCCGATCATGTTGCCTTCAGTGAAGTCTGGGTGTACAGGTGGAGGCATGTGACTCAGAGACAAATTACTTTTTATACTTGAGGCGTGTGTGTGATGTGTCATGTGACTGCAGTGCATTCTGGTCTGTTTCCTGACATTAAAGGTTGAAGGTAGAATTAACAGAATGAATTTCTCTGTATGACTGGTAAACGTCCTGGGAAAGTTTAGATTAACACATTTCTACAATCAAACTGAAATTATCTAGAAAATATGAGAAAGCAGTCACTTTTTCACAGAGCCTGAGCTGATTGTTGGAACCTAATAAATAATAAGTTTTCTCTCATGTATGATGATGAAAAGCAGCAAATCTTCACCGTTGTGAAACTGGATCCAGATAATAGTCGCTGTCGTCTAACTCATCGGATTATTTCAGCTCTAATTCGCAGGAGTTTTTCTTTGAAAGGTTAAACCTGGCATTTTTAAAAAATATATATTTAGTAACAAATTTGAATGAAAAAACCAAAACCAACAATGTGTTAGTGTTATTATTTATTATTTAAATCTTTTCCAGCTTCTGCTTTACGTGCATTTCTTCCTGCTGAAGAGAAAACATAGCTTATAAACTTACACTTTAGTTTAAAAAGAAAAAAGGTTTAACAGTTTAGCAGCTTGTAGTTTTTAGCAAACACATGAAAAACTGATTGTCGTCTTCGTCTGCGTCGTCTGAGCTCACTGGTGTTTCCTGTTTTGCAGTTTATTGAAGGTGACTTTGACGATTACCTGGTGAAGCTTCAGGATCCTCAGGTAAAAAAAAAAACAGATTCACGACTGACTCCTCGTTTGGAGTGGATCTCAGTGATTTACCAAAACTATCGTTTTCTACTTTCTTTGTGATATTTATCGACGTACGGATGGAAATTGAAAATGCAGTGAAATTGATTGGCTTTCTGTTTTTCAGCAATGGGTGGGAGAAGTGGAGATCAGCGCGCTGGCTGCCATGTACAAGTAAGTAAAATGTGGATTACCGATTAAAGCCTGGCTGATGCAAAGTAAAAAAAATAATGAGGCTCTGGCTCTTATTTTTTAAAATCCCTTGTGACTGTGAGTCGTGATACATATGTGGAATTTACTTGTCGTATTTCACGTTTTACTTCAATGAGAGAAGAGACGTCAGTGATGAGGACTCTGGAATCTGTTTGGATTCATGTGATCTCAGTGATAGCTGATCCACAGATGTTTGTGAGTCTCTTTCTCTCTCTGTGTCTGTAGGAGGGATTTTCTGATCTTTCAGGAGCCTGGAAAACCAGCCGTCAACATCACGGACAACAACTTCAAGGACAAGGTGAGACTGAGACACGTCCAACTAATGAAACTACATTTAAACTCGAGGTCTTAAGTTTTTCTGCCTTTCTCCTCCCACTGATAAATCCGCCGTTTCAGCTGAGCTCTGTATGTTGTGTTTCCAGTCAGGAGAGGTGATAGTGGTGTTAGAGTGTAGGTTCTGATCATAAAGAGAAAATCACTGGATTCAAGTAGAACAAGAAAAGAAAAGTGAAAAAGCAGGCGAAAGAATTTACATAAATCAGGAATGTGAGAGAGAAACTGTCAGCCTCAGGTTTTACGAGCGATTTCTCTTTGTCCTTTTTGTCCATGGTTTCAGGAGGCAGTGCTCTGAATGATAAGATAAATGTTCATCATCCGTTTTCACAGCAGCTTGGTTTTTTTTTCCTCTCCCTCAGGTGCAGTTGTGTTTTCTGAACGGGAATCACTACGACAGCGTTTATCCCATCAGCCACATCAAGAGCGCTGCTCTCTGCCAGTGTGAGTGTGTGTGATCAGATTCGCCTGCACAGATGTTTCTCAGTCTGAGACTCTGGACGTCAGAGTCACATCTGAAAACTTTAGCTACAGATCAGCAACGAAGTTCATATGGTTTTTTTTTTTAGTATTAATGTTTATCACAAAATGGCATATGTGTGTAAAGTCTGTCTGCGTGTCTCCTGCAGCCGTCCTGTATGAGATGCTGTACGACGGAGTGTTTAAGGTGGACCGGAACTCTCTGGGGCCGTGCCATCGGGTCGGCCGACCCAACGACGTCCTTAGCGACGACAGTATGCCCGTCTGCGCCAGCAGCGACGATTCCGACCTGGACGCAGGCGAGACACCCTGGTAGGAAACTCCTCAGCTTCTTTTAAAACATTTTTATTGAACTGATTTTTTTTTTTTACTGACATTATAACGAGGAACGTCCTGAACAAATGTCTTCCCGACGCTGATATGAGTCCATTTTCTCATGTCATTACATTTATGTTTACTCATTCTCTTGCTTTCTTCAGTTTCCCTATGTACTTATTTATTTACTTATTCACTCATTTTATATTTATTTCATTTGTTGAAGTATTTTGTTGCATAATCAGACTTCAGGCCTCACGATGTGTGTGTTTTATGATACAGGGTGGAAAATGGAACAAGCACCTCTTCTTCTTCTTCTTCTTCTTCTACACGACACAACCAGAGCTACAGGGTAACACAAACACACACACTGGAGCCACTAAACGACATTAGACTCTATATATTTGCTTACCTGCCTGATAACACTGAATAACTCTGTGTGTGTGTGTGTGTGTGTGTGTGTGTGTGTGTGTGACAGAGCCGTGGGCGTGGTCGGCAGCTGCCAGAGAGGGTGAGACGTTCGCTGAACCCGACTCTGTTCAGAAACGTAGACTACGACGTCTGGCACAAGAGCAAGAGAGGTGACGCACAAAGACACAACGTGCACGTGTGAAGTGTCGTTGTGAAAGTCGACTTATTACAAAAAGCACAAGACTTTATTTTCAGCTACTTGAAATTGAGTCTTTATTAAATTTAAACATCAGAATTTTTGTGCACGCCTCAGAATAATGTACCAATAAAAACAATTCATTTTCTGTCTTATTAACTAAAACATAAATTGTTTGTTTTTTCTTTCAGCCCAACAGAAGATGGACTACCGCATCGCTGCTGGGATGCAGTACACTGTGGGCGACCGCTGCCAGGTGTGTGTGTGTATCCAGAGCAATTTAAATTCTGATTTAAAGTCTGTTTGTGTTCTTATTTTCATTATTTGTTTGCGTGTGTGTGTGTGTGTGTGTAGGTTCGCCTTGAGAGCGGCGGACGTAGCTACAACGCAACCATCAAGGAAGTTCCTCCCAACAACAACATGGTGACGGTTTACATAGAAGAACTGGGCAAGAGGTTGGTCCTGCTAACACCTGTAAAACTCTCCATCATTGAACTGACGAACAGATCGAACACATTGAGCTAATGTGATGCTGTAACTACAAATATAAATAGTTTAATTAAGTTTATTTTCTACTGTTAGAAAAAGTAAATGTAACGTTAACTTTTCCCAGAAGTCGTTATTTGAAGTAAAGCTCACAGAGGAACTGAGCAGTAGCGTCAGCTCGGTTACTGTGGCCCGGCGACGTTTGGCTGATAAGGTCAGATTAGCTTCAGCTGTTTGTATCTTTGTGTCCAGACACGTCCCTCTGTGGAGTCTGCTTCCTCCCAGCGATGAGGGCAGCTGGAGCACGGTCGTCAGCAAAGACAAGAGGCTCAGCAACGGACACGGAGGTGATGGGAAAACACACACAGCAACATATACACGAAACACACATTTATAAAAGCCAAGATGTGTTTGTACTGAAATATCTTTCACTGTGTGTCTCAGATTGGGAGGAGAGGGGTAAAGGCAGAGGCAGGGGGAAGCAGGTCCCACCGTCCTCCTCCGTTTCCCAGGCTACAGCACCGAGCTCCAGTGGGCGTGTAGTGAAGCAGCACTCATGGCCCCCGCAGGCCACCGTAGAGGAGCAGGGAGGGGCGAAAAGCAGCAGGTCAGCGTGTGTGAACAGCAGCTGTGATCAGTGTTTTCATATTAACAGTGGATCAGACTGTGTGTGGAAGGTGTCGCTCGTAGAGACGAAGCTGACTCCGCCGCTCTAATCCGACTTAAGGAGCGTTTTAGCATCTTTCAGCTGGTTGTTGTGGTTTTGCCAGAAACTTAACAGTCCTGGTTCAGTGCCTCCACTCTCACTGTGCCCTGTTCAGCGGCAGCAGCAGATGTTTTCAGAGAAACAGCTGTGAAAATGCCTCTGTCCACCTGCTCAGCAGCAAACTGCAGACAGACACAGTCAGTGCAGCCAGATATTTCCCTCAGCAGCTGGCAGAGACCAAATATTGGACTCAGGTGGACACAAACGCGACTTTAAATGAATCCTAACTTTGCTCTGTAACTGCTGGAAGTGGAAATATGCAGCTGTTTGCCAATGAATCTGAGTCTGGAAACCTGTGAAATGTAAAGGTTTAACTGAAAACGTGTTTCTGCAGGAAGTCTGTGAGCTCGGCAGAGGCGGCGTTCGGTCTGACGAAGGAGCAGCGTTTGGCCAAGGAGGAAGAGGAGAGGAACGTGGCGTTGGTAGAGATCCAGCTCAGAGACGAACACAGCTTCCCCGCCCTCGGGGTGAGTTCAAAGGCTCTGAGAGGGGGTCAGATAGACGTGACCTGTAAATGCTTACATACCATCTGCGTACAGGAGTCTGAGAAACTTTTCCTTCAGTGAAACATGATGTTTTAGTCTTTTCACACTGTGTCTGAGTTACTGCCTCAAATATGTTTTTTTTTTTAATTCCCTTCAAACTCAGACTGGGGCGCAGGGTGATGGAGGGAGGAGGAAGGGGGTAGAGAAGAAAAGATCCCAGAGAAACAAGATGGTGAGTGTGTGTTCAGACCTGAGCCCTGAGTTTAAACGACGCACAAAGGTTTGTGTTGTTTCAGGTGTTTGTCTGTTGTGTTTTAGTGAAAAACACTGAATGTAAACGTAACTGTTCATTAAAAAAAAACTCCACAGAGAACTTTTCATTTTTCCTTCTCTTCACTGATTTTTCTTTCTCTTTGCTTTTGTAGAAAAGTCCAGTTGAAGAGGTCAGAGCAGCGTCTCCCTCTGCTGGTGAACGACCCAAATCCTCCACCCCACCACCTGCAACCACGACTGCTACTACTGCACCTACTGCCAATACCACCACACCCACCAGCCCCGCCCTTCCTGCTGCAAAACCTGCTGCTGCTGCTTCGTCTGCAAGTTCTAGCTCGAGTCCAGCTTGGCTGAGCTCCCTCAAGGCTTCGACGCCCAGCGTAAACATGGCCGCCGCAGCGTCTGGCTCTGCTTCCACCCCGACACCCACCCGTGCTGCCCCGACTGCTAAAACAAATGCACAGTCTTATGCTTTAGCTGCTGGAGCTACATCGAGTTCTCCTCCTCCTGCTGCCGCCCCGAGCACTAAGGCCTTTATGACGGGTGGCGCTCCGCCTGCCTCCGTCCCCTCCTCCGCCACTATCTTCTCCTGCCTCACCCCTGTTCTCCCTGCTGCTTCATCACCCCCAAATCCACCCGCCCTTTCCTCTTCTTCTCCTCCCCCCTCCTCTTCTTCCTCACCACCTCCTAAATCATCTGCCTCCCCTCCTCCTCGCTCTTCAGTGCCACCTCCCACTTTCATCGCTCCCATCGCTCCCTCTCCCATCATCGCTCAGGGCTTCCTCCCTCCCTCCTCTCTCCCCCGTTCCTCCCCACCCGTCTCCTCTCTCCCGCACTCCCAGACCCAAACCCAGGCCTCAGTGACCCAGGAGGGTGTTCAAATGCAGTCCTCACTGCCGAAGATCCAGACTGAGAGCCAGGCTTCTCCACCCCAAAGCCAAACCTTGATGCCCCAGAAGCAGATTCCTGAGGCCCCGTCCTCTCCCTCACCTCAGTCCCTCACTGAAGCGGCTCCCGCTGTACCACAAAACCAGATCCAGGCATCTGTCCTCAAGACCCAGGCTTCCCTCCCTCAGGCCCAGTACCCCTCCCAACTCCCACATCCCTCCCTCTCTATCTCCACCTCCCCGACCCACCCCTCTGTCCAAATCCAGACCCCCAGCACCCACAATCAGACGGAAGCCCTGCACCCTCCAGATCAGCACCCTCAGCCCGAGTCACACCCTCCACTCTCTCATCACCCCCAGTTACTTTCTGCTCATCCCCTTCCTCCACCTCACCCTCAGTCCCTCCCAGGAGCTGTTCCTCTGCAGAAGCTGTCCCAGCTCTACCAGGACCCCCTGTATCCTGGTTTCCCCCAGGGAGAGAAAGGCGACATAGCCCCGACTCCACCCTACTCATCCAGCAAGTCGGGGGACGACCTGCCCCAAGGTGAGCTGGGAAAAAGGAGCATTTTCTCTACCAGTTTATCTGCTGATTGTTTCTTAATTGAATATTTAGTTTATATAATGTCAGAAAAAAGCTCCTAAGTCCCACAGTGGTGTCTTTAAATGTCTAGTTTTGTTTTACTAACAATAAAAAACTCAAAGATGTTCAGTTTATCATCACACCAGAGAAATAACCATGGAGTTTTTGCCTGAGAAATGATTTAATGATCAGTGAATAATAATAATGTTTCGGTGTGGTGTTGTTTTTATTGTTTAAAGATGAGTTAAGTCTCTGAAAGGTGTTTGTGACCGATCCAGTGTTCGTTGTTTATCCATTTCCAATCCCTTGTTTGTTTGGGCCGAATTCACCAGGAGTCAAAAAGTCCACACGAGTCTCTGTAAAACGCTGGAGCCACACAGCGTTTTCAGCAAAACCACGATCAGGAAAACTGATTTCAGTTTTTCTGTTGATATTTTTGAGATGATAGTTTATTCGATGAGCAGATATTTTCTAATTTTAGCTTCTGGATTCCTGCTGGCAGCGCTGCTGTATACACGTTTTTATGGGTTCATTTATCTTTTTCTGTAGATGTCAACATCTTGAGGTTTTTCTACAACTTGGGTGTCAAGGTAAGAACGAACTAGAGCAAACGTGTTTATGGTGAAAGCTCATGCTCTTCAGTTGAACCATAAATTCAAATTTCATACTCTTTATACAGTATGCACTTAATACAGATGTTAACAGCATTCTGTTGAGTTACTTTGCAGTTAGTACACATGAAGTCAGCATAGTAATGTTTAATTTTCATAGGAATAAGTGTGAATCACACATCTGAACTTGGTTAAAGCCTGAAACTACATCAAACTTTTACTGGTACAAAAGCAGAAACTGAAGTTTATCCCTCTTCCCTCCAGGCATTCTCCATGCCCATGTTCCCTCCCTACATATACCTCCTCCCCCTCCAACAGGCCCATGCCATGCACCCCAAGCTTCCCTCCCGCTCCCGCTCCCCTTCCCCTACTCCCCACTTCCCTCCTGCCAGCGCCCCCACCAGGCACCAAGAGTCGTACCCTCAGTACCCTCCGACTTCAGCGTCTGCGCTGCCTCAGTATGAACACCAAGCCCCATTCACTGAACCCCCCCATCCCAGTGAACCCTCCTTCAACCAGGTCGGGTACCCCGTCACCCAGCCTACACCCCATAGGGTGCCCTGCACTTCGCTGCAATGGCAACAGCACCAGATGCCTCCACCCAGAAACTCCAGCTACCCAGTTGTGTATCCCTCCACAGCTCCAACATACCCCGTTCCCCCTCCTTCATCCCAGGGGTACCACCCAGGTCAAGGTCCAGGACACCCGCTGTACCCCCCAACAATGCCTCCGTACTCCCCATCCCCGCTGGGATACCAGTCCTCATCCACCCCTGAAGAGCTCCAGGTGAGTCAGGGAGCGATGGAGCAGCTTCAGTCCAACAATGGAGACACAATGCCTGTGCACGGGCCCGGACGAGTCCCTGCTCCTTTGGAGGGTCCAGCTGCTGCTAACAACAGAGCGATGGGAGTTCCTGGAGGAAATGGATTTGGTATGGCAACAGTTTTTTTTATGAAAGAAAATGTCATGAAATTTTAAAATTCAACTTTCAGGCTTACAATCAAATCTTTTCAGTGTAAATCATTAACAGAAACCTGTAGGATTTCTGGGTAATGAAGTCCTTTTTCATTTCATGCACTTTCTGCTGAATTTTTCAGTGCAGTTTTTTTTTTTACATGAAGTTGATCTTTTCCTGCGCTTTGTTCCAGCGCTGAAGAAAGAGCAGGGAGACAGTGGGACCAGAGCGGTGCTGCTGGTGGACCCGCCGCTCAACAACACACCGATAGTACGGACCAACACACATAAAACAACAACACAACACTAGTACTGACTAACACACACACCACCATCACCTCACAAACATGATATATGCATGAAGCAGTAGTAGGAGAAAGAAGTAAATGTAGTGATAGATGTGTCGTATCTCTCTCTCAGGTTGCTCTGGTCTCAAACTGTGATGTCAATGATGTCCCCGTCTCCATGACAACCATGAAGCCCAGCAGCACCCCTGGCTCTCCATCACCTTACGGCATCATCTCCAAGACAACTGTTTGCGGTGACAACACCTCCCTCGCGTACCGTGTCCACCAAAAGACATACAATCCCAGCAAAACATTCAAGGTGGGCCACTTGTTAACTGCTCCCATGGCAGAGGCTCTGTCGGTGGGCTGCAGCACAGAGGACAGCTGGGAGGAGATGGAGGGATTCAGACAGGCAAACATGAGCATCAGAGGGTCAAGGAGAAACTACAGAGGAGGAGTGAGAGGGAGGGGGGGGGCCCATGATGGAGGGAGAGGGGGACAGAGGAGGAGGCAGGGAGGAGAGGCAGGGGCAGGGTTTAACTTTGTTCAATTTGGCCCCTCCCACAGGGGACGGGCCTGGTAAAAAGGCTCCAGGCTGTCAGCCAATGAGAGGAGACAATTTTTTTCTTTCTTTCTTTTCGTTTCTTCGTCTGAGCTTGTTTGGTTTCAACTTCTTCTTAATCCTTCTTTTTCTGCCTGTTTTTCCCCCCTCGTCACCACGTGGAGGTCTGATAGGTGGATGTGTCAACTGTCCCTGTAAATGTCTTGCTGTCATGTTGTCTTTGGCAGAGTTGGGAAAAAAATCTGAAACTCTACTCCAGTGCTTCAGGGTGTCAGAATCCTCCAGCTAGCTGTAGAAACAAACACTATCAAGCTCCTTATTAGCTAGCTAATAAGCTTAGCATGTTAACAAGCGCATGGTTACATGACTTTCTGAAAAGTTAAATGTGTCGATTTAAAGGACATCTGCGTTTGCTTTGAGTAGGACTGCAACCATTAGTATGTCTTTTTTTCTGTTAATCAGTAAATTGTTTGGTCAAAAAAGTGTCAGAACCTTTTGAAAACTATTCTTCCCAATTTCTCAAAACCCAGGGTGATGTCTTGGAAATATGTTTTGTCCCAAAAACAGCCAAGAACCCTGTAAGTGAATTAAGTTTTCTTGTGTCCCTTGATTCCAGCATGTTCACAAAACACTAGACATATAAAAATATTTCAGCTAAAAAAAAAGCATATACCAGGTTCAGCGAGCTCTTCCAAGCATCTGTTTGCACTGCGAGCTTAAAACAAACCAGTTTTAAGAGGATTAAAGTGACAGAAAATCAGATTTAATCTGATTTAAGTTGTATTGCTGCTATAAAACTACAGCAGACAAATTGTTTAGATTCGTATTTTTTAAATGTTTGTCATGTTGCTGCTGGTTTCATGTTTCTTCTTTTTCTTTCGGGCCTTATTTTTCTTGTGATCGACTCCAGACTCTGTAGAGATTCAGTGCCTTAACGTTTCCTACTTTTACCGTCTGATTTGAAAAACACTGCTGTACATAGCAAAGGCTGTCGTTCTTTGTTGGATTTTCTGTGTGACTGAAAGAATAAAACTTTGGTTCAAATAGTGCTGTTTTGGGTTCTCCGGTTTAATTAGAACGGAATCATGGCATTTTCGTGCCTTACCGTAGTATGACATTTATCCCGTTTTGATGGCATGATACTGCTACGTTATTAACAAAATTGTCGTTCTTTGCTATACTGATATCTTTTAACACGTTTTCATACCTTACAATACTGTTTTTATAACATTTTGATGGCTTAATATGCTATGATGTTTTTGACGACATTTTCATGCCTCACTATACTATGATGTCTGGTACAACATTAAGATATTTTCATTAGATTTTGTTGCCTTACAATGCTATAAATTGTTTTTTAACCAAGCTTTAATGCTGTGCTATACTGCAGTTTTAGATCACATTTGGATGCTTTACCGTACTGAAATTTTTCAGCAAATTTGGACGCCTTACTAAACTATGACACTTTTGACCAAATTTGAATGCCTTGATAAACTGACATTTTTGACCAAATTTGGAAAAATATCAATGTCAAATGTCATACTTTAGTATAACCTCAGAATGTGCCAAAAAACGTCATACTATAGTAAGGCGTCAAAATCGGCCAAAAAAAGTCAAAAAACGGCATAGTATAGTATGCCGTTTTTTTCGCCAAAAAAGTCAAAATTTTTTTCGACCTCAAATGTCATAAAACGGCATAGTCATAGTATAGTATGCGCTTTTTTTTCGCCAAAAAGTCAAAATTTTTTTCGACCTCAAAATTTCATAAAAAACGTCATAGTATAGTATGCCGTTTTTTTCGGACAAAAAAAGTCAAAATTTTTTTCGACCTCAAAATTTCATAAAAAACGTCATAGTATAGTATGCCGTTTTTTTCGGCCAAAAAAAGTCAATAATTTTTTCGACCTCAAAATTTCATAAAAAAACGTCATAGTATAGTATGCCGTTTTTTTCGGCCAAAAACAGTCAAAAAATTTTTCGACCACAAAATGTCATAAAAAACTTCATAGTATAGTATGCCGGTTTTTTTTTACCTCAAAATGTCATAAAAAACGTCAAAGTATAGTAAGGCGTTTTTTTCGGACAAAAAAAGTCAAAATTTTTTTCGACCTCAAAATTCATAAAAAACGTCATAGTATAGTATAGTATTTTTTTCGCCAAAAAGTCAAAATTTTTTCGACCTCAAAATGTCATAAAAAACGTCATAGTATAGTATGCCGTTTTTTTTCGCAAATGTCATAAAAAAGTCAAAATTATTTTCGACCTCAAAATTTCATAAAAACGTCATAGTATAGTATGCCGCTTTTTTTCGGACAAAAAAGTCAAAATTTTTTCGACCTCAAAATTTCATAAAAACGTCATAGTATAGTATGCCGTTTTTTTCGACAAAAAGTCAATAATTTTTTCGACCTCAAAATGTCATAAAAACGTCATAGTATAGTATGCCGTTTTTTTCGACAAAAAAGTCAAAATTTTTTCGACCTCAAAATGTCATAAAAACTTCATAGTATAGTATGCCGCGAAAAAGTCAAAATTTTTTTCGACCTCAAAATTTCATAAAAAAACGTCATAGTATAGTATGCCGTTTTTTTTCGGACAAAAAAGTCAAAATTTTTTCGACCTCAAAATTTCATAAAAAAAACGTCATAGTATAGTATGCCGTCAAAAAATTTTTTTTCGGACAAAAAGTCAAAATTTTTTCGACCTCAAAATTTCATAAAAAACGTCATAGTATAGTATGCCGTTTTTTTTCGCAAAAAAGTCAAAAATTTTTTTTTTCGACCTCAAAATGTCATAAAAACGCTTCATAGTATAGTATGCCGCTTTTTTCGGATAAAAAGTCAAAATTTTTTCGACCTCAAAATTTCATAAAAACGCCATAGTATAGTATGCCGTTTTTTTTCGACAAAAAAGTCAAATTTTTTTCGACCTCAAAATTTCATAAAAAAACGTCATAGTATAGTATGCCGCTTTTTTTTTTCGGACAAAAAGTCAAAAATTTTTCGACCTCAAAAAATTTCATAAAAACGTCATAGTATAGTATGCCCGTTTTTTTCGGACAAAAAGTCAAAATTTTTTCGACCTCAAAATTTCATAAAAACGCGTCATAGTATAGTATGCCGTTTTTTTCGGACAAAAAGTCAAAATTTTTTCGACCTCAAAATTTCATAAAAACGTCATAGTATAGTATGCCTTTTTTTCGGACAAAAAAGTCAAAAATTTTTTCGACCTCAAAATTTCATAAAAACGTCATAGTATAGTATGCCGCTTTTTTCGGACAAAAAGTCAAAAATTTTTTCGACCTCAAAATGTCATAAAAAACGTCATAGTATAGTATGCCGTTTTTTCGGACAAAAAGTCAAAATTTTTTCGACCTCAAAATGTCATAAAAAACGTCATAGTATAGTATGCCGTTTTTTTCGGACAAAAAGTCAAAATTTTTTTTTTCGACCTCAAAATTTCATAAAAAACGTCATAGTATAGTATGTTTTTTTTTTCGGACAAAAAGTCAAAAATTTTTTCGACCTCAAAATTTCATAAAAAAGCGTCATAGTATAGTATGCCGTTTTTTTTTCGGACAAAAAGTCAAAATTTTTTCGACCTCAAAATTTCATAAAAAACATCATAGTATAGTAGTATGCTTTTTTTTCGACAAAAAAGTCAAAAATTTTTCGACCTCAAAATGTCATAAAAACGTCATAGTATAGTATGCCGCTTTTTTCGGACAAAAAAGTCAAAATTTTTTTCGACTCAAAATTTCATAAAAAACGTCATAGTATAGTATGCCGCTTTTTTTCGGACAAAAAGTCAAAAATTTTTTCGACCTCAAAATTTCATAAAAACGTCATAGTATAGTATAGTATGCTTTTTTTTCGACAAAAAAGTCAAAAAATTTTTTCGACCTCAAAATTTCATAAAAAAGCGTCATAGTATAGTATGCCGTTTTTTTCGATTAAAAAAAGTCAAAAATTTTTTCGACCTCAAAATTTCATAAAAAACGTCATAGTATAGTATGCCGCTTTTTTTCGGACAAAAAGTCAAAAAATTTTTCGACCTCAAAATTTCATAAAAAACGTCATAGTATAGTATGCCGTTTTTTTTTCGGACAAAAAGTCAAAATTTTTTTCGACCTCAAAATTTCATAAAAACGTCATAGTATAGTATGCCGTTTTTTTCGGACAAAAAAGTCAAAAATTTTTTCGACCTCAAAATGTCATAAAAACGTCATAGTATAGTATGCCGTTTTTTCGGATAAAAAGTCAAAATTTTTTCGACCTCAAAATTTCATAAAAACGTCATAGTATAGTATAGTGCTTTTGCCGTTTTTTTCGACCAAAATGTCAAAAAGTCAATGCCGCTTTTTTCGGAAAAAGTCAAAAATCTTTCGACCTCAAATGTCAAAATTTCATAATAAGTATAGTATAGTATGCCGCTTTTTTTCGGACAAAAAAAAAATTTTTTTTTTCGACCTCAAAATTTCATAAAAAACGTCATAGTATAGTATGCCGTTTTTTTCGGACAAAAAGTCAAAATTTTTTTCGACCTCAAAATGTCATAAAAACGTCATAGTATAGTATAGCCGCTTTTTTTCGGACAAAAAGTCAAAAATTTTTTCGACCTCAAAATGTCATAAAAACGCTATAGTATAGTATGCCGTTTTTTTCGGACAAAAAAGTCAAAAATTTTTTCGACCTCAAAATGTCATAAAAACGCGTCATAGTATAGTATGCGCGTTTTTTCGGACAAAAAAGTCAAAATTTTTTTCGACCTCAAAATGTCATAAAAACGTCATAGTATAGTATGTATGCGTTTTTTTCGGACAAAAAAGTCAAAAATTTTTTCGACCTCAAAATTTCATAAAAAACGTCATAGTATAGTATAGTATGCCGCTTTTTTTCGGACAAAAAGTCAAAATTTTTTCGACCTCAAAATGTCATAAAAAACGTCATAGTATAGTATGCCGCTTTTTTTTCGGACAAAAAGTCAAAAAATTTTTTCGACCTCAAAATGTCATAAAAACGCATAGTATAGTATGCCGTTTTTTTCGGACAAAAAAGTCAAAAATTTTTTTCGACCTCAAAATGTCATAAAAAACGTCATAGTATAGTATGCGTTTTTTTTTCGGACAAAAAAGTCAAAAATTTTTTTCGACCTCAAAATTTCATAAAAAACGTCATAGTATAGTATAGTTCGCAAAAAAGTCAAAATTTTTTTCGGACAAAAAAGTCAAAATTTTTTCGACCAAAAAGTCAAAATTTCATCGAAAAACGTCATAGCTATATAGTATGCCGTTTTTTCGGACAAAAAGTCAAAAATTTTTTCGACCTCAAAATGTCATAAAAACGTCATAGTATAGTATGTATGCCGCTTTTTTTCGGACAAAAAGTCAAAATTTTTTTCGACCTCAAAATTTCATAAAAACGTCATAGTATAGTATGCGTTTTTTTCGGACAAAAAGTCAAAAATTTTTTCGACCTCAAAATGTCATAAAAAACGTCATAGTATAGTATGCCGTTTTTTTCGGACAAAAAGTCAAAAAATTTTTTCGACCTCAAAATGTCATAAAAACGTCATAGTATAGTATGCCGCTTTTTTTCGGACAAAAAGTCAAAAATTTTTCGACCTCAAAATGTCATAAAAAAACGTCATAGTATAGTATGCCGCTTTTTTTCGGACAAAAAGTCAAAAATTTTTTCGACCTCAAAATGTCATAAAAACGTCATAGTAAAACGTATAGTATAGTATGCCGTTTTTTTCGGACATCATAAAAAGTCAAAAATTTTTTCGACCTCAAAATTTCATAAAAAATAGTATAGTATAGTATGGCGCTTTTTTCGACAAAAAAGTCAAAATTTTTTCGACCTCAAAATGTCATAAAAACGTCATAGTATAGTATATGCCGCTTTTTTCGGGAAAAAAGTCAAAATTTTTTCGACTCAAAATTTCATAAAAACGTCATAGTATAGTATGCCGCTTTTTTCGGACAAAAAGTCAAAATTTTTTCGACCTCAAAATGTCATAAAAACTCATAAAAAACGCTATAGTAT
The DNA here is from genome assembly GCA_016801885.1 of Toxotes chatareus. Classification (NCBI taxonomy): domain Eukaryota; kingdom Metazoa; phylum Chordata; class Actinopteri; family Toxotidae; genus Toxotes; species Toxotes chatareus. Next base: position 14,146,328 of record CM028893.1, read on the forward strand.
AGTATGCGCTTTTTTTCGGACAAAAAGTCAAAAATTTTTTTCGACCTCAAAATGTCATAAAAAACGCCATAGTATAGTATTCCAAAAAGCAAAATTTTTTTTTTCGGACAAAAAAGTCAAAATTTTTTTCGACCTCAAAATTTCATAAAAACGTCATAAAAAACGTATAGTATAGTATGCCGTTTTTTCGGACAAAAAAGTCAAAAAATTTTTTCGACCTCAAATGTCATAAAAACGTCATAGTATAGTATGCCGCTTTTTTTCGGACAAAAAGTCAAAAATTTTTTCGACCTCAAAATGTCATAAAAACGTCATAGTATAGTATGCCGCTTTTTTTCGGACAAAAAGTCAAAAAAAATTTTTTCGACCTCAAAATTTCATAAAAAACGCTATAGTATAGTATGTTTTTTTTTTCGGACAAAAAAAAATTTTTTTTTGGGACATAAAAAAGTCAAATTTTTTTTTTTCGACCTCAAAATTTCATAAAAAACGTCATAAAATAGTATAGTATAGTATGCCGTTTTTTTCGGATAAAAAGTCAAAAATTTTTCGACCTCAAAATGTCATAAAAACGTCATAGTATAGTATATTTTTTTTCGGACAAAAAAGTCAAAATTTTTTTCGACCTCAAAATGTCATAAAAACGCGTCATAGTATAGTATGCCGCTTTTTTTCGGACAAAAAGTCAAAAATTTTTTTTCGACCTCAAAATGTCATAAAAAACGCTATAGTATAGTATGCCGCTTTTTTTTCGGACAAAAAAGTCAAAATTTTTTTTTCAAAATTTCAAAAATGTCATAAAAAAAACGTCATAGTATAGTAAAACGCTTTTTTCGACAAAAAAAGTCAAAAATTTTTTCGACCTCAAAATGTCATAAAAAACTATATAGTATAGTATGCCGCTTTTTTTTTCGGACAAAAAGTCAAAAATTTTTTCGACCTCAAAATGTCATAAAAACGCCATAGTATAGTATGCCGCTTTTTTTCGGACAAAAAGTCAAAATTTTTTTTCGACCTCAAAATGTCATAAAAAACGTCTATAGTATATAGTATGCCGCTTTTTTTCGACAAAAAGTCAAAAATTTTTTCGACCTCAAAATGTCATAAAAACGTCATAGTATAGTATGCCGCTTTTTTTTCGGACAAAAAGTCAAAATTTTTTTCGACCTCAAAATGTCATAAAAACGCCATAGTATAGTATGCCGCTTTTTTCGACAAAAAGTCAAAAATTTTTTCGACCTCAAAATGTCATAAAAACGTCTATAGTATAGTATGCCGCTTTTTTCGACAAAAAAAAGTCAAAATTTTTTTTCGACCTCAAAATGTCATAAAAAACGTCATAGTATAGTATTTCGTTTTTTTCGACAAAAAGTCAAAATTTTTTTCGACCTCAAAATGTCATAAAAACGCTATAGTATAGTATATATTTTTTTTTCGGACAAAAAGTCAAAAATTTTTTTTCGACCTCAAAATGTCATAAAAAACGCCATAGTATAGTATGCCGTTTTTTCGGGACAAAAAGTCAAAAATTTTTTCGACCTCAAAATGTCATAAAAAACGTCATAGTATAGTATATGCTTTTTTTTTTCGACAAAAAAGTCAAAATTTTTTTCGACCTCAAAATGTCATAAAAACGCTATAGTATAGTATGGCGCTTTTTCGGACAAAAAAGTCAAAAATTTTTTCGACCTCAAAATGTCATAAAAAAATACGCGACAAAAAGTAGTATAGTCATAAAAAAACGTCATAGTATAGTAAATCGCTTTTTTTCGACAAAAAGTCAAAAAATTTTTTTCGACCTCAAAATGTCATAAAAACGCCATAGTATAGTATGTTTTTCGGACAAAAGTCAAAAACAAAAAGTCAAAAAACGCCATTTTTTTCGACCTCAAATGTCATAAAAACGCCATAGTATAGTATGCGTTTTTTTTTCGGACAAAAAGTCAAATTTTTTTTCGACCTCAAAATGTCATAAAAAACGCCATAGTATAGTATGCCGCTTTTTTTTCGACAAAAAGTCAAAATTTTTTCGACCTCAAAATGTCATAAAAAACGCCATAGTATAGTATAGGCGTTTTTTTCGACAAAAAGTCAAAAATTTTTTCGACCTCAAAATGTCATAAAAACGCTATAGTATAGTATAGTTGCGTCGTTTTTTTCGACCTCAAAAAGTCAGTCAAAAATTTTTTTTCGACCTCAAAATGTCAAAAAAAACGTCATAGTATAGTATAGTATAGTATGCCGCTTTTTTCGGACAAAAAAGTCAAAATTTTTTTTCGACCAAAATGTCATAAAAAACGTCATAGTATAGTATGCCGCTTTTTTCGGACAAAAAGTCAAAATTTTTTCGACCTCAAAATGTCATAAAAACGCCATAGTATAGTATGCCGCTTTTTTCGGACAAAAAGTCAAAAATTTTTTCGACCTCAAAATGTAAAAAACGCCATAGTATAGTATGCCGCTTTTTTCGGACAAAAAGTTTTTTTTCGACCTCAAAATGTCAAAAGTCATAGTAAGTATTTTTTCGACAAAAAGTCAAAATTTTTTCGACCTCAAAATGTCATAAAAAACGCCATAGTATAGTATGCCGCTTTTTTCGGCAAAAAGTCAGTCAAAATTTTTTTCGACCTCAAAATGTCATAAAAAACGTCATAGTATAGTATGCCGTTTTTCGGACAAAAAAGTCAAAAATTTTTTCGACCTCAAAATGTCATAAAAACGCCATATAGTATAGTATGCCGCTTTTTTTCGACAAAAAGTCAAAATTTTTTCGACCTCAAAATGTCATAAAAAACGCCATAGTATAGTATGCCGCTTTTTTTCGGACAAAAAGTCAAAATTTTTTTCGACCTCAAAATGTCATAAAAAACGTCATAGTATAGTATAGTAGGCGTTTTTTTCGACAAAAAAGTCAAAATTTTTTTCGACCTCAAAATGTCATCATAAAAACGCCATAGTATAGTATGCCGCTTTTTTTCGGACAAAAAGTCAAAATTTTTTTCGACCTCAAAATGTCATAAAAAACGCTATAGTATAGTATGCCGCTTTTTTCGGACAAAAAAGTCAAAAATTTTTTCGACCTCAAAATGTCATAAAAAAAACGCTATAGTATAGTATGCGCTTTTTTCGACAAAAAGTCAAAATTTTTTCGACCTCAAAATGTCATAAAAAACGCCATATATATAGTATGGCGTTTTTTCGGACAAAAAAGTCAAAAATTTTTTTCGACCTCAAATGTCATAAAAAACGCCATAGTATAGTATGGCGCTTTTTTTCGACAAAAAGTCAAAATTTTTTCGACCTCAAAATGTCATAAAAACGCCATAGTATAGTATGCCGCTTTTTTTCGACAAAAAGTCAAAAAGTCAAAATTTTTTTTCGAAGTCAAAATTTTTTGACCTCAAAATGTCATAAAAACGCTCATAGTATAGTAGTATGCGCTTTTTTTCGGACAAAAAGTCAAAATTTTTTCGACCTCAAAATGTCATAAAAACGCTATATAGTATAGTATGCCGCTTTTTTTCGACAAAAAAGTCAAAATTTTTTCGACCTCAAAATGTCATAAAAAAAAACGCTATAGTATAGTATGCTTATCGACAAAAAGTCAAAATTTTTTCGACAAAAAAAAAGTCAAATTTTTTTTTTCGACCTCAAAATGTCATAAAAACGCCATAGTATAGTATGCCGCTTTTTTTTTCGGACAAAAAGTCAAAATTTTTTCGACCTCAAATGTCATAAAAAATGTCATAGTAAAAACGTCATAGTATAGTAAAGCAAAATTTTTTTTTTTCAAATGTCATAAAAAGTCATAAAAAATTTTTTTCGACCTCAAAATGTCATAAAAACGCCATAGTATAGTATGCCGTTTTTTTTTCGGAAAAAAGTCAAAAATTTTTTTCGACCTCAAAATGTCATAAAAAACATCATAGTATAGTATAGTATGCTTTTTTTTCGAAAAAAAGTCAAAATTTTTTTTCGACCTCAAAATGTCATAAAAACGCCATAGTATAGTATGCCGTTTTTTTCGACAAAAAGTCAAAAATTTTTTTCGACCTCAAAATGTCATAAAAAACGCCATAGTATAGTATGGCGCTTTTTTTCGACAAAAAGTCAAAAATTTTTTCGACCTCAAAATGTCATAAAAAAACGCATATAGTATAGTATGTCGCTTTTTTCGACAAAAAAGTCAAAATTTTTTCGACCTCAAAATGTCATAAAAAAATAGTATAGTATAGTATGCCGACAAAAAGTCAAAATTTTTTTCGGTCAAAAAAAAGTCAAAATTTTTTCGACCTCAAAATGTCATAAAAACGCCTATAGTATAGTATGGCGTTTTTTTTCGACAAAAAAGTCAAAATTTTTTCGACCTCGAAAATGTCATAAAAACGCCATAGTATAGTATGCCGCTTTTTTCGACAAAAAAGTCAAAATTTTTTTTCGACCTCAAAATGTCATAAAAACGCCATAGTATAGTATGCCGCTTTTTTTTCGACAAAAAAGTCAAAAATTTTTTCGACCTCAAAATGTCATAAAAACGCCATAGTATAGTATGCCGCTTTTTTCGGACAAAAAAAGTCAAAATTTTTTCGACCTCAAAATGTCATAAAAACGCTATAGTATAGTATGCGTTTTTTTTCGACAAAAAAGTCAAAAAATTTTTTCGACCTCAAAATGTCATGTCAAAAAACGCCATAGTATAGTATGCCGCTTTTTTCGACCAAAAAGTCAAAAATTTTTTTTTCGACCTAGTAAAATGTCGGACAAAAAAAAAACGACCTCATAGTATAGTATGCCGCTTTTTTTCGACAAAAAGTCAAAAATTTTTTCGACTCAAAATGTCATAAAAACGCCATAGTATAGTATGCCGTTTTTTTCGCAAAAAAAAGTCAAAATTTTTTTCGACCTCAAAATGTCATAAAAACGCTATAGTATAGTATGCCGCTTTTTTTTCGACAAAAAGTCAAATTTTTTTCGACCTCAAAATGTCATAAAAAACGTCATAGTATAGTAGGCGCTTTTTTTCGGACAAAAAAGTCAAAATTTTTTCGACCTCAAATGTCATAAAAACGCTATAGTATAGTATGCCGTTTTTTTCGACAAAAAGTCAAAAATTTTTTCGACCAAAAAAATGTCATAAAAACATAGTATAGTATAGTATATGCTTTTTTTTTCAAAAATCGGGCAAAAAGTCAAAATTTTTTCGACCTCAAAATGTCATAAAAAAACGCTATAGTATAGTATGGCGCTTTTTTTCGACAAAAAGTCAAAAATTTTTTTTCAAAATGTCATAAAAACGCTATAGTATAAATGTTTTTTTCGGACAAAAGTCAAAATTTTTTTCGACCTCAAAATGTCATAAAACGCCATAGTATAGTGCCGCTTTTTTTTCGGCAAAAAAGTCAAAATTTTTTTCGACCTCAAAATGTCATAAAAAACGCCATAGTATAGTATGGCCGCTTTTTTCGGACAAAAAAGTCAAAATTTTTTCGACCTCAAAATGTCATAAAAAACGCCATAGTATAGTATGCGCTTTTTTTTCGGACAAAAAGTCAAAAATTTTTCGACTCAAAATGTCATAAAAAACGCCATAGTATAGTATAGTATGCTTTTTTTTCGACAAAAAAGTCAAAATTTTTTCGACCTCAAAATGTCATAAAAAACGCCATAGTATAGTAGTATGCGCTTTTTTTCGACAAAAAAGTCAAAAATTTTTTTCGACTCAAAATGTCATAAAAACGCCATAGTATAGTATGGCGCTTTTTTCGGACAAAAAGTCAAAATTTTTTCGACCTCAAATGTCATCATAAAAACGCTATAGTATAGTAAAATTTTTTTTCGACAAAAAAGTCAAAATTTTTTTCGACCTCAAAATGTCAAAAAACGTCATAGTATAGTATGGCTTTTTTTTTTCGACAAAAAGTCAAAATTTTTTTCGACCTCAAAATGTCATAAAAAAACGCCATAGTATAGTATGGCCGCTTTTTTCGGACAAAAAGTCAAAATTTTTTTCGACCTCAAAATGTCATAAAAAACGCCATAGTATAGTATGCCGCTTTTTCGACAAAAAAGTCAAAATTTTTTTCGACCTCAAAATGTCATAAAAACGCATATATAGTATGCTTTTTTTTCGACAAAAAGTCAAAATTTTTTCGACCTCAAAATGTCATAAAAACGTCATAGTATAGTATAGTATGCCGCTTTTTTTTCTCATTTTTTTTTTTCGACTCAAAAGTATAAAATTTTTTCCGCTTTTTTTCGACAAAAAGTCAAAAATTTTCGACCTCAAAATGTCATAAAAAACGCTATAGTATAGTATATTTTTTTTTCGACAAAAAGTCAAAATTTTTTTCGACCTCAAAATGTCATAAAAACGCCATAGTATAGTATATTTTTTTTCGGACAAAAAGTCAAAAAGTTTTTTTCGACCTCAAAATGTCATAAAAAAACGCCATAGTATAGTATGGCGTTTTTTTTCGACAAAAAAGTCAAAAAATTTTTTCGACCTCAAAATGTCATAAAAAACGCCATAGTATAGTATGTAAGTATGTTTTTTCGGACAAAAAAGTCAAAATTTTTTCGACCTCAAATGTCATAAAAACGCCATAGTATAGTATGGCGCTTTTTTCGGACAAAAAGTCAAAATTTTTTTTCGACCTCAAAATGTCATAAAAACGTCATAGTATAGTATATTTTTTTTTTCGGACAAAAAGTCAAAATTTTTTTCGACCTCAAAATGTCATAAAAACGCCATAGTATAGTATATGTTTTTTTTCGACAAAAAGTCAAAATTTTTTTTCGACTCAAAATGTCATAAAAAAACGCCATAGTATAGTATGGCGCTTTTTTCGGACAAAAAAGTCAAAAATTTTTTCGACCAAAATGTCATAAAAAAATAAAAACGCCATAGTATAGTATGCCGCTTTTTTCGACAAAAAGTCAAAAAACGTCATTTTTTCGACCAAAATGTCATAAAAACGTCATAGTACGCTATATGGCGCTTTTTTTTCGACAAAAAAGTCAAAATTTTTTTTTCGACCTCAAAATGTCATAAAAACATAGTATAGTATAGTATGCCGCTTTTTTTCGGACAAAAAGTCAAAAATTTTTTCGACCTCAAAATGTCATAAAAAACATAGTATAGTATAGTATGGCGCTTTTTTTTCGACAAAAAGTCAAAATTTTTTTCGACCTCAAAATGTCATAAAAACGCCATAGTATAGTATGGCGCTTTTTTCGGAGCAAAAAGTCAAAATTTTTTTGACCTCAAAAATGTCATAAAAAACATAAATAGTATAGTATAGTAGCCGCTTTTTTTCGACAAGTCAAAATTTTTTTCGACCTCAAAATGTCATAAAAAACGCCATAGTATAGTATGGCGCTTTTTTTTCGACAAAAAAGTCAAAATTTTTTCGACCTCAAATGTCATAAAAAACGCCATAGTATAGTATGGCGCTTTTTTCGGACAAAAAGTCAAAAAATTTTTTCGACCTCAAAATGTCATAAAAAACGCCATAGTATAGTATGGCTTTTTTTCGACAAAAAAGTCAAAATTTTTTTCGACCTCAAATGTCATAAAAAACGCCATAGTATAGTATGCCGCTTTTTTCGGAAAAAAGTCAATTTTTTTTCGACCTCAAAATGTCATAAAAACGCATATAGTATAGTATATGCTTTTTTCGGACAAAAAAGTCAAATTTTTTTTTTCGACCTCAAAATGTCATAAAAACGCCATAGTATATATAGTATGGCAAAAAAGTCAAAAATTTTTTTCTCAAATGTCATAAAAAAAAAGTATAATGCCGTTTTTCGGACAAAAAAAGTCAAAATTTTTCAAAATGTCATAAAAAAAACGCCATAGTATAGTATATTTTTTTTCGACAAAAAGTCAAAAATTTTTTTTCGACCTCAAATGTCATAAAAAACGCCATAGTATAGTATGGCGTTTTTTTTCGACAAAAAAGTCAAAATTTTTTTTCGACCTCAAAATGTCATAAAAAACGCCATAGTATAGTATGGCGCTTTTTTTCGACAAAAAGTCAAAAATTTTTTCGACCTCAAAATGTCATAAAAACGCCATAGTATAGTATGGCGCTTTTTTTTCGACAAAAAAGTCAAAATTTTTTTCGACTCAAATGTCATAAAAAACGCATAGTATATAGTATAGTATGCCGCTTTTTTTCGACAAAAAAGTCAAAATTTTTTTCGACCAAAAAATGTCATAAAAAACGTCATAGTATATAGTATGCGTTTTTTTCGACAAAAAAGTCAAAAAATTTTTTCGACCTCAAAATGTCATAAAAACGTCATAGTATAGTATGCCGTTTTTTCGACAAAAAGTCAAAATTTTTTCGAAAAGTCATAAAAAAAAATTTTTTTTTCGACCTCAAAATGTCATAAAAACGCCATAGTATAGTAAAACGCCATAGTATAGTATGCGCTTTTTTCGGACAAAAAAGTCAAAATTTTTTTCGACCTCAAATGTCATAAAAACGTCATATAGTATAGTATGCCGCTTTTTTTCGGACAAAAAGTCAAAATTTTTTCGACCTCAAAATGTCATAAAAACGCCATAGTATAGTAGTGCTTTTTTCGACAAAAAGTCAAAAATTTTTTCGACTCAAAATGTCATAAAAACGCTCATAAAACGCCATAGTATAAATTTTTATGCCGCTTTTTTTTCAAAAAAAAGTCAAAATGTCATAAATTTTTTTATACTCAAAATGTCATAAAAAACGTCATAGACTCATAGTATGTCATAAAAACGTATAGTATAATGCCGTTTTTTTCGGAAAAAAAGTCAAAATTTTTTTCGACTCAAAATGTCATAAAAAAACGTATATAGTATAGTATGGCGCTTTTTTTTTCGGACAAAAAAAGTCAATTTTTTTTTCGACCTCAAAATGTCATAAAAAACGCCATAGTATAGTATGCCGCTTTTTTTTCGACAAAAAAGTCAAAAATTTTTTTCGACCTCAAAATGTCATAAAAACGCCATAGTAGTTAGTATGGCGCTTTTTTTCGACAAAAAGTCAAAATTTTTTTCGACTCCTCAAAATGTCATAAAAAACGCCATAGTATAGTATGCCGCTTTTTTCGGACAAAAAGTCAAAAATTTTTTCGACCTCAAATGTCATAAAATGTCATAAAAAAAACGCTATAGTATAGTATATTTTTTTCGACAAAAAAGTCAAAATTTTTTTTCGACCTCAAAATGTCATAAAAACGCCATAGTATAGTATGGCTTTTTTTTCGGCAAAAAGTCAAAAATTTTTTCGACCAAAATGTCATAAAAAACGCCATAGTATAGTATGCCGCAAAAAGTCAAAATTTTTTCGACCAAAAAGTCAAAAAACGCCATAGTATTTTTCGACCTCAAAATGTCAAATTTTCGACCTCAAAAAACGCATAAATAGCCATAGTATAGTATGCCGCTTTTTTCGGACAAAAAGTCAAAATTTTTTCGACCTCAAAATGTCATAAAAACGCCATAGTATAGTATGCCGCTTTTTTCGACAAAAAAGTCAAAATTTTTTTCGACCTCAAAATGTCATAAAAACGTATATAGTATAGTATGCGCCGCTTTTTTTCGACAAAAAAGTCAAAATTTTTTCGACCTCAAAATGTCATAAAAAACGCCATAGTATAGTATGCCGCTTTTTTTCGGACAAAAAGTCAAAAATTTTTTTCGACCTCAAAATGTCATAAAAACGCCATAGTATAGTATGCGCTTTTTTTTCGGACAAAAAAGTCAAAATTTTTTTCGACCTCAAAATGTCATAAAAAACGCTATAGTATAGTATGGCGTTTTTTTCGACCTCAAAATGTCAAAAAGTATAAAAATTTTTTTTCTCAAAATGTCAAAAAAAACTCATAGTCATACGCCATAGTATAGTATATGTTTTTTCGGACAAAAAAGTCAAAAATTTTTCGACCTCAAAATGTCATAAAAACGCCATAGTATAGTATGGCGCTTTTTTCGACAAAAAGTCAAAATTTTTTTTTCGACCTAAAATGTCATAAAAAACGCCATAGTATAGTATGGCGCTTTTTTTTCGACAAAAAGTCAAAATTTTTTCGACCTCAAAATGTCATAAAAACGCCATAGTATAGTATAGTATAGTATGGCGCTTTTTTCGACAAAAAGTCAAAAATTTTTTCGACCTCAAAATGTCATAAAAAACGCCATAGTATAGTATGCCGCTTTTTTTTTCGGACAAAAAAGTCAAAAATTTTTTTCGACCTCAAAATGTCATAAAAACGCCATAGTATAGTATGCCGCTTTTTTTCGGCAAAAAAGTCAAAATTTTTTTCGACCTCAAAATGTCATAAAAACGCCATAGTATAGTATGCGCTTTTTTTCGACAAAAAAAGTCAAAATTTTTTTCGACCTCAAAATGTCATAAAAACGCCATAGTATAGTATAGTATGCCGCTTTTTTCGGACAAAAAGTCAAAAATTTTTTCGACCAAATGTCAAAAAACGCTATAGTATAGTATGCCGCTTTTTTTCGGACAAAAAGTCAAAATTTTTTTTCGACTCAAAATCATCAAAAAACGCCATAGTATAGTATGCCGTTTTTTTCGGACAAAAAAGTCAAAATTTTTTTTCGACTCAAAATGTCATAAAAACGCCATAGTATAGTATGGACAAAAAGTCAAAATTTTTTTCGACCTCAAATGTCACAAAAAAGTCATAGTAAATTTTTTTCAAAATTTTTTCAAAATGTCATAAAAACGCCATAGTATAGTATGCCGCTTTTTTTCGACAAAAAAGTCAAAAATTTTTTCGACCTCAAAATGTCATAAAAACGCCATAGTATAGTATGCCGCTTTTTTCGACAAAAAAAGTCAAAATTTTTTTCGACCTCAAAATGTCATAAAAAACGCCATAGTATAGTATGCGCTTTTTTTCGACAAAAAAGTCAAATTTTTTTTTTTCGACCTCAAAAATGTCATAAAAACGCCATAGTATAGTAGGCGCTTTTTTTCGACAAAAAGTCAAAATTTTTTTTCGACCTCAAAATGTCATAAAAACGCTATAGTATATAGTATCGACAAAAAAGTCAAATTTTTTTTTCAAAATGTCACAAAAAGTCAAATAGTATGGTGCCGCTTTTTTTTCGACCTCAAAATGTCATAAAAACATATAGTATAGTAGTATGCGCTTTTTTCGGACAAAAAGTCAAAAATTTTTTCGACCTCAAATGTCATAAAAACGCCATAGTATAGTATGTATAGTTTTTTTCGACAAAAAGTCAAAAATTTTTTCGACTCAAAATGTCATAAAAAACGCCATAGTATAGTATGCCGCTTTTTTTTTTCGACAAAAAAAGTCAAAATTTTTTTCGACCTCAAAATGTCATAAAAAACGCCATAGTATATAGTATGCGCTTTTTTTTCGGCAAAAAAGTCAAAATTTTTTTCGACCTCAAAATGTCATCAAAAAACGCCATAGTATAGTATGCCGCTTTTTTTCGGACAAAAAAGTCAAAAATTTTTTTTCGACTCAAATGTCATAAAAAATAGTATAGTATAGTATGCCGCTTTTTTCGGACAAAAAGTCAAAAATTTTTTTCGACCTCAAAATGTCATAAAAACGCTCAAATGTCATCGACAAAAAGTCAAAATATTTTTCGATCAAAATGTCATAAAAACGCCATAGTATAGTATCGCTTTTTTTCGGCAAAAAGTCAAAATTTTTTTCGACCTCAAAATGTCATAAAAAACGCCATAGTATAGTATAGTATGCCGCTTTTTTTTCGACAAAAAAAAGTCAAAAATTTTTTCGACCTCAAAATGTCATAAAAACGCCATAGTATAGTATGCCGCTTTTTTCGACAAAAAGTCAAATTTTTTTCGACCTCAAATGTCATAAAAACGTCATAGTATAGTATATGTTTTTTTTTCGGACAAAAAAGTCAAAAATTTTTTCGACCTCAAAATGTCATAAAAAACGCTATAGTATAGTATGCGCTTTTTTTTCGACAAAAAAGTCAAAATTTTTTTCGACCTCAAAATGTCATAAAAACGCCATAGTATAGTATGCCGCTTTTTTTTCGACAAAAGTCAAAAATTTTTTTCGACCTCAAAATGTCATAAAAACGTCATAGTATAGTATAGTATGCCGCTTTTTTTCGACAAAAAGTCATAAAAATCATTTTTTCGACCTCACAAAATGTCAAAATTTTTTTCGACCTCAAATGTCATAAAAACGCCATAGTATAGTATGGCCGCTTTTTTTCGGACAAAAAGTCAAAATTTTTTTTCGACCTCAAAATGTCAAAAAAAAACGCTATAGTATAGTATGCGCTTTTTTCGACAAAAAAGTCAAAATTTTTTTCGACTCAAAATGTCATAAAAAACGCCATAGTATAGTATGCCGCTTTTTTTCGGCAAAAAGTCAAAAAATTTTTCGACTCAAAATGTCATAAAAAACGCCATAGTATAGTATGCCGCTTTTTTTTTCGGACAAAAGTCAAAATTTTTTCGACCTCAAAATGTCAAAAAACGCCATAGTATAGTAGTATGTTTTTTTTCGGACAAAAAGTCAAAAATTTTTTTCGACCTCAAAATGTCATAAAAAACGCCATAGTATAGTATGCCGCTTTTTTTCGACAAAAAGTCAAATTTTTTTTCGACCTCAAATGTCATAAAAAACGCCATAGTATAGTAAGGCGCTTTTTTCGACAAAAAGTCAAATTTTTTTTCGACCTCAAAATGTCATAAAAACGCTATAGTATAGTATGCCGCTTTTTTCGACAAAAAAGTCAAAAATTTTTTCGACCTCAAAATGTCATAAAAACGCCATAGTATAGTATGCCGCTTTTTCAAAATCAACAAAAAGTCAAAATTTTTTCGACTCAAAATGTCATAAAAAAACGCCATAGTATAGTATCGGCAAAAAGTCAAATTTTTTTCGACAAAAAGTCAAAATTTTTTTTCGAAAAAAGTCAAAAAAAATGTCACCAAAAAAACGCCATAGTATAGTATGCCGCTTTTTTCGGACAAAAAGTCAAAAATTTTTTTCGACCTCAAAAAATGTCATAAAAAACGCCATAGTATAGTATGCGCTTTTTTTCGGACAAAAAAGTCAAATTTTTTTTTCGACCTCAAAATGTCATAAAAAACGCTATATAGTATAGTATGGCGTTTTTTTTCGGACAAAAAGTCAAAAATTTTTTTCGACCTCAAAAATGTCAAAAAAAACGCCATAGTATAGTATGCCGCTTTTTTTTCGGACAAAAAAGTCAAAATTTTTTCGACCTCAAAATGTCATAAAAAACGCTATAGTATAGTATGCCGCTTTTTTCGACAAAAAAGTCAAAATTTTTTCGACTCAAAATGTCATAAAAAAAAATAGTATAGTATAGTATGCGCTTTTTTCGGACAAAAAAGTCAAAATTTTTTCGACCTCAAAATGTCATAAAAAACGCATATAGTATAGTATGTTTTTTCGCAAAAAGTTTTTTTCGACAAAAAGTCAAAAAAATTTTCGACCTCAAAATGTCATAAAAACGCCATAGTATAGTATGCCGCTTTTTTTCGACAAAAAGTCAAAAATTTTTTCGACCTCAAATGTCATAAAAAACATAGTATATAGTATAGTATGTCGCTTTTTTCGACAAAAAGTCAAAATTTTTTTCGACCTCAAAATGTCATAAAAACGCGTCATAGTATAGTATGCCGCTTTTTTTCGACAAAAAGTCAAAAATTTTTTCGACCTCAAAATGTCAAAAAAAAACGCCATAGTATAGTATGCCGCTTTTTTTCGACAAAAAAAAGTCAAAATTTTTTTCGACTCAAAATGTCATAAAAACGCCATAGTATAGTATGCGTTTTTTTTCGACAAAAAGTCAAAAATTTTTTTTCGACCTCAAAATGTCATAAAAAACGCTATAGTATAGTATGGCGTTTTTTTTCGGACAAAAAAGTCAAAATTTTTTTCGACCTCAAAAATGTCAAAAAAACGTATAGTATAGTATGCCGCTTTTTTTCGGCAAAAAAGTCAAAATTTTTTTTCGACCTCAAATGTCATAAAAAACGCATAGTATAGTATATAGTTCGGCAAAAAGTCTTTTTTTCGACAAAAAGTCAAAAAATTTTTCGACCTCAAAATGTCATAAAAACGTCATAAAAACGCTATAGTATAGTATGCCGCTTTTTTCGGACAAAAAGTCAAAAATTTTTTCGACTCAAAATGTCATAAAAACGCTATAGTATAGTATGTATGCGCTTTTTTCGACAAAAAGTCAAAATTTTTTTCGACCTCAAAATGTCATAAAAAACGTCATAGTATAGTATGCCGCTTTTTTCGGACAAAAAAAGTCAAAATTTTTTTTTTCGAAAAAGTCATAAAAAACGCCATTTTTCGACCTCAAAATGTCAAAAAAACAAAATGTCATAAAAACGCCATAGTATAGTATGCCGCTTTTTTTCGGACAAAAAGTCAAAATTTTTTTCGACCAAAATGTCATAAAAAACGCCATAGTATAGTATGCCGTTTTTTTTCGACAAAAAGTCAAAATTTTTTTTTCGACCTCAAAATGTCATAAAAACGCCATAGTATAGTATGCCGCTTTTTTCGACAAAAAGTCAAAATTTTTTTCGACCTCAAAATGTCATAAAAACGCCATAGTATAGTATGCCGCTTTTTTCGGACAAAAAGTCAAAAATTTTTTCGACCAAAATGTCATAAAAACGTCATAGTATAGTATAGTACAAAAAGTCGTTTTTTTCGACCAAATGTCATAAAAAAAAAGTAAAAATTTTTTTCGATTTTTCAAAATGTCATAAAAACGCCATAGTATAGTATGCCGCTTTTTTTCGGACAAAAAGTCAAAATTTTTTTCGACTCAAAATGTCATAAAAAACATATAGTATAGTATGCCGCTTTTTTTCGACAAAAAAAAGTCAAAATTTTTTTCGACCTCAAAATGTCATAAAAAACGCCATAGTATATAGTATGCCGCTTTTTTCGACAAAAAGTCAAAATTTTTTTTCGACCTCAAAATGTCATAGTATAGTAAAAACGCATAGTATAGTATGCCGCTTTTTTTTCGACAAAAAGTCAAAATTTTTTTCGACCTCAAAATGTCATAAAAACGTCATAGTATAGTATGCCGCTTTTTTTCGGACAAAAAGTCAAAATTTTTTTCGACCTCAAATGTCATAAAAACGCCATAGTATAGTATGCCGCTTTTTTTCGACAAAAAAAGTCAAAATTTTTTTCGACCTCAAAATGTCATCAAAAAAACGTCATAGTATAGTATGTATGCCGCTTTTTTTTCGGACAAAAAAGTCAAAAATTTTTTTCGACCTCAAAATGTCATAAAAACGTCATAGTATATATAGTATGCCGCTTTTTTTTCGACAAAAAGTCAAAATTTTTTTCGACCTCAAAATGTCATAAAAACGCCATAGTATAGTATGGCGCCAAAAGTCGACAAAAAGTCAAAAATTTTTTCGACCTCAAAATGTCATAGTCAAAAAATTTTTCGACCATAGTCATAGTATAGCTATAGTATATTTTTTCGGACAAAAAAGTCAAAATTTTTTTCGACCTCAAAATGTCATAAAAACGCCATAGTATAGTATGGCGTTTTTTTCGACAAAAAGTCAAAAATTTTTTTTCGACTCAAAATGTCATAAAAAACGTCATAGTATAGTATGCCGTTTTTTTCGGACAAAAAAAAGTCAAAATTTTTTCGACCTCAAAATGTCATAAAAAACGCAAATGTATAGTATAGTATGCCGCTTTTTTTCGACAAAAAGTCAAAAATTTTTTTTCGACCTCAAAATGTCATAAAAAACGCCATAGTATAGTATAGTATGCTTTTTTTTCGGACAAAAAAGTCAAAAATTTTTTCGACTCAAAATGTCATAAAAACGTCATAGTATAGTATGCCGCTTTTTTTTCGACAAAAAGTCAAAATTTTTTCGACCTCAAAATGTCATAAAAACGCCATAGTATAGTATGCCGCTTTTTTCGGACAAAAAAGTCAAAAATTTTTTCGACCTCAAAATGTCATAAAAACGCCATAGTATAGTATGCCGTTTTTTTTCGACAAAAAAGTCAAAATTTTTTTCGACCTCAAAATGTCATAAAAACGTCATAGTATAGTATGCCGCTTTTTTCGGACAAAAAGTCAAAATTTTTTTTCGACCTCAAAATGTCATAAAAACGCATATATAGTATAGTATGGCGCTTTTTTTCGGCAAAAAAGTCAAAATTTTTTCGACCTCAAAATGTCATAAAAAACATCATAGTATAGTATATCCGCTTTTTTTCGACAAAAAAAAGTCAAAATTTTTTCGACCTCAAAATGTCAAAAAAAAACGTCATATAGTATAGTATGCGTTTTTTTCGGACAAAAAGTCAAAATTTTTTCGACCTCAAAATGTCATAAAAACGCTCATAGTATAGTATGCCGCTTTTTTCGGACAAAAAGTCAAAAATTTTTTTCGACCTCAAAATGTCATATAAAAACGCTATAGTATAGTATGCCGCTTTTTTTCGACAAAAAGTCAAAATTTTTTTCGACCTCAAAATGTCATAAAAAACGTCATAGTATAGTATGGCGCTTTTTTTCGACAAAAAAGTCAAAATTTTTTTCGACCTCAAAATGTCATAAAAACGTCATAGTATAGTATGCCGCTTTTTTTTCGACAAAAAGTCAAAAATTTTTCGACCTCAAAATGTCATAAAAACGTCATAGTATAGTATGCCGTTTTTTTTCGACAAAAAGTCAAAAATTTTTTTCGACCTCAAATGTCAAAATGTCATATAAAAACGTCATAGTATAGTATGTCGCTTTTTTTTCGACAAAAAGTCATAAAAACGCTATAGTATTTTTTCGACCTCAAAATGTCATAAAAACGTCATAGTATAGTATGGTATTTTTTTTTCGACAAAAAGTCAATTTTTTTTTCGACCTCAAAATGTCATAAAAAAAAACGTCATAGTATAGTATGCCGCTTTTTTTCGGACAAAAAAGTCAAAAATTTTTTCGACCTCAAAATGTCAAAAAACGCCATAGTATAGTATGCCGTTTTTTTTCGGACAAAAAAGTCAAAAATTTTTTCGACCTCAAAATGTCATAAAAAACGTCATATAGTATAGTATGCATTTTTTTTTCGGACAAAAAGTCAAAAATTTTTTCGACCTCAAATGTCATAAAAACGCATAGTATAGTATAGTATGCCGCTTTTTTTCGGACAAAAAGTCAAAATTTTTTTTTCGACCTCAAAATGTCATAAAAAAAAACGCCATAGTATAGTATGCCGCTTTTTTTCGACAAAAAGTCAAAATTTTTTTCGACCTCAAAATGTCATAAAAAACGCCATAGTATAGTATGCCGTTTTTTTCGACAAAAAAGTCAAAAATTTTTTCGACCTCAAAATGTCATAAAAACGTCATATAGTATAGTATGCCGCTTTTTTTCGGACAAAAAAGTCAAAATTTTTTTCGACCTCAAAATGTCATAAAAAACGTATATAGTATAGTATGCCGCTTTTTCGGACAAAAAAAGTCAAAATTTTTTCGACCTCAAATGTCATAAAAACGTCATAGTATAGTATGCCGACAAAAAGTTTTTTCGACCTCAAAAATAAAAAAGTCAATTTTTTTCAAAACCTCAAAATTTCATAAAAACGTCATAAAAACGTATAGTATATATGCGTTTTTTCGACAAAAAAGTCAAAATTTTTTCGACCTCAAAATGTCATAAAAAACGTCATAGTATAGTATTTTTCGGACAAAAAGTCAAAATTTTTTTCGACCTCAAAATGTCATAAAAACGCCATAGTATAGTATGCCGCTTTTTTCGGACAAAAAGTCAACATTTTTTTCGACCTCAAAATGTCATAAAAAACGTCATAGTATAGTATGCCTTTTTTTTCGGCCCAAAAAAGTCAAAAATTTTTTCGACCTCAAAATGTCATAAAAAACGTCATAGTATAGTATGCCTTTTTTTCGGACAAAAAGTCAAAATTTTTTTCGACCTCAAAATGTCATAAAAACGTCATAGTATAGTATGCCGCTTTTTTTCGGACAAAAAGTCAAAAATTTTTTCGACCTCAAAATTTCATAAAAAACATCATAGTATAGTATGCCGTTTTTTTCGGGACAAAAAAGTCAAAATTTTTTCGACCTCAAAATTTCATAAAAAACGCCATAGTATAGTATGCCGCTTTTTTTTTCGACAAAAAGTCAAAATTTTTTCGACCTCAAAATTTCATAAAAAACGCTCATAGTATAGTATGCTTTTTTTCGGACAAAAAGTCAAAATTTTTTCGACCTCAAAATGTCATAAAAACTCAAAAACGTCATAGTATAGTATGCCGTTTTTTTTCCACAAAAAGTCAAAATTTTTTCGACCTCAAAATTTCATAAAAAACGTCATAGTATAGTATGCCGCTTTTTTTTTCGACAAAAAGTCAAAAATTTTTTCGACCTCAAAATTTCATAAAAACGCATATAGTATAGTATGGCTTTTTTTTCGGACAAAAAGTCAAAATTTTTTTTCGACCTCAAAATTTCATAAAAAACGTCATAGTATAGTATAGTATGTCAAAATTTTTTTTTTTTTTTCAAAAAGTCAAAAAAAAATTTTTTTCGACCTCAAAATTTCATAAAAAACGTCATAGTATAGTATAGCGCTTTTTTTCGGACAAAAAGTCAAAAAATTTTTTCGACCTCAAAATTTCATAAAAACGCGTCATAGTATAGTATGCCGTTTTTTTTCGCCAAAAAAGTCAAAATTTTTTTCGACTTCAAAATTTCATAAAAAAACGTCATAGTATAGTAGTAGGCGTTTTTTTCGGACAAAAAAAGTCAAATTTTTTTTCGACCTCAAAATGTCATAAAAACGTCATAGTATAGTATGCCGTTTTTTTCGGACAAAAAAGTCAAAAAATTTTTTTTCGATCTCAAAATGTCATAAAAAAACGTCATAGTATAGTATGCCTTTTTTTTCGGACAAAAAAGTCAAAATTTTTTTTCGACCTCAAAATGTCATAAAAAACGCCATAGTATAGTATGCAAAAAGCCGTTTTTTCGGACAAAAAGTCAAAAAATTTTTTCGACCTCAAAATGTCATTAAAAAATGTCATCATAGTATAGTATGCCGTTTTTTTCGCCAAAAAGTCAAAATTTTTTCGACCTCAAAATGTCATAAAAAACGTCATAGTATAGTATGCCGCTTTTTTTTTTCGACAAAAAGTCAAAAATTTTTTCGACCTCAAAATGTCATAAAAAACATCATAGTATAGTATAGTATGCCGTTTTTTTTCGCCAAAAAAAGTCAAAATTTTTTTCGACCTCAAAATTTCATAAAAACGTCATAGTATAGTATGCCGTTTTTTCGACAAAAAGTCAAAATTTTTTTTCGACCTCAAAATTTCATAAAAACGCTATAGTATAGTATGCCGCTTTTTTTTCCGACAAAAAGTCAAAAATTTTTTCGACCTCAAAATGTCATAAAAACATCATAGTATAGTATGCCGCTTTTTTTCGCCAAAAAAGTCAAAATTTTTTCGACCTCAAAATTTCATAAAAAACGTCATAGTATAGTATGCCGCTTTTTTTCGGACAAAAAGTCAAAATTTTTTTTCGACCTCAAAATTTCATAAAAAACGTCATAGTATAGTATGGCGTTTTTTTCGGACAAAAAGTCAAAATTTTTTTTCGACCTCAAAATTTCATAAAAACGTCATAGTATAGTATGCATAGTATTTTTTTTCGCCAAAAAGTCAAAATTTTTTTCGACCTCAAAATTTCATAAAAAACGTCATAGTATAGTAAGGCGTTTTTTTCGGACAAAAAAAGTCAAAAAATTTTTCGACCTCAAAATTTCATAAAAAACGTCATAGTATAGTATGCCGTTTTTTTCGGCCAAAAAAAGTCAACATTTTTTTCGTCCTCAAAATTTCATAAAAAACGTCATAGTATAGTGTGCCGTTTTTTTCGGTCAAAAAAAGTCAAATTTCTTTTCGACCTCAAAATGTCATAAAAACGTCATAGTATAGTAAGCCGTTTTTTTCGGACAAAAAAAGTCAAAATTTTTTTCGATCTCAAAATATAAAAAACGTCATAGTATTTCGGTCAAAAAAAGTCAAATTGTTTTCCGGCCTCAAAATGTCATAAAAAACGTCATAATATAGTATGCCGTTTTTTTCGGACAAAAAAAGTCAAAAATTTTTTCGACCTCAAAATGTCATTAAAAAACGTCATAGTATAGTATGCCGTTTTTTTTCGCCAAAAAGTCAAAAATTTTTTCGACCTCAAAATGTCATAAAAACGTCATAGTATAGTATATGCCGTTTTTTTCGGACAAAAAGTCAAAAAATTTTCGGCCTCAAAATGTCATAAAAACGTCATAGTATAGTGTGCCGGTTTTTTTCGGACAAAAAAAGTCAAAATTTTTTTCGACCTCAAAATGTCATAAAAAACGTCATAGTATAGTATGCCGTTTTTTTCGGCCAAAAAAAGTCAAAATTTTCTTCGACCTCAAAATGTCATAAAAAACGTCATAGTATAGTATGCTGTTTTTTTCGGCCAAAAAAAGTCAAAATTTTTTTCGATCTCAAAATATAAAAAACGTCATAGTATTTCGGTCTAAAAAAGTCAAATTGTTTTTCAGCCTCAAAATGTCATAAAAAACGTCATAGCATAGTATGCCGTTTTTTCGGCCAAAAAAAGTCAAAATTTTTTTCGACCTCAAAATGTCATAAAAAACGTCATAGTATAGTAAGGTGTCAAAATCTGACAAAAACAGTCGAATTTTTTTTTGATCTCCAAAAGTCATAAAAAACGTCATAGTATAGTAAGGTGTCAAAATCTGACAAAAACAGTCGAATTTTTTTTTGATCTCCAAAAGTCATAAAAAACGTCATAGTATAGTAAGGCGTCAAAATCGGCCAAAAAATGTCAAAATTTTTTTTGACCTGATAAATAAATACATGAAGAAGTAGAGCTGTAATTAACAATTTTTACATCAAAAATCTATTACTTTTTATTTTTCTACAAAATATGACAGCATATGGAGAAAATTCACCCACTACAGGTTTCCAACACAGATTCAGGTGCACTTAGAAGTAATTAAGAATTACATCTTAACACACTCATGTAAAGTGAATTCACAGGTGTAAATACCTTGATGGAGTTGAGCTTGTTGATGCGCGGTCTGAAGTTGTTCGGGTCTCTCCTGAATGTGATTTCCAGCAGCGACAGAAACCGGTTCATCCCCGCTAACAGACCCTGAGGCCTGATGAACAGAAAACAAACTCAGTTTTCACTTCACTAAGTGTTTAGTTGTTGCCGTGATAGTTTTAAAAAATGTGATTGTTGCTTACGTGTTTGCTGCGGTCTTCTTGGAGGGAATACCGTCAAACACGATGACTCTGTCAGCCAGATAGGTCGCCATGATAAAGTCGTGCTCCACCACGAACGCTGTCTTCTTCATGAAAATCGGCCAAAAAAAGCCATACTTTAGTATGGCCTCAAAATGTCATAAAAAACAAAAAAAAAATTATGACATTTTTATGTCATACTAAAGTATGACTTCCTTTGGCCTTTTTTGAAGCCTTACTATATTTTGACAAATTTGACTGCATTTGGTCACCTTACAACCATTACAGACATAATAAATTAAGAGAGAAACTGTTTTGGGTTCAGGTATTAACATTTTATTATCAGTTGTTGTAAATGCATAAGTGTTAAAACACGCTGCTTAATGTTTCACAATGTTGCTGGCTTGTGAATTCAGCCCAGTATGTTCAGGCTGAGATACAGAATGCAATGCATTTTTTACTTTCAATGTTTCACAACATTGCTTGCTATCGAACGCAGTCTAGAACATAAAGGCAGATTTTTTTATACTCTTATGCTTTTAAACATATATGTTGTTTCAACACAGCCCCCAGCATGGTCAGGCAGGGGATGTGGGGGTGGGGCTGTGCAGGAAGTCACAGTTGGTCACACAGGAAGTTGTCTTAGTCATCTAGGAAGAAATAGTTTCCGCTCTTCTTCTGTTCGGTGTCCTAGAATAAACAAAGGTCAAAGATCAGTGCATATACGAGCCTGACTTGACCAGCTTTCAAGATTAACAGATTTCACTTTAATTTGGTGATATCAGTCTTAACATTTTGTTTTCGTCTCTGTAATTTTTAACCATGTCTCGATTGGTTTCAGAAACATTTTGTTTAAGGACTGCAGTACACAATGAGGCATTTAAAGAAACAGATTTATGTGCAGTCCTGATAAATAAATAAATGAAGAAGTAGAGCTGTAATTATCAATTTTTACATCAAAAATCTATTACTTTTTGTTTTTCTACAAAATATGACAGCATATGGAGAAAATTCACCCACTACAGGTTTCCAACACAGATTCAGGTGCACTTACAAGTAATTAAGAAATTATTACTGTAGAAATATTTGTATTTGTTAAACTTTAAACTAAGTTCTGTCAATGTTACATCGCTATTGGGTGGTTCTGTACTTGATTGATGTGATTGAGTTAACTTTTAACTGTTGTTCACTGTGATCAGTGAACATCAATCACACCACTTGCTCAAGTTTCAAATTTCTGCTCATAGAATTTTATATTCTCCAGAA
Organism: Toxotes chatareus; assembly: GCA_016801885.1. Classification (NCBI taxonomy): domain Eukaryota; kingdom Metazoa; phylum Chordata; class Actinopteri; family Toxotidae; genus Toxotes; species Toxotes chatareus. The sequence continues at coordinate 14,168,941 of CM028893.1, forward strand.
GCCAACAGATCAACAGGGGAAAAAATGCCATCTCTTAAAACTCACTTTATTTCAACTGGTTTTAATGTTTGATTTTGCGTCCTGCTCTGTTTTCTAGCTTTTTTTTTTTTTTTTTTTAACACAATTTATCAACTATGTTTTTTAGTGTATCTAGAAAAGCTCTGGATAAATGAAATGCATAGTTTTATTTTTATTATAAAAAAGCAGCAGATTTCTGATGGTTCTTCTGTCTTACATCTTAACACACTCATGTAAAGTGAATTCACAGGTGTAAATACCTTGATGGAGTTGAGCTTGTTGATGCGCGGTCTGAAGTTGTTCGGGTCTCTCCTGAATGTGATTTCCAGCAGCGACAGAAACCGGTTCATCCCCGCTAACAGACCCTGAGGCCTGATGAACAGAAAACAAGCTCAGTTTTCACTTCACTAAGTGTTTAGTTGTTGCCGTGATAGTTTTAAAAAATGTGTTTGTTGCTTACGTGTTTGCTGCGGTCTTCTTGGAGGGAATACCGTCAAACACAATGACTCTGTCAGCCAGATAGGTCGCCATGATGAAGTCGTGCTCCACCACGAACGCTGTCTTCTTCGCGTGGAGGATGTATCTGCAGACAAACACAAGCCGGACAGAGAACGTAAGGATGTGAAGGACATGGGGAAGCGAGAAAAAGGTGACGGATGGGAGCAAAAGTGAGAGGGAACTGTGTCTGACCTCTTGATGACTCTGGCGGCCATCAATCTCTGCTCAGAGTCCAGGTAAGCCGAAGGTTCATCAATCAGATAAACATCAGCTGGTTTCCCCAAACACAGAGTGAGAGCAACTCTCTGCAGCTCACCACCAGACAGGTTCTGCACCTGAGGGGGGAGCAGAGGGGGGAGGTTGAACCTATAAAAACCAACTTCAGCAGAATGAAAACTGTCTTTATTTCTGTTTTCTGTAAATAATCAACATCTCAGCAGGTTTAAAGATGAAGAGACAAATTATGTGTCAGATTGGCTGAAATAACTATCAGATGGACTGCGATGGTTCATGTTCCACATTAAACACCTGTCAATAACAGGACAACTGCTCTATACGTCAGTTTAAGGGCGAGGTGGGGATGACGCAATACACTGGCCACTGATCAGCAGGTGGCGGTGACACAGGTATGTGGACAGTGTTAGATTTAAAATACTTCATCACACTTATTAGTGCTGTATGAATCTGTGTTGAGTATGACGCCACTCTGTGGTTGTATGTATTGATTAGTGCTGTGGAAACAGACGTTACACGTTTGCACTGACTCAGGACCGTGAGACGTAAAAGCCCTGATGTGAGTATCTGTGGTCGTTACATTCACACAGACTCTTGAATGAACACAGTGAGGTTGCCTAGCAACAGTAAAACAACTTAAAACACACAACTATGGTGTGTGTGTGTATGTGTGTGTGGTGTGTGCGTGTCTTACATCCTGGTCTATGATGCTCTCGATCTGCAGCGGCTTCATGACGTCGGTGATGAACTGCGGGTGAGTGTAGGCGTCTCTGATCTTCTCGTGCAGCAGAGCTCTGACGCTGCCCTGCACACACACAGACACACAAACATTTCAGTCGCACATACTTCACAGCTTCAGATGAACTGCTTCTGTTTACAGAGGCGCCGGGAGTCTGAAGCTTTTATATGGATTATTATCTGTTGGAGGAGGTTTCGCCAGGTGACGGACGAAGCTCTCACATCAGTGAGGAAAAGACAAAACTACAGCAACAGGACGTCAGATTCTCAAACATGAACTTTTCTGCTTTTCTTACATTTCTTTGATCATAATCTGAGTAACTCTGCATTTGTTGGTTGGACAAAACATCGAGGCACCAGCTTTGACTTCCTGGTTCCTATTTGCTACATTACATTATTTAATCCATGAATAAAATGATCAATAAGAGAAAATAACTAAAGTTTCTTTGTTTCCTGTGATGAATCAACCTGCTCTTTATTTGCTCTGATTTTCATCCTGAACTACAAAGAAGGAAGGAGTTAAATTTGGTACTGTCTTTAAAAAAAAACAGCAGAATGATCCTTTAACAGACTGAGAATACGTAAAGTTTCATACAAACAATCACTGAGCTGATGAAGAAACTGATTCAACAAACCTTAAACTTCGGGCTGATGGTTTGAGGCTTGTAGCTGACGTTCAGGATGGGAACCTCACCTCCTCCGTCAGGTTTGAGTCCTCCAGCCAACATCCTGATAAATGTTGTCTTCCCTGTGCCTGCAGACACACAAACACAAACACATAAATTAATACACACAATGAAGAAATGCATATATATCATTCGTTTAAATGGCTGAGCGTGATTTGAGTTTGAAGCAGACGACGTATCCTGATGAAATCTGGCTCAGGTTCACACATTCAAACACAAAGGAAGCGTACCGTTCTCTCCCAGCATGACCATGATCTCCGAGTCGGTAAATTCTCCTCCTTTGATCTCCAACGTGAACTCGCCCATCGTCTTCGCCATGTCTGGATACTGAACAACAGCAACAACAACAGGTCAAACATCTGCTTTTTCTGCAGGCGTCACCTCAGCGCACACGTTACTACACGTCTGTACTCAAAAATCATAACTTATTGGATTAATGACGACATTTTTAACCCACAAGAAAAAGACCATTCATATCACAAGACAAAAAAACCTGACTGTAAAATTTCAATTCAACAAAACGATGATGATGAGAAGAGAAACAAAGTGCAGAGAGAAAATGGGACGGAATGAAGTAAAGAAGAAAGGAGGGATGAGAAAAAGGACAGAAATAGGTAGTGAAGTAGGGGACGAGTGGGAACAAGAACAAGGAATAAAGTGTTAGAGAAAGGAAACAAGGTTGGAGGTGAAGGTCGTCACCAAACTGAGGACGAATAAATGAGTGAAAAACTAAAACAGAAAAGGATAAAACCAGATGAGCCGAACAGACCTGGTAGTGCCGGAGTCTCTTCACCTCCTCCTCGTTGGCCGTCTCAGCCACTTTGAAGACCAGCGAGGTCTCACGGAACCTGAGGTTCTCCGTGGGAACGTAACCGTCCAGGAAGATGTTGATACCTGGAGGACGGAGTTTAAGTTAGTAAAGAAATTAAACTACTGTTTTCCCAAAATGTTGAATTATTCCTTTAATGTTTACTGCAACAATTACTGATAAACCAGATTATGAGTCACAGAGTCACAGAGTCTTTCCAAATTAAAAGATATGTTCTCGTTATCCCCACTGTCCTGAAAACACTGTGAGTCTCTGTGTGATTTACCCTCTCGGACGCTGAAGGGCATGGTGACGACGCCATAGGCGCTGGGGACTCCATACAGGCAGCAGATGAAGTCAGACAGGTAGTCCAGCACACTCAGATCGTGCTCCACCACAATGATGTACCTACAGAGAGACACACACGTTTTCTATTCTGCTGCTGCAACATAACATATTCCCTTAGGGGATCAATAAAGTATATCTATCTATTTATGAGAAAGATAAATAATCAATATTACTGACCAAACCAGAAAATGACCAGCAAATGAAAAATCATGTATAAACAACCAGACTGATTTGGCAGAGTAACGCTGTAAATGAGTGGTTTCACCTGTCCGGGGTGATGAGGGAGCGGATGGTGATGGCAGCCTTCAGCCTCTGCTTCACATCCAGGTAACTGGACGGCTCGTCAAACATGAAACTGAGGGGAGAGACAGTAAAGTGGGTGAACACGGCGCGGAGCCTGTGCTCTGAGGTCAGAGCAGAAACAATAAACGTGGAGCTGCGACTCATCGTTTCCTCACATGTCGGCCCTCTGGATGCAGACGACGGCGCAGGCGAACCTCTGCAGCTCCCCTCCGGACAAGTCCTCCACGTTCCTCTCCCGCAGGTGACTCAGATCTGCCCGGCAACAACACAGAAAATAACCAATTGCAATAATGAGAACGTCAGTTTGGAACCAACCTTTAAGTCATAATTACATTATTTTATTTAAGCAAAGCTGCTTCTGGGTATTTTTGATTATATAAAAAAATAAATAAATAAATTGATTGATTGATTCATTAACTGATTAAATAATTAATAATAACAATGACCATAATAAACTAAATTGCAATACAACATCTTTAAATTGCTCAGGGTGAACGGCCCTGTTCTATGTCCTTACCTAGCTGTTCACAGACGAGGTCTTGTGTGTCTGTGTCGTCTTTCCTGCTCAGGATGGCCCCTACTGACCCCTGGAGGCAGAGGAGAAGAATTACAACCACTGCAGCATAAAAACACCAACACTGATGAAAACTGTCCCTGAGGAAACGCGTCCTGCTCGCTTACCTTCACGGTCTTTGGGATCTGGTCGACGTACTGCGGTTTGACGATGGCCCGCAGGTCGTCCTCCAGGATTTTGGTGAAGTAGTTCTGCAGCTCAGATCCCCTGAAGTAGGTCAAGATCTCCTGCCAGTCTGGAGGATTCTGGGACAGAGAAACACAAACAGCCACACAAACAATCAACATGCAATCAGGAAAACAGCATTAATACCTGTAATCTGTCTGGCACAGTTATTCCCGTCTCACAGAAACAGGCGGTTTATCATAATGTCATTTCAAATGTGTGTGTGTGTTACTTCTGTGTAACAAAGACCTTCGTACACACTGTTAAATGTTTTTGTCGAATTTTAATCTTTTTAAAATTGTGTCTTTTATCTTATATGACTAAATTGGGTTTTTCTTCTTTTCTTGTGCTTTTATTTTGCCGCCCTGTGTGAAACACTGTGTAACCTGAATGATAATTATCAATATGACGCAGTCACTTAACTAATCCTGATTCAACTGGAGCAGATCAGTAAATCAAGTAGTTTTGATTAAGACCTTGTCATAGATTTGGCCTCAGTGACATAACCTTCATAACACGTATGTCCTGTAAGACTGTATTTTATGTTTAAGTTACTACAGCAGTAAGTGGAGATGTATATTTATTAAAATTTGAAGAAACACGTTTGGCTTAATCTCTGACTTTATTCTTAACAGGAGTTCAAGATGATTTATGACGATTGTTGGTCAAAGAGCAGCCACACCCACATTTTATCTCATCAGCACAGCACAGCTCTGAACACCAACCACACTCAACACATCACAACACAGGCCTGCACAAGTCAATCCACCACACCTGACAGCAACATGACTGTGTGTGACGCTGTGTGTTTGAACACTCACATCATATTTCCCCAGGTTGGGTTTCTGTTTTCCAGCCAGGATCTTCAGGGCTGTGGACTTCCCGATACCGTTGGTCCCCACAAGCCCCAGCACCTCACCAGGCCTGGGGATAGGCAGCCTGCACACACACACACACACACACACACACTCACATTAAGACTACAGCTAATCTATGAGCTCATATACACTGACATAACGGTTATTACAGCACTGACACACTCTTCCATTCCTCGCTCTCGTCTCTCTCAGTGTGATTCAGCTGATACGGTTAAGTTCTCACACATGCAGTTGCATATCCAGGCAGCAATAATGTTGCTCCAGTCAACATCTTCCACATTATACAACCCAATAAACAGGGAATGATCTAAATCATCAGAGTATGTTAAACAGCGTGGAAGGGTTTGAGCAGCTCACCGGTGCAGTTTGAAGGAGTTGGCACAGTATCTGTGTGTGGTTTCCTTCTCCAGGTTGCTTGGCAGGTTCACGATGGACAGCGCTCCAAAAGGACATTTCTGCAACACACACAAAAAAAACCCAACATCAGAACAACAGACTACAACGTGAAAAAGGCAGCAACGATCCCTCATAAAGAAATCACTGGTTTTACACTGATTGATATCATGATCGGAGGTTTTATTTCTTACAACTATTCTTGATTCTTCAGGGACTGCTAAATAAAAACGGTAATATGAGGCACACACAAAGTGTGACGGCACTTAAATTTTCCTAAAGAACAAATAATAAAATACACAGAGAAGAACAGACACCAGCATCGCTAGTTCTGTGTTTTCAGACCAGATCGCTTCACACACACAGAAACACATTTTTACCTTGATGCAGATTCCACATCCTATACACAGAGACTCGGAGATCCACACAATCTTACTCTGTGGCGTCACTTCAATACACAGCTTGCCTGCAAACACACACATTGGAATACAAATTCACAGTTAGTGGCATCTCCTTGGATTTTCAGGGGTTGAAGCTCAGTCTACTTTTGAACCGTTAAATTTGTTGGTGAGCACAAGCAAAGCGATCACTCACCCATACGGACCACGGGGCAGCTCTTCTTGCACTCCTGACGGCATTTCTTAGGTTTACATTTGTCATGGTTGACGATGGCGATCCTGGTGTTTTTATCCGCCATGATGGAGGGCTGGAATGACGGACGCTAGCACCTGTGGAGCTGAGAGACGAGGACAAATAAAGCAACAAAAACAGACTTATTTGGAGAGCTTCATGCTGAGTAAAGCAGGTGGAGAAAAAGAAGCTGAACTCTGGTGACAAATCATTTTATGCAGAGCTAATGGTGATTATTTAGATACCAAACACAGCAGAAAATATCTAAACATAAGGGACAGCGGTCAGACTCGAACCTGTGTCCACAAGCACACTATAAACTCTGCTGAAGCAACACATTCAATTCTGAACAAACATGCAAAGCTTTGAACAATGGGCTGCCATACGTCCACTACCACAGCCCTGAACCAGCCTTTACCTGCTTCTGAATGTAACCATATATAATGTTTTCTGGCTTTGATGCAGATCCTGGTGTGATGGGGTTTGATTTCAGGCCTGAATGAAATGGATTACAGCAAATATAGCAGCTAGCAAACCAGTCCAGTTGCCGCTTTGCAGTCTTTTGCGAGGAGAGAAGAGTCACACCAGACTCCATTTAAAAATCTGGCCTTTTGTTGTTACCTTACGTCTGAACGTTCAACGCCTGATACAGCGTGATCTGAGGCCTTTAACTGTTCACTGGTATCCTGCTGTTCAATGCAGCACACATTCAACACACAGAAGAGGAAGATACTGGAGTAAAAATGAAGATTGTGACTTCAGTTAATCTGTAATTACTTCAACATCTCACCGGCGAAACACAACGTGATGGGCGGTGGCGACCCGCACCAAATTTGGATCTGTCCTTAAATAACCCTATGATATGATCGATCGACAAGAACCTTACAGTTCGTACTTTAAAACATACATTGTCAGAGCGCAAGTGCACTTAAAATTGAACAACTGAACGGAATTTGAAGTACGATCCACAGAAAACGTAGTCTTCTTGGGGCCCTTCTGCCCACAACAACAGCTGTGTTCGAAAACTACACTGAAAGACAATCAACCAACTCTTCCTATGTGTTCAGATCGGTTCATCAGCTGTTTTATAAGCTTTACTGGAGCTTGATCACACCGTTAAGATCGATATTCAGAGGCTACTAGCAACAAGCTAACTGCTAGCTTCCCATTAAACGACACTAGCAACGGAGGCCCCGCACTGACAGCTGCTCCGTAACGAACGTTGCTATTTGTGGCAATACGAGCCCTAAAAAGCGACAAAATCCACAGCGACGACTCAAAAACTCACCCCTGTTCGGCTCCCGTTCTCCGGCTTGGAAAAAACAGACGAGAAAAGACGTATGGAGACAAATAATCGGGAGTGAAACTTCTTTTTTCCAGCAACGTGTTCGTCTCCTGGAAGCCGGCTGGAAAGATGGCGGGAGCAACGCAGATCGCGCGCGACGCCGGTGGTGACGTCATTAAAAAGCGACGCGAACTTATAAAGCGAGAGTAGCAGGTGAAGCAAAACGGGTTTTAGCTCAGTCTGTGTCAAACCGCCTTACAGCCCATGCATTGACGCAGCGCCCGGGAGATTTCTACTATCCCTTATTGTAAGTTTAACCTACACTTTTATCGTAAGCTAAGTTTTAGTGGCTTGGAGGCAGCCTACTGTAGCGAAATATTAGCTCCTAGCAGCTTGCCAGGGAGCCACACCAAACTCCATTAAAATTGTGTGTATTTCTTATTTGCGTTTCATACGTTTGAGAAAATAACAGGGACTTAATACACCTATTAAGTAAATAAGATTCTACTAGATGTGTCACTTTTATGCTCAATGTACTTCAAGTAATTATTCATTATCATAAACAATTAAGTCCGATTCTGCAATTAAAGTTTTTTAATATGCAAGAAAACGTCTAAATGTCATAAATTTGAAACGCGTTTGGCGTTAGCGTTTGCTGACCTCGTGTTTTTGTCTTTCTCCGCGGTCAGAGGATGGCGACCCCGAGCAAGACACCACCCGGCGCCGACCCCAAACAGCTGGAGCGGACGGGGACGGTCCGGGAGATTGGCTCCCAGGCGGTGTGGTCCCTCTCCTCCTGTAAACCAGGTCAGTGCCAAACCCAGCGAACAATTAGCTGTGTGATTACAGAGTGACGAGTGTAGTCTGGTGTCATTTAGACTCTCTGTCCACCCATGTCTAGGTTTTGGAGTGGATCAACTGAGGGACGACAATCTGGAGACTTACTGGCAGTCAGATGGATCCCAGCCTCACCTGGTCAACATTCAGTTCAGGTAACACGAGTCATGTTCACTCAGTACAAGGGTTTCTGGATTTTTGTGTGTGTGTTCACTGTCCCTGATGGGTTTTATTTGCTTTGTTCAGGAGGAGGACAACAGTGAAGATGCTGTGTATTTATGCAGATTATAAATCTGATGAGAGCTACACACCCAGTAAGATCTCTGTCAGAGTGGGCAACAACTTCCACAACCTGCAAGAAATCAGGGTAAAAACAGGAGAACTGAGGCGTTACAGAGTTTTGTAACCAGTCAGAGGATTTACTTTCCTCTCATCTGTCTGTTCTTCTTCACTGTAGCAGTTGGAGATGGTGGAGCCCAGTGGCTGGATTCACATCTCTCTGTTGAACCAGGTAAGAAACTATTTAACTTTAACTCTGGGATTCTGGGTAAGGAAGCTCAATGCCCTTTTTTTTTTTTTTTGGTACAGACTGATATGTATCCATAGCTCCACACATCCTCCTTCAGATTTAGGAAAACACGTTTGTAAGGTTTTGGAACAAAGAAAGTTTCCTGGATAAAAGCATCAGCACTGACCTAACAGTGGGTTTCTGTGTCTCAGCGAACAAACGAGCCCATCAGCACCTTCATGATCCAGATCGCGGTGTTGGCAAACCACCAGAACGGCAGAGACACTCACATGCGGCAGATTAAGGTCTACACGCCGGTGGAGGAGAGCTCCATCGGGAAGTTCCCACGATGCACCACAGTCGACTTCATGATGTACCGCACGATCAGGTGATCAGGACTGAGATGTGACCGCCTGACCCTCTGTGGCTCCTGGGAAAGTTTGGGGAAAATGACATGGACTGAGATCAGGAGCTGCTGCTGTGCCTCCATAGAAATCAGATTTGACCAGTCTTGTACTGGTTATATAATGAAGGTTTTGTCAAATGTGTTTTCTTAAAATACAGTGCTGATGTTTTAAAGCTGCCAATATTTAATGTAGATTTGACTGTAACAGTTTGTTCTTCTCAGAATGGAAAAACCTCTTTACACCATCAAATCCCTTTGTAAAATGATGTAATGGTGTTTTTACACAGAAAAACGAGCTCCTCCTCTGATGTGGCTGTTTGTATGAAAGTGAAACACATAATCAGATCTCGATAAATCTGGTTCTGTTTTGATGTTCAGGTTTCAGATTTGGATTGAATCTTTGGCAGGAAGGTAGATTTCAAGTTTTTGGAATAAAACTCAGAAGAATTCTCAGTTGTGATGCACAGGTTTTAGTCCTGCAGATCAGTGTGATTTAACCTGCAGGACTTCTGAAACATGCTAAGATAAACCCAGCACTCGTTCACTTACCTCTCAGCATTTATCTAAACCAGGACAGGAGCCAGGCTGAGTCATTACGGAGCCAAAAAGTTGGGTTTGTTTACGGAGTAACTTCTGTGCCTACAGGCTGTCATCTGTTGTGGATTTGTTACTGAACGTTGAATTAAATGTGAATTAAATTTGTCAAACAGTGACTGTGTTTGTATAAAACAAAGAAAACTCTCTGGTTACAGGAAAGAATAAAAGATCAGACTCCAGCAGATGAAAAAACACGTCTTTGGGTGTTGCACTGTTTGTTGGACAAAATAAACTGAATAAGGAGCATTTTTAACTTCAATCCAGACAAAAACAGATTAGTCATGAAAAATAAAACTTTGCTTCCTTGCAGAGTCAGATGAGAAGCTTAAACAACTCTCATCTCTGGACAGTGAAGATGAAGCTACAGCCAGAGCCAGTTTTATCTGGTTTGTTTAATCTGTACAAAAACTAAAGAATAACAACAACAAACCAGTTCTTCCATCCCAAAATGTCAAAGTGTTCTTTTAACATAAATTAACTGTATTAGTAAGTGAGGCGTGTGAATAGTGATAAATTCACGTCACACTGGATTAAACATGCAATTGAGCATCTGAGCCACTAGATGGAGCCACAGACAGATGAACGTTCATCATCCACAGAGAAAAGTTCCTCAGCAGAATCACGTACAACTGAACTGTTTCATTCCGATAAAGGTCATTCAAATTCAGAGGTGCACCGACAGACAGGCAGACCGGTGCCAGATAGCAGCACAAGCCCATACACACGCACACGCTCGTAGATAAATACACAGAAACACACAAACCAACAGAAAAACAGCATTAACACAAAGAAACTTACTTTGATTGTTGCCAGTGTTTGTTGTGCTCCCCCCCCACACACACAGACACACACACACACACACACACACACACACACACACAGACACACACACACACACACACACACACACACACACACACACACACACACAGACACACACACACACACACAGACACACACACACACTCACATTAATGAGTCCCAGCCTGACGTTTTGATGTGGTGTTTTACTGTCTGCTGCTTCCTGACTTTATTAGACATTTCAATCATCGACACAACCACAGCAGCTCCACCGCTGACGTTCAGGGCTCAGCCTTTGGCAGGACGGCCATGTTTTTGTGTAACCTAATGGGGTGGGACCAGAGGGGAGGGGGGGGGGGGGGGCACATCAGAAAGACACAAACACACTTAGTAGTAAGAACAGAGAGGGAGAGACTCAGGGGGGTGGACAAAACAACACAAACACAATCTAATGCAACAGCCCTGCAACACACTGCGCTCTGTGAAGATTGTAATGTTTGTATGAGACTGTGTGGACTCAGTGTACAGAGAATCACCACGGGGGTAGGTGTCCCTGTTATTCTGTCCACCCCATGTGTGGATGAGGGTGTGTGTGTGTGTGTGTGTGTTTTTAGATGATGAGGCAAAACCAGCGTGTTGTTCCTCTGCTTTATTTGCTGCTCAGAGCAATTACATTAATAGCTTACACACACGCACACACACACTTGTGTGTTTACGTTTACAAGATTTGTCAAGTCTTGTAAACATAAACAGTGTTTCTGAGTATTTTTTCTGGTTTAACGATGAATTTGAAATATTTTTTTTCAGTTACTGTGAATTAATTGATGAAACCTTTACTACCTGCATGTGTGTGTGTGTTACAGCTGGCCCTGAGGGGACTTACTATTGTGCTGTCAACATGCTGCAAAGCCTCATGGGTAATGGATGAGAGATATTTTTCAGCTGCTTGCCTGCAGCTGAATTGCACACACACACACACACACACACACACACACAGGTAATGTCAAGGGAAGAAGATGTGTTAGGTGAAGAAGACAAACACACACATTACAGCTCACACACATCAGCAGGTTTGTGTGCAGCCTGTGTTTATTCATTTTAATCCCTTCATTTCCTTCCTTCCTTTTAGCTTCCTCCCTCTCCATCACTTACCTTCCTCCCTTCCTTTCCTTCTCTGTTTATTTCATCTGTGCTGGTTCAGATTTTAAAGCTGCTGCAGAAACACACTTTCACATTTTGCACCTTTCATTGTCCTGAGGTCATAAACATAAACTGTTCCTACTCTGATGTTTTTCAGCGAGCAGGAGGAAAACAGTCCTGATGCGTGTGAACCAAACACACTCTGCTGCTGTCAGAGCAAAAGCAGCTTTAACCAAACATTTATTCATTTTATCAATGGAAGAGAAAAACACCTCCCACACGTTTCGTTCTGCTTCTGGTTGATGTTCAGGCCAGTTGGCTTGTTTTGTTGTTCCAGCTGATCTTTGTTGTTCTGTTTTCTGTACGAAAGCAGAAACACAAAGATCAGCACTGAGGCCTGAGACACAGGAAACGTGTGGGACGTGTGTCTGAGGTGAAACAAATAAAACGCATTAAACACAAAAAGCTTCGTTTCAGTTTGTGTGCAGAAGAAACTTCAGACATTTCAAAGCACGAGTAAAGAAAAAGTGAAATACAACAGCTTCTACTGAAATTCATTCCAACCCTAACTTTGTTTTTGTTTCGTCTCAGTGCAGCTCAGACCTGAACCTTGCTGCTCTTCCTACCGTGGACAGTTTTTTTTTCTCGAGAAAACACCTGTACAGATGAAACTTCATGTTCCAAACTGCCTCAGCTGATAAAAGGTCAACAGGACTCGAATCATCTGAGAGTTTGTGAGAATGAACGAATCAGCCACTCAGTGTTTTATAAAACTCATCTTTATTGATCCGTATTCATCCATTCATCCTGATTTCCTCTCATTCCACCGTCACAATATTCTCTGTGTTCTTCTTATAAAAAGCTGAATATGTACATCCTCTTTGTATTTACAGTCATTTACATGATTACATGATCAGGACAGCGTCAGCTCTGCAGAGCCTCACACCTGCAAAGGTCAGCTTTCCTGGAGAAATACGGCCTGAAATACCACTTGTTGCTGGGGGAAATATCACCCAAATCTCTGCTTATTGGCTGGAGGTGTTGCCTGGCAACGACAGCTTATCGGATTAATATCTGGTAAAAGGAGTGGTTTTTAATTTATTTTTTTTTAATATTTCATGAGCTGAGAGAAAACGTGAAGTGACCCTTTAGAGAAGGATTTAGGTTAAAAAAATCTGCTGAGACAAATCTGAGTTTTATGGAAGCAAAGAAGGGACAAAAGAATTCAATTTTTTATAACAAAAAACTCCTTGTTTAAATATTTTAATGCTATAAATTCAGTGTATTTAGGTTTAAACGTAGAGCAGTTGCTTGTTAGATTGAATTTAGAGCAGCACCAATTACTCTGCCTCCATTTTTCTGATTAATCGTTTGCTCAGTAAAATGTCTGTAACCACTTCCTAAAGTTTTCAAACAGCTTCTTTTTCATGTATTCACCTGTTGTCACATAAGAAAGTCTGACGTTTTATAGGCACAACAATTAATCTGATAACTAATCAGCAAATGAATCTCCTGAACGTAACTTTGGGAAATCACCTGATCGTTGGCTGCATCCTGGACGCCGGTGAAAGTGAGGAGCAGAGCGAGGGTCTTTGCTGTGAGTGAAACCTGCTGCAGCTTGGAATCATTCGCTTCATCCTGCTCTGCCTTTACAGTGTAAAAAAAAAACAAAAAAAAAACGTAAAGCTTGAATAAAGACCCGGGTCCCAGATGTGAGGCTCTGGTTGTGGCTGGCTTACACAGGTCTGGAGTTTAGTCTTCCCTCTTTTCTTCCTCAGCAGCAGCTCTCTCAGTCTCACCGACTGAAACGACGGCCGTTTGTTTTTCCGAACTCCGCGTGTTACGGTACGACAGGGGCCGAGACGCAGCACGAAAACACCTGCTCTGACAAAATGGCTGCTGGTGTGAAAACAATACTGACTAAACATGAGGTTCTGTTTGTGTTCACATTCATTTCCCCTCAGAGCGACAGCTCACGTCTCCGCTGCTCCCAGAAGTTGCCCGTTTGTCTCCAGCCGTCACGATTTGGTACATTTGGATTGGTTGGTTTCAACAGCGACGTCCTCATTGGTTCAGCAGCAATAAAAGTCAGAGTCCTTGACCCCACCCCCCCACCCTCCCCAACCCCTCCCACCCACAGGTTACATTCAACCATCATCATCATCAACCTTAAAGTTCTCCGCCCGTTAATTAATCCCTCGTTTCTCGTAATATCCGTCAGAATTTCTCCGATGAGGCGTTTTAGAAGAAGGTATGTCCAGTGGGTTGTCCATCAAACGTTCACTCCTCGTCGTAGACGCCGTTTACGTCCATGTTTTTGTCCGTCGAAGCATCAAACATTCATTCGTCACCGCAGCTCCCACCAGGCTGAGGTTGTCATGTTAGGGTTTTCATTCTAATGCGGCCACTTCCTGTCGTCCTGAATCTGTCTTCTTTATTGTTGAGGCCAGATACTCTGTCCACCTGTCCCCGTCAGCCAATCAGGACGTGTTCTAACATTCATACCTGTCTGTATGACGGTCCTTTGTCTCGACCTGATGACGTCACGACGTCCCCCTTCAGTCCGTCTCTTTCTTCTTGTCATCCAGGTCGAAGTCCAGCACCAGCAGTTTGGTCTCCTCCGTCCCGTTCCTGCTGCCAGCGGCGCACACCAGCCGAGTGTCGGACGCTCTGATTCGCCACACCACGCCACCTGTCGAGAAAGGAAGACGTGTGATTGGTTTAGACTCAGATGTGGTGTGGGTGTAGTTCAGGATTCATGTCCTCTGAGACGCTACAGTCTTTGCGTGTCTGTGTCTGTGATGTTGGTGCCGTGTCCTCACCTGATCCCCGGCTCTGCAGCGCCACCACGTCCCTCAGCCAGGCGCCGGTCCTCAGGTCCCACAGTTTGACCGTCCCATCGTCGGAGCTGGACAGGACGAGACCTCGGCAGAACTGCAGGCACGTCACCGCCGACTGGTGCTTGTTAGGACCTGAAACCCACATCATCATGGTCACACGGTGACCTCTGACCTCGCCGGCGCTGCTACACGTGCTGTCTCACGTACACACACTCGCTGCCTCACAAATGCACATTTTCTTTGTTTCATTTCTGTCCGAGTTTATTTGTTCATTTCATTCATACGAACTAAATTTCACATCATGTCCACTTTCTGCCTTCGGCTGCTGTCGTTCGTCTCAGAGTCGACAACAGGACGGAGACGCTCGTCTCTCTCTCTCACCTTGCAGCGTGTGGAGACACTGTCCCGTCCGGATGTCCCACACTCGGACCGTAGAGTCGGCGTTCCCGGACACCAGGATGTTGTCTCGCAGCTCCATGCCGCTGGTGAGTGATTGGTGGCCGGTCAGCGTGTGGACACACCCACCTGGGACGCCACCGGGACACAGAGGCGTTCAGATTGTTTTATTTATTTATTTGATAAAATGTTATTTAAATGAATTTCCTTCATATTCACGCCTGTACCTGTCTCTGCGTCCCACACTTTGATTGAAGTGTCCAATGAGCCGCTCACCACGAAGACGCCATCGAACTGCGGCGACAGAGGAAAAGGGTCAAACCTGCTTTTTGTATTATTCAATAACATTGAACCACGAAGGCTTCGGTGAATCTCAGAGCAGGAAACAGCTGCAGTGAAAAGGCGTCTCCTTCAGCGTGAGACGACACTTCAACACAACATCTGCTGAAACGACTCAACATCTGTCGTATTAATGAAATGAGTCAAATCTGAACATGAGAACAATGAGGACAAACGGCAGACGTGTGCGGTGCTTCAGAGGGTTTGGACCCAGGCTGTAATAACGTCTGGTGGATTTTACGTTCACACCTGCTCGCCGTCTCAGATTTAGGCTAAAACTGATCTGAGACCAGGTTTTATGTCCGTGTGTGTGTGTTCACCTGTAGCGAGTACACTCTGTTGGTGTGTCCCTGCAGTGTGTGCAGACACGCCTCCGTCTCGGGGTCCCACACCTTCACCATGTAGTCGTAGCCACCCGACACCACGCGGCGGCCGTCGTACTGCACGCAGCGCACCGCCGCCACGTGGCCCGTCAGCACGTGCTCACAGCGACCCGTCGACACGTCCCACACTCGCAGCGTCGTGTCCCGAGAGCCCGACACCACCCTGAAAGAGAGAGGTGCTACATCACTGCGCTGTCAGCCAATAGGGTCAGTTCAACTCTGTGTGTGTGTCTGTTTCTGTGTTCATGCTGTGGTGACCCACTTCCATAATAGCTGGTGCTTTGTGTGCGTTTTTGTGTGTGTGTGTTTGTATTTGCTATGTAAATGCATGTCTGTGTTTAGTATGTAAATATCTGTGTGTGTGTGTGTGTGTGTGCGTTCATACTTACACTAATGTGTAGACTGAGGTGAAAGTGCAATGAATAAACTACCGTATATTAATGTTATACTGGTTACCATGGAGACGAGCAGTAGGCTGTGGGCATGTGTGTAATGAGAGTACACACTGTGTGTGCATAAATCCTTGTGTGTGCAGGTTTATATGTGCAGTCTTTCTGGTTGTCATGGTGATGAAAGGTGTTCTGAAAGTGTGTGTGTGTGAGAATATTACCGGTTGCCGTGGAGATGCATGCAGCGCACAGTGGACGTGTGTCCGTACAGCGTGTGGACGCACTCGCCGCTCTCGGCGTCCCACACGCGCAGCGTCCGGTCGGTGGAGCCGCTGATCACCGTGGCGACGGCCATCTGACTGCACCACACCCCGCCGGTGTGACCCGTCAACGTCCGCAGACACTGCGTGTGCAGCACAGACGGAGAAAAATAAGTTTCTTACACGTCGACATGAAAATGAGCTGTAGCTCCGTTCACTGTGAATCGAACTCAAATTACACACGGAATTAAAACAGGTTAAAACAAACTGGTTAAATCATTCATTCATTCATCGTTCACTCATGTCACTGTGTAAAGCTGCTGATTAAATCCACCAATTAAACCAATTCACTATCAATTAAAACAAATGAAGTTAAAATGTCATCGATTTTTCCTTAGAAACTCAGTCGTCTGTCAACGTGTGTGTGTGTGTGTGTGTGTGTCCTTCAAGGACAGCTGTGAAAGTGGAACAAATATTCACACACACTGACGCACAAAGAGAAAATGCCGTTTCACCTTGAAGGTGTTGTGGTGGTGGTTGCCACGGCAACAAAGGAAAACTTTTGCCTTGGCAACTGTTGCTCCAGAAGACACCGCGACTGCCGCCGTTAATTAACGCTCGCACACAAACAGCGACCGCCTGTGTGTCTGTGTGTGTGTGTGCGCGTGTGTCTGTGTGTGTGCAGCACTGCCTTGAATTTAACACAGGGACGATGAGAGGAAACACACGCCTTGTCATCGCTGCAGGCTACAGATGTGGGCGTGTGTGTGTTTTTCTTTCTGCGGGGAGCAAGAAGATTCTCGCTGTGTGCGCACACACACACACACACTCTCTCTGTCTTACAGGCAGGTCTAGACGGAGGAGAGAGCAGGTGTGTCCGGTTAAAGAATGTTCTACCGAAACCAGGTAGAGACACTGAATCAGCGTGTGTGTGTGTGTTTCTTCTCTGTCATTGTCGGGTTGTTGTGAGAAACATTACACTGTGTGTTGTGTGTTTTACACCTTACAGGCACATAAAGGCTGATCTGTGCCGACAGTGGGAGAACTCACACACTGACCGGAGAACTTCCACGACCTGAAACTCTCCGGATGATTAACCACAAATATCTGGTCCTTTGGTCTGAAGCTGAAGCTACAAACTTCATCTGCGACTCCTGACGCCTGTTTCTGTCAAACATCCAATCAACGAGCTGAAACCTACGACGTGACGGGGACGTGACGGGGACACAGCAGCTCCGACAGCAGCTCCGACATTCAGCCTCTGATAAATTTCTGTTTCTGAAGCCACAAAATATCATATTACTGTGTGTGTGTGTGTGTGTCTGCACACACACACGCGTTTACACCGACACACCCTGACTAACACGACTGGCCCGCCTGCCTCCATTTCTATTCTACTCTATTCTATTTTATTCTATTCCTCTGCATTCTTTTCTGTTCAGACACTTGGTCGAATCCTGTCACGTCAGGCCGACCTACATAAAAATCCTTTATATTCTAATTAAGATCAGATATGAAGCAGAGCGACTCTCCAGTGCAACACGCCCTGGTCATGACACACGCCGCGCCGTCATCTGATGACAGGTCAACAACTAACCATTGTTTTCATTATTGTTTTATTGTTCTGTCTTTGAAATGTCAGACAGTGAGAATCGTTCCTTCCAGCTGCTCGAGAGATATTCAGTCTGCTTCCACACACGACAAGGAAAAGCCTCGAATCCTCACATTTCAGAGGCTGGAACCGTAAAATGTCCCCACGACATGAGAAAGACACGTAAACAATCCTCTGTTTGCTCATCTCCTCTGATAACACACACACGTACACGAGCGTAACAGCTGAAGCAGCAGAAAATCAGAATTTACATAATCAATATGTCTGTCTCTGCTAAAACACACACACACACACACACACACACCGTCCTACCTTGCCGGTGATGGCTGACCAGACTTTGAGTGTGTTGTCGTCTGAGCCGCTGACGATCAGGTCACCGCTGAACTGGAGGCAGGTGATCACGTGATCGTCGTGACCTTTCAGCACCTACGGACAGAAAGATGTAACGACTCTCAGTGTGTGTCCGCATGTCAAACACACACCGGTCGGCTGAGTCAGTGTGTGTGTGTGTACCATGGGTTCCCGTGTGTCGCCCTTCCTCCAGTTGCTCTCGATGCGGTGCTGTCTCATGTAGGCCGACTTCCACGGACTGACCGCCACGCCTGGCCTCAAACACTTCCTGCGACGGGACGACACACTCTCTGGAATACCTGGGGAGAGGACGAGGGACGGAGACGCATTCAGCGAAACAGAGCTGCGGCAATTAACCGACAGAAAGTCAACAGGCAACAATTATCGTGCGACACCTCGGCCTTCATTATGAATTTAAGAACCGACCGTTTACCTGTGTGGTAGAATAATTAGCATTAGCGTGTCACTGGCACTCTGCCTGTGCAGGTTAGCTGCGTTTACATTCCCACTGAGTTCCAGCTGATGCTGGCTGGTAACAGGTGCAGCTACAGATACAAACAGTCTTAATTATGAAGCCGGTGAACTGCAGTTAGCACTGGCTTCATTAGTATGGCTGAGGCGTGGCGCTGACGCGAGGTAGCCTCATTGGTATGGCTGCTGAGTGCTGGCACTGGATCTCGGCTGATTGGCAGAAAGCCCAGAGAGAAGCACACGCACACACACACACACACGCACACACACACACACACACACACACACACAGAGCCTCTGCATTGCGCTGAATGAAGGAGGAGTGTGTGTGGCTGTATTTGCATGTCACACTCAGGTTAGGAGGCAGTACAGATCCACTAAGCTCCTGTGTCTCTATTTGTCTCCTGGTTTTCGTAGTTCCCGTGTGAGAACGCAGGCAAAGACACCTGCAGAGTCCCTGCACAGGTGCCACACGTTAAATTCTTACAGCTGCCACAGAAAACACGTCAGTCCGACTGACGCTGTGTGCACTTTGTGTGTCAGTAGAATGTAAATCCTCCAAATTTCCCAGGAGCAACAGAAAAGTCAGGACCTCCGTGCTGCTGCTGCACTGCACAGTGAATTAACCAGGAATGTAAAGGTGTTTTATGAAGGATGAGATGTAACAGCAGATATAATTATATATTATTTTAACCATAATTAAGCATTAAGTCTTGATGAAAAGCAAGAATCCCAACAGCTCATACATAAAGCCCGGACTGTGTGTGTGTGTGTGTGTGTGTGTGTGTAGTGTATGTAGAGAGTGTTACTGTTTACCTTCCTCGCGGCACTTCTCCCTCCACAGCAGGTTGTCTTCAGCCAGGATCCTCCAGTATCTGCAGGTCTGAGCAGCCTGCAGCAGGTCTCTGGGAGCCAGGAAGGTCAGCACATACAGAGCTAACTGCAAACACACACACACACACACACATTAGTTCACATGTTTACACGTGTGTTTCGATGGGTTTTGTCTGTAAAAGTGGCTGCTGAGGAATGAAAGCGTTTGTACCTCTTTGGGCAGCAGGGATATGAAGTCTCTCTGGAACTGGGGCTCGATGACCTGCATCATGTGCTTCACCTGATTGGTCTCACACCTGTCAATCAACTCGTCCAGGGCCAACAGCCTCTCCGGACCGCTCCATGTCTGTGGGGGGCGAAGAGATGGAGGACATCTGAGTATCCAGTTTATTTGCAGTATATTTAGTTTGGATTTCCTTTTCTGTTTACTGTTGACTTTTGTGTCTGATTGTGTTTATCGCGTTCTTCTCTACACTCTTCTGTTTGTGAGCATTTTTTTGTGTTTTGTGGTTTGTATGTAGGTTCATGTGAGTTTTTGTGTGTTCTTGGTTCAAAGTGTTTCCACGTCTCCGAAATCGTTTTAACTTCTTCCCCCGGCAAGAAAACAGAGACTCATGTTTTTCATTTGACTGTGTGTGTGTGTGTGTGTGTGTGTTTGTACTTGTATGTTTTTTGTCGTTACATAAGAACAGCTCGGAGGCAGCTCTCTTCTACCGCTCTGTGTTTACGTGCAGCAAGCGGAAGATACACACACGCACGCACACACACACTTGCAGAACATCAGGAGACGTGGGTGCATTTTACAGCGCTGCAGGTCAGAAACGTCTGTGTAGTAACTGTTGTCTTGGCGAGTCATGTTAACTGGGAGCAGTCTGCTCTCACTGAATGCCACCAGAGTCTCTTGCGAAACATGTTATATAACATGTGGAACAACATTTAATTGAACAGGAACTCTGATCTTTTTTGTCTGAACTGACGGCTGTGGCTCTCTGACCCACGAGCTCCACGGGTCGGCTGGGAACGCGTCTCTGCGATCGCCACGCATCTGAAACCATGTTCATCACCCTCACACAGGAAGCTGAATCCATCATACTGAGGGAAAACTAGGTGCAGCAGGTTGCTAAGCTATGATTGGACAATCGCAGCGGAGGGGGAGGGATTTAGTGAACTGTCACTTATGATCGGTGCCAGTTAAACAGAAAGTAAGAAACTGTGTGTGTGTGTGTGTGTGTGCTAACCTGGAAGGTGTGAAGCCAGTCCTGCAGACCAGAAGGAGGCGGACCCGACGTGACCCGCCGCCGCTGAGCCGAATGCCCATTGGCCAGTCGCAGGTCGCCAAATGTGGTGGGCGTGGCCTGAACCAGACTGGAAGGACTGGAAAGAAAACGACAGATGTTAGCGTCTGCACCAGTTAGCATATCTAACCTGCTGAGTCAGCCCAAAATCCAAACGGAGAAAACAAATTTAAAATAAAGAGAAAATATTTTATTTTAAACAGCAGAACACAGTTTGGGTCGTTGGCCCATCAGACACTGCAAAACTTACACAGAGTTCACGATTAAAGTGGAGATTAAGTTTCCAAATGTATTTAAACTATTTTAACACTTCATTTTAAATGAAACGCGTGTGCTACCTGAGGTATCCGTTGCCTTTGCAGTGCTTCTTCCCTGAAGGGAACGGCCGTCCGTCCGGACCATGGTCCAACTTCCTCTTCATCTGATGGTTGAGAGACAAAGGGACAGAGAGAGAAAGTGAGAGACGGAGACACTCGGGCAGCAGTTCCTGTCCTGCAATCGGTTTATCGCTCAGTCTACGAGTCACGTTGAGAAGCTGCTGCATGGGTGTTTGTTAAAGGCGGCTAAAAACATAAATAATGAATAAACATGATATTGATGAATTGATATTAGACCAAAGTCTTGTTCGGTGTCACTTCACAGCTCTCAATTTTTTCTGAACGAGACATGAAACTGTGTGAATGAGGCCTGTGGAGGAAAGTTCCTGTGATCCCACAGATGTTTGTGGTCTCTGAAAAGTTCCTGTGGTCAAAGAGGGACCAGAAAAAGACCAAACAGTTTTTGCAGAGTCCACATTAATGAAGAGATGCAGCTAAAGTGCAGCCTTGTGTGCGACTGTAGGGACGCTGAAAACACCTACGCTGCTCAGGAACCCAAACACAGCGACCCTGAGGTCTGAGTCAGCCTTCTGTCTCCTTCCTCTCAGCCTCTCTCAGTGAATGAACGCAGGAATGCAGAAAATCGGAGGAATGTCGCCGGTGCAGCACTGGTCTAAAATAGAGCAGCGTGAGCTAACAGGCTGCTGCTGCGCACACACACACACACACACACACTGGAGGCCGGAGACATAGAGGACAGCATGTGTGTGCGTCCTCCTTCCTCTTGGCATCTCTATCTGAGCCACAGTGTTGTCAGCCTGGCTGCGTAATCTGTGTCACTTTACCAAATGAAACACAGGCAGACACGCTCGAGCTTCCTGTCCACGGCGTCACAACGTACCGACGCGATTTCAGATCCAAACTCCGGCCTAAACTCATAATCTGCTTTTCATTTTCCGACTCTCTCTGGCTTTTGATAACAGATGTCGCGTGTGTGTGGATTTCATTAAGCCAAAGAGAAAAACTTCACTCGGGGCTGAAGAGCAAAAAAAAAAAAAACCTGTTTACTGTTAAAACCAGAACTGTGGTGAACAGAGTGTCTGAGACTTTTCCATATGAAGCTTATGGCAAAATTACAACTGAGCACAATGTATGACTTTCACTTGGCATCACTGCAGTGCTACTATATGGATTTACAGTCTGTTCATGGTGTGCAATAGCCAATCTATAGAACAGAATCACTATAGTGATTCACGGTGTGTGTGATATTCACTGGTGGACACACTGTGACCTCACCTGCGTCACGTCCTTCTTAAATCTGTCTTTTTACAGTGTAATTTAATTTAATCCTGATGTTTGAGGCCGGCACCAAAAATGCAGTTAACAGCTGCTTTTGTGTGTTTTCACAGAGAAAGGAAGCAAAACTTGAATGAATGTCTAAGGTTTTATTCTTGTGCTGTTTGAAGCTTTAACAAAGAACAAGCTTTGCTGCTAAACTTTATTTTTCATGGATTTACAGTTTGGTGCTGCAGCTTTAACAAAGATTCAAACCCTGAACAGATGCCTTGCTCACAGGCTCCCTGTGTTTAACTGCTGAGGCTGAACGTGCAGACGCCTACAGACGGCTGTGGGTGATCAATAACCAATAATCAAATCAAACACAGAGAGAGAGAAACAGATAGGAGACAGAGAGGGAGAGAGAGAGAGAGGACATAAAATGAGAAGTCTCTCTCTCCCGGTTCCGCAGTGGTCCATCACACACACACGCACGCACGCACCGACACACGCACGCGCCACCGAGGCATTCCGCTGTCAGAGAAACGCCTTGTCATCCCGGTCCTGTACGATCCCTGCACATCAGCCCTCAATCACATGAAAAAGGTGGAGATCGCACCGCATCCGCGGCGTCGGCAGATCGATCAACCCTTCCGATAATCAATACTCACTTTGTAAAAGATGAGCTTCAAGGTGCCGTAGAAACCCATGGCTGCCCCCCGGTAGGTGAAATCCTCCCGGACACCGACACAGATGAAGATATTACAACTACAGACGAAATTTATAGCGATTAAATCCCGAGATCCACAAAAGTCATGTCCGAGAATTAGACGGCGTGACGTCGGCAATCCATCCGATCGATCGGTGAATCGATGAGGAGCGTAAACCGATCAGTGACGGTGAAATCAGTCCGTGCTGAGCTCGTGCTGCTGCCGCTGCTGCTTCGGGACTCACTGAGGACCGACTGTCTCTCTCTCTCTCTCTCTCTGTTCAGGCTCTATGTCGCTCGACCTGCAAGAACACGCAGGGACATGCCCCTCTCCGCCTCGTGAGAGAGCGCGAGAGAGAGAGGAATGCAGAGCGAGAGGGAGGGGTGGAGCCGCGTGCAGAGGTGTGTGTGTGTGTGGAGACAGCAGCAGATTGTCATTACACTCGTGTGGAAATGAATCTCTCTTTCTGACGCGTGGGTTTCTAAAACGGAGACACGTCACTCACGGGCCAGCAGCACGAGGTGTCGTCCCCCTGCAGGAACCGTGCCTGGGGACCGGGAACCTTTCCAGGAACCCGGTTCCCGTACCTGTGTTTCTAGCAGAGAACCAAATTAAGTTCCAGGGAACTTCACCCCCCCCCCTCAGGAAGTCCCTGTCCCTGGCCTACGTCCTCCCGCGGCCGCGGCCCTGCTGCAGGAACATGAATCACATGTTTATATTTAAAGCACTGAACAAGGTATCTGAGCTACAAATCCATTACAGTGGCACCAGTACAAACAGTAACCAGCTCTTTCCCAATATTGGACTCCAGCAAACACACACACACACACACACACACACACACACACACACACACACACACACACACACACACACACAGTGCTGCAGTATCACTGAAACGTCTCCTGCTGTCCAGCTCGTCCAGCTGCGACGTCACTGTGTAGTACGCAGGAAACCTCCAACACAGCAGCCTGGCTGTCAGCACTGATCGATCAGCTCCGATCAATAACTAATCGAGATACTCAAACAGCCGCTATTAACACGAGTGCAGTAACAGGGAGGCGGGGATCAAACACCAACATCACAGAGTACGGACCGAAGTTCACTTCTAAACATAAACACAAACTTTTCTATTAGATCATCAGCTAATTTAACAGTGACACTGTTTATGAATGGGCTGATATTCCAGATTCACTCTGCAGCCACAGTCATTTAAACTGTTAAATTAAGCAAAACAATTATTAAACACAGATTTTAAAAAAACAGCATAAATGATATAAACACAAAGCAGCTGTTTGGTCATAAACCAAAACTCTGGCAAAACTGAAATTCTGACCTTTCACTGCACATCGTCCTCTGAGCCACGCTGGTTAAAGGCCAGACGATGGAGAGAGAGTCACACACACACACACACACACACACAGACGCCCAGCAGGGCGTGGATGGAGGTCGCAGCTTTCTCACAGCTGATTGACCTAAAGGTCGTCACGCTGAAACTCCTACAGGCCCACTGGGCAGCATGAGGAGGAGGGGGAGGAGGGGGAGGGGGGAGGAGGAGGGGGGATAATTGGGAGGTCAAACCTTCACCCACAGCCCGGAGAGACAAAACAAACAACACCTCTGATCTCTCTCACCTGTTCAGCCTCCTCCTGTTTTCCTCTCTGCCTCAAACATCGTTACACGACCTGCTTTCTTCTCTGTCCCTGAGTCTAATGTGATCTAATGGAAAACCTCTTCAGCCAATCACAGCGCTTCTACGTGCGGCTGGTCGCGTGGCATTCCCGCTGACACTGAGTCAGAGAGGTGTTTGTGGATTCTCTCGCACTCACAGCTGGTTTTAATGTTTTGTTCCCTAACATATATGTAAAACCTGTGCATTAGAAACATGTGACGGTAAAATGGTTCCAGTCCAAACCCAGAGGAGAATCACCTGATTTAGGATTTACAACACGAGAAGAGCACGGATGATGTGACGTGTCCTGAAATAAAAACACACACACACACACACGCATTTTTTCTGTTTCACCCCAAAACACCTTTCAAAATGCTTCTCCTACACCAGCTGTCAATCACCTGACCTGCTCTGACCCCGCCCCCTGGCTCCACCCCACCTCAATCAGGATCATCAGGGCCCTCCTGACCTCTGACCCCTGGCTCTGTTAATCTGTAAATCTCTCTCCGTGTCATCGTATCAGTTGCCACAGATCAATGCCTGGACTCCTCTCATCGCTCCGTCCTCTTCCTCCCTCCTTCCTCCCCTCTTCATCCTCCTCATTCCTTTCTATTGCAACACTTTCACCATCCTTCTTTTCTCTCCTTTGAGTCTGGTACTAATTCCTGCCTCTTTTTTCTCCTCCTTCAATCCTCTCAGTCTTCACAGTCATAAATCAGAATTCAACGTCTCCGTCTCTGCTTCCAATTTTCCTCTTCTTCTCCTCCTCTGCTTTATAACTGTATATACATAAAATCATATACTGAGGAACTTGTTTTCTTAAATTGGCAATAAAAGATTAAAATCTTAAAAATGCAGTTATCATGAAAAAATTATATTTGTTACGGTGTTGATCTAAAATAACTTTTAATTCAACCATTTTAATACAAAACCTCCATCTCTTTTCTTCTGTTTTTGCCTCCACCCTGCCACCCCCCCCACCCCTCCCCTCGGTATGCAGACCCACTGAGTCTCTCCCTTGTAAAACCTGAAACTTCTGTGTGTTGTGCATTAACAGCTGACTCTTTCCCACACTTAAGGACTCTTGTGTGTTTCTCTGTGTGTATTAGAGTAATAATGTCTTAAAGTGTGTGTTGACAAAACCTCTTCTGTGTGTCATACGTGTGTGTGTGTGTGTGTGTTTTATCCTCCGAGCTAACCACTGTCAGACCCTGGAAACAGAGAAAACCACTTCAAAAAGGCAAACACTTCAAAGACGGAGGCAGATGTGAGAGAGAGTGTGTGTGTGTGTGTAGCTGGATTAGCCTACAAGTGTGTGAAGAATCAATAAAGAGAGAGAGAGAGCAGATCAGAGGAATGTGTGAAAGATTGATTTTCAGCAGATGATGTTTCATCTCTCTGCAGACGACTGTACGGACTCGGACTCTCAGTCAGTTCACTCACTGCATCAGTAAAACAAGCAAAGATATTCACTGAGTGGAAGCAAACGTAAACTACAACAACACAGCAGATTCACAGAAACATCAGGGCATCAGAGCCTCTGAGGACGTGTTTCCCTCTCGGTTATCGAGCTGAAAGGCCGACAGGATCTAAACACAGGCTGTGTTTCCAGGGGGACAGATTACAGAGGTGCAATGCAGCAAACAACAGGTGCTGTCTAAAGCAAATAAACACTATGGCTGCAGAGTGTGTGTGTGTGTGTTCATCAATAATGAATGCAGGGAGTGTTGCAGGGATGTAAGGGACTTAGTGCTCATGTATATTTTAATGAGCTGTGCGTGTCTGTGTGTGTGTGTGTGTGTGTGTGTCTGTGCGCGTCTAAGCTGCAATCGTCCTCAGGGGAGAAATCGAGTGTTAGCAACAAGCCCGGAGGAAAGACAGAACGAGCAGAGGCTTTCACATGTTGGACCAGGTAACACAAAACAAGTCCGGCCTGAAAACCATCAGATTAACACAGAACACGGCATCAAACTTAAAAAGAAGCACCGAGTGTTTCTGCCCTGGGTTTCGCCTGTCAGGCTACACACACACACACACACACACACACACACACAGGAACACTGAAGTAAAAGCGTGGCAACTGAGATGAAGAAAGAAGGAAAGGAAGGAAGGAAGGGAGCATAAGGAAAGAAATACAACATGTGGGGATGAAGCCGGGAGAAAGAACAACAGAGCGCGGGAACGAGAGGACGACGGACGACTGAAGGTTTTACTGGGATTCTTCAAGTGTCGCCTTACACACCGTAAAACACAGTGTGTGTGTGTGTGTGAGAGAGAGAGGACACAATGAGGAACAGGTGTTCTGCTGTCCTGTCTCCTCACAGGTCTGCAGGTCAGTGGAACAGAGCCGCTCGCCGGCGCTCACCACACCCGCCAACTGGAACGTGCTGTTTTCCGGTTGCCGTGGTGACGATGCAGCCGTAGCAGTGGACAGACTGATGAAAATGAGAGAGGAGGCTGTCGCTGCTCTGAACTGTCAAATAACGTCTTTACAAAAGTTAAAGGACAGAAGAAGAAACTGAGAGTGACAGAAGAATATTTAACGTCCTCTTCAAATCTAAGCAAAGCTTATCCTGAGCAGTGGCGTGTGCAGATGTGAAGGCTGAATTATTCCTCTGTGTTACAGTTAAACTGTGGAGGCGAAGGAATTTAATTACATGTGAGGAGCAGATTGAACGGTAACGGGAAGGCCGCAGGTTCAAACCCCCGTCCTGCTGACGAGCAGAAGACTCAGGAATGCTGCCGCAGCTCGAGGTATTTCTGTGTGTGTGTGTGTGTGTGTGTTTGGAGCGCGCTGACTCGGCGAGATCGGCGTGGCGGACCTAACTGGCTGGAATGCTGCCCGGCGCTGGAATGTGACCTTGTGTGCACATACACACACACACACGTGTGTGCAGGGTATGAGGGTGTGTTAAGGTGTGTGTGAGTGAAATAAAGAGAGAGCGAGCTCTTACTCCACGCTCAGACGACCGGATATTTCCCTCTCGTGAGATTTCACCAGCTTCACCTCCTCACAAACTAATGTGACCTGATGCCAACGTTTATTCAATCACACATCAACACGCTGCGAGGCAGAGCCGCTGTCCTCGGCTGGACGTGGACTGACGCGCCAAAAACACACATTCCTCTGTGGTCAGTGTTTTCCACCGAGTCCAGTGTGTTTCAGCTGCGTCTGCTGTGCACGGGAAAACGTCCGTCTGTGACCACGACACGACAAAAATCGACTCTTCCTGCTCATCCACACGAGGCCCCCTGACAGGAAATAAACCGTGACCTGTTCAGGATCGTCCGTCCTCCTGAGACACAGGAAGTCCAACAAACAAAGAGCACACCTCATTCAGGACACTGTGAGAGACACTGCCGTGAAGTGTGTGTGTTCACATACCAGACATGCCACTGCAGCTCTAATGTGCTTGTGTTCACACCAGTCATCTGACCCTAGCATGATCAGTGTGTGTGTGTGTGTGTGTGTGTGTGTGTGTAGAACATTTGAGTGAATTATCAAACAGATTGACTTCGTCCACACACAGTAAACTGGTTTAAAAGAAAGATAAAACCTCTAAACTGAGTATTAAAGAGTATTAATATAATTCCTGTGTGTGTGTCTGTGTGTGTATGCGTGTGTGTATAATCTCCTATATGTGCGGCAATCTCTAGAAAAAATGCTCTTAGATTGCAGAGCATGTCTCACCAGATTAGTGCCCTAGTTTTTGCGTCTGTCTGTTTCTCTCTCACACACACACACACGCGCGCGCGCACACACACACACACACAATGGGAGAAAATGATCAATCGTCCGTCACCAAATCTAATCTTGAAAAATCAGCTTTCATGTGCTTTGAATTTAATAAAACCACAGCGCTGCCTCTAGTGGTCCCAGAGAGAACTACAGAACTGGACATGAATTAATCATCAGGCATCCCATCCTGTGTGTGTGTGTGTGTGTGTGTGTGTGTGTGTGTGTGTTCAGAGAACAGTTCCCATAGGAGCAGAATTCATACCCCATGATCCCGATGGAGAAGCGAGTTGTGTGAAGAATCTGAGGAATGTTCACTGCTGCACATTCCTACACACACCTACTGTCTGTGTGTGTGTGCGTGTGTGTGTGTGTGTGTGTGTGTGTGTGTGTGTGCAGTTACTTAACAGAGAGTTAGAAAGTGTGTGTTATCTGGGAGGGCGAAGTGCGGCTGCAGCTAATAATTATTTTCACTGTCGATTAATCTGACGATTTCTCTGATTCCTGCATTGATCCGTCTGGATCTGGACTCACGTTGCCCCGGTGATTAAATGATCAGCACCCAGGACCCAAACAGCTGCAGCTCTACCTGCTGGTTAAACATCAGGGAGTCACCAGTCAACCCAGTTAAAGAGTTTCCTGTGTCTGATTTCATCGCAAGTATAGTCACTAAAAAAACCCACTGTGCCTCATATTTTCATCGATCAATCAATCAATAAACTCACGACCGAACTGTTCCGCTGATTAACGGCTGTCACTGTTTACTATCAAAATATTACATATTAAAGTGTTAACAGTTTTTCTACATGAATCAATACTAATCAAAACTAAAAATACTCTATAATCTGAGTTATAAATGAGTGTTATGTTGGAAACACACACACACACACACTTTCTCTCACAGTCACACACTCGACCTCCCACACACAACAGTTGGTGTTCGGTTTGTTTGTAAAGACGACCAAACAGCAGACACAATGGCACCTGAAACCCCCCCCCCACACACACACACACAGCCACACACAGACACACACAGACGCTGATGTCATCGACTGGCACCTGAACCACACAATTCATTGCTGATGTGTCGTGTTTGTTTAGGTTAGTGTGTAAAGGCGTCTGGTGTCGCACACAGTAAGAGGATGAAGAGCGGACTGATGCCACCTGCAGGTTGAATTCACACACTGCAAAAATAATTCTCATCATCATCATCATCATCAGCAGCAGCAGCAGAGACACACAAACGCAGACAAACACTCGCCTTCTTTAAACTCCTCACAGTTCAACCAAACGTTTATCGATCCTCGACCGTCACGACACAAAAACACCTCGACGCTTTCATGTGGAAGCAGAACACAGAGCAGCACCTTCAGCTAATGAAACATGAGAAGAAGGGAAAAATGAAGCTGCATCATTCAGGTAAATCTCACCTGATCTTACCTGAATAAACTCTATCAACTTTATGAAATATATTTCTGTTGATTTCCCTCCACTAAGTAAAAGTGTTGATGTCTTCTCTGAAATCACTTCATGAACCTGACGACAGACGTTTTCTCACTTTATGAACCAATGAGGCGACAGGATGAACAGTCTTACCTGGCTCTGCAGGTGCAGCGAAGGTGACGTCACCTCTGTGTTCTCCTCCTCTTCCTCTTTTCTTTCATCACTGTTTGCCTCCTCCTCCTCTTCTCTTTCCTCCTCCATCTCTCCCTCCTCCTCTTCTTCTTTCTTCTCTTTGTCCCCTCCCTGCTCTGCACGTGTGATCTGACTGGCTGTTTCGAGGTGGGTGGTGCCGAAAGGCTCAGACGGACAGGACTCGTCCTCGATGGTGACTATGGCGACTCTGACCTCGTCTTCCTCCTCGTCATCTTCACCTCCTGTGCCGCACCCCCTTCCTCGGCGGAGAGAGCAGGAGAGGAAAGGAGAGGAGGTGAAGGAGGAGGAGGCGGAGATCGGAGTGTGTCCACCAATCAGCTCTCGTTGTGCTTTGTCTCTGAAGTCTTTAGCCTTCGCCATCTCCTCCTCTTCCTCCTCTCTCCTCCTGGAAGGAGTTTTTAGTGTGCTGTCCTCCTCCTCCTCTCTCCTCTCTCGAAGCTCTCTCTCCATCTTTTCCTCTTTCATTCGTCAAACAGCAGCAGCACGAAGAAACATCCTGAGAAGACGCAAGGAAGCGATAACACATGAACATCAAGAACAACAACAACAACAATAAAACTATGATGATGACGAAGCATATTTACTGTACAGTCTGCAGAAAGGGAAAGTTACGCTGTGGAGGGACTAAACTTACTGTATATAAAGTATTTGATGATGCTGCTCACACATTGATGCATTAGTTATATCGAATAAGTCATATTGATGAAACAAACTCTTTTACTCTTTAACTACATCCTGCTGACAGCACTTTGTCTTGTATTTTACTACAGTTAAGACCGTAAATACACGTTTCACCACTGATAAAGGACAAATCAGTGAATTAATGAATCAGTTACAGGTAAAAGTCCTTTTACTGAAAATGTTACTGAAGTAAAAGTAAAGAAGTTCTATCAGGAACGAGCACTTTGAGTAAAGACGCAGATTCTTCATACAGATATCTGTGTTACTGGTAAATTATTTGAACGTAGCAGCAGTTCACCCCCTGCAAACGTTTCTAAAATACTAACACCGGGTTTAAATGATGCTAAAAACAAAGCTAAAAGCTGTGAACTAAACCAGACTGACCTTTAACAGCACAGCTTCTTCTCCAGCTCCACCGGACTTTAATTTTTAAACGCCGGGATTTCTCTTTCTCTTTCTTTCCCTCCTCTTCTTCTTTTTCTTCGCGGGAGCTTCAGTTTTTCAGCTAAAAACCGAACAACACGACTTTACACGAAACTTTGTCCCCTCACATTTGTCTTTTTACGCGTTTTCATCACGAACTACGAAAAAAACTAAACTTTCTTCGCTTCGGTTTTCGCTCCTCTTACACATGGAGCTTTGTTTGGCGCGGGCTGATGACGTAAGCTTACGCGCCGCTTTTTTTTTTTTTTTTTCAACCAAACATTATTTGTTTATTTTCGTGATTTTTCTTAACAAGAGCATAAAACGATTTTAGATCAGGGACATTTTATTGTTGTCACAGTGAAAGAACAGAACTTTGTGTGAAACGGAATAAACTAGATTTATTTTTAAGCAGAAAGTGTTTGCAGACAGTTTTTGAATGAGCTCTGGTGAACAGAAACAAAGAGCCGTGAGTTGGAGGGATAGTACTTTATTAATAAGTAGATAGATTACATATATCAAATATTAACTACATACATACGTACATAAATAGATAAACATACAAATATCCTCATATGAACAAACGTGGCACTGCAGACTTTTCCCAGTGAGTCAGACACTGTTGGTTTGAATCAGAGATACTTTAAACATCTCCTCGTCTAAACTAATCACTTTTTTTTTTTTCAAACTACATGATTCTCAATGATTTAGCATTTTTATTTATTTTTTATTTAATTCAATAGTAATTATAATGATAACATCATTTCGGTTTCAATCAGGCCAGATGTACAGAGATTCCTCAGCGTGGTTAGTGAAGTTAAAGTTGCAGAATCAAAAACAAATTTACGACATAAAATAAAGTTGTTTAATCAGGATAAGACAGGAAACACCCAGCTGGGATTCAGTCACGTCAACAACCATAAACCCTGCAGAAAAGACAGGGTATTTATTTTAAGTCTCTTACACATTTGTAGGTGCATACATTTATTTCCTTCCCTTTCAAACTACTGTGTAATGATTCATGCTTGGACCATGTTACACCTGCTTGCAGGTGCTTTATTTGCTCAGGAAAACAAAATAATTATGAAAACTTTGCCAAGATTGTCGCTTTGCCATGTGAGGGAAAACTGTCGCTGAGATCCAGAATAGGGCGGTTAGTCAATTTCACTGTGGGACATTAGAACAAAGCTTGTCTCTTTTTTGAATGAAACTATCAACAACCCTGAGAATGAAGTGACTAAATAAAAAGAAGTTGCAACAGCTACTGTGACTGACCAGTGCTAGCAGGTTCCCAGCTGGGCAGTGCGTCAGCATGGACAAACTTTGTTGAGCCTCTTTCTGTTGTGACCAGGCCTCCTAATATATTTCATAATGGAATGCATTCACAATTAGATCAGCAGTGTTTAAAAGGACGCCCTGGGGACAATCTTTTCTTCATCTTAGAGAAAGTAGTGAACGCAGTGTTTGTGCTTCATATTGGACTGGAGAGCCTATAATTCATATTGGAATGTGTCGACTGGTTTCCTTTCTGCCTCCAGTAAAGAAGGAAGATATTGCCCAGACTTCATATTGGAATGCAGCCTCATATTTCTCCTGTTATCTCCAGCTGGGCCTGGTGGCCTTGACTGAGTCCTTAGAGTGAGCTGACTTGTCAGAGAAGCTGCCGCTGTCATTCCGCCGGTGGCCTTTGGGTGGAGTCAGCGAGTCGTGGAGGGGTGAGCGAGGAGATCCCCTGATGCTCTGAGACCTCCTCAGTGAGGAGGAAGAGGACGGGTCTGAAGATTTGGAGGTGGTGGAGATTCTCAGTGAGCCCGTTCGGGTGAAAGGTGAGGAGGGGTCAGGTGGGACGACGGAGGTTTTATGGGAGGAGTCTGAGCCAGGGTGGGATGAATGAGAAGGAGCAGGAGGAGCAAGAGTGGCGTGTGTCCGTCTGAAAGAAGAAGAGGCGGTGTTTCGGGCGAAACCTGGAAGTTGTGATGATGAAGGGCTGCTGCCTTTGTGCAAAGGGGTGACAGGGGCACTGATGCTTCCCCCTCCTCCACCTCCCTCTCCAGCCTGACTGAGAGCTCGCAGTGTAGAGCGACACATCTTCTCCTCCTGCTGGATTTTGGGTTTTGTTAAAGGCTTGCGGATGGATGGCTTCCTTTGCAAATCCTGGTTCTGCTCTCGGGCAGAAGCCTGAGTAGCTGGAACCTTCTGATCTTTCAAATCCTTGGGGTCCTGTGTCTTGTGGATACTGGACCGACGGGAGGAAGGAGCGGTGGAAGGCCTCTCTCCTCGTCGGAGGGACGTGCTGTTGAGGTTGGACACGGTCAGACTGGTGAGTGCTGCAGTGCTGGAGGGCCCCCGCTTTTGGCCAGGAGGCTTCTCAGGACGACTGCCCTGGGACGAAGTACCTTGGCTGGTTCGGGAGATGGGCACAACCCGCCTCATGCCCTGGTTCTCGGAGTTGGTGAGGGTGCGGACAGGTTTGGACTTGTTGGTGGTGGAGGTGGTGTTTTGGGTTGCACTGGGTTTCATCCCAGCCGGCCGAGTTTTTGAGGTAGGGGTGTCCTTGGTGGACGGTTTGGACGAAGTTGCCGGTTCTGGTTTCCCATTGGTGGAAGCTGGTTCTGTATTTTCATTGTTTGTGTGAGAAGAATTATTTCTGCCAGTTGACTCTTCTGGAAGGGTCTCCACATCTCTTGTTTCATTGGTGGAGGTCTCTTCTTCTTCCCCGTGATTGGCTGATTCCTTACCTTCCTCGGAGGCATCTGTGGTGAGAGCAGGCGCTTCATTGGCTAATGCAGGCTCTGCAGGGCGCCACCTGGGGGAAGAGACTTGAAGTGACGGGTCGTCACAGCGGGAGACAGGCACTGGTTGGCTGCTGATGGGTACAGGCACTGGCTTCTCATTGGCTGACTGAGGCTCTGATGGTGGGTGATTGGCTAGGGCAGAGGAAGCTTGCTGGTTTCCTCCCTGATTGTCACTCCGACACTGATTTTTCTCAGTTTGTCCATGTGTGTCATCAGTGTGTGAGAGTTCGCCGGCTGCTTCACACACACCTGTCACACACCATACAACCACCTTTTCCTCCTGTCCCTCCCCTTCATCTCTTTGTGAAGAGCTTGTCTCAGAAATTTGTGATTTTTCTGCATTCTCTACCTGGGACTTTTTCTGCGGCTTCTGGACCCGAGTTGTGTCCACTCCCTCTTCCTCCAAATCTGTGATTACCATATCGTCCTGCTGAAGTCCGAGGAGGTGACTAGTGTGATGCCCTTCATTGCGGCCGGTTAAGGTGGTGACCTCGTCGAACACTTTCAGCTCGGGCACCAGTGTACACGTCTCTAAAACCACAGACATGTTCCTTGTAGTGCTGTACTCGAACCTCTCATCCCTGCAGGTGATTTGTCCTCTAAAGTCCTGATCGCCTTTGTTCATTCTAGTTGGCTCCCCCTTAAAACCAGACTGAGTTCGATGGTCTGGAAGCACCACGTGGCTGCTAAAACCCAGGCCAGGTTGATCTTTGCCGTTGTTGTTGTAGTCGGATTGCTGGTTCGCATCAGAGGTAGGTTTCACTGTAACTTTCTTTGTGGAATTAATGGCATCCACCGGAGTCTGGGGAGCATCGTAGCTGAGGTAGGTGGAGGTTGTATGGTGTGCATTTGTGTTTTTTGGACTCCAAGAAGTCTTGGGAGGTGACAAGGAGGTCTGTGGCGCCATCACACCCGCTTGAGGCTGCTGGTTTTGAGGGAAGCTGCATGTCGTGACCCTTGGACTTTGGGGCAGAGCCTGAGGGGAAAGTCCTGGACTTCTAAGCCCAGGTTTAGGTGAGGCTGATCGGAAAGCTGTCCTGTCCTCTCCTCCTCCTCCTCTCTGCTGGGCCACTTTGTGGTCAGGGGTCGCCATTTCTAGGAGCGTGCTCAGTTCACGCTCAGCAACTATGGACGGCGAGCTGGATGGAGAATTGCGGGAACGTCGTAAACTCCCCGAGCGCCCCAGAACGCCCTGGGAGTTACTGAGGGGTGAGCGTGGGCGGGACTTTGGGGTCAGGAGCTCCATCAGCAGCCCAGCGTCGTCCTGTCGTGACATGGCAGCTGACATGTCCGCCTCGCTGCTGCAGCGCAACCTGAAGCCCCCACTCACCTACAACAGGTCACATAGTGCACATTTATTACTGATCCAGCAGTTTGTGTTTGTGTGTCAGTGTTTGGTTGTGATCGTTTCCTCCTACCTCCTCGCCCCCCGCCCAGGAGTGCCTCTTCTGCTCCTCCAGCTCCTGTAAACGCCTCCGACGGGCCGCCTCCTTAGCCTCCCTCTCCATGTTCTCCTTTAGAGAGAGAAACATCAGGTTACTGTGTAACTGCTATCTCTGTGTCTGAACACCAGGTGGCAGCACAAGTCTGCAGAGTTCCTGAAATATGCTGGTGACAAAACTCTGGAGCTGAATCTCCACATCGTTGGGATACCTGCAGCCGGGGCTGGATGATACAACATTTATGCTATTTAAACATATTAATAACCCTTAAAATCCAATATCACTTTATCTGCCGGCTCTGGTGTGTGCTGAGGTTTATGTGTAACTGGACACGTGTGTGTGAACAACTGTAAGTTTGTGTACCTTGACAGCGTCAGTGAACCTGGAGCAGAAGGTGTGAAAGATGCTGAAGCAGTCGTCCAGTCTGAACGTCTCCCTGTCCTCGCAGAAGAAGTCAATCAGCTCGCTGCCTTCCTTCCTCAGCTGCTGCCGAATTCCACGCAGCGAGCACAGGGACGAGGTTGCAGACTGAGAGAGAGACACACACACACACAAATACACATGATAACATCAGCAACAAAGACACGTACTACTAACAAACACAGACTGAGATGGTTGTTTACAACAGAAACGCCTCCGTTTGCCAGGATGAACTTTTGGCTTGTAGCATTCCATCTTTTCCTTCTGCTATTTGTTTCTTTGAAATTTTGTACATGAACATGTCGCCTGAGAGACTAAATCCACAGAAGAACCGAGGCAGGTTCTCGGTGATGCTGGAACAACCTGCCTGACAAGGTTCAGAAACCCTGAATCCCACACTTCCAATAACAAACTCTCTCTTCTTCTGACTCTCTCTGCTTCGTAAATGCCGATATCTTTCAGTCGCAGGCTTTCACAGACTGATTAGTCCCAAACGGGACAAGTAAACTAATGCTGATGAGTTTCTGTTTGATGGCGATGTGTGTTACCTGCAGGAAGCTGTCCAGC
The DNA here is from genome assembly GCA_016801885.1 of Toxotes chatareus. NCBI lineage: Eukaryota > Metazoa > Chordata > Actinopteri > Toxotidae > Toxotes > Toxotes chatareus. The sequence goes on from CM028893.1 coordinate 14,205,652, forward strand.
TGCTGCAGCAGCTCCGTGTCTCTCTGGACGCTCTCCTCTACTGAGCGCGTGCGAGTCATCAGCCACTGCAGGTCAGTGTCCAGCGTTTCTATAGAGATTCTGCCAAAAAACCAAACAACAAAAAAAACATTAAACTCTCTGCCTTCTTGTTGTTGCTGTTTCTGTGTATAGTTTGCACAACTGCTTAAAATCGTTCCTCTAATTACAATAATCCTGGATGGATTACTGAACAGGCCCAGCAGGAACAGGCTCCGGGGTCCCGGGGGGACAGGGAGACCCAGGGCGAGAGCCTCTGTATGAAGTGACTCAGGTAAAAGAAACATTTTGTGTCTCTAACTCTAAGGACTCCTTCAGAGTCCATGTCTGTGCTGTACTGCTTAAAACCAGGCAGAGGGCGCTGTTCCAAAGCTTTCTGACCTGGCTGCAGCCTGGACGTGACTCAGCTTCGCCGGAAACTCCAACAGCCTTCCGTCTTTTTTCTGGGCTTCCTGAAGGAGAGAGAAGATTTGTTCATGTTCATGTTTCTCGTCTCTTCAGGTCGATACTACGATCAGCTGCGTTGTTGTTGTTGATGATGTATTTTTGGGCTCACACACACACACACACACAGGTGACTGACCAGAGCAACGAAGTGCAGCAGGTTCATGCCCGGTTTGTTGGCCTTGGTGTCGGCCAGAGACAGGAGGGACGACAGCTTGAAGCCCACTGCGTTTCCTGCGTAACCTCCCTGCGACACACAATGAGCACAGCAATGAGACACAAACACAATCCTGCGTCTCCCATGACAACAAACTCTGACACCACATGAATATATAACTGTATCTTGATGGGTTAATAGTTCTCCATCCTTCCACCGTGCTCTATCCATCTCTTCTCGTCTAATTATTCACTCACGGCGTTGAGGATGTTTCCGGCCTGCAGCACCAGGTGGAGCACAGCATGGAGCTCCTCACAACGCATCAGCTCTGGAGGAAGAACAAAATAAAAGAGAGAGAGAGAAACGTCTTTATTTACAGCAACAGACAGAAAGAACATCACCAGCTGGAAATCAGCATTAAAGAGCAGAGAGAGGCAGAGAGGAAGAGAGAACATCGTCACGCAATTAATCCTAAAATCTGTGTGTGTGTGTGTGTCTGTGTGCTGTCACCCGCTGCGTTAACATGTGGAGGGTTAGTTAACAATTCAGGCAGTTATCAAGTTCGCACACACCCCGCTAAAAATAGCCGAGGTGCCAGTTTGCATTGTGTGAAGTGTGTGTGTGTGTGTGTGAGAGAGTGTGTGTGTGTGTGAAGGGAGGAGGGTTTTACTGGAGGATGTGAACTGATGTTTGCAGTGAATGTTGAAGCTCTGGATACACAGACAGCACACACACACCTTTCAGAGCGAGGTGAGCCCACGTTACCTGTGACGGCAGAGCGAAGGACCCTGATGTCTCGCTTCATGGCCTCGCACGCCTCAGGAAACTCCTCCTTCAGCAGCATGGACTCAATACGGACGGAGTAACTGCACAGAAAAAAAATTGACAAGCCCACATTTCATATGAGGACAAGCTGTTAAACACATGAAGACACTGATGAGGCGGAGACAGGGAAGGGGAACAAAGTGCTGTGAGTCAAACGAAGACATTTCCCATCAGCCCCGCAGCCCCCGCCTGCTGTGACCAGGAACCCTGAAAGCTTTGGCTCCTCAGTCTGTTTGGATGAATATTAGCTTTCACAGATCGGTTGTGAGTCTTCAGCTCATCAACACGCATCGTGAAACAAGAGTAATTAACACATGCGGCATTTGGGACCGTGGCGTGCGCGTCTGATCTGAGGATCTGACTCACTAACACAAAACAAAAATACACCACAGTGACAGTCGTTCACATCTCCGCCTCAGTTATCAGGTCAAAGGTCACGTCACTGTGACAACACATTAAACTGTGGCCAGAAATTAATTACGTAAGACGGAGGACAAAGAAACACACAGAGCTGTGGAGCGTCTGTTGGAGTCCAGGCGTGGCGTCTCACCTGGGGAGCTGAACCAGCAGGTACACGAAGGAATCGGCCAGTGAGAGCTTCGAGATGTCACCGCGGTACGACTTAAGATTCTTTACCTGCAGGAGAGGAAACAGAAGATGGTGATGTGACGACATTAATGTCTGAATTCACGTGAAGGTCAGAGGTGACTCTGTCGATATGCTGAGACACTGATCCGGTGGAATTTGACCTGACTGACTTTTTTGTATCGTGTGTGTGTGTTTATGTTTATGTGTGTGTCACCTCTTCTGTCTCCGGCAGCAGTTTCAGCAGCTCCCTCAGAGGCTCCGCCCCATAGGGCTCACTGTTGCCATGGCGAATATCGTCTACTATCGTCTGACTGGACCTGGGGAGGAAGGAAGATTTTTAATTCACAACTTCTGAGGAAAGAAACGAAGAGGAGACCTGTTTCTGCTTCAGACAAACGGCAGCTGTCGTCCACTCGTGTCCCTCCCTCATGCCTGTATGTCTCACAGTGTTTGGTAAGCACCGTCAGTCTGGACACGGTGATCTGTCAATACAACATAAACACACCCAGGACACTTTCTGCTCTGTCGTCCAAAGACGCCCGTGTGTTTTCAATCCGATGTGGATGCAAAACCACAGACTTCATGGAAGGTTTGAAAAGTCTTCATTTGAAATGATGTGAAGGTCCATGTGGAAGGTTCTGGCTTCTATTTATATTAATAACTCAGCAGAACGTCATGAATCATAAACACATCACTTCTTCCACGTTGCACAACTGTGACGTGGATGGACCATGAAACGTGGTCGTGGTGGTTCTTGCGGCCTCCTGAACTCTTGGGGTCCGGGTCTGGGCCCGGGGTCTGGGCCCGGGGTCTTAGCCCGGGGTCTGGGCCCCTGATCAGAGGAACCCGTTCCTCTCATCAGTCACATGTCTCGAGCATTCCTGTCTGCATCCCTTCACAACATGCCAGCATCGCCACATGTTTACCCATAACACTTTGGGATGAGGGCGAGGAGACGCCTCACGCCATCTCTGACACACACACACACGCACACAGGGTCTTCACAAATCCTGCTCAACCCATCGACATCGATCTGTTAGGACAAACCAGTCTGGAGCTGGAGTCTGTTAACATGTTGAGCAGTGTTTCCCATCATGCAGCAGCTGTACCTGGAGTTCGGTCTCAGGTCGGCTCATTGTCAGGTGCTGCAGAGAGACACGCCCCTCCCACAGCAAACGGAAAATCTCAGCGGTGAAAAGTGTGTGTGAGTGTTTGTTTGTGGTCAGACTCACAAAGCGAGATTTACCTCTTGAACTGTTTGAGGAAAATCCCAATGTTCATCCCTCGCTTAGAGTCCAGGATGGAGACCTGGGAGAGAGAGAGAGAGAGAGAGAGAGAGAGAGAGAGAGAGGGAGAGAGAGAGAGAGAGAGAGAGAGAGAGAGAGAGGGAGAGAGAGAGAGAGAGAGAGAGAGAGAGAGAGAGAGAGAGAGAGAGAGAGAGAGAGAGAGAGAGAGGGAGGGAGAGAGAGAGGGAGAGAGAGAGAGAGAGAGAGAGAGAGAGAGAGAGAGAGAGAGAGAGAGAGAGAGAGAGAGAGAGAGAGAGAGAGAGAGGGAGAGAGAGAGAGAGAGGGAGAGAGAGAGAGAGAGAGAGAGAGAGAGAGAGAGAGAGAGAGAGAGAGGGAGAGAGAGAGAGAGGGAGAGAGAGAGGGAGAGAGAGAGAGAGGGAGAGGGAGAGAGAGAGAGAGAGAAGGAGAGAGAAGTGAGCAGGTGTCAGTCTGAGGTCACCGCCCAGGTGGAAACTGTCCACACACACCTCACCTCCTCCACACCTTCAACAAACAGCAGCACACGCCACCCTGCCCGACACACACACACACACACACACACACACCTCCTCTTTGGATTCTCTGAATGAGCTCCTGCTCCTCCCTCTCCTGGTGGGCGTGGGCGTGGCCTTGGCGTTTGATTGACCATCACTCTGACCAAACAGCTCCTCGATGGTCTGGACATCGATCTGGTACTGCTGCTGCACTCGGCCCTGAGTCCACAGGTTGGCCCGCCCCTTCACCTGCGACACACACACACGCACACACACACACACGATGTATCTCCAGTGCTTTAATGTAATAAAGGTGTGAATCTGTTTTGCGGAGCTGTGACTTTACCTGCTCCTCTGGTATCGTTTTCCAGAAGAAACTCCTCACCCTCTTCTTCTTCCTCAGGCCTTCACCTGCGGGGTCTCCCAGCCCTGGAAGCAGGGGTGGTATGGGAGGAGGAGGGGGAGGAGGGAGAAGGGGAGGAGGGGGAGGGGGAACAAGGGTAGGGGGAGGTGGTTTCGTCCGGTTTCCTTCGATATCGGAAAATCTCAACGGAGGAGACAGATCATTGGCTGGGGAGACGCTGTCCATCACGTACATTCCCACAGCTGATTGGACGGGACAGGTCGGTCACGGTCGGGATGGCTGACCATGGCGAGGGGGGTAGTGATGATGATGAAGATGGGTCATCGCTTTAGGAACATCGGAGGCTGCTGAAGGGTCAAAGGTCAAATCCAGAAGTCAGAAGATGAAGATAAACAGAGAGCAGAGAGAAATCTAAGAAAACTAAGTAAGAAAAAACGTTTATGAACTGTTGAGACCTTGAGACCGAGCCAGTCTGCGTGCTGAACGTGAACCTCACGGCGTCACACCTGAGTGTAACTAACACAGCGAGTTCACAGATCCCACGGTCGACTCTGACTCAGCGTATGAGCGCTGCCATGTGATTTAATCTCTGAGCTAATTTAAACGAGCTTTGAGTGAGCGGATTCTGAATTTCAAACCGTCTCCAGGACATTTTTTTCCCCTTGTTTTCAGGCTGCGTCTCCTCATAAATATTCACCATCTGTCTCAACTTTATCAGATCATTTGTTAGGATCCAACATCTGATTGGAGATGATGTGGAACCAGAGGAGGAGCTGAGGCTCCTGCAGGGAGATGAACGACTTGGAAAAATCCAACCATGCTGGACTCACACTGGCATTCATCTGCTTTATTCAAGCTGAGTGTGAGTGTGTGTGTGTGTGTGTGTGTGTGCGTGTGTGTGTGACTTTCAAAAACTCTTTTTGCAATTAAATAAAAGTTAATTAAACATTAATATTGTTACAGAACATTAAACATTTGCTTTTGTGTCACAGATGTGTGTGTTCTGGTGTTGACTCTGTTTGTTTTCTCTCAGCGATCAAACAGCTGCAGTTGTGGCAGTTTCTTCATCATCATCGTCCTCCTCACACACACACACACACACACACACGAGGTCTTTAACTCCTCAGGATGAATTGATGAATTGTCATGACGACCTGGAAAAACCCTCGGCTTTTAACGCAGCACCTTCACAAGGTCAAAACGATAAGTCGTCCGACGCTTCATGACCAATCACCTGCATAAATAATGACGCTTCGACAGAGGCTCCCAGGTCACCCGGCACGCTGACCTGTTACCAAACGCCCGTATTTCTGACAACGAGCCTGAAAACAATGGACCCAAAATAAAAAGGTTACTGTTCTTCAAACCCTTTTGATTACAGTCATAACCCCGGTCTCCTCTGAGAGCTAACCCACTAACTCACAACCAAAAATACTCTGTTTTAAAAGGTTCATTAATGAATAAATATTCCATTTATTGTGTGTTTACGCTGCTCTTTACAGGAAAAGACTCGTCGCAGGAAGTCCATGTATGGTTCACATCGCTTCTGGGCTGAATTCCTACACTGCTAAATGATTTAACACACACACACACACACAGTCCCGTGTGTGTAGTTCTGGAAACATGTCGACAAAGATATACACTTCCTGCTGATGAATTAAAGATGAGTGAGTGTTATGTAACTTAATCTCACATCTCTGTTTGATCGCCCGATTTCTTCCATCAAACTATCAACTTAATCGTGTTAACAACCCAGGACAACCCCTGTGTGTGTGTGTGTGTGCTGCATGCGCTACCGTGGCAACCCGGTCAGAGGGCTGCTGATTGTCGTGGTAACAGAGCGGGTTACAAACAATGAAAGTTTGTTTACTTGGCAGACAACAAAATAGGGGTCAGTGTGTGTGTGTGTGTGTCAGGCTATTAATACAAAAACAGCCACTTTCTCCTCCCTGGTTTCTCTCCCTCCATCTTCTCATAGACAGGTCTAGGTCTCTCTCTCTCTCTCTCTCTTTTAACAGTTTTGGCTGCTGATTTAAACTCGAGTGACAGTGACATCATCCAATCACACGACTCAGAAAGTAAAAATAGACCCAGGGCTCTGATTGGATAACGAGGCCGAGGGGTTGATGAGGAGTCAGAGTGTGAACTGATGACTGAACTCGTACTGGAACTATTACGACTAAATAAGACACCAAACAACCACAAAGAGACACAACACAAAACTTTTTACACAACTTTGTGACGACTTTCGATCAGTATCGACACCCAGGCTGGTGATGTGGCTCAGCTTCAAGTGCATGCTGGGAAATCTGCTGCATAAACATTTAGAATAAAACAAACAAACAAACAAAAAAACGTCTAATTTCCCTTCGCTGCGCTGCTGAAACAAACCAACCCCTGCACACTCGTTCATCAGCTTCTCTCTGCCGACCCAGTTATGATCCCTCCATACATCCATCTCCTGCCTTTGCTCCACATTCCCACAGCATCGGCCCTGACCTCAATACTGAGCGAGAGCGGGGACCACAGCTCCTGAAACACTGCTGATGAAAAAACAGTGAATGAGTATGAGTAACTGACAGTGACAGCGCATGGAGATCCCTCCTCCTCCTCCTGCTTTGTCCTCCGCTCATGGTTTTCCTGACAAACTGTCAGTGAAGTGGCTGCTTCAGATACTAAAATGGAGACCTGTGAGCTGTGAGTGTGTGTGTGTGGCGGAGGAGCGTCGGAGAACAGCCCGCTAACGCAGAATAATGAGCCCAGAGCGGGATCAGGAACGGGATCGCTGTGGTGTGTCTGTGGACACAAGTTAACAGCAACACACGCAGGTAAAAATGAACCTCACAGGGTTACACTGTCAGTGACACGGCGCCCAGAACCCGCTTCTCAGAACCAAAACGTGGAAACGTGGCTGACACGGAGCTGGACTGAGAACACGACCGCCAGTGAAAGCGACACACACACACACATGTCACTGCAAACCTGTTTGAGAAATAATGCAATGACAAATATTTACTCTACATATTCATTCGACCTCTGTCACACACACACACACACAAACCTTTTACTAAACAAATAACATGACCTCACATTCAAACACACACACACACACACGAAGGCTGATGATGACTAACGCTCAGTGACTCATGCCGTGCGACGGCCAATCACCAGAGGAGAGACCGTCACTGAGACACACATCACGATGCATGTGCCTCATGTGGAGGAGGAGAATCGTTCTCCGGAGAAGACGCCGGGTTTTGACGACTGTGCGGCGGAGTCACGCTCAGCTGGTGGAGCTGATTCTCCAGCTGGTTTCATTAAGCCGCTGCAGAGGAAGACAGTTAAATGATGTCATGGACGTTTCAGTCACACGCTTCCTGTTCGTCATCATATATAAACTAAATCTGTTTCCACTGCACTTTGCAGCTTTTTCCCCAGGATTTAAACTTTTTTTTTTAAACATTTTCAAAGTGAAAATGTGAATAAAAACAGAAGGATGGAAACAGGTAATAAAGCTAATCGTTAGCGGATACCTGCTTTTTCCTGCCTATTCATCTCCACCACATCTGACCACAGCTCACAAATCTGCCACCTGCAGCAGGTTTCAGATGAGTCAGCAGTCGCCAGGTGTGTTGGAGGCAGAGGAACCTGAGTAACCCACTGCTCCACGCCGTCAGTCGTCTCAATGCTTTTTCCAAAATGCTGCAGTCGTCATTTTAGGGCTGAGGTTTCTCCAGTGACTGTGGAAAAAAAAAAAACCCAGCGTCTGGCATTTTACTATGAAACTAATACGAAAGTCCTCGGTCCAAAATGGTGAGACGGGACAAAATAAGTGCTGGTTTGCTGCACATTCTGCTGAAGGAGGGAGGACGAAGGAGACACCCCGAGCCTCCTTTCTAATCCCCGGTGGTTGACACTGAGGTTGGGCTCAGATAGTTTCCAGCCTGAGCTGCACACACGCGTCGTCACATGACGTCTGACGACTTTCTGCAGATATTTGAGTTTCTGCAGGTGACGCTGTTTTATGACATCACCAGTTATTTCCATGTCTGTGGGAAATCTTTTTTTTTTTTTTTTACACAAAGTTTAAGTAAATAACATTAGAGTTTTATTCTATTCAGATATTTTACTTCACACCACTTTTTCTTTTTTCGCGAGGAAGATGAAGAACCCGACAGCACGGTGGTGAAGCAGAGAGGAAATGTGAGCAGCCTTTAAAGGCTTTTTTATTTTCCTCTCCTCTGTGATTTCTTTAGGTTTACAGCCTGGCTGCAGCTCAGCAGTCTGACAGATTAGCTCCCACACTTTCTGCAGCAGTGACAGATCTCCTAACGCCTCAGTCTGAGGATTACAGCTGCAGGTCAGCAGACCGCACTGTCACACACGTCTGAAAATACAGGCTCAGGCTGGAGCAGGAGGATGCACAGCCATCCACAAACTGACTGAAGCTATTCAGAGAGACGGAAATTAGAAAGCTGTGTCCAGATTCATGGACACAATCTTGAAATTAACCCAAAACTTCTTACAGGTTACTGACTAAATTCAACTTCCTAGAAATCACCAGTAAATATCCAGGAAACCATCAAAGATAATAACTAAGAACGGACAGATGCATCAGAGCAGGCACTGACACAAACGTCACCGTGGAAACCCCAGTAAAACCCCCTGAGGAGGAGAAGGCCTCTGTCTTATTTACCAGACAAACAACAGTAAACACACGTGTATGTGTGGGGGTGATGGGGGTGATGGAGGTGTCGGGGGGGGGGAGCGAGGACCCCCCACATTGACGTGGCTCAGAGAAGCATCTGAACTGCTTTTTAAATAACAGCATGAAAAACAGATCGGTTCTGGCTGAGTTTCAGCTTCATTGTGCCAAAAAAAAGTGTCACAAAGTAGAAAAACCTGCTTCAAATCTCCTTCACTGTTCCACTGAGCCACTGACGGGTCTTTTCTTCAGCGCAGGAAGTGAGAGAGATTAAGTTTACCGCTGTGTTTTACAGTGAAGGAGGTGTCAAGCAAAGCAGACGGCTGCCTGAGCATCGCTCGTCTCTGGGGTTACCATGGAGACAGAAAGCCAAAGACAGACAGACAATTCCGGACAACTGTCTCGGATCTAAAATGTCACCCTGCGGTGTCCACACTGGAGCTGCAGGTGGGTCAGGGGGTCAGGCGGAGCACTCACCCCGCTGAGGGGGCACTGCAGCCTGGACGCAGTCTGCTGCAGGAACCTCACAAGCACAGAGTGACATTTACCAGACGACCATGTTGATTCAGGAAAGGTGACAGATCAGGTTGCACCAGAGGTATGTGTATGCCACCAAGCAACACAGGATTAAATTAATAGATTTCTCAATGGAGTCCGGTGTGACAACATCTCTCATGCAAGTAAGCAAAGAAAGAGCTAGCTTATTAGTTAGAGGAGCTGCTGCGCAAACTCAAAGTTGAAATTTCAGTTCTCAAGCAGCTGATCTGCCCTTCTGAAGTGCCCTCGAGCAAACACACGCCCTTCCTAGGAGTTCAAGTTTATATACGGTCAAATCTAAGGTCATTTACGAGCTGTAAAGTGTGAATGTGAGCTCATCATAGAAATAAAGTGCATTCACAGTGATCACGTTCTGTGGCCTGTATTAGGTGAGTTTCTTGTGTTGGTAGTTTGCGTTGCATGTTGACACGTCTTGTGCATTTCAGCACCCTGAGGCCTCAAAACCTTCAGAAATCTAACACAGAAAAACATCCTCTTTCTCTCTGCAGACAAACTGTAGCACGTGATTCTGGAGTTAATCACAAAGGGAAACGAGCCCACAGACAGTGGGCTTCGAGCACAGAGGAGTACAACGCACGTTAGAGCTGAAATTACTCGATTACCTGATTAGCAGATTTATGGAAAATGACTTGATCACAATATTTACACCTCAGTAATCTTTTTTTGTATGTTTCTCTGTTGATTATAAACTGAATATGATGAGCACTGGACAGAAATTATGATCACTGATTCATTGTTTTATTTGATTTTTAAATTTCCTACTTTTATATTAGATTCAACGCTGCAAATAACAAATATTTTCATATCAATTAATTGTTTATTTTGATCGTCTGATTAATTATTTACTTTATAAAATGTCAGGAAATAGTGAAAAATGTTAAAAGGTGACATTTGCCAATATCAGCAGTCAAAAACCAAAACACTCTGTGGAAATAATACAGTGTCATCTTCATCATCATACTACATCGTAAGACAGTTATGATAAATGAGACTCCCCACACAAAATCACCATAGAAATATTATAAGAATATCCACAAACACACTGCAGAAAATAGCATGAATACTGTATGAACACCATAAGAGAACACACAACATTAAGTTAGTGTCACTGTGCAGTTAGTATGGCTCCATGCAGATCTGTGTAGATGAACAAATATTGGTTTAACCATTAGAGATACACCAACAGACTCTCATAAAGATCATAAAGCCATTTTAAATAAACTCACTGCTGAGGAAACTACATTAAAAACAAACCCGAGGAATCTTCCAGAAATATTATCGCACTACAAAATTAAATTTGTCTAAAAGTCACTAGGCCAATGAAATGATGAACCACAGACGCGCACACAGTCTAAATGAACATTATAGGAATTTTATGGAAATACCACAGAAGGTTAAACACAGAAGGTATAAGAATCAAATATACGCGCCGAAATGTTTTAGAGATTGGACACCACTATATAAACCATAACAGGGATATCACAGGAGCATTACAGACGCTGGTTAAGGGTTTATTCCACGAAACTGTGGAAATATGAAGGCAGGCTGGTTGGTGTGAGGTGCCGCCGTGCTGAACAGCTTGTTAGCCTACAGAGTAAATTCTCACCCGCGCCGAAGTGAACTGGCTGTCGCACTGAAATCAGATGAGGTAAAAAAAACGAATGTGTGGGGTGTCGTTTCCATTTAAACTTACCGGAGTGATCGATCCCAGCGGCGCGGACGTTCCGGTGCAAAACTCCCGTTTAAAAATCACCAAATTCGCAGGAAAACAAGATTTACTGATCCCGTTTGACTCCAGCTCGCATCCACAGGCAGCGCGCGCCGTGTAACCGACCAACACGCTAATACCGGCTGAGGGTGCGTGCGAGTGCGCGCGTGAGAGGGAGGGAAAGAGGGAGAGGTGGGGACCCCAAGCAGCCTGCGCATGCGTGATCACTCAGGTGGAAGAGAAAGGACTTTCTCCCGGACACGCCCACCTGCCAGGAAACATGGACACACACACACAGAGTTAATTAATTCTACATTGAAGACCGGAGTGAGGCTGAAGTGGAAAATTAGCAAACATCCTGTGTGTGTGTGTGTGTTGGGGGGGCTCAAAGTCCTTATAGGGACAAAAAAGTTGGTCCCATTAGTGTCGATAATTAAACTTTAGGATGAAGACTTGGGTCCAGGTTGTGGGAAGTATTAGGTTTGTGTTTGTGTGTGTGTGTGTGTGTGTGTGTGTGGCCCAGATAAGCTTTGCCAGCCCCGCCCTTGGCAAAAAACAGGCTTCCCTCCTCACACACACACACACACACACGATTATCGTTCTGTGTCAGCAGTTTTCTTTCTTACATGCTAACACCAACATGCTAACGTGCTCACCATGACAATACTAACATGCTAATGCTAATGTTTACCATGTTCACCATGTCAGAGAGTTAACATGCTAACATTTGCAGGTACTTTGTCATAAAAACATATTGGGCAGATTCAAACAGTCGGGTGTGTGCTGCAAACAAATCTCGTCTCAGTCTCAGATGACCTCTGACCTTTAGTACAGTTTTTCCTTGTGGTTTTTACCAAGAGATCAAACAGTCCAGGCAACATGTTTGTCAGCATGTGATCTAGTTTCTGTCCAAAGACGAACCAGTTTAAAAAAAGAAGTCCTGAACCACCAGGGAGCATCTTTGTTGTGAGAAACTCTATTCTGCTCGTGTGTTTGGGAAAATGAGCCTGGACGCAACAGCAGAATCAGGTTTGTGTGTGTTGGTGTTGCCAGGTGAATAATTGCCTCTCTTTAAGGCAATCAGAGCAACACAACCACAAACAGACCAGACTGATTCTACACTCCACTGACAGAGAAAGAAACACATACAATGAACAGTCGTACTTCCCTACAAAGCTACTTCTCCGTCAGTATTCGCTGAATATTCTACAGTGTTTGCATCGTGTACACTTTTCCTAGTTTTTTGTTGTTATTAAGACCCAGAAACATTTTATTTTACAGGTCTGGAATTTCATGATCACTTCCAGGTACATTTCATGAAAAGCTTCACATAATCTAAATGAAGGTCCTCACTAACAATTATCTTAGACATTTAAAGATGACTACCAACGAAACATTTCAGATTGTGAAAGTGAAAACAACTGTAAAGTAAAACCAAAGTGTGTGGAAAGCACCTAAAACCTTCAGTTAGCACAGTGAATCCTGTATGAATGTTCTCAGATTCAGTTATAAATCAAAATCTAGACTGAAAAACAGTTATGTACATTTTGGTTTGTGTCTGGCATTTACAACCCAAACGGAAAGAAAACCCCCAAAACATTCATTCCCTCACAGAAAGTCCCAGAGTTTTCCTCCTTTTCCTTTTAACTTGTGCTTTGGTTTTTGTAAAACTCCATAGAGGTCTGGCACCATGAAAATAATTAAGGAGGAATGGAAGCAGAAAAAAAGAAAACCAAAAAAAAAAAAAACCCAGGAAAAATGCATCAATTAAACACCTGAAAATCATAAAAAGCTTAACTGTGGCAGTTTCCAGTTGTTTTTTCTTGATTTAACTGTGAGTCACAGATCGTTCTGGCCTCTTTAATACATCACAGAAACATTTTCTTCATCTTTAAATTGAATGAATTTTCCCTTTGAGGCAAAACTGAATGCAGATGGGACAGTTTTATAGGACACAAGGAAACAAAGAAGAAACCGGCAGCGTAAAAATCCTTTTTAAGGCAAAAAGATTTTCAGCACATTATTGCACAAAAGCATCCACACTCACTGCATAGCTGTTGTTTTCTTGTTGTCAGGTACAGTGACACAAACACAAACACATTCACACAAGCTCACACAACAGAAAGGAGCCAGTGCACCGAACATTTCATCACACAGTCGTAATATTTAAGGCAGATTATGCTTTGGACTGAGAGCAAGAAAATACAGTGGGTGGATAAAATAACTGGAAGGTTTCACATTATGATGCAAGCTAAATGTTGCACACTGCATCAAAATGTTGAGGTGTTTCTGTTATTTCATCCACAAATATCTGTCAGGATGAACAGAAAAAAAAAAACATGGCAGCACATTTATTCAGCATTTCCAGCTAAACGGAATAAACTTCTCTCAGTCTTTACCAACGTGGCTTTTCTTTGCTTTTTCAGCAAATTTTTATAAGCTTGAACTCTAAAACCGGTCTCAGACTGACGACGATATAGTGTTTGATTAGACGGTAAAATGATACTGAGACGTGTCTCTTTCACATCACAACTGATCCTGGGCCAAAAACTAACACATCAGCCAGAGAACAGGTGATGTTTGGCATTTAAACTGGTCAAAGTGACAGAGCCGGATAAAAAAAGAAGCTGCTGCCTGAAAACAAAAGATTCAGTAAGAGATATGAGAGGTATTTTATCAACCTGGACCCAGATCTAAAGCAGGAGTGGCTGTAGGAGCCCGACCTTAGCTGATACAGACCCGAGGAACATGCCAGCCCTCGGGGACAGTGGAGCTGTTTTCCAGCTCTGAAGTGCTGAGGCTTTTTTCGTCGTTGCTGCGACTTTCTGACTGGAGGATTTTTAAAGTTCAAAGAAAGGCTTAGTACTTCACAGAGGCTTAGATGGATTTACTCCCCAACACACTGAGACAGAGGCAAGAAAACCAGCAGGGGTACATATGTATATGTGTGTGCTCGTTAAACAGGTCAGAAGTCACAAGTGCTGTGTATCGCTGAGAGTGTGTATGATACGGAAACAGGGCTCTTCAGAACCTTTTGCCCTAAATATAATTTCAGGATGCTCAGCATCATTTCCAAAACTTTCCAAGACTCTCATGGAGTTCAACATTTTGAGACCTGGAAAGTGACAGACTTTTTTCTAAAGCTTTCCAGACCTGCACCCACCACCCAGACCCCAGGAACCCCCCCACCTTCCCTAACTACCTGCTTCTGTGGCGAACACTCCAGTTTTCCAAGGTTTTCCAGGTACTTGATATCCATCCCAATCCCTCAAAATTAAATTCCACTTCCTGCCTACCTAACCAGTTATCCTATCAAGTGTCTCCCCGATTTTTCCCACAATAGCATCCATGAATCTGAAAACCTCCTCTGAACCCACGTCTGTCCACCTGCCGCACGGAGAATTTGTTGGGTCAACTTTCCTCCAGCCAGGAGGGGGCGTCTGTGCTGGGGTTGCTGAGGTGCTCGCTGGCCTGACCGATGTTTTGCTCGAGGAAACGGTGACATGATAAACTGTGAGCTGCTATGGCGCTGTGCAGCAGCCATAACTGGTTATGGAGGACTTTGACCTGCAGACAGGTCCAGAAAGAAAAGTAAGTCCATTCTGATTTGAATGTGAAAACTTTTACTTTTTTAAACTGTTCTGAAATGATCACACTAATGTTTGTATTTTTTCAATCTGTCCCTCTCACCTTGTTCTCCTCCAGCAGCTTGACTTTGACGGACAGGTCGTCTCTGATCTTCTGGTACCTCTCCCTCTGGCTCTGGAAGGCTTTCTGCGCCTGCTCCAGTTTGGGCAGCGTGACGGTGTCCCGGGGCCCCAGGTTCAGCTCCTCCAGGTCGACTCGGTACGCGTCATACTCCACCCTGAAAGCAGGGGTAGCGTTTTTATAAATATTTAGAAAGACCTCTACAGGGAACAGCACACTGAGGAAATGATGTTCTGTGTTTCCCAGGAAGACTTTTGGTGGGCGTTCCTGGATTTCTGTTGCCATGTATCTGGAATGTCGGTGCACAACGGTGCTCTGGAAACAAATCTTCGCTCTTTACTCAGAGTGTCACCAACAAGAACGCGTGACATTTACCACTGATGATGGATATCTGCTGTGTCGTGTCGGGCGCACCTGACAGCCTCGTACTGCTTGCCGTTGATCATGGTGTCCTCGATGGTTTTGTTCACCAGAGTGTTCATGTCGGACGTGAAGGAATTGATGGCCGCCACCAGAGTCTCGCCGCTCTTAGACAGAAACTTCTGAGCCTCTGCGTTCACGCCAAACGCCACCTGATGCATTACATGCGTCTGAGTTTTATAAAGGTTTACAACCACAAAAAAACAACAACTCACAGTATAAAGGAGTAAACAGCCACTTTACTATTAGTCATGTTATGGTATTGTCTGCTGGTTAGCAGTTTCTTTAGGTATGATGTGGTTTCTTTCAGACTCACATGCAGCGTCGGCGTTTTGACGCTGAGCTCAGTGAAGGCGTCCCCCAGGGTCTTCTGTGTCACTGTGAGCTGGGCGAGCTGACTGGCCAGCGTCTGAGCCAGCTTGGTCACGTGATCGTAGCGTTGCCGGTCGTCTCTGAGCAGCTCGAGGCGAGGCTCCAGGTCCAGGTCCACCGTACGAGATCCACGACCGAGCTTCTCTGACAGCGCCTGTCTGGTACACTGCACAGAGAGAGAGAGAGAGTCACAGCTGATCACAGATATTTATCGATTATCAATAAGTCCTGATAGATTCTTCTCACTTTATATGTGGTGATGCTCCACTTGCGGACTCTCTGCAGCTTCTCGCTCGCAGGGTTCTTTCCGTTGCCTTGAACAACCACAGGTCCCAGTTTTTGTGGTGTCCTGGGATGTCTGGATGTGGGGTCAAAGGTCAGAAAACCTAATGTTTTTGTTGTCACTTTGTTAAACTGCAAACACATTTCAACAATCAAACCTGTGCAAATACAGTAACATGAAAGCGTGCTACATCTTCAGTCTGAACACACTTGATATCTTACCTTTGCACTCCCCGGTTTCCATGGTGACCTCAGCTGTGGCGACATCAGGTGAGGTGACATTGTTGTCGGTGTGGCTGCAGTTCCTGTTTGCTTCCTGTACAGAAAGCAAACAAACACGTGAGTTACCTCGCTTTCCTGCTGCATTTTTCTGTGCCTTGGAGTTTAAATGTCCTAAAGCTCTTGAACGCAGCATAAGCCTCAGTTCCTAGAAGGGGTATCCAACGGTAAAAAGGTCAAAGGTCAGGAGTCAAAGCAACCGTGACAACACATGGAGAGATCACCGTGGGAACCGGAGCCTACAGCGGCCAATCAGAACCCAGATCAAAAGGTTGTGAGGTTGCCACAGAGATGATGGCTATCTGTTGTGATTGGCGGCAGGAAAAAGAGGTCAGAGGTCACTGGAGCGCTTAAGACAGGAAATAGTCACCTGATGCAGATGAGAGGTAATTACACACACGTTTATACTTGTGTACTGTCTTTGTGAGGACCCTCAACCTTAACCGACTAACCCTGACCCCGAACCCCGACCTGATTCTAACCTGAACCCAAAACCACGTCTGAACCCTCAAACCGCCATGAATACAGCAAAACAAGCACACGCACACACACACACACACACACACTCACACACTCACACACACACACACCTGTGGATGAATTTGGCTCAAAGTTGTTGTGACAAATTGAAGAGACAGTGAGGCATGTAGTGACGCAAAACGAGCCTCACACACACACACACACACACAAGTTTGCTCTTTCTAAAGGTTAGACAGGCTGGTGTGAGACAGGAACTGCTGGTTGCTCTTAAAGGGACAATTCATCTAAACCTGCATGATTTTGAAAGACGTCCGAGCGAACGTTTGACAGAAATTCCCTGGAGGAACCGACAGGAACCGACACACGGTTCTCCTCATCAGCTGCTTTACTTTTCACTGCTGCTCTGCACACAGGTGAGTCACCCGCTGACATCACGGCAGCACGACCACTCCCATTACCTGCCGTCACCCGAAAACCATTAACCACAACAATGGTCGTCTTATCAGACACACAAATACATTCCCATCCACTCGCTGTCACTGCTTATCGGTCCGGCTTTCTCTTGTTGTCGTGACAACTGCTGATAACATTGTAGAGGGTGTTAGCTCGCTGCTAAATGCCGTTTCTGCTCTTTCATTTGACTGGTTGCACAACGTGCTGCTGTGTGAATCAACCACACGTCCGTTTTATATCTGTGTAATTGACCAATCACACGCTCAGGCCGTCAGAGACACTGAGACACAGGAGGACTAATGAGTCCATAATCAAACAGGCAGGAGCTGCAGTCTGTGGCTGTGGGAGCATACGAAGTCACATGGTCCTGGAGTCCACCTGCACGCCGCTGCAGAAAGGCGGAGCCTCAAACCCACTGGATTTTCAAGAGGCATGAAGTAATTGATTGAATAAAGAAAGTAGCGCCTCCTACTGTCAGTCAGAGTGAATTTAAACAGCAGCAGGAAGCAGAGAGATGCTTCTGTGGCTTTCATGCCGTCTCACCCTGGGAGGAGTTTCTTCTTCTTCTTCCTCTGTGATGTTGGACGCCACGTTGACACCTCCTGTCTGCTCCTCCACCTCCATCTTCTTCTTCCTCAGGAGATAAAACAGGAAAAGTTTTTCAGATCACAGAGTAAAAAGGAGTTTTTTTGATAATTCTCTTTAAGATAAGAAAAAAATGTGCATTATATATTTAACTTTAAGTGTTGAAGTTACAGATGCAGCCTTGTTCATCGAGAACAGGTTTGTTTGTCCTGGAAAACCAGGTGAGAACATTAAACTGTGCTTCATATGTTTCTACATCCTTACTGTTCTGTTGCCTCATTACATTACCAGGCTTCTTTACCCAGTTTATAGCAGAAGACATATATTTAGATTGACTTTTGACTGTAGCTGCCTGATGTTAGGAAAACAGCTGGGCTCAGGGAGCTGTTCCTGTGGATAAACAGCAGCAGCTGGTGGTGAAAAAGAAGAAGCACACACCTGCAGGGAGACGACTGCACTTCACCAGTTCATCAAACGTAAACAGATTTTAACAATAATCCATAAAAAATTCTCTTTTTTCATAAAAAATATATTTTTTTAAATATTAAAACGACAAATGAGTTTAAACTTCAGACCTGGACCTGAACAGCTGTGTCTCTGTCCATGCTACTGTCATCTGTGTCCATCTAATGCTCAACCACAGCTTTAACAGGCTGCAGCTGAAGAAACAAACACACCTCACACCACCTGAGAGCACAACACCACCACAACCAACCGTGTCCTCAGCAGAGACAACCAGCAGCAACATGAACAATTTACGAGTCAGTGCATGTTTCAGAGGCGACGAGGCCCAGCCCTGAAACGTTGCATCAGTGTCTCTGAGCCTCAGAATAAAAAAATAAAAAAACCAAGCAGAGTCACAGTGAGTCACTTTAATCACAGGAATACTGTTTTTATTTGGGTTAATGTTTAGATGTTTACTGCAACTTTACCTGTCACAGGTAATAAGCAAATTTCCTTCGAACTTTATTTAGAGTGAGTGCAAAGTACAAACACCTTCAGCGTATGACGGGTAACACAGTGTGAAGCGTGAACTTTGACCCCTTATACCTCTTAATACTGCCATGAAATATGAAAATGAAGTTGTCTGTACTTCTGCTTAATAAAAGGAAGATAAACTTTACGGAACGAGCTCAGTAAACTGCAGCCAGTAAAACAACAATCCATCAGCCTGTGTTTGATCAATCCACCAGTCGATCGACAGAAAATCGATCAGATTTTGATCGATCACTGGTTCATTCATCGTCATTTTCTGAGCAGAAAAGCCAAAAACTCTCTGATTCACAAACTTTCTACATTTCAGAAGCTTTTTTACTCATTAATCCTCACAGCTCATCACAGATCCAGCTGCACTACAGCATGTACACAGTTTATTAGATAAACCTGGACTAAATTAAATCAATCTACCAATAAATCCTACTTTTATGAAGGTTTCCATGCTCTGTTAGAGTCTGTAAAGTTATTCACTTAGTTGTTTTCCAGTGAGGATGGACAGAATAACAGAAACACCTCTCTGTATCAGTACATCAACACAACAGACCTCAGGCTGGAAAATGAGCAGAAAGTGGATGAACTTCAGCTGAATGTTCCAAATAAAAGTGTTTTAAAGGTGAAGCTACTGAAGACACCGTGTTCCCTCAGGAACCAGGGAAACTCCGCTTCAATGAAAAGTCTTTAAATGACTAATAATCAATAAGTGATCGGTTTCTGAGGCGTGTGGAGCAGAGTACAGGGTGTTTGAAACGCACAGAGCTGACAGTTCAAGCTGTTTTTACCTTCACGGCTTCAGAAACAAACCTTTTCCTCTCACCGTCACAGTCTCTTCGTGTTTCCGCCTCAGCAACTCATTTTCCTTCATCAACAAACCTGGAAAACAAAAAGTTGTGAAGCAGAAACGAGTCAAACGCACCCGGAAATGTTTTTAAGCTTTTTTTTTCTCCACAGGACACGCTCGATGTTTTTACCTTGTGCACGCCGGAGGGGCGGTGACACCCAAAGGTCAGTCAGACAAAGTAACCCCTAAAAACCGGGCTGTGCTGTGTTTACAAAACAAGCTCCTTTTTTTTTTAAAGCGTAAAACTCAGAAAAAAAATGACAAAAAAAATTTAAACTCAAAAGACTAAAATATCTTTATTTGATTGATGAATTTTATTAAACACAAAATCACTTAGACACTTTTTAAAAAATAAATTTGTTATATATTTAAATTTGAAAGTTGTGTTTGGTAATATAGAAAATCACAAGTTTGCACAAAGGCAAGTGTAGTTATAGGTCATGAGTCTAAGTCCTCGACAGTCTAATGCTGAGGATTTTGACCAGAAACCAAAGTTTTTCTTTCTTTTTTTTATTTTAAATTTTCTATATATCTGTGAGTAAATATCAAATGTTTTATATAAACTGAACTTCAGGGGATTTAAAATTCCAAAGGTTTGAGCAGGAAACACTGAGGACGTGACTCCAGCACCTCGTCCAGACTGAAAACACTGAAGCCTGAAGAGGCTCAGACATGGTCTCCTCCTTAAAGCTGCACTTCACTTTTCTGGCCACTTGAGGGCAGAAGTTACATCAACATTTTTGTAAAATCACAAATTGTTTTGGATTGTGAAAGCATGAACACACACATTTTTTTTTCTCAGTCTAAAAACTGACCTGCGTGTAGAAAAGCAGCAGCTTTTCCTCTAAACTTAAAGCAGTTTCCTGTTAAACCGGAAGATAACCGACAGCAGTGAAACTGCAGTTCGCTACCTGAGTGAGAGGAAGCAACGCTGAGGGTGTTGCTTTGTTCCTGCTGCCTGTTAACCACTGCACTCTTCATATGCTGAACATACAAAGCGAGCCTGGACATCAGCTGTCCTGTTTTGAACCTGTTTACACTGAAAAAGTGACAAAAAGATGAAGACTGAACGAGTTGTGGGGTTCAGGAACAGGTACTGGCACAAAGTTAGTATGAAACAGGACATGTCTGAAACCCAAACTGAGCCGCATCAGATGTTGTGTCACTTCACACTGTGCTGTGCTGCAGTACAGTGATGGGCAGCGGCGGGGCCTCAGTGGGTGGCTCAGTGTCACGTGTCACATGGCACTCTGATTTCTTTTATGGAATCGTATCATCCATCTCAGCGATTCCCAAACAGGGAAACATGCAAAAATAAATAAATAAAATCCACAAATCAACATGTTTTTCACACAAACAGACAAACAGGCTCGTCAAACCCCCGCACTTCCTGTCAAACCCACCTTCACAGAAACAGCGAGGGTATTACCCAGAAGCCCAGATGTCTTAAAACAGGAGTGAAACAAACACACGCTGAGCGTTGGTTCAAGATCAGCACTTTATTTTCCATGTCAGCAAAACTGAGCTCATGGTGAAACGACAGTACTGATGCCACAGCCTCATCAATAACACTGATTAAATTCCACGGGTGATACACATAGAATGAGATGAATAATGTAAGTTTGACAAATTTAAAACCAAAAACCATAAAAACCAGATGATTGAGGGCATATTTTTAGGGTGATAATCCAACGATGTCCTTCACTACGTTTACTGCCACACAATGACCTTATTCCAGACACGAGACACATGTTCTGAACGTGCTGTGCACATGTCCAAAGCATGTCTCACCTGGAAATAAATCCAATCAGGATGTTCTGTTGTCATATTTTAGTT
This sequence comes from Toxotes chatareus, assembly GCA_016801885.1. Lineage (NCBI taxonomy): Eukaryota > Metazoa > Chordata > Actinopteri > Toxotidae > Toxotes > Toxotes chatareus. The sequence continues at coordinate 14,227,045 of CM028893.1, forward strand.
GTGGAATATTAGTGTGTGTGTAAACGTAGGGATGTTGACGCGGGATGACCTCAGTCGTTACATGCCTATTTGCATGATGACATCATCTGATGGCGGCCTTGCCTCATTGACCTGTAACTCTGCAACAATGTACAAAATAAAAATAAATTAAAAGCGAAAAATAAGCAGAGCAGGCAGGACTCTGGATCCTGGTCTCTGGTGTGACAGTTGGACAGTTGCATGTCCACCATCCACCGCGACCACCAGCTTCATTCATTCATTCAAAAACAACTGTTTGCTCTGAACTCACCTCTCTTCCTGTCTCTGCATATGAGTCCCAGTAGGATGGTGGACAGCAGGTAAGGAGCTCCCACCAACAGGTGACGCAGAAGGGTTGAGAGCAGGGGAGCTGGGGGGTGCTGGCCTGCAGGGGGCGCTGCACAGAGGACAGAAGTTACTTTCTTAAAGACTGACAGGGAGAAATGGGCTCTTCTCTCATTTCATCAGATACAACAATCCACTCGGACTCTGACAGATTTCGACCAGACTTCCTGTGTCTTTCACACCCGTCCTCTCATTTTGGATCCAAGCATTAACTCTTAAAAGCTCCCTGGATCCAGAGAGAGAGACAGTCTGAACTGTTTAACTTCACACAATCAAACTGAAACTTCCTGTAAAACATCTCCTCACCTCTGACCCTCAGCCAGCTCTCAGGCGAGTCTCCACGTCCACGGCTGTTACACCTGTGCAGTCCTTCGTCAGATCTGGAAACACTGCTGATGGTCAGGTTTCCTGTGGAGCTGGTCACAATGAGGCGTCCGTCTTTAAAGAAGTCGGCTGTGAGGTCGTCGGCAGACGTTACGTCTTTTCCTCTGCAGTACAGAGTCACGCGGTCTCCCTCCATCACAGGAAGGACTGGACTCTCCAGGATCACAGGGCCACCTGAACGAGACACATGTGACGGGCTGATAGTCCTCTCCACTCCTGAACCAGTTTCCTAATTTTGATGTTAATGACAACAACCACCTACCAGTGACAGTGATGTTGACGGTGTTGCTGGTTGTTCCCAGTCCAGTTTCACACCAGTACTCCCCACTGTCTGTGGCAGGGAAGGCAGCAGTGATGGAGCAGGGGGATGGACATGGGCTCACCTGTGGGACAAATGGACCACCAGAGAAGCTGCAGGTAAATGCAAACAAGCTGTCTCTGATTTGAAAGCAACATCAAGTCAAAGACGGCGAGTAAAAACGTGACAGCTGGGAGGTCGTGGGTTTGATTCCCTGACAAACCTCTCCATCCTCCATCCTCTTCATCACTCTCCATCCAGTCCACTGCTCCTCCTCACAGCTCACAGAGAAACTGTCATATTTAAAGAACTGGGACTTTTCAGGGGTGACTGTCACAGAGACTGGGGGAGGGACAGGGGGGAGGGGGTATATCAGTTCACATGTCACTGACTACACTTCATGTTTTGTTCTCAGATCACTGACTTTAATCTCACCTCGTGCTCGACCAGGATCCAAGGAGTTCATCACTGAATCGGAAAATGAAACACAAAGATCAGATTCATTAGAAATAAACAGTCAAACTTTTTTTTCTTTATTTTGTTTAGTTTTTTGGTTTGTGAGATTATACTCAGTTCCATGTTTTGTGCCTGTTTGAACCATGTTGTGAAAAAGTCAGTTTTCACTTCAACATTTGACATTTTAAGCTGCTCATGGTTTCACTTTAAACACAGAAATGCACCATATTAGTGCACAGGATCTGAGGTGGACCTCAGTATGTGTAAGGTCACTGCACGGCTGACTCATACTAATGTATTTTATTAGGTTTTAATCTAATACACGTTTTTAATTTGAAGCTATGAGAAAACACAGATCTCTGCAGAAACATCAAACCATCAGACGTAACAAAGAACTCAACTGGAAATGAGCCACAACCCATTAAACCCTCACACACCATTTAAATACCCAAAGTTGTGTGGGTGTCCACAAACTTCTGACCAAGTAGTGTGGCCATGAATAAATGTATTTTAATTTTAATTAAAAGACAAAAACACTGTGAGCTGAAGCAACAAGAGACACACAACACAAAAACACACAATACACAATGTTGTGTTACTTACAGAGAAGTAGACAAAGAGCTGCTACCTCCATGATGACCTGCTGCCAGCTGACAGACGGAGAGAGAGGGGGAGAGAGAGAGAGAGAGAGAGAGAGAGAGAGACAGAGAGAGACGGGGAGAGAGAGAGAGAGAGAGAGAGAGAGAGAGAGAGAGAGAGAGAGAGAGAGAGAGAGAGAGAGAGAGAGACAGAGAGAGAGAGAGAGAGAGAGAGAGAGAGAGAGAGAGAGAGAGGAGAGAGAGAGAGAGAGAGAGAGAGAGAGAGAGAGAGAGAGAGAGAGAGAGAGAGAGAGGACAGAGAGAGAGAGAGAGAGAGAGAGAGAGAGAGAGAGAGAGAGAGAGAGAGAGAGAGAGAGGAGAGAGAGAGAGAGAGAGAGAGAGAGAGAGAGAGAGAGAGAGAGAGAGAGAGAGAGAGAGAGAGAGAGAGAGAGAGAGAGAGAGAGAGAGAGAGAGAGAGAGAGAGAGAGAGAGAGAGAGAGAGAGAGAGAGGACAGAGAGAGAGAGAGAGAGAGAGAGAGAGAGAGAGAGAGAGAGAGAGAGAGAGAGGACAGAGAGAGAGAGAGAGAGAGAGAGAGAGAGAGAGAGAGAGAGACAGAGAGAGAGAGAGAGAGAGAGAGAGAGAGAGAGGAGAGAGAGAGAGAGGAGAGAGAGGACAGAGAGAGAGAGAGAGAGGACAGAGAGAGAGAGAGGAGAGAGAGAGAGAGAGAGAGAGAGAGAGAGAGAGAGAGAGAGAGAGAGAGAGAGAGAGAGAGAGAGAGAGGACAGAGGACAGAGAGAGTCCTCAGCACAGCCGATGATAGATCCTGTCAATAGATAGATATTGACAAAGGCAATATGGTGAGGTGACATCGTTTACTACAGTTTCTACGAATCGTGAAATTCCACCAGACACGGAGATTCAGACGGAGGCAGGTTCATCAGTTTAAAAAGCTTTTGCAGGATATTTCAGCTGTCTGAGACAGAAAACATGAAGGTTTTAAAGTTATTTTTATAAAAAAAACAAAACAAACAGAAACAGTTGAAAAAAAAAAAAGTAATTAAACTAATTAAACCGTCAAATTTTATATTGTACTTCTGTTATTCCTTCAGAGGTTTGTTGTCATTCTCGCGACATCCTGCGGTTCTACGTGACAAGCGCACCCGAGAGGGCTACGGGCTCTCGCGATACTTGAGCAGTCCAAAGGTTTTTTTTCACGGATCCTACTCAAAACACACAGCGGTTGGAAAGTTGGTTTTAATCCCAAAAACTTGTTTTTTTTTAACGTCGGTAAGAGACGCCGGTAAAGCTCCTGACATGTGAAAGTGTTCGATTATATACAATTTATTGATTATGAAGTAGTTTCATAACCTTTTAGGTTTTTTTTTAAAGGTTTTCCCTCGTGTTAGCAAACTAACGTTAACAGAGAGCAGAGTGATTAACGCAGCTTTTTCATTTGTTATAGCTAATACACAAACCTGTGCAGCTTCATTAAACCGCTGTAATAACGCCACACACCCCTTTATTACTGTGTTATTCACGGTGAAAGCCTCTGACATTAACCTGCTCTCATCCTGTCTTTGGATTTTCAGACGCACAGATTATCACCGGCTGAGATTCTGTGGATGATTGATGATTTGATTTTCTCATTTATTGCCCCACTTCATCCAAACAGGAGGCGGATGGACGTCAGACCCTGATGAAGGTGCTGGTGATGATGATGAAGATGAGGCCATCAGACTGTTGATGTGCTGTGAGGAGGGAGAGGAAAGATGAGGAGGATGAAGCTGAGGGTGAACCGCAGCCAGCTGCTGTTTCTGTCCAGGGAAGAAACATCTGGAATCTTCCAGAAAGAAGGAGCGCTGGGAGTCGGACGACAGGAGAAGGGTGAACAGACGGACTCTGTTCTGTTCTGCTTTCTTTTTCTTCCTCTTTGTGTTCTCTGGTGTTCTTATTTGTTCTGTTGTGTTCCATCTGATCACTCTGTCCTCCCCTGTCCTCCCCTGTCCTGTTTTCATATGTCCACATCTGTTCTTTTCCCTTCCCGCTCTCAGCAGTCTGAGTTCAGCTGCCTTGCTCTGCGGCTCCTCGGTCGTCTTCATCTATTTCCATCCTCTGACTCACTCTGACTTTAGTTTCCTGGAACTTCTGTGTGACCAACAGTGGAACAGCGTCGTGAACAAGTGACTCCACTCACAGAAGTTAAAGAGCCTTGTTGCTGCAGGTTTTTCTGATGCAGATTTTCTTGGAGGAAACAATCCTCACGTTCAAACGTTCTCTGTCTCAGGTGTGACTCAGAGGTTTTGTCGGCTGAGAGGAAACATGTTGTTCATCCTGAAGAAACAGGTGAGAGACAGAGAGGAAAGGAAAACATTAGTTAGGACTTTTGTCTGTGGAGACACAGGAAACTCACCTACTCAGGTTCTTCATAAATAATTGAAGGACTTATTGTTTGTCATTCTTTGACTGTGATTAAATATGAAAAGATTTTCTACAAAGATTTTAAAAACTCGAACCAGGACAGGTTAACCTGAGATATTTACCCAGCTCCTGTGTGTGCAGGGCGGGGAGCTGGAGGAGGTGCTGCTGCTGGAGAGATGTGATGTGATGAAGCTTCCTGGCGACAGCACACGACTGGCTGTCAGTACGTAACACACACACACACACACACTCATGCTTTTACATGTAATGTTTGCCAGATAAGTAGAGGCGTGTGTGTGTGTGTGTGTGTCTGCGCAGGCTTCGAGAGCGGCGACCCTCCTGTGCTCCTGCAGTCGAGCAGCTCTGCAGAGTGTGTCTCCTGGCTCGTCGCCCTCAGAGACGCCAACACTGAGACGCTGAGGAGACGCATCGCGCACCTGGGCACGCTCATTAACACACAGTCCTCACAGCACTCGCAGCAACACACACACACCGCCTCACACTGCATTGTGGGAGGTACAGGTGAGTGTGTGACTTGTAAATATCATGTAGAGTTGAGTTTGCAGTGGGTGTTGATGTAATGTTGTGCTGTGGCCACAAGGTGGAGTCGAGTCTTCTGTTAAAGTCTCTCCACTGCACCTGGCTGTGGGTAAGCTGCACACGCTCAGAGCAGACTCACTACTTTAATTTACTGTTTGTAAAATTTGTGCCTTTATGTGTTTGGATAATAGTTTTATATTCACACACACACACACACACACACACACACACACACACTCTTTACTGGTTTCTCTTTGTCTCAGAGTGTCGAGCTGTGGTTTCAGTGGCAGCCGGACTCCTGGTTCAAGTTTGTGTGATCGACACACACACTCACACAGTCAGGAAGCACTGCTGCTCAGACACAGTGAAGGTAAACACACACACGTACACACACAGTTAGTTTCCTCACTAGGTCAAAGGACTGTCAGAGGGTTAAGACTTAGTTTTAAAGTTAAGGTGAGACTCAGGTTTAAGTTTAGTTTGATAGTGACTGTGGTTTCTGTGCGTCTCGTGTCGTGCTCGTCTGTTACTGAGGTGATGGGAGGAAGCTGCGTTCTTAAATATCTCATCACATCTTTTGTTTCATCAAACAGTTGAAGTTTTTGTCACTTTTCCGACTGAAATAAAAAAGATTCAACGAAACGCTGGCGAATCCTGAGGCTGGGTGAGAGGTTAGGTTGAGATCAAGCTCAGGAGAAGTCTCAGTGTCGTGTCCTCTGAAGTCATAGGAACACAACTGAGCTGTGTGTGTGTGTGTGTGTGTGTGTGTTGCAGGCACCGGATGAGAAAGTGTTTGTAACATCTGTGTGTTTCCGTGGCGACTACCCTCTCTACCATCACAGCAGGATCAGAGTCACTGTGTACCACGCAGAGGAGCCGACAACACACAGCACAGTGAGTGTGTGTCTGTGAGGTGTGTGTGTGTGTGTGTGTGTGTGTGTGTGTGAGTGATGTGTAGATATGTCTGCAAAATTGTGTATATAAGAGGATTATAGTGCAAAGGATATGTACATGTGTAATACCAGTGGTGGTAGCTTTTGAACACACACACTTGATTTCTCTCTCAGTTCAGTTAATCTCTCTCACACACACACACACACACACACACACACAGATAGGAGGGTAAATCGAGGATAGCTGTGGAGAGAAAGTGAGATTTCAGACAGATATTTACGGTTTGGGTTTTGCTCTCTCTCCTTCATTTCTGCCAAACTCCAGCAGGCTCCTCACTAATCTGCATATTTCCCATGATGCCGAGGGCCGTGCGTTTTTAATCCCGTCGGCCGTGACGAAAAAGGAGGAGGTGCAGGGGGAAAAGGTGATCGAGGGAGCAGAGAGACGCTCGGCCGGTGTGTGTTAGGCTTTACAGAGACAGGAGGAGACGAGCGAAGCCGCGTTCTCAGCCCGTTTTTCATGACTGGTGGATTCTTTCTTTCCGGACGTTTTTTTGTTCCCATGCTGCCGGACGCTCCCGCTCTTCTTCTTCTTCTTCTTCTCTGTTTCCATTTCTCTGTAAATGAGATGAGATGGCACCATGAGAAAGAGAAATTCTTCAAGCAGCTGCTGCACAGTCAGTCATTTAATCTAATGCAAAATTCAGTAGTGCAGTAAGCTCTAATGTCAGTGGTGCATTCAGGTGCAGGTGGGAATCTCCACGTCAAGTACTGCACAGTTTGAGGTACAGTAGCTACTCAGAGTAATCAGATTACTTCTTGTTGTACAGTGTAACTTCATCAGTGTGACTGTGGATCAAACACAGATGTTCCAGAGCATCGAAAACTGATCTCGTCGTTTTTCTTTAGACAGTTTTGGATTTAAATCAAACTTCAAATTCAGTTCAGTCAGTAGGTCGGACAGACATTTTGTTTTTGTGCATCAGAGACTGAGCTGGTCATTAAAGCTGCAGCCGATGTGAGAGAACAGGAAACACAACAGAGCCAGAAATAAAGAGACAGAGAACAAACAGGAAGGAAGAGGTTTTTTTTTTTTAATTATTCTGGTGATGCTGTGATGATGGCATGCAACAAGTGTTTCTGTCCACCAGGAGACAACAGCTCCTCTGCTGGACAGGTAGGAGAATGCATGCTAACACACACACACACACAAAGTGACTGTAAATATTCTGTGGAGTGAGTCTGAGTCGGTCAGTGTAGCTGTGTGTGTGTGTGTCTAGATTTGATGGGGATTAGCATGTAATCTTAAAAGCCTCTTGTTTTTCCCAAGAACTCAATGAGACAGATTAGCTCAGTGTGTGTGTGTGTGTGTGTGTGGGTGTGTGTTTTATTGCCCAAACCTTCAGATGCAACCGAGGAAATGTGGCAACGTTTCATCTGCACAGAGTTAACGTCTCAATATCCTGTTTGTTTGTTTCCTTCCTTTGAAACTCGCAGACGTTCTCATTTACACGAAAATTTAAAATGCACCATTTAAAATAAGTGAGTAAAAAATAATTGAGACTGAGATTAAATGAATAATGTATCACTGAATGCAGCCTGTGACATTTGGACGTCTTCATTCACAGGTGATGGTTCCACACTGCTCCATCAGTGTCACCGTGCATGCACAGTGTTTCTGTGTCGGGTGATTTGAGTGATTTGAGTGCTTTTCACTCGTCAAGGTAATCCTCTGAGCTTCTGATTATCGTCATAGCAACAGAGTGATTTTAATGCCGCTGCTGTGTGGACTTCTGGTGCGTGGCCGTGACCCCGTGATGATGATGAGTTCCTGTGTGTGTGTGTGTGTGTGAATGAGCAATTTATTAATTAATGTTACTCTACATCAGGAAGAAGCTTAAAGCTTAAAACTGTGCAAAGGCCCTTTATATAACCTGGAGCAGGACACGGCCTGCGTGTAATTTAGGGCTGTTTGTTTTTCGGAAATTGGGCGTACCGTGTCACGTGACTGTTCCTGTTGTTTTCATCATGAAGTGTGTTTTCTGTCTGACGCGTAGGGTTTGGTTTTCTGCCAACAGCCACACAGATGAGTGTGATCAGCTCGTTTACAGAAACTCACATGTGGAGATTTAAAAGACGCAGCAGCTGATTCGCACATCGAAGGAGGAACTGAGGCCTGAAAGGGAAGAAGCTGAGACAGTGAACATTAAACTGATCAAGTAAAACTCGTTAAAAATACATTAACTATGTTTCACCAGCTGTTATGTCCTTAAATAACAACATCAACAGCTCGATAAGTCCTTTCTTTATGTGTCCAGCTGAAGCTTTAGGTTTAACCAGTTTTCAAAGTGGGACATTTTGCCCAGAATTGAGACAAAAATAAGGAGTTCTTAAAATTAAAGTTAGAGTTTGTTTGATGCCCTTTATGAAACCATACAGTTTGTTGAGTTCTTGTCTGCTAACGGCAGTGCACTAACTGCTCGGGAAACAGGATCTGTTTGCAGGAAAGCTCTGCCTCAGAGACAATCGAGGGCAGGCTTTCCGCTGCCTTTCATTCCAAACCAAACAGAAGATGTGAAACACATCACCTCCTGTGCAGACAAACACAGCCACTGTTCAGAGGAGCCACAGTTTAATGAGCGGTCACAGTTCAATGTAAGATAAAACCACTCTCTCTTACTTTCTCTTTCTGTTAGAGGAGCTTTCTGGGTTTCACCTCCTTCTCCATCAGAGATCTGCTCAGGTCCAAGGAGCCTCACATCTCTGTCGGCCTCAGGTAAACACACTCCTCTTTCAGCTGTCCCTGAAACCTTTGTCCCTTTGTCACCTGTCCTGTATCACTGTCCTACACCATCATACACCACACGTTCCTTTAAATTCCCCTTTAACCCTCCAGACTGGGCAGTGCTTCCTTTTATGTGTTGTATATTCTTTATGCATGCATTGTACAGATTAATTAACAGATAAAAGTCAAATTTAACTTGTTTATTAACGTCTTACGTTCTCTGCCTCAGAGAAACCAGCCCCCACCACAGTTTAACTCCTCATTACCAAACTAAAGTCAATGTAAACCACCACACATTCATCCTAAACACATCTCAGGTTTTACTCTACACACTTATCACCTCCTTCCCTATATCCTCTGCCCTTTTTCCACCTCATGTCAATGAAGCCTTTTGAAGTGAATGAAATGCAGCTCATAGAGGTTTAGGAGCTGTCACCTGATTGGACGTTGCTGGGATATCTGTAGCCAGAAGAGGAAGTGAGAGGTGGGGTGTGTGTGTGTGTGTGTCTCCACCTCCACAGAGAGCAGAAAACACAATCTCTTCCTGTTTCTACATCACAGCATCTTCAGAGAGACCGACAAACAGACGCAGGGCAGAAGAGGGAGAGGGGGGGGGCGAGAGACATAGGCAGAGAGTGGGAGAGCGGGCGAGCCAGGTGTAAGAGTTCAGTAGGTGTGTCTGTGCTGACATGTTTCCTACAGGTTTATCTCATTACTCAACACATACCTGGCACAGGTTGGCAGAGCGACAGAGCAGGGTGCTGCTGCTGTGAGTTAGTCAGAGTTAGTTAGCTGGTTCAGTTTTCTTTATGGTTTGCTGTGATATTTTTTTTTTTGGATGATATTACTGTGTCCACCAAGATACCGTCATCAGGCAGTAAGTTAGTTACCTTGTTATGGAAACACGTTAGCTTTGCTCTGCTGGTTGTCTTTCTTCTCGTGGGTTTTTATCTTACTGATTCCAGATTAGATTTTCTCAGTTATCGTGTTTGTACTTAGTTTCTCTTGTTATCTTCTTTCTCGTCTTGCTAGTTAACTTTACCTTCTCCATGTAGTTATCAGGTCTTCAGTTAGCTTTGCCTTGCTTGTAATGTTGTTATTTATAAACATTTCCTGTCAGTTATCTTGTGTCTAGTTACCGGTCTTGCTAGCTTTGTTGTTACTAGTTAGCTGTTACTGTTTCCTCTACATGGCGTCTTGTTAGTTATGTTTTTTCTGGTTAGCTATTCTTGTTTGGTATCCTGTGGTTTTACTGTTAGCTACTCTACTTCTGGTTAGCTTTTCTTTCTGGTTATCTTGCTTCTGGTTAGCTTTTCTTTCTGGTTATCTTGCTTCTGGTTAGCTTTTCTTGTTAGTTATTTGTTGTTAACCTTGCCTTCCAAGTTATGTTGTTTTTGTTTAGCTTTTCCTGTTTGTTTTTTGTTTCTAGTTAGCACCATGTTTCTAGTTTGCTGGTTATTTTCTGTTGTGCTTTTTCAGTAATCTCCTCTAACCTCTGCCCCGGTTAACTTCAGTTAAATTGGCTCATTAGCTTAACAATGCTAGTTGTGTTTTTCTCTATCGAGCTCATCTTTTATTATTAACAACAATTGTTTTTTGTCTGCAGATTTTTAAATAAAAGAGTTTACGTTTTTGAAGGAACTGGTTCATAATGTCTCACAAACTTAGTTATGCTCAGTACATTTGTCTTCCTCGTGCTTAGTGTGAACGTTTATTTGCCCTGTAGTTTCAAAATATGGAACTGAGCTGAGCTGAGAGATGGGCAGGGAGGGGAAGTGAGAGGTCAGGAGAGCTGGTGTGAATGTTTTTACATGAATTAACATCACTCCACAAGAGGAGGTGATTCACTGTCCTGCTGAAGGTAAACGTCTTCCTGAGCACACTCTGGCCTCTCTTCTCTTCTTTCTTTCCAAACATCAAAACTCCTGTTCTTCCTTGCCTCCTGTGTTTCTTCGTTAGGACGATGGACGGAGTGAACGAGGTTGGGGAGGTGAAGGTGTCCCGTCTGCAGATGGAGGGAGAGAGTGATGATAAAACTCCTCCTGAGCACAAGGTAGAGGAGGAGTGAGGAAGGAATGCTGGGTCCCTTCTGTCGCCTTCACTCTGAGTATCTTTGTTTTAGAGGGAAACTGTAGCTCACAGGTGACTCTGAAAGGACTGAGAGGTATTTTCCCTCCTTCATACCATCGTTCTCTCTCTGTCTGTTGCTCCAGTGTCCTGCTTTGTGTGTCAGTCTTCACGGCTCAGTCCACGACAAGGAAAACAGTCCGATGATGAGAGCTGGTGAGACACATGTACAGGACAACGCAGGATTTTTCCTACTGTTCAGTTACCTTCTGTCCTTCAGGGGTTCAGTTATGTGAACGTGTCTCTGTGCTTTTGTGTGTGTGTGTGTGTGTGCGTGTGTGTGCGTGCAGTGCTGTGTTCCCAGGTGTGTAAGGTGTACAGGTTTCAGACGGAGGATCAGCGATGGATGCTGGTCAGGGAGCAGCTGTCAGAGACGCCGCTCTCTTTCTCTTTACCCAAACAGCTACTGAGCGCGCTCATACGCGAACACACAAACAGGTATGTGTGTGTGTGTGTGGAGAGAGAGAGCCAGGCCTTTGTTTCTAGTTTCCTGGTTAACAAAGACGTTCACATTACACAACTGTTTATTCACATTCAACAGTCTGTCCTGAGAGGACAGTCTGTCCTGGAGGACATCCATCGTGTTACATTGTGGTTGTTTGAATGAGAAATGAAATAAATAGTTGTACAGCAGGATCAAAAAAAAAAAAAAGAGTGAGAGAAAGAAGTTCAGACCTGGCTAAGTTTACCACCTCCACACAGCTGGCTGATCACAGCATGAAGTGGGTGGGAGAGGTTTGGTTTCAGAAAGGTGCAGATATTTCTCTGTGCAGCCCTCGTTCTAATTCAGCACCGAAAAGGTGTGGGAGGAGGTTTCAGATGCTTTTCCACCGTTTGACAAGCAGTTTTGACAGAGTGTACCAGAGCCTTTACTCTTCTGTGAAAGAAACTGGTCCAGCAGACTGGGACGCGTGAAAGAAACTGGTCCAGCAGACTGGGACGTGTGAAAGAAAATCTCAGATTCATCTCAAACGAGCCTGCTGTCATCGCTCTGTCTCAGGGTCCAGGAAGTGAAGGAGCTCGGTGACCTTTCACCCCACTGGGATGGGCTCCGCCACGATGTCATCAACCACTGCAGCTACCTGATTGGCTGTTATCATGAAACACTCACTGAGCTCAACAAACTCTCAGGTGAGGTCAATTAAAGCTGTGATAAATATGAAGCTGCGGTCGGCAGCCCGTTAGCTTAGCTTAGCTTAAAGACTGGATTTGCCTTCACACACTGTGGGAAAATTACTTCTGCACTTGTTATCAATAAGTGAGGCTCTTTGGTTATTGGTGCCGTTGATGTTTTCTTTATTCAGTCGTGTTTTCCTTCGTTGCAGCAGCGACGTCCTGCTTTAAGTCGAGCAGCAGTAAGTCAGACAGACACCTTCAGTTCGTTCCGACCAACCTGCACTCACAGAGGATGGAGGTCACTGATCCACACAGCACAGGTGCATCCAGGAGCTGGTTTTCTTTTTCTCCTGCTCGTTTACACTTTTATACACTGCTCCATTTTTTTTTTGTGTAGATGCCACAGTTCTTATCTCATATAACTCACTGTAACGGCCTCCCTCTGTCTCCAGGTGTGTGGTATGACGTTATAACATTTGGTGCTCCGGCTGATCACCACCAGGCCTTTAAACATGGTGGACTGAAAAGACTGCTCAGCAAACACACAAACCACTGGGACAGGTGAGGTCTTCACCCCCAGACGCCAGACGTTTCAGACGGTCTTCTTCTCCTCTTTCTCCTTTCATTCATCCGTCCATGTTATACCGAACAGCTTTTCTCTTCCTCTCTTTATATTGTTGTCTGATGGTTAATCTCTATAATCTCTGCTCGCTGAGGATTAGTGATGCTGCATTGTAGATTACCGCACAAATACATTGCATTTTGTTGAATTATTTAACCTGTCAGGATCCTCAGTTTGGATCCAGCAGCTATAGGATGAAAAAAGAAAAGATATTCTCATATTACCTTTATAATGAAACTGTGGTTTAGTAAAAAGGGATTTCAGAGATTATTGTATTTGTTTAAAACTAAATGTAGCTCCAGATGCTGTTTTTTTTCAGGCGTGTGATGATTTTTTTTATTTTACTCCTCCATCTCTCTCTCCAGCTCCGTCTCTTACTCTCGAGACGAGAGCTCCAGAGCCAGGGAGCTGCTGACCAGCGTGGCCCAGCTGCAGCCTCTGGTCTTCGGGCTCGCCGAGGAGCTGCTGTCCGTCTCTCTGGAGCTGAACGCTGCTCGTCTGCAGCAGGTGCTGGACAGCCTGACTCTACAGGTGAGGAGGGAAGGAGATCACAGGTAATGTGTTCTTCTTTGACAGGTGAAATCCTCTTGTGTTGACCTCTTCTGTGATTTTCATCCAGACGGAGCAGTTTGTTCACGCACTCAAAGACGAGCTGGTGAAAAGCGCCCTGCTGGCGATCCACAACCAGTGCACGGCCAACCTCAACAGCAGCCACGTCCACAGCAACGGGTTGCTCTGTGACAACTTGCCGGGCAACCTGGAGGACCAGCCGTCGCTTGGCCTGCAGGACGCTGTCCGACGTGACAGGGAGTACGACGAGGAGGAGTGGGCAAGTTGGACTGTGTTTGTTAGGCCTCAGCTTGATTTAGATGGTCTTATACTGTTATAGTTTTTATATATGTGTGTGTTTGTGTAGGACAGGACGTGGGCAAACGTAGCCAAGAGTCTCAACTGCATCATGGCCATGGTGGACCGGCTGCAGGGGCGGGAGGACCGTCCTCAGGAGCTGACATCAGCAGGACAGCAGGAATCAGCCGGCGACACAAACACCGGTGGGACTATGTTTCATGTTTCCACTGCTGTTTCTGTGACCTGGACTCTGGGAAAATGTCCTTAACTGAAGCTCCTCCTCGCCTGTCTCCTCCAGCCTCCTCCTCCTCCTCCTCCTCCGCCTCCTCCTGGCAGGAGCAGCTGCTTCCTCTGGTGGTCACTCTCAGGGACTGTGTGCGCGAAGCTGTGACGAAGGCGCGAGCCGCCATGACCTTCGTGGTCCTGCAGGGGGCGGTGGGCCCGACTGTTGACCAGGGCCCCGCACAGATCGTCCACAGACGCCACGCCGTCTTCAGCCAGGCGGTGAGAGAGGATGTGTGAAGTTTTACCTTCGACATGACAAAAATAGTTTTTAGGTCTTTGATTTATTGTTGATTACGTGTCGTGTAGGTGATGCGTCTTTGTCAAAAACTGTTTGAGAGACAAAATGAAGAAGGCTCAGACCTCAGCTCCACCTCAGCTCCACCCGGACTGGTGCTTTAATAAAGATGTTGCTGCTCTGGTACCTACTGTCTCTCTCTCTCCCCCTCAGCTCTCAGCAGTAGTGTGTGGTTTCGTGTTGAAGCTGTACGAGGGTCTGGAGGATCCTGACTTCCTGCAGCAGCTTCACTCTGTGGGAGTCCTGGCTCAGTTTGAAAGCCTGCTCAGCACCTACGGTACACACACACACACACACACACACACACACACACACACACACAAGCCTGCTCAGCACGCACGCACACACACACACACACACACACACACACACACACACACACACACACACGCTAACCTGCTGCACATGCTGTATGTGGACACACGTGGTGTGTATGTGTGTGTGTCAGGTGATGAGGTGGGGATGCTGGAGGACATGGAGGTGGGTGTGGCCGACCTGAGCGAAGTTGCGTTCACTGTCACCGAGGCGAAAACAGACCAGCCAGACGACTTGCTGCCGACGCTCACTGGAACATGGTAGGAGGCAAACACAGTCACACACACACACACACACACACACACACACACACACACACACACACACACACACACACACACAGTACACCTAAGCGCAGTGTGTGTCCATCTTCAACCAGGGGCAGTTTTGTCGTCGAGGTCCCGTTGACCCCGGAGACGTTTGGGCCGTTGCCACAGCAACTTAAAGAGGGGCGTTTGATACGAGTCCATCCTGTTCTCTTCAACATCGGGATCAACCAGCAGCAGAGTCTGGCTGAGAGGTACACACACACACACACAGACGCACAAACACCAGCCGACTGAGCCGTTCCTATTGGCTGGGCTGATCCAGGTTGCTGCCCAGAGGCAGGTGAACTGAAAATTCACTGTACATGTTTGTTTTCAGGTTTGGTGACAGCTCCCTGCAGGAGAGAGTGAATCAGCAGAGCTGTGAGCGTCTGAAAGCGTACTGTAACACGCTCAGAGACAGACTGCCTGACGCGGGTAAGACTCAGGAGCCGCTGCCATTTTAAAGCTTTTACTTTTCACCATATGTGGAAACGGTGGCTTTTATTTTGCTGCGTTGTTGCTTTAGTGTCTTAATATGGACTTTTGCCTCAGTGTAGAAGCTCTGAGGTGAAACAGACCAGAAACCAAAACCAGCTGCAGTCACTGAACTGAACCAGTCTCTCTCTCCAGCTGGTATCCAGTCGCTGTCAGACCTGCTGTCGTCTCTGGATCGAAGTGTGGAAGCCAGGAAGAGGAAGAACGTGGAGGTGCTGTGGAATGCTGCGATGGTGAGACGTGTGTGGAGGAAGCTGCTGCTGCTGCGTGCGGCATCGAACGCACGAAACAGATCGAGCAACAGCTCTCTCCGTGTGTTTCGTGCAGGTGTGTCGTACCGTGAACGGCATCCGTCTGACCAGCTGTAAGAGTGCGAAGGACCGCACGGCGATGTCAGTGACGCTGGAGCAGTGTGTGTTACTGAGAGAGCGACACACACTCGGGCAGCGGCACTTCAGCACCGCACTGGACTGCATGAGGAGGTGTGTCTCTGCGTGTGTGTCTGCGTGTGTTTTTACTCTTCCTCCCTTCCGTCCTCTCCTTTGCTGTTTCCTTTCCTCTGCTTTGTCTTTCTTGCTTCTTTGCTCTTCATGTCCTTCTCTTTCTTTCCTTTGTTTACCTTTTCTTGCCCTTGTCTTTTTTATTTCTCTTTCCTTCTCTTACCTCTCTTTTCCTTCGCTCACTCACCTCCTTTGCTTCCCTTTCTCCTCTTTTCCCTCTTTCCCCTTATTTTTACATTGCTGACCATTTTCAGTTTAACTTTTTCTTTTTCCTCTTCTTTTTCACTTCATGTCATTCTCACTTCTTTCTTCCATCCATTTCGCTGCTTTCTCTTCCTCACTTTTTTCTTCCTTCCTTTCTTATGGGATCACCATCGTCCATTTTTCTGTTACTTCACTTTCATTCCCATTCGCACACAAACAATCCTGCTCCTCCAGGTCTCGTCTGTCCTGGGGACACATGCTGGGCTGTTATGCCCAGTCAGGGTTCACTGTCTCTGGGCTAGATCCAGGGGAGCGTCCCTCTGGTCTCCAGGGCCCGTGGCTCCCGCTGTGTTTGGCCCCCAAAGCTCCCAGACGACACCTGTACCCGGTGGCCTTCCTCCTGGTGACCTCTCACCTCCTGGTGGTTTGGCTCATCCTCAGCCTGGTTATACTGCTGGCAAAATACCAGTAGTCTTTTTTTCTCTGTTTGGTTTGACTCGTTCCGTCCTGATGAAATGTCAGGTTTCTGAGATTCCACAGACGAGTTACAGAGGAGTAATAACAAGATGTTCACACGGTGAAGCTCAGAGAAACAGCTGGAAAAAGCCTCTGTCCGCGAGCAGCAGACACGTCTCTGACATTTAACAGCTGATCTGTTTGTTTTTTGCATGAGACGCAATGGAAACATTTATTTATGTGATTTACAACTTATTTTATCATTATTTCTTATGTGCACGTAGGTCAGTGTTCACTCTGTTTCCTGTGGGTTATTTTGCTGTTGTTTTTCTATATAAATAGATCAAACAGGTGTGTGTGTGTGTGTGCGCAGGGATGGCTGCAGGATGGAGAACGTGCAGAAGAACGTGGGCAGCAGGAAGTTCGCCTTCAGCAGCGTCCAGCTCCTCACCTTCCCCAAACTGTACAGACCTCCAGACGGCAGCTATGGATCCACACACTGACAGTTTTTTAGTTCTTGTACAGGTTGTTTTATTATAGGCTGTGTTTTTTATCATGTGTGTGTTGTGTCATATATGAATGTAAATTTTATTTTAATGACCCTCTGCACTGTTCACTGTGGCTGCAGGTGTTTGATTTACAAACATGTTTCTGCAATAAATTATACTTGATTCCAGTCTGTCAAATATCAAATGAATTAAATAAGAATTTGTAATTAACCAAATAATAATATAGTTATTGTATAACAGATGACCTGAGGGAGGGTTAGGGTTACATCTTTCACTATTTACCGTCATTTTACAGACAAATGATAATGACACAGTAATAAAACAGTGACGTGGCCGCTCTGCTTAATCAATACTTAAAATCAACCCACCACCGTTTGAAGCCCCAGGTCAGTGTTATCTGCCGGGCCGCCGGGTGGCGCTGCTTAGCATCGCTGCCCACAGAGCTGCGTCATGTCAGACCGAGTTACACACATTTAGAACGGAAATGACATTATCTGCCTTTCAAAAGAAAGGAGAAGCTTTGGTCACTTACCAAATCTAGTCTACACAGTTAACGGGAAGAACAGATTATATTTAAAGTACGTTAAGTAATTAGAATTTCGGTCATCAAAATAGCTACCAGGTAATTTTTTCTTCACTGACCGATCCACGAATTTACTATTTGTTGGTAATTTACAGGTAGGAAGCACTCCAGCGTTGTAGCTGACGGAGGTGGAGCCGATTTTAATTGCTTCAACAACACATCACAATTTATAAACTTATCACATAGCTGTCGACTGCTTCTTTGTCGATTTAATCATAAAGTAATCAACATAGCTCCTTTATTAACCAGACACAGCGAAGGTTTTATTTTGAAGAGACCGCCGGATGCGTGATTGTCCGTCAGCGCGGCGTTGACGCTCGGGCCCAGTCAAAACAATGCAGCTTAGCGGGCCTGTCGCGTTCAGCTAGCGCGTAATAATCAACGTGTTATTAACAGTTAACACACGGTGAAAAAAAAAAAAAAAATCACCGCCTGGTGTTTTACCTCGGCCCGGTTCAGTCGCGTCGCCCCCGTGGTCCGTTTGTTCCGGAGCCGTCCCTGCGCCGAGGCTTCTCCCGTGGGTGTTTTTGTTTTGTTCGCGGTGACGGATGGAAATGGAGGCGGCTAACGGGCGTCTGCTGCGAGGTGTCCTGAGCGCAGCGGAGGGGAGCGGCTGAAAACACGAAGACAGAAACGCAACAAGGGAGAGGGGAAACGGAGAGGGGGGTCCGAATTTAGAAAAGACGGATTAAATTTCCTCCTGGGCGGTTGTCTGGTTGGTATGGTGGAGTAGGCGCTATCGGGCTCCTCCGACCGATCGTCCGACGGACGGTGCTCTCTCACTGGGGAGGATCATGGCCCCCGGCTCGCTGGTGGCGGCCTGCCGCAGCCTGGCCCTCTCTACGTGGCTGCTCTCCTTCTGCTTCGTCCACCTGCTGTGCCTGGACTTCACCGTGGCCGAGCGGGAGGAGTGGTACACCGCCTTCGTCAACATCACCTACGTGGACCCGGCCACCTCGGAGCTCCGCACCGAGAAGACGGAGTGCGGTCGCTACGGAGAGCACTCGCCGAAGCGGGACGCCAAGGGGGTGGTGGTCCTGCCCGCAGCCCTGCACGATCGCCAGGCCTGCGACCCAAACACCCGGTTCGCGGTGCCCGCACAGGCCGGGGCCTGGATAGCGCTGATAGCCCGGGGCAACTGCACCTACAAGGACAAGATCCGCCACGCCGCAGCCCACAACGCCTCGGCGGTGGTCATCTTTAACGTGGGGTCCGCTAACGCTAACGACACCATAACGATGCCCCATCCAGGTACCGTGATAATCCGTATTCATACACCTGAGTCAGTGCACAGTCACAGATGTTTTCCTCCGTGAATCAGTGAGGTGTTTATGTTCATCAGAATATTATGAATATGGGGAGAAACGTGTAGGTTTGACTCTCGATCAGTCAGTGTAAAGCATCTCAGCTTCACTTAGAGTCAGGAACTGCTTTGTTAGTAATGTGCCAGAAAACACAATTTACCAAAACTGGGTTTTGGCCAGTGGATTATTTTATGACCTTTTTATAAATCAGTGTATTAGTTAAATAAATAAACTGCTGTTTAATCAGTAATGGAAAAATCAGTTGAGCAGTCTGAACTGGATCCCAGTCTGACTGAACTGGTGATCAGACTTGTTCCAGGAGCCGACAGACAAACTGCTGACTGAAGGTCTGCGACTCTGCTGGACCCGGTTTCTACTGTGCTGCTGTGTCCTGAGAGTTTCAGACTCATTTGTTTACACGTCACATGGACTCTGGCTCTTTGCCACATGGACCAAAGGGATTTCCAGACCCACGGAGTCCACATCAGCCGGTTACAGGAAAAAATGCTCCAATAATTCAATCATATGTCGGAGAAACTCCACGAGATGTTTGTTAGCAGTTATGATCCAGTGTTGAGTTACATAACAGAGCCAGTGAGCAGGAGCAGCAGAGGGAGCAGTGAGGTCCTCATGTTCAAACCCCTTCAGGGATCCCAGAGGTCACCAGATCCTGGTCTGGGAGTCACTAACACAAACAACAGAGCGTGTGTGTTTACTTTAAATCAACTTTCTCAGGATAGCTTTCAGGGTCAGGGTCCCTCAGTGTCCCCCGTCCTCCCGTCCCTGATGAACTCTGTGGGAAATTTTCCTCTGACACTCGTGGGCGTTAAATGATTCCCCAGAGATCTGTCCTGGCCTCAGTGGTCCCCTCTTCATCCAGCACCGTCCACTCATCCAGAGAGCTGTGTGGATGCAGGTCCAGGACCAGACTGTGGTCGGCTTTACAGCTGTGAAAGAGTGTTAATCCATCTCTGTGGAATCAGCTGGCTTTATCATTCCACTCCTCACCCCACAGATTAGTTCAGAGCTGCTGATAACAGCAGGATGGTTTGGGATCTGCTACCACACAGTTTTCTAAAGTTGGAACGACGACATGATCCTGAGTCTGTGGAAGAAACACAAAACTGGAAGAGGAGAAAGTTTGTGGAGGAGCTGTGGTTCAAGTTAAAGGCTATGGAGTCGATAATTTCATTGGGATTCCTCAGTTATAGAAGTACAAGTGTGTGTGTGTGTGTGTGTGTGTGTGAAAGAGAGACACATCGATCTCAGGGGATTATTTTTAGGCCGAGACTAATCGATTTCATTAGTGTGTGTGTGTGTGTTGTCAGGGGTTGGAGGGAGTTCAGTGCTGGCCTCGGGGGAATTCATCCAACTTGTGTCCTGCCAAACTAAACACACACAGACACGGCAAGTTTAACAACTTCTGGGCAAACATGCAAAAGTCGTGTCTCCGTTTCCTCAGAACGTTTTCACATCAACGCGTCCTGGTCACTAACACAATAAAAACATTTACACAAATAAACAACAAACATGACACAGCTTTTGTTGCTGAGAGTAAAGATGCATTTTACCAGCAGAGTTCAGTCTGATGAAGGTGGTGTTTCAGTATGTGTGCGTCGTTCACCGAATCCTGAATTTAACGCTGCGATGATCAGAGGTTAAACCGTTTCATCACGGAAACATGGCCGACCGCTGACGAAGGGGACTGGTTAAAATTTATTTTCCTCATCATAAAAACTTTGAAGCAGCTCTGCTGTCAGATGAGGGGGATGTGACTTCACCCAGTCTGTGGATTTCATGGTTGCCATGGTGACGGTACAAAGCGTTTTCCTCCTCAGGGTTTTTCCTGCAGTGCATCAGCAGCCTGCCGGTGAAAGCATCTTCCTGCACGTGGGACTAATTTGTTGTGAACGTGTGTGGACATGGTGACACATTCCCGGCCGCTCTGGGATCTAACGTGTTGCATTCGATGCTGATGACGTCGCCGTGGAAACGAAGCCTCCTCTGGGATAGTCCTCTCTACCTTTGGGGCTGTTTGTTTGAGTCAGGCCTCAGTCACAAGGATAACCTCAAATTCCTGAGTTGCCAAATTTGAATCAAAACAGCCTGGATGTAGCATGGACACACACACACACACACACTCAGGCGCGCAGGGCTGAAGGCTTGTGTTCATGCTTCTCGTCTTCACAGATGCAGTGTGTGTTTATGTTTGTGAGTCTGTGCTGTGCTGCGTGTTTTCCAGCAGCAGTGTTGTGACTTCAGTACACAGACAGACGTCCAGTCACATGAGACCAGGCTTTACAACACGTCATTCGCCACGTCGGCGGTCACGGTGTATTTTTAGTGGTCGTCTGTCGTGGGTGGGCGAGGAGCTGGTTGTCATAGTGACAGGGGGGATTGTTAAGCAGAAGTTGTCATTGGATCAATGAACGGGAGATGGAAGTGTCTGAGGAGAGTCCATCTGTCTGCTCCGTGGTTCCCAACCTGGAGGTCGAGACCCCCAGAAGTGGTCACAGAATAAAGCTGCCTGTCTATCAGATTCATTCGCAGTGTGTTCCGCCCTCTTCAGGCACAGGTGAGGTGATCGCCATCATGATCCCGGAGCCAAAAGGTCGCGAGGTCGCATCGCTGCTGGAGCACAACGTGACGGTCACCATGACGATCACCATCGGGACGAGGAACCTGCAGAAGTACGTGAGCAGGACGTCAGTGGTGTTCGTCTCCATCTCCTTCATCGTGCTGATGATCATCTCCCTCGCCTGGCTCGTCTTCTACTACATCCAGAGGTTCAGATACGCCAACGCTCGAGACAGGAACCAGGTGCGTGGGGCGGAGAGGCGTTTGTGTCGTAGTCACTGATATAAAGGGCTGGACAGAATAATAGAAACAGCCTCCAGATGAGAGTGAATGAGTGAATCAGCACCTCTGTAACACAGTTTCAACAGGAACTGAAGCGAAAGCACTGATTCAGACACACAAGATACACAACATGAGACTGAACAATGAAATCCTGACATCCAGAATTACATCATCACACACTAAATAATGATCCTAACAAACGGTTGTGTGGTGAAGGAGCTTTTAGCCGAACTGTGTGTGAGTAATGGTGAATCACTGTGGCTTCCACTGACATGAGAGGGTGTAATTAATGACGGCAGACTCACGTCTGTGAACAGTTGCCCATTCAGATTCATGCAAACAGGAGGAAGCTGATTCTGTTCAGATCAGGTCAGCACATTTATCCGAGGCGACACCGCGGTCGCTCTGTTTTATAAAGAGGTGAAACAGCCGTCACTGATCTCAGAACATCTCCGCCTCTGTCTCCAGCGTCGTCTCGGCGATGCGGCGAAGAAGGCCATCAGCAAACTGCAGGTTCGCACCATCAGGAAGGGCGACCAGGAGACGGAGGCCGACTTCGACAACTGCGCCGTCTGCATCGAGGGCTACAAGGCCAACGACGTGGTCCGCATACTGCCCTGCAGGTGAACTCAGTCAGGGCTGAAGGATGAATTTAACTCACTCACATTTAACGTCCATAAACGATCCAGCCGATTCTCGGCAGAGTCACTGATTCCTCTGTGTTTTCCTCTGCAGACATTTGTTCCATAAGAGCTGTGTGGATCCGTGGCTGCTGGATCATCGCACATGTCCAATGTGCAAGATGAACATCCTGAAGGCCCTGGGCATCGCTGTGAGTCTGAAAGGAATCATGGGAGAGGGGTGGAGAGGGGCTTTAAGCTGTTAGCAGACAGAAGCAGAAGCCTGAAAATAATGTGCCCAAAAATAAAAAGGCTTCAGTTCTTAACGGATTTCCTCCTCCTCCGCTCCAGCTCAACGCAGACTGCCTGGACGACCTGCCGCTGGACTACGACCTGGCCCTGGGCGGTGTGGGAGGGGTCGGCGTGGGTGGAGTCGGGGCCCTGGCCCTGGAGGCCGTGGTGTCCGGGGCGTCCAGTGACGGGACGCTGAGCGAGGGCGGCTCCTCTGTGGTGCTGGACCCCGGCGTACGGCGGGTGGGGCTCCCACAGGACTACCAGGACCCTGACACCTTAAGAGACAGCCCTGTGACGGCCACCACCGACACACACACAGGTAACACACACAGGTAACACACACACACACACCGCATTCACAGTGCTGGGTCCTCGTTATTCAGTAATAAGATGAGTCTGTGTTATACTGACACCCAGTGGTGTTTCTGCCACATAACAACTATCTGTGACGTTTGAGGCTCAGTCTCGGTCCAGATCTGTGGTCTGCAGCTTCAGTCCAAACGAAACTCAGCAGGGTTCTTCAACAGAACGCAACAGGAGTGAATGTGAGGTTCTTTGTTCCACGTCTGTGTCCAGATTTGCTTCTGCTCGTCAGTCTTGTCTGGGATGAATCCTTTAACAGGTCTTAGATTCAGGTTCTGTTGTCTTCGGTCTAACCCGGTTTTCCCTCCTCCTCTTACAGGTGAGCTCCAGCCAATGGCAAGCAGCGCCTCAGTGGCATCATTGGTCATCGCCGTGGAAACCGGTCTGTCAGATGAGGAGGGGTCTCTGGAGCAGTCTCAGCTGGGGGATAAATCCTGAGAGGAGCTCACCAGAACCAAACCAGAACCTGGGCCCAAACAGACTTTGATCTGGTTCAGTCCTGAAGGTCCTGAGAATGACCCAACTGAAACCAGATCTGAACCAAACCTGACTGCACTAGACTAAGTATGACCTGAGCTAAGCCCAGGACCTGGTTCTGGTTTGGACTGGTTCCAAAGGGAAGCCAAATCCAGAACCAGAACTGGGGTTTGAGTGTTTTTTTTCCTCTTGGGACAAAACTTTGCTAAACCAAACCAACTTGTCTGGACTCGAGCTTCGGTAGAACCTGGGCCTAGACTTTGGGGGGATGGGTTTTATGTGTTGGACCTATGTGATCTGGACTCAGAGGAAACTGACCTGGTTTGGCTTCGTTTTCAGTCTCTTCCTGGACTCTTACCTGGGTGTTATGTTTTTCCAAGGTTGAACTGGGATATTAGTCCGTCTCTGTGCAGACCAGCAGCTCTTGTCTCTGTAGACACAGACCATCCAGCTCCTTCCATCGTCCCAAACATCTGATTAAACCTGACAAACTTTCACAGCGACAGAAAAAATATAAATCGAGTCCTTCATTCTTTATACTGTGGGACTTGTCTTGACGTCCGTCTTCTGACTTTAAGGATTTTCAAAGGGTAGAGCATGAGGCACATGGATGATCAGACTCAGCTCAGTGTGAACAGGGTGGAACCTGAAAAACGTCAGTATTCTTCTTCATCAGCGAATCGTGACGAGCTGCATGAGAACCGTGTGTTTCTACCTGTACCTGCCTCAGTGAGGAGCGCTCGTCTCGGGACCTTTGCGGATTATTCTGTTACCTGGTTTTTCCAGGTAAAGAGGCACAACAGCTAAACAGACTTTGAAGGACAGTGACTCCGCATCAGGGCTGTTCACTTCTGGTCCTGGTCCGGATTCTGGGAGGGGTCAGGCTCCGTTTCCTGATGTGTCATGTCTGTGCTGACCGACTCATCATGGAAGGAAGACTTTTATTTTGAAAGAACAGACCAGCTACTCAGAGCAGTGGATTTTCTTTCTTGTCTTGTTGTTTTGCTTTAACGGTGGACTCGCCCCGGCAGTATTAGAGTTTGACTGCAGTATTTCGTTTTTCCTTCAGTCCTCTGACGGTGCTGGGTTTGGGATCTTTGGTTCCTGTGGCTCCAAACAGGGTTCCTGAAGAACAGGCGACATTGAGACAGAAAGTGAGCTTTGAGGAAAGTTAACATAACACGTCTGATTTCACTACAGCACATGACACAGACTCTCTGACTGTAAAACACAGGTGAAGCAGAAGGTTTGAAAACTGTGCAGCAGCTCGTGTTGATGGAGGAGAGTCATCAGCTGCTCTCCTCTTTATATGATGAAAGAGCCGTGGTCACGCTGGGCGGACGCTGTATCCTGTAACTCATGTCAGCTCCACACCACATGTTAATCAGATGTTTATACTGACGCTGCACGGATCCGGTGTAAAGATCACAGAAGACACTGATGATGAGCTGCTCCACATACGTCAGGCTCAGTGTAGAATTCATGTGACTGGATCTGTGAAGGAAATCCGACCATCAGGCTGTCAAACAGCTGATCCAGCCGATCGCCCGGGAGCCAGATCATCGATCGCTCAAACCGCGTGCCAGATGACAATCGATCGGGCGTCGGTTCGGTTAAAGGTTAAAGTGCATGCGGCCCGGTGTGTACGGCGTCTGCCCAGCTTACGTCAGGAGACGCAGAGACTTTCTTCGTCAGTCTTCCATCGTGGTTGTCTCTCCTGAGCTGTGATGTTCGTTACGCGCTGTCCTCCGTTAAAATGCCACGTAGGAACCCCGTCCGTAGTGTTGCCTGGTTTTGTTGTTTCCTCGTCCATCCGTCCGTCTGTGTGTCCGCCCAACCACTCGTGTCTGTTTCCACGGCCTCGTGCTGCCTTTTTAAACACACGTACCTTTAACCCCGACAATCAAGGATGGGATCTTGTACTTGCCGGTCAGGGATCCTTTCTCTGAACTTAAGCAAACCTAAGAAGTGTTTTTCAGAGCTGCCTGCCGTAGGAGATGTTAGCTGCCATTAAAGTTTCCACAGGTTACGGAGGCGTCAGCAGAACAAGCTGTGAACAAAGGAGTTTGAGAGTCGTAGGGAAAGACTCAGAGCTGCAGACAGAGGATCCTTCAGTGAGGACAGTTTTCTCTCGATGCATCAGCTCAAAGCCAAACCTGTAAATATCAGATGTATATTCCATGAGTTTGCGACGCCAGGTGCCGAGCTGTCGGTTGTGTTGTGGCGTCGCCAGCGAAGTGAGCTTCCTGAAACAGAGAGAGATAAAGATTGTCGTCTATTTTGATACCAGAGGAGACGTTTATTTTTGTAACGAAGACTCCAGCAGCAAAGACTGACCCCCCCCTCCCTGCCCTGATCCCCTCATTACCCCCGGCCTGATGATTCTCAGTGTGACTGAGGATTGATCAGAGCTCAGTGTTGGTTATTTGTGTAATTGTACATACACACAGTGAAGCTAAGGAATCGAAACTGTCGGCCGCTTCATGAAAACTGAGAGAACTGAGCCCGATTGTGAGCTGGAGAACCAGTGCTGTGCTAATTCATTTTATTTTATTAAAGTAAAAATAATTAATTTTCCATAAATAAAAGAAAACATGACCAAGCTCGTCGTTGGGTTTAAAGAACGGAACAAATTCTAATTAGAAAATCTGTTGATTTCTTTTACTGAATCCAAAACATTGAAATGAATTTAGCTGTAATTTGTTGAACCAGCTTTCAAAACCTGGAATAATCCTAATGTTTTATCAGGGAGCACGATGGGATTCAGTCACACCGGCGTTGATTTTACCACAGCAAACAAACTCGATTCAAATTCATATGAAAACCAGCAACAGTCAGAGAAATGAAGCATCGTTTTAAAAACTGAGAAATGAAGCAGAAAACTTTTGAAACACGTGTCTGACAGTCTGAAGCACACTGCACCCGACATAACCATGGAATTATAACTTCCATATGTTGTAAATATGATTGGCACCACTACAGATCTGGTAACTGGAGCAGCCTCCTCCCGGTTATGAGATCTGACCTGAGTTTATCTGTAATAATGAGAAGAGGACGTGTGAGACTTTATATCTCATTCTGACAGGATACGAATCCCAGAGTTTTGTAATGAGGAGACACTAAGTTATAACGAGTTCAGTGCAGGACAGGCCTCATCATCGCTGTGATTGACCTCCTGTCACTGTCAGTGATGACATCTGATTGGTTCTTCCCTGTCCCTCCTCTCTGCCGGCCAGTCGGCCCTTTTCCCTGGATGCTGTGTTTTGATTGGTTGCTCAGCCTCTTTCGTTGATGCACTTTAACGCTGTTTCTCTGGAAGGTTTCTGAAAAGTCTTTTCTCTCCTCTGCCTTCATGATTTTCTTTCTCTCTCAACATTTCTGAGTTGGATGTTCTGTTTTGTGAGAATTGTGTTTGAATTGAAAAATGTTCGGCCCTGCTGCTCAATCACTTCGGTCTTTCCACCATATTTTTGCGTTGTAGTTTCTGATCTTTTTCCTCAAGCAGGTAAATCCTGTTTTTTTTTTTTAAGTTTTTTAAATTAAAGTTTATAAATTTAATTTCCTAAATCTTTCCCAGCGATCGAAGGAGGAAGAACAGACTGGGAAAAAAGGAAAGCAGAATGAAAGACAGAACTTTCAGATCCTTCCAGGGAGACAGGGAGCGAATCAAGAGATGATGGGATGCGTTTGTAGCCATGGTAACCCTGCCCCCCCCCCCCAGCTACCATGACAACAGGGTGTGATGTGGTGTGTGTTTCTACAATATTAATTGTTTTCAGAAGGTCTGTGCGATTGTCCTGTGCACGCAAACACAAAATGCACACACACACACACACACACAGACATAGATCAGTGTAAATACAAGGCAGCGGCGGCCATGTTGTTTCTGTGTTTCAGTTGTTGCACGTGTTCTGATTCAGGACAAAATTTAAATAAACTTTTACTGCAAGTTTTTGTTTTGATTCCATCCTGATGTGTGTGTGTCGTCACTCTGCAGCAGCACATTTACACTTTTCACCAAAAATACAGTTCATTTACAAACAGTTTAAAAAGGTTTCAAACACCATTTCAGTGAAAAGAGGGAGAACTGAAGGAAAAACAGGAATGGAAACATGCCAGGCAGCAGTTTAATCTAAAACTCAACTCACCAAAGCGTCTTCAGATTTCTGATGTGAAACTCAAAGAAAAAAACAGGAGGCTTTAGATTATAATCATGTATTAGTAGCTTTTCATTATTTAAAACAACGTGTTCAGGTGTTTTATTTGTTTGGTGATTTTAATGTTCTAAGTTCCTGGTTGCTTCCTGGTGGTTCTCATGCTAAATATCTTCTTTAATTTTCAAAGAAAATATCAAACAGATGTGTGACGTTTTCTTCACAATAAAACTTAAAAATATATAACATCTCACTAATGATAAATTGAAGACACAAAGACACGGAGATAAATCACAGAAAACTTTATGCCGAACAACAAACATTTGTCTGAGGACATGGCTGAACGGGCGCTAACGCTAACACAGTGTGAAAACTGACGTCCAACACAGACAAACATGGATGACAACTCGTTTTTATCTCCTCACACTAACAGAACAAACATCTCGCTGCTGATTGGCTGCCCAGACACCGCCAACGTTCCTGTTCTTCATGAGAGCCGAGATAACGTTAGCATGTTTCATTCATGTTAGCTACCTAGCTAACAGTGACTATTAGCATTAGTGCTAGCTAGCTGCTAAGCTGAGCAGTGTACCATGAACACACAATAAAGTCTTTAACTTTAAAATACAACTTAATAAAATCAGTAAAACTGAGCAGACAGAACTTCGAGCCACCGTTAAATTATTTCCTGCTTGCTGGTAAAAGTTTGGTTTAACAACGATGTAAATTAAACAGAATATATCTGGGGTTTTTCTTAAAGCTGTAAGAGTTTCATGGACTCACTTTGGCATGATGAACACACACAGACCTAACAAACAAACAGCGAAGCTGGAAAAAAAAAGTTTGAAGTTCGACTGTGTGAAACATTTCAGCTGTGAAACTTTAATTCTGTGCATTTTTAAGCTGCTTATTATTCACTGTCACTAACTCCGCAACAAACCAAGTAAACATTTCAGTGCTGATCTCTAAAGCACGACCTCTGGTTCATGTATTCACCCTTCATTTAAACACATTCAGTCAGTCGGAGATCTGCTGAGGACGGAGACAAAAAGTCAAAGCAAATGTACTTTAATCTGTAAATGGTCGTTTGTCCTGATGTGATATGGAACATTTGAATGTGATCTTCATGTTTTACAGTGATTCTGTGCTTTGACAGTTTAGGAGAACAGAACAGAAACTTTACCTCCTGCAGCAGCAAATCACAAATGGCTCATCATCATCATTAGATTCAGTCAGTTTCAGCTTTCGAGGTTTAAACTAGAGACTTTCACAGCTACTGATCAGAGCTGAAGATGGACAGAGACAGAGGAGTGTACTGGTCTTCAGTCGTCTCTGAAGCTGCAGCTTCTTATTTCTTGTCTGAAAAACAAAAAAAACAAAAAACAAGAAACAAAGTTCAGTTTTTAGAAAGTGAAAACCTGCAGTATGATCACAACACGTATGAAGTATAAAAGTCTGGAGACGATTCTGAAGCCAGGTAACTATAACTCTTTAAACCTGTTGGTCTGATTCATTTCCTGTTGCTGCTCTGCTGCAGAGGTCATTTCTGTCCTGTGGCTGCACAGAACTGAAAACAGGTGCAGGTGTTTGAATGACGTCTTACCTGCAGACCTCATCGCGTCGAAGAGTTGGAGCTGCAGAGACAGAACATTTCTGTGAGTTTCAGGTTCGAGCAGAGGTTTTGTTAAAAAGCTGGAGGGTGTGAATTCAGCTCAGGAGCTTTGTGTGTGTTGGATGTTGGTTTACTGTGTTTTACCTTCGGCTTTCTCTTCTGGCTTCAGCAAACTTGTGTCTCAGCAGGAAGGCGGCCACAGCCTCAGCCACCTACACACAGAGACGGCGGCGAGAAACCAAAATAAACAGAAACCAATTTCCATTCTCCTCCACGATGGTTCCAGAAACTCTGATCTGACCCTTTCAACTGTTTCACACACCAACTTACTTTCTCTGGTTTGTCCTCTTGCACTGCGTGACCACAGGGGGGCAGCACCTGCATCATGAATTTACCTGCACACAAAAAGCAAGACAGGTGCTTTGATGCCATTTTGTCAAACACACACACGGACACACACTCGTCAGCTGTCACTTCCAGCGTGGCTGTTGACTGACAGAACCATCTGTCTCTGGAGAGGAACTGCCGCCTCAAGGTGTGTGTATCTGTGTTTATCTGAGTGTGTGTGTGTGTGTGTGTGAGACGACTGTGCAGAGCGGGGACGTCCTTCACCTTTTCCCTCACAGTGTGATAAGAATGTCAACTATTCCCTGTATCACAGGGTTTCTCAGCACACTCCACGTGTGGCATTTTGTTTCTCTAAGACTACATTTCCCATCAGCCCCGTTTTCACTCTGACCAGTGATACGTTACATGTGACTAACACCACAGGTGTCGGGTCTGCTTCTTACCTTGCATCTGCCCAATAGTCAGATCTCTGTCCAGCCTGTCGATTCCTGCAAAGAGAAGCAGCTTCAGTGTGAAACAGTGAAATCACTGACTCATCAGAGACACGACTAACACGACAGTACAGAGCTGCTGAGATCCCTACCAGCCAGCAACAGGAGCTTAGGCAGGTTACAGGCGAGGAACAGGTTGGATGTTCCTCTAAACCAGCCGTCCCAGTACTTCTCTGACTTTGACAGGTCTATACGCCACTTGTACACACTCTGACACACACACACACACACACACACACACACACACACACACACACACACACACACACACACAGATAAACAGGTTAGCTGATTAATAATCTTCATAGTAACCCAGGACAAGTCAGTGGATTCAGAGGCTGAAACGTGTTGTGCATCAATGTGTGTCTCTGCTTTAATTTGTGTCAGTGGAAATAAGTCAAGTATCACAACATATAATCACATGTTGAGACTAAATCACCAGAGTTCAGCAGAAAAAGGTGATGAACGTAAAAACATCCATGAAAATGTAAAACACTTAATGAATGAAATGAAGTGTTCCTTTACCATCAGTGTTTCTGTGCAGACGTTTTCATACCTGGCCTTCGCTGAGGCTCACCTCTGAGGCGGCGTTTTCTTTGTCATTTACGTAGCTCTGATCGTAGAACTCCTCGTTGCGTTCGACGACCACGTCGGTCACCGGGCTGGCCTGCTCCAGAGTGTCGGCCTCCTCCACCTCACATCTAACGGACGGGAAGATGTGAGGAAATTATTCTCAGGAAGTCGGGATGGGTTTAATGTGTCTCAGTTTTCATCTGATTTAAGTCACTAATCTGGACTCTACCTTTTGATCTGACCAACCATGGAGACTCTGGCAGATTCCAGGTTCCTGATTTGTCCACTCTTCACACTGAACAGGAAGAAAAGAGGAAAAACAACAGGTCAGTGCTGCAGTCTGAAGCACCTGTGACCTGTGTGAGCACAGCCTGTGGTTCAGCTGTGAGTGCGGCTCAGGTCTGATCTGGGTTTGATGGAGATGAGCAGCTCTTGGACTGAGCTCCCTGTTCGAGCTCAGATACACGTCGCTGACTTTAAACTAAACAAACTGCTGATGTGATGAGAGGAAACGGCGTCTGAAGTCTTCACCTCCATTCTATAGCGTGGTCCATGGACTTGAAGGACTTGGGTCTTCCCTTCAGGAAGTTCTGTATGCTGTGCAGCGCGTCCATGGCACTGCCTGCAGGTGGAGCAGGAGAGTAAATCAGTGTGAGCATGTTGTGAACACTCATATCACGCGTCTCATCTCACACTCACCTTCCACCACGTCTATGGCCACCAGACCCACGGTGGTCGGCAGCAGCATGTTGCTGGCCGTATGTACCGCGATCGCCCCGCCAACGCCGTGGCCAATCAGGACAATGGGGGGAGGGGTCTCACCGTAGCAGGCTCGAATCACATTGGCTACATCGCTGACGGGGGGGGGGGCAAACAGTGATAACAGCAGACGGTAACAGTAACGGTCAGTGACGTGGAAACAGCAGGACGTGTGTATGTAGCGTCACTGGTCTGAGATCAGAGCAGTTACCTGGACATAGTCTGAGTGGAGAAGTCGTCGGACAGACGGACCAGGGTGGCACCTGGACACAGAACACACACTCACTAATTCAGCTGCTCAGGCTCAACAGCACAGCCTCAGCATAGACCTCAGGTCACTGCATTTGTATTTGTATGAAGCCGAGTCCCTTGACTCACCGTGACCCCTGAGGTCCATGGCGAGTACCCTGCAGGTCACTCTGCTGGCGATGGCTGTCTACAACACAGGAAAAACACCAGGACACGCCCAGGACGCCATCAATCACTCGATCAGTCATTCAACCAACCAGCTAACTGCTACGGCAGATACTCACGGTGAAGACGGCCCAGGACAGGGCCGAGTGTCCTCCTCCGTGCAGCAGAACCAGCAGAGGCCCGTCACTACCCGCTTTGTAAATCCTGAAGACGTCCCTGCTGTCGGCCGGCCCCACGCTCACGTCCTCCATCTGGTCAAAATACTCCCGCCACGACACCGGCGAGTAGTCCAGCTTACGGCCAACCTCACTGGTCGACATGTAGACGCACAGAAACACACACTTATACTACCTACACAAACTGAAGCCAATAAAAACACAGGTTACTGGAACTTAAACTTTTAATTCTCATACTTTTCCTCAGTATAAACTGAGTCACAGAAGAGAAACCCAGCCACCCAGCCTCAGTCTGCAGTTATTCAGTTTATGAATGGCCTTCATTCACAATGAATTCACAGTGAATGAAGGCCATTAAAATGAATGCAGGCCATTAAAGTGTCTGAGATTCCATCGTCACTAAAGTCTGATTAAAAAAGTTTGTGCTTTGCTTCGGAGAGGTGACTTACTGCTCTGTGTCAAAGTTCTCCTCCCACATGCTGCGTCTCAGCAGGAAGACGTCCGGGCGGCGGCTGGTTATCTTCAGTCTGGTGTGTTTCTGTGTGTATCAGCAGTGTGTGAATGGGTATTGTATAGATGTGTGTGTCTGTGTGAGGTAAGCAAGCAGGTTTTCCTTAGTGAGCACCGCACAGCACAATGAGCTGCTCGTCTTGCTGTCCACTGTGTCTGACGTCCATCGACCAACTTACACGGCAGGTGACTGACTGCTGGTGTAAGTACAAACACACACACAATAGGACAATACTGAGTCATCTGTTGTTGTCAGGTAGCATCTCTGCTGCAGCATCTTATTGGCTGAGACTGCTAAAGTGGGTGGAGAGTCAAACTCTCTTTTTCCTAAATGTGTCTGATCTACAGCAGCTTCAGCTACGTCACTTCTCTGCCAGCAGCCTCAGCCGGAGACAGAACCTGGGAGAAGTTTCTGGTAGGTGCATCATGTCTACCAGCTACGCCAAGGGAGATAAACATCCATCCTAACCTGTGAAACACAGCTGAACAAACATCACGCACAACAACTGCATGTGTGGCTTAAAATGTCAGTTTTTGTGTATTTGTTGTAAGAAAACAGCAAGTGAAAGCAGTGTTTCTCTGTTTGTGTCACACACACACACACCGCTCAGGTGGCAGTGACAGACAGCTATAGTATCCAGGTAACCACCACAGAGCTGCTGTGAATAAAATTCACTGACTAAATGTCATTCAGAAAAACCAGCTCAGTGCTTCTGTTAATAAAAGAACATTTTCCATTTATATTTACAATGGATGAAAAATCAGAGCGAGTCTTTATAAACACTGTCACAACAGCAAAACCAGAACTAAAGCACGGATCCAGAGCTGCCTCAGCACCCTTTCATTTTCATTTAAGAAAAGTGAATGAATGAATGAATGAAGTGATTGAATCTTTAATATACTGATTTATCACTTGTTCTCCTGAAGTCTGCGGACTCACCACACAGATTTAAAAAGCTCTGAACCAAAGTTGTTCTCACTCATGTTTCTGTGACACACAACGAAACAAGTATGAACCATTGACTGAAACCAGCGATCAGTCATGGAGACGGTTAGCGGCTCACCTGTGCCAGCACCTGCGGAGGGAAAGACCGGCATCACGATTCTGTTCTACGGAAAGAGCCGAAGGTTTGTCCCGAAAGTCGCTGGGTTTGTCCAAAGCTGAATGCCTTTTTACAATAAATGAATAAATAAAGAAAGTCTCTAAAAATCTACCGACAAACACGCGAAGTCAACGCTACCTGTAAACGCCCTCTGATGACGCGATACGAACATTTCGCGCCATTTGTTTTGAAAGCTCAACAGCCAATGGCGTCACTTCATCCCTCCGTTGTTCCGGTCCAGCCAGGAAATGGACCGTACGGATCCAGTGAAGATCTATGAGCAGTGGATCCTGTCTGAACCAGGCCACAGCGAGACTTTTAATTTATGGTTTGGAAATTATTATTTTTTACTATAAAAAAAATACTAATAAAAAAGTTGGCAGAGAGAGAAAACGAGGGAGAAAGAATAAAAAAAAAAAATCAAGAATAAAGAGGAGAAGAAGTAAAGAAGGAGGTTTTAAAGCAGAGGGAGCAGGAGAACAAAAATATGAAGGCAAAGGTTTGAGGAAGACAAACAAAAGAGAGGAAGACTGCGGAAGAGGATACAGAGATAAAATGAATGGAGTGAAGCAACTGAAGAGAGAGGCATAAAAAGGAGGACAAAGAAGGAGGAGAGGAAGCATCGAGATGATGATGATCACTGATCTCAGCCCTCTCTCTCCTCCCTCTCCCTCTCCCTCCTCCTTTTATTTATTCATAAATGCCTCCTCTGGTTGGAGGAGGAACAAACGAAGGAGCAGATGAAGCTCTCCCCTGCTCGTTGGCTCAGACAGAACGATGGGATTTCCACGACTCTGCCGACCGATGCTGGCGTCTGTGCTCTCTGAATAGGTACGTAGAGACAGAGGGAGCATGGGAATGGATGAAATGCAATAACTTATGGATTGTTATAATATTCCTGTGATGAGTTGTCTGTTATACCCATAGTAAGATTATAATAATACTGATTGTGGTATTTACCATGAATAAATAAATAAATACATAAAGTTACTTTACTTTATATAAAAGATATAGTATCTTCCATCTTTAGGTCTTTGATTCAGACAAGGAAAAACTCATATTATGTAACAGACATTTTACAAATGCAGTCATGAATGTGGACGTGTCGGGCTCAGCAGGGGAAACGCAAACAAGAGTGAAACTGGATCCTGAGAGGATTTAACGGTTTGACAGGAAATAGCTGCCAAATAACTGATTTAAAAACGGGCAGACTGGATCCAAATGGTGGCATCACAGAGCAGAATAATCTTTCATTACTGGTAACATGACAAGTAGATAACTCCAAATTCTTCAAGCATTTTCTTTCAAATGTCATTTGACTGAACTCTGTATCTTAGTATACGGTTCTTGAATTAGTTCTCTGCAGTAAGAGGATCTGGACTATTTTGGCCATCAGTCTTTAGCTCATTACTGCACACGGAGTAGAGTTAATATACAATACAATGCTGTAAATAACTTTATATTTGATTTTTTTACTTTTTTGTATCTGTTTAGATTTAATTTGGATTCATGGGTAGTTTTTTGTACATGGCCTGTTTCTTCTTGCACTTTAATACCTAATTTTCCCTGCAGATCGTTAAAGTTATATTATCTTACTGATCGTTTGTTTCTCCATCTGTCAAATCAGGTTCTGATAAAAATTCCCTGATTTCTACTGGACAGACAGCCATCTTCATCATGCAAACAGCCCCAAATGTTTCTAAATGTGGGAAGGATATCATCCAATCAGAATGCCCGATTCCAGCAGAGGAGGGGTTTGCAGATACCCTTGGTAACACAGATCCCAACGCCAATTGCGGGGCGGAGCCTAACTTCAACCTCAACCTCAATCTGACTTCACCAAGCAACCCCCGCCTGGCCACGGAGACCTCAAAGCTGCATGGAGGGAACAAAAAGGGCGATGGGAATAAAGGAGGTGGAAAACCTGGAGCAAAAGGAGCAGCCATGACAGAAACGGGCAAATCAGCAAGTACCCTGACAACCGCTGCCACGTCACCTGGGGAGAGAGATGATCCATCACAGCAAAAAAGCAAAATTCCAGCTTTCTGTCGTTCTCAAACCGCCGAGGTGTCAGCGAACAGCAGGAGCGATCAAAGGCTCAAATCACCAAACCCAAAGCATATCCCAACACTCAGCCCAAAGACGCACCCACAAACCAACACGGCGACAAGTCCAAAACCACACCACAGAGATCAAATGACAGAAGCTGCTAGCCCCAGAATGACCGAAAGAGTCAAAACACAAGTGCTAGGAGTGAAATCTGCAAGCATTTCAAGCACCAGACCACATATTGGTCTGACACCTGAAATGGCAACTAAGACTACGAACAAAATTACAGTGAGCCTGAAAATGCAAACAAATTGGGAAAAAGATGGCAGGAAAGAAATTAGCCCAGAGACACAGTCACCAAAAACGCTGCACCTTCCTGTAAGCACTGAAGTCCACAATCAGCGAGAGAGAGACATTATCAGTCCCAAACTGGCCAATCGAACCCCAACAATGACAGCAAAAACCCAGAGACCAGACCCAGCAAGCAAGCCGGAAAATCAGAGGGCCGAATCAGCACTGCTTCATCCCAAGACCCTTCAGCTAAGTTCATTAAGTCCCAAACCATCCACTCAGAGAAAAGTCCCAAACCATCCAGGGTCCAAGGAGAATCTTGGTAGTAAAGACTCATGTGCTGGGTCTGGATCCAAAATTAGTCCCAAATCCAGTCCAAATTCTAAAGCCACGATGCTGACCAGGGACAGTTTGGATTCTAAATCTGGTACAAATTCCAAAGCCGGTCCCAGTACTAAAACCTCAACGGGGTCCAGAGATAGTTTGGATTCTAAAAGTGGTTCTGCTTCCAAAACCAGCTTAGGATCAAGGGACAGTTTGGACTCTAAAACTGGAACCAATTCCAAAGCCAGTCCTAATTCTAAGTCAAGGATTAGTTCCAGAGATAGCCCGGATTTAAAAATTGGTACTGAAAACAAAGTAAGTTCTGGATCTAAAACAGGTCTCGATTCTGTGACATATGTGGTTTCTAAATCTGGCATAAGGTCAAAGCATGACCCAGATTCTAACACTCACACTCCCCCAGACAACAAAGCCAGTTTCAATCTTAAAACCAGTCCAAGCTTTAAACATGGCTCTGAGTTGAATGTCATCTCCAGTTCCGATGCCCTTGGTTCGGTGTGGTCAGCTTCAAAACCTACTCTGATGGCCTCTGGCTCTAAGGTGGACCTTATCAGATCTGTTTCCCCGTCATCCTCTAGAAGTGGTCTGCCTCGGTCCAAAGACAACAACCTCAAGGCTCCAGGGTCTGGCACTAAGCCCAGTTCAGATCCTAACACTGGATCACGGTCTTCGAAGCCTGGACCAGTTCAATCTAGTTCAAAGTCGGCTCTGACAGATTTGTCTTCCTCCTTGACACCCTCCTCGCCTAGACCTGGCTCAGCAAGTAATTTCTCTTTTCAAAAACTAATTTATTTCTGTGCCTTGAATGTAATCACCAATGCAGAAGACTCCAAAACCAGTTATTTATTATTTTATTTTTAGAGGGTAACAGAAAATAAATGTTGTATAAGCAGAATAGACTGTGCTCTTTGCTTGCCAGTCACGTTTTCTAACATTTGTTTCTTGCTTCCAGGTCCTGGTGTGATCTCAGGCCCGCTGGCCACCTCCAGCCCCAAAACTAGAACCACTGTTGCCCTGACAACGAGGGGAGGATCCACATCAGAGCCTGCAGCATCTATTGCCGTGGAAACAAATCCCAGCAGGACAACCCATAATATCAGTCTGACTCGAGGTCTTACCTTTGACTCTGTCACCAAGACACCAGTGAAAATGGGTGCTGCTGTCGAGGGAGAACATTTGAAACTGTCAGAGACCCAAGTGGCAGCTGTAGGAGGACCGGTGGCATCCCAGGGGGGTGTGCGAGGGGTAGGTGTGACTGACAATGCAGGATGGTCGCCAGGAGATACCAGAAGGATATCAGGCACCCCACTGAGCCAACCGGGTCACCTGGGAGACACAAATGCTATCACTGCTGGTAGCAACATCCCATTGTCAGGGGCAACGGCGGTAGAGAGCCAGAAAGAAGAGAAGAAGAAGAAAAGGGGGAGACAGAAAGATGATTTGGGGGGTTCTTGCTCACCCCTCTCTTCTTCTGCTCCCAGCTCCAAGACGGTCAGAGAGACAGCGACCATGACCGACCCCAGTGAGAGGCTCTGTCTGCGGGGAGGGGAGTGGAGACAGGTGGGTGTCCAGGCGGAGGTGGAGGTAGTTGAACGCTCAGCTTCCACCAGCCCCAGCCTCCAAAGGGAAGCTCCCTCCTCCTCCCTGATTTGCTCCCCCAGCTGTCACTCACCAACAGTCCCGTCACTGTGCTGCATCCCTGCTGGACAGCCCCCCCTCAAGTATGTCTGCAAGATTGACATCGAGCTGCGCAGCCAATCCATGCTTCCCTCAGCTGTGACTGACAAAGCTAGTTCCCTCCCCACCTGTCTGCGTACCTACAGCTTCCAGCAGAGCCTCAACCTCCTGTCAGAGCTACGACTCGGACAAGACAGAGATGTTAGCGCTGAGAGCATCTGGGAGGACGAGGAGGAAGAGGAGAAGAAAGAGCAAAAAGAGGAGGAAGAGGACGGGGATGTAGAGGAAAGGGAAGAGACAGTAAAGCCACAGGAGGTGCTGTGGGACGAGCAGGGGATGACATGGGAGGTGTACGGTGCCTCGGTGGACCTGGAGTCACTGGGCACGGCGATCCAGTCCCACCTGGAGTCCAAGATCCGCGAGCAGGAGAAACACATCAGGACTCTGAGGAAGTCCATCTGCTCTGACAGCAGCGTCAGAGGATATAAGATGAAAAAAGAGAAGAAGGGCAGCGGAGGGATCCTGGGGTGTTGTAGGAAGACACCGGCTGTGGCAGACTGAGTCCAGAACATGGTTTTAAATTGATTTTAAAATACACTGTATGCACACAAGACACACCTGTTTACACCTGTTTACAGCACTGACCCTCTCTTTTTCCTCTGGGTAGTTAGAAATCAGTTTGTTCACACCTTATATCTGACAGGTCTGCAGTACTGTGTTGGCCCAAATATAGGATAACATTTCAGAAAAAAAAACGGTTGTATTGTATCAGGGCCAGTGTGGTATCTCACCAAAACTGTATTATTTGAAATAAAATCACAATAGGAACTAACAAGCAGCTTGATGTAGGAAAAAGATTCATATACTGTGTAAGTTTCATGGCATCTGTTGTTTTATTTAGTTTGTTTTTCAAATTTCAGGATCAAATGTGGTAGAAGAGCATTTAGTCTGTATGAGCAGAAAGCGTTAAAACCACCGAGCAGGTGTAACGAGGTTTCATGGGACAACAGCATGAGACACACAGTGTTAGACACTAACACAGCGGAGGAAGCTGCTAACACGCTTCTGTCCATTAAAACCACTAATGATTGTTTCTCAGGGTGTTCACAGAATGGAAACTTGACTCATTTACTTTTTTAAGGACTGAAGCTGCTCTTTGTTCATTCACTGACCATAATCAGTATTATTATAACAATCTGTTAAATGTTTTATATTAGACGCACGTCATTATATTTGGATAACACTTGGTATTCTGAGCCATAAGCACTGTCATGCTCCACTGCTGCTTCCACTCAAGTTACTGTTACTGCCAGTAGCACTGCAGCTGATGCAGCCTTCATTACTACCAGTAATGTACCAGTGCCACTAACTGTTTTACTGATGGAATTAATTCTACTGCTGCTGGTTTTTACAACCTCACAGCAGAATCCAGCCTTTGACTGAGTCAGTGCTGGTTCAGCAGTGTGAGCGTCGGTGATACTTCCTCCAGTCACGGGAACAGCAGCGTCTCAGGTCGAGTTTTAAACAGCGGTGGTTGTTGAAGTGGAGCAGAGAGGACAGCAGCTCTCTGCTCCTCATTGCTGGTAAATATTTCATCCACTTCCTTTTTTTATGAAATGCAGCACAAAGCACTCAAGCGCTCGGGAAAGCAGAAAACTGTGAGTGAGCGAGAGTCAAACTGTTTTCTGCAAATACCTCAGATGGAAAGCATGTCACTTTACTTCCTCTGTTCTCCCTCTTTCTTTTCCTTCCTCTCCCTTCCATCATTTTTCCAACCCAGTGTCGATGAAAGCACAGCAGCTTCTGTTTGACAGAAGCCTCCACAAAACGACCGGAGGCCTTGTCCCGAACAGAGGAGGGCGGCGTTTCATCTGAACTGGGTTGGAAAAACTTCCAGGTCAGTGGACATTTTTCTGCTTTAGTAAATTTTGTTTTGCTTGATGACCTGGTAACAAATATTAAATTGTGTTTGGGCGTCAACAACAAATTCAATTTTAAGTCGTCTTTACATATAATGAACTGTTTCCTTTGTCATCTCTCACTTTGCTTGTGTTCTCCTCTGTTTTACCCTCTCACTCTCTCTCTTCATCTGTGGCCTCTTCATCCATCTCCACTCCTCCTCCTCCTCCTCCTGTCCTGGAGTCCTGTTGTTGATGGAGCACCGGATTACTTCTCTGAATAATTCAGAAACATTAAAGTAATGTTCATGTTAACAACAGAGTCTCTCCGCCATGTTTTATTCAGTCACACACACACACACACACACACACACACACACACACACACACACACGCTGCAGTAAAGAGGCTCTGAAAACCTATGAAAGTTTTCCGAACCGGGCCCATGGGTGCAGCGTCTGGAGGCTGACCTCCCTCCTCTGACCCATGGGCAGCTAGGAGCAGCTGGATCATGGCCTCAAACAGCTGCACTGAACCTGCAGCAGCTGAATGGAATTCAGCCAGTATCATCAGTTCATTGATAATAATGGCCTGCGCTTTTCCGCTGATGCGTGTTTAAGTTGAATGTGCAGTGTCGCCTGCTGGCCTGCAGAGGGAGCTCTGGGCTCGGTAAACAGCGGTGGAAAGTTACTCGAGAATTGTTCCTTGAGGACAACTTTGAGGCACGCCCTCTCCGCCGATTGGACGGCTGCGGATCAGTTTAAATGTCCTCGAGCCGAGCCCCCGAGCTCAACAGCCACAGCGCGTGGGCGACTGACGGCTCGAGGCAGCTGCTGGGACTCTGGACACCTGTTGCCAATTACCAGTAAAAGGTGATTTTTATTTATTTATTTACTTATTAATTATTTGCAATAACACGTGCTAATTACTGACAGTCTTGTATAGTAAATCTACATTATTCATATAGAACCTCTGGCCACAGGTTTATTCTGTAAACCACACCTGTAAACACTACAAACTACACTGGTCTGAGGTCAGTGTCCTGGCCAGGTGTGTTCCTGCAGCTCGTGTTTGAGGTTTCACTCCATCTCATGGTGCTTTGATGAATGAACATGTGATTCAGCAGCTTCATTTTTATTTTAAATTCTTTAAATTCAAAAAGACAGGATGGTTTGTTGTCACCCTGAACCTCCACCATGGTACATCTGTGTGTTCAGTGTAATGTGTTTGTGTGTTTTAGTGTGTGAAGCAGTCACACAAACTACTCACCTTTATTTAACCTGGCAAACTGTGTAGAAACCTTATTTACAGTGATGGGACGGCAGAGGACAGAGACTGTGTCAGAGCAGTGGGTGAAAGGT
The DNA here is from genome assembly GCA_016801885.1 of Toxotes chatareus. NCBI lineage: Eukaryota > Metazoa > Chordata > Actinopteri > Toxotidae > Toxotes > Toxotes chatareus. Next base: position 14,268,100 of record CM028893.1, read on the forward strand.
GACAGCTTCATCTGTGAAGCAGCATTCTTCTGATTTCGTGTCAGTACGTCACTTTAAAATGAAAAGACCTAAACTCAAAAACAGAAAAACAACACACACACACTACATATGAAAGGACAGGAGAGGGAGAATGAGCAAGATAATCCTGTTTCCTGGTTTCTCTTCATTACTAACCCGTGTTAAACCTACACTGAAACACAGTGCTGTAATCTAACTGAGGACATTTACTCCAGCGCTGATTATTACTGCTTTATACTGTACATGTAACAGCCAGACTGACCTCAGGCTCTGGGTTAATGAAAATAATCGTTGGTTGCACACAGGTTAAATGCACTTTGTTCTGTTTCATTTCAGAAATCCACTGTCCAGCCTCCTGTGTGTAAAACCTCCACAGCTGTTAAAGACAGTCAGCCATGTCGTCTACAGTGCTGCTGAATCTGCTGCGTTGCGGTCGTTCCACCATCACCAGACAAACCTTCCTCACCGTACGATCCTCAGCAGACACCTGCACAGCCCCTGGGCAGGTAAATCTGTCCATACCATACACACCTGTGTGCTGTGTCATTATGTCCTTTTATACCACGCTATTGACAAATAGTGTGATAAATCGTGTCTGGATTACCACCCTGCAGGTGGGCGGGGCTTTGCTGGGAGTGGTGGGCGTGCGACGGGCCAGCGGGTCGGTCCGTTTCGACAGCGACGGCAGCGGCCAGCCGGTCACCTGGGACTCATTCGGTATCTGGGACAACAGGATAGAGGAACCAATACTGCTGCCCTCCAGTATCAGATATGGAAAACCAATTCCACAGGTAAACAGGAGGAAGAGTGGATGGATGGATGATGGATGAGTGCATGAAAGGGTGAATTTACATATAAAAGAAGCAGCTAATAAACTGATATGATCTGTTGAATGAAATATGACATTGTTAAACTATGACCCCTCCAGGTCAGTCTGTCTCGGGTCGGCAGTGCGTCTGTTTTGGGTCTCAGGAAGCAGAACGAGGACCGTCTCCGCGTTGCCCGTATCCACGACAACCTGCTGTACTTCGCGGTGTTCGACGGCCACGGAGGCCCCCACGCCGCTGACTACTGCTACACCTTCATGGAGAAATTTATCAGGTTCACATTCATAAGCGTCAGTTCTTCCGGTAAATGTTTCTGACACGACACCGATGCACTTACTGAATATTTCTGTGCAGAGATGCTTTGGAGGAAGAAGATGATCTGGAGAGAGTTTTAAAGAAAGCCTTTTTAGATGCTGACAAAGCTCTGCACACACACCTGAGCTACTTCAACAACGGTGAGACCAACAACTAACTCATATGTCTGACTGTCGGACACTGAGTGTTCTCTCTTTATAAAGGTTGATGGGCGGCGGTGCTAAGTAAAAAGTACTTAATCATTCAAGTGTTCCTTCCTCCACAGCATCCTTCCTGACAGCCGGCACCACGGCAACGGTTGCCATGCTGCGTGACGGTGTGGAGTTGGTGGTCGGTAGCGTCGGTGACAGCCGGGCGATGCTGTCCAGGAAGGACAAGCCACCAAACTCACCAAAGACCACACGCCTGACCGCAAGGACGAGAGACACCGGTACCCACTGTCTCTCTCTCTCTCTCTCTCTGAGTCCTTTTACTGTGAACACTGTTATTGGAAACACGTCTGCTTTTGATTGGCTGTTTGGAAAAACATAGATTTAAGGTGCGTTTGGTAGGAAAGTCTGAACATCAGGGACTCAACACGTTGGCAGCCAAACGAAGAACATGAGTTAAGCTTCGGGCGCAAACCACCACGTCAGGTCCAGAGTAACGGGGCAGCAGAGCGACAGTGGAGCAGCAGGGTTCAGGTTTCCCACCAGCAGCCGCTCAGGTCGTTGTGTATAAATAGACTGTACAGTATGTGGCACTGCGGCCGCCAGCTAATCAGCCTGCATCTGGCAGCGAGTCAGTGCCTTGCTCAAGGACACTGGGGGTGAGGTCCGGTGGGTCCGGCCGGTGAAATGAGAGCAGAGCTGGAGGTGAACAGGTTTGGGTTTCCCTTCAGCCCCAAAGCAGCTGATGTTATGTAACAGCAGAACGAGGCTATGTTTAACTCTGGACGCCACCCAAACACATGTCAACACCTCAGTCTGTGACCCACACACAAAGTCAGACTAACACCAGACAATAACCGATCCTACGTGTGTTCGTGTTCAGGATCCAGAGGTTTGGCGGCTTCGTGACGTGGAACAGCGTGGGCCAGGCTAACGTGAACGGGCGCCTCGCCATGACTCGCAGCATCGGAGACTTCCACCTGAAAACCAGCGGCGTCATCGCTGAGCCGGACACACGACGGCTGACTGTGAGTCCCAGAGCGGCTTCATCTGACCTTTGACCTTTGGTTTCGCTCTGTGCTCTGTTTGTCTTACGTCGCTCTGTAGTGGGCGAACTACAGGAAACTGAGAGCTGGATGGAAACAGGAAGTGCTGTTTGTCTCTGCAGGTTCAGCATGCTAGCGACTCCTTCCTCGCCCTGACCACCGATGGCATCAACTTCCTGCTGAGTGACCAGGAGATCTGCGATGTGATCAACCAGTGCCAGGACCCCACAGAGGCGGCAGACGTCATCGCTCAGCAGGTAGATTCAGACTCTTCAGTCCCTCTGATTCGTACTGTCACTGCTCGTTCTGAGTTAAAGCTGAGGACGCTGTGTGTCTTTAAGGCGCTGCAGTACGGCTCGGAGGACAACGCCACCATCGTCATCGTCCCGCTCGGAGCCTGGGGGAAACATCAGAGCTCCACCATGGTCTACAACATGAGCAGAAACTTTGCTTCGAGTGGGAGATGGGCGTAGACGACACACACAAACACACATCACAGTGCTCTGTGACTTCGCAGACGTTTCCGATCTCTTCCAAACTCCCACGGGTTCATCTGACGAGGCTCCTCGCCCTCAGTAGTGCCGCCTTCGTGCTCCTGGTTTCGCTCCCAGCTGACTCTTCCTCAGTGTATATAGGCTGTATATTAATATACTGTACAGATGAGTTTGCTGCAGTGTGTATGTGTTACGTTTGTTAGTCCTCGTGCTTTGCATCATGTGCATTTAGACGAAACATTTTGACATCCCTCGTGTTCTCTCGGACTGACGGCAGATGTCGAGGGCTTCGCTGCCATCACGGAAATCTGACGTCCAAAATGTCCAAAATAAAACACAGGTTTATCCAAAGGTGTAAAAGAGTTAGTGTCAGTTCACGGAGAAACATTTCTTCATCCCAGCACAGTGATGAATAAAGTTTGACACGTTACAGTTTAAACATGTTTCCTGCTGATTCCGGTGGTTTGTTGTCTGAACATGAATGAACAGAAAACTCCATCCGTCCACTGCAGAAGGGCGGGAAAGGTTTCGCTTGTCACCTCGTGTTTCGAACGAGGTTCACAGGCCTCACAGCCGCGCTGCGGAAAGTTACTGCTGCTTGATTGACGGCTCAGTTTCCTCTCAAACGTCCAATAGCATCACAGGAATTTCCCGCCCTCCCTGTGTCTGGCGAGGCGTTCGGGTGTCGGTGGGTAAATATAGAAACCATTGAGATTCCTTGAATTCCTTCACATGACCACAAGGTGACGCTGAAGGTGCAACAACAACAACACACACGCACAAATGCTAACAAACAAAGTAAGATATGTGTCAGTGACAGAAAATACCTGCTAACGTGGTGGCACATGACACACTGACACACACACTGGAACTTGACCCAGAAAACCTTGTGACCGACTGTGTGTGTGTGTGTGTGTGTGTGTTGACCTTCAGAAATGGTTGTGAAATCAGTAACTGCGAGTGTGTGTGAGTGTGTTTTCCAGCAAACAACACGGTTAAACAGACTGTGCCAACTGTGTATAAAGAGAAACACGAATGCTGATTTTGTGCTGATCACAGAAAAAGAGACGTGTATCTATCATTGCTGTTTTCACTGTTCACCTGTGGGACGAGACCAAACAAAGTGCACAGAGTGGAAAGTTAAAATAACATGTTTGAAGATGAAAATGGACTGAAAGAAATTCTTCAGTGATCACATGATCAATACGTACGTTCAGAGCAGGAATAACATCTGTCCCGTTTTCTCAGTGATGTCATTTCCTGCAAAAACAAACAGTAAATGATTTCAAATCTTTAAAGTTTAATTTCATTGGTTTTAAATCTTTAATATTTCTGTTTACAATTACACTTTAAATTCAGAGAATCTTTTATTTAAGCTCCAAATTTCCATCCTGTTGATTCACTTCATCTTACAGCAATGTGCAGTGCTGTGATTTAACCAGCAGAGGGAGCTGCAGCAGTGCACAACAGGTGACTGACTCCTATTAGACACACATGCACAGTTGTCCTGGGGGGTTGGAGGTGGGGGTGGGGGGTGGAGCTGGGGGTCGGATGAAGCCGGGGGAGGGGGGGGGGGGGGTGTTGCTGGGGGAGAGGGGATGGGGAAAGGGGGGGGGATCTGCTGACGACTCTCAATCCTTGAAAAAAATAAATGTATATGTGTGTGTGAGTAATTTACAAAGGGCAAACCCTTCCTTGTGGTCCCACATCTTTTAAATTGATAAAGTCCAAACTGGGTCAAAAGACTGAACTGTCTCCATGAGATGGGACTTTTTTGCTCAGCACTTTGTAAAGTTGTTAAAATCAGCTCCACTTTCACCACAACGGAAACGCTGCTTCCACTCTGATGCATCAGTGACACTATAAAACAAATAAAACCACAAGAGGAGCCATTTTGCATAACAGGTACTTTTACTTCTGTCACTACATCAGTTGATTCTTCTGATAAAGTTTTTTTTAGCTTTACACTGAGGAACTGAAGCAAAGACTGAAATCCGACTTTCAGCGTCGGGGGAGAGAGAGAGTGAGTCACACACTGTCAGCTGCCCTTCTGCCCACTTCTCTTATCAAGCCTTCAGTCATAAAACTGGGCTTATAACACACACTGTCCACGAGCTGCTGTGTCTCACACACACACTGGACTCTGCAGTGTGTCCACACACTCTCCTGGTCAGTGTCCTGTGGTCTGGATGTCAGCAGCTGTTTTCACAGGGACTTTCTGTCTGCAGCAGGTAAGTGATGAACTCTGGTTTTTATCTTTAATGTGTGAGAGCAGTTTTATGAGCCGTGCATTTTCACAAAGATAAACCTGAAGTGTGAACAGCTGTGGGTGAGATTTCATTCTCCCAGCGAGCAGGTCTCAGACAGTAAACCACCCCACTGAGACTGGGACTGAGCCTTTAAACAGAAATATACGACGTCTGCTTCTACAGCACGTCTGAGTTTTAGACCTTTTGTCTGACTGATCTTCACAGTTTCATTCAGTCTTTACAGTGAAGTAATAAAATAACTTGCATGTTGTTTGTAAGCAGACTCATGATTTTACTCACGGCTCATTTGGAATGACTCCATCGCCGTTTCCATGAGTAACCAAGATGCAACACCAGTGTCCAGTCGTCTCTGAGTGTTTCCATATTGATTAAAACATTTACTTTCACTTCACTGCGAATCACATCTGACCTATTAAAAGGAAAATATATTCATTGATAATAAAACATAGCTTCAGGTTTCTGTGTGAAGTGTTAGTGACAGAAAATGTTTCCTCAGCGTTTTGTGTTCAGGAGCAGAGAGGCAGAGGATTAGAGCCGAGCGACGATGGATTCCAACGGAGCCTCAAAACACCAGGTGCCTTCCCACCGTCCTTCCTTTCCCCATGTTTTTCTCAAACATTTTGGAAATGTGTCGTTCATTCCTGGTGAATTCATTGTTGTTCAGTCTGCAGGTTCAGGCCAAAGGCGGCAAGGCGCCACCGTCAGCTTCCACAATATTCACTACAAGGTGACACAGGGAGGAAGCTGTCTTTGCCGGAAGAAGGCGACCACCAAAGACATCCTCATCGACCTCAAGTGAGTACACTGTTGTGTCTAAAGCTGTGGCTCAGGGGATCAGAAACGGTCACCAAGCTTCTTTTTACACGTACAAAGTGAAACTGCAGTGTGGAGGGCAGACAAACCAGAACACAGGCGTCACATCTCCACATTTAAAATCCTCAAAGTTAAACTCAATGCAAGAAATCTGCTCAGACTTTGTCGCGCAATCAAACTGAGCTTTTGGCGATTACATTGATGTGTGAGGCCGACGCCTCCGAATCCAGAAACCTCCTCTCTACGCCCCAGAACACAGAGACACAGAATCCTGTTTGAGCCTTCAGGAGCCCGAATGTTTGAGCTCGGATTCTGGTGAACTGAGGCGACACGGTCCACGTGCAGGTATTGTGTTTGTCTACGTGCCGACAGGAGTCCACCTGGGAGGTCAACGTGACACGATCAAGGCACGCTTGGATCAAACACACACACACACACACACGTTTGGAGGCAAAGGAAGGAAGTTTGCTTTGTCAGGAGACTCAGGTTCCCACTTTCCTTCTGTAACACACACATTCGCTCAGAGAAAACAATGAGTCTCAGCTTAAAGCAACAAACAGACACAGCGGCAGGATACTGAACGGCCTCCAGACCTTTCAAACGAGACTCAGTGAGAAAGTTCAAGGTGTTAAATTCACAGAAATCCGTCGGCTCTCAGATTCACGTAGCCTGAAGAAATCTGGTTTAACTTTGGATTTTTGCCACTGTGGTGCAAAGGGTCTAAGCTGTCGCTCCAGTTTCGTGCCGGTGGAGCTGCGTCACTCTGGAGATGGCAGCTTCGGACGATCAGTCCACCACTTTGGTCCAGACTGAAATATCTCAACAGCTGCTGGACGGTCCCCAGACAAATCCCACTGACTTTCATGAACCTCTAACTTTTCCTCTAGCGCCACCATCAGGTTTTCTTTGTGGTTTTAAGTGAAATATCCCAACAGCTATAGGATACAATGCCGTGAAATCTGGCACAGACATTGACAATCCCCTGAGGATGAACTGCAGTGATTTCACCATCAGGTCAGGTCAGACGTGAACAAGCGAAAATGTTTGAAGAGAATTAAAAGTCTCTGAATGAGACTTGTTCAACTTATATAACACAGCAAATACACAAATGCTGCGTAAACCCAAACCCTAACTTCTATTAGAACACACAGAGGTGCCATGTTGTTCACTCTGTGGCTGAAACACGAACAGCTGACCACAAACAATCAAAGGCTTTGATCACACTCTGTTATGAAAATGACCAAAGTCCTTCATTATGCATATATGTTACGAAAAACGTAATTGGTCAAAGTGCAGTGTGCGTGTTTGTGTGCGTACAGTTTACACTGGATGGTATTTCAGGTATTTTATTGTTCATGGTGTGTAATCATTGACCAGAGGACAAAGTTAAAGGTAGTTTGAGTCTGAGCAGCTCGTTCAGACGGTTGTTGTTCCGTTAACCTGCTCACATGAGAGCGAGGTCTGCAGACTGTTCACGGATTAATTTACTTTACTGTCATTCATGATCGTGCATGGAACGATTTTATCATCAGTTTTAGTTCAGAGAAGCTAACCACTGCAGCTTTTAGCATTCTGTCATCTGTTCATGGAGACAGAGGGAAGATAAAGGTCCGGGTTTCATGTGTAGGTTAGATAAGAGTGGTGAAGGGGTTAAAGAGAGCGAAGAGTGAAGAGTGCAGCACATTTACACAGTAAATACGAAGAAAGAAAAGATAAGAGAAAAGGGAGAGAACAGAGGTTACAACAAGCACATTGCTTAGAGTAAAAAGTGAAGGAAGAAAAAAGAAAAAGACCCAAAAAATAAGGAACAGGTTCCATCATAAAGAAGGAAAAACAAAGCTGCAGCATCATAGTTTCAGTGATTACAAAAAAACCCTGCTGTGTCATGTTACGAAATCTTCTGACTAATGACCTGACAGATGTTTGACAGGAGGAAGTCGTCGCCCAGTGTCAGAATCAGCAAAAAAAAAGACCCAAAAAAATGAATCAAACTTTTGCAAAACAGCTTCAAACCCAAACTGCCAATTCCTTCTCATAAACCTCTCAGTTCCTGAAAATACGACAACACACCGCGTGTGATCGCAGAGTTCACCCACAGTCACCTCCCAGAAACAGAACTGAAAGCGCTGCATCATTTTAAAACAGTCCAACAGAGATGATCAGAGAAGGACTGCCCTCGTGCAGAGACGGTTACTCATGGGAATCTGTAGGCTGTTAGCTTAGCTTAGCACAAAGACTGGAAACAGAGGGGAACTGTTAGCCTGGCTCTGTCCAAGGTTAAAAAAAAGTCTCATCAAAATAACACATTATGTTTTGTTTGTTATTTACACCAAAAACAGTGTAAAAAAACAACAAGTTGTGGTGTTCACCTTTGGGTTATGCTAAGCTAAGCTAACGGGTTTACCGTACAGACAGAGTGTCATCTGAGTCTCAGTGAGAAAGGTGTTTACTGTAAACACTAAGGAACTAAGGACATGACACACATGCACAGTAAAGTTTTTGCTATGGCTCCTTATAATATATATATTACATATCTGCACAGTGGAAGAACTGGTTTATTCTCCTTTTAGCGCTGAATTCAAACACTCTGTCCTGTTAGCACGTGTTAAATGTTAAATGATATAATAATAAAAATATAATTTATATGAACATTGTATGGTTTCTTGTTTCTCTCTCTTTCAGTGGGATCATGAAGCCGGGGCTCAACGCCATCATGGGAGCGACAGGAAGCGGCAAATCATCGTGAGTGTTTCAGATCTGACTGAAAAAGTCAGCTGTTCAAACACTCGTCAGGTTTCCATCCGAATTTTAACACAAGCTCCAGAGAATCTGCAGAAGAAAAAGCAAATAAAGGAAACCGTTGATGGTGTTTTTCGTTCAGGTTCCTGGATGTTCTGGCAGCCAGGAAGGATCCCGCCGGTCTCACAGGAGAAGTCCTGATCGACGGAGCTCCGCAGCCTCCAAACTTTAAGTGTCTGTCTGGATACGTGGTGCAGGTGGGTGAGACAGGCAGGAAGCCTGACCCACAGCAGCCAGCTTTGATTCAGGAGGGTTTCCTGGCCATGGCAGGAAGAGCCTGCACACAACAATAGGTCCTGTTTTTTAGGTTCAAGTTCAAGTCACACACATCAAATTATTTTAGAAAACCCGAGGTCAGAACTCTCACCAATGAGAAAATCAAATATGGAAAGAAATGCTTGAACTAAAAGCGCGTCCATCAGTCAGACCTCAGTGGTTTCCATCTGTTGGTTTGTTGTCCGCAGGACGACGTGGTGATGGGAACTCTGACGGTCAGAGAAAACTTCAGCTTCTCTGCGGCGCTGCGCCTCCCATCAACCATCTCTCAGGAGGAGAAGGAGCAGAAGGTCAACAGGCTGATCCAGGAGCTGGGGCTGAGCCGAGTGGCCGACTCCAGGGTGAGGAGGAAAGGGAGGGAGAGAGAGAGTAAGAAGAAAGAAAGAGAGAAAGAACGATAAAAAAAAGAAATAAAGAGAGAGAGGGAGGGACGAAATCGAGGAAGAGGCAGGAAAGGAAAGGAAAAAGGTAAAAAAATAAAGGAATAAAGACGAAAGGGTGGAAACACTGAATGAAGGAAATGAAGAAAAAGGGCAGAAGACAGAAGCTTCAGGGGAAGAAAGAAAAGACATGTAGACATGATCATGTCTCAGAGGTTCAAACCTGTGTGCGTGTTCAGGTGGGCACCCAGCTGATTCGTGGGATCTCCGGCGGCGAGAGGAAGAGGACGAACATCGGCATGGAGCTGATCATCGACCCGCCCGTCCTCTTCCTGGACGAACCCACCACAGGCCTCGACGCCAGCACCGCTAACTCCGTGCTGCTGCTGCTCAAGAGGTGCAAACACACAGACACACACACACACCACACACACACAGACACACACAAACACACACTACACACACCACACACACACACACAGACACACACAAACACACACTACACACACACACAGACACACACAAACACACACTACACACACACACACACACACACACACACACACACCACACACACACACAGATGCACAGACACACACACACACACACTACACACACACACAGACACACACACCACACACACAGACACACACAAACACACACTACACACACACACAGACACACACAAACACACACTACACACACCACACACACACACAGATGCACAGAGGTCTAAGGTTTGGTTTGGTTCAGGGAACAGTCCAAACTGTTTGGCTCAGGATATTTACAGCCTTTCTCTTCCTGTTTCTTCAGGATGGCGAACAATGGTCGCACCATCATCCTGTCCATCCACCAGCCTCGATACTCCATCTACCGTCTGTTCGACAGCCTCACCCTGCTGGTCACCGGCAAACAGGTCGCTCCCAAGTACATTCTCACCCTCACATCCTCTCCTCACCTCTGGAAAACTCGCCAGCTGTTGTCATAATTTTATGTTGACTTCATTAATGCATCCACATTAACTCGTTTTCACAATATCTAACGTCAGGTTTACCACGGGCCTGCACAGAGCGCGCTGGAGTATTTCTCAGACATCGGTAGGAACATGTGGTTTTAACTTTAATCCACCATGACAGGACGCCATGTAAAGGCAATGTTAACTATTCTTTTTGGAACTACATTTCCCAGGATACACCTGTGAGCCCCACAACAACCCTGCTGACTTCTTCCTGGACGTCATCAACGGAGACTCGACCGCAGTCGTCTACAGCAACACGGACAGAGAAGGTTTGTCCCCTGGGTTTGTTCCTGTGACGACCAAAAGAAGAAGAAGATTTCAAATCACTCCATCAAAGCTCTGTATTCAGAGTCACCACGGGTACAACGTTTCTCAATTTTCTTTCTTTGTCCAGATCCAGATCCAGACTCAGTGTCACTGTCCAGACAGGGGATCGAGGACAAACTGGTGGAGGAGTATAGAAACTGTCACTACTATAAACAGACCAAAGCAGAGCTGGGTGGGTACAGAGAGGACACCGGGGTGAACTCATTTAGCATCTGTTTATCAGAATAAAAGAGAAACTGAAGTGGATTTTATTATTAATGTGGAGTGTCTAAGTAAAACCACTGGATTTGAAGAAACTCAAAATGAAAACTGACTGGGAGAAATGTTAGAGTGGAAAAAACTTTACTGGTTTTACTGGAAGACCCAGTTTTCCCTGCAGAGTTTGGTCCGTGTTCAGTTTGCAGTGAATCTCCGTCTGTGTTTCTCAGAGAGGATAATTCAGGGTAAGCAGACGACCACCACCACTCCCTCCAGAACCATCACCTACACCACCGGCTTCCTGACCCAGTTCAGATGGGTTCTCAAGAGAACGTTTCGCAACCTCATGCTCAACCCTCAGACCTCCATCGCTCAGGTGAGAACACAGCACTGACCTGAGATCAGATCATTTAATCTGCTGGACTCAAACTGAACCGATGCTGGTTTCAGCGTTCAGCTGGTGTAGCTGCTGCTCGTCTTCCTCACTGCCGCTGTTTTCACTCTGCTCAGGTAGCAGTGACCTTGTTCCTCGCTCTGGTCGTAGGAGCCATTTTCTTTGATGTGAAGGAGAATCAGAGTGGAATGCAGAACAGGTGCTCTACTGGGTTCTATCCTGTATAATTCAGTATACTGAAATTGTAGTGACGTACTGCATCAGATTGTGTGTCGGCTCATTGTGCCCTGATCAGTTTGTTGTTGTGTTTCCAGGTTTGGAGCTCTCTTCTTCATCACAGTGAATCAGTGCTTCAGCTCTCTGTCGTCGGCCGAACTCTTCATCTCCGAGAGGAAACTCTTCATGTGGGTCTGGCAAACAAGCAAACAGACAGACAGACAGACAGACAGACAGACAGACAGACAACAAACATGAAAAAATGAATGACTAATGATAAAACTGCCGTTTTTCTCTTTCTCTGCAGTCATGAGTACATCAGCGGTTACTACAGGCTGTCTGTCTACTTCCTGTCCAAGATCCTGTCTGACATCATCACACTGAGGACCATCCCCGCCATCGTCTTCAGCTGCGTGGCGTACTTCATGATCGGTGAACAGACACACACACACACAGCTGCTGAAATTAGAACACTGCTGTTATAGTTTCTGTTGTATTGATATTAATGTACATTTCATGTTTAATCATTTATTTAGTCAGTTTCTGTAATAATTCAGGTTTGGTCCTCTAACGTGTGCGTGTGTGTGTGTGTGTGTATGTGTGCGTGTGTGTGCGCAGGCCTGAAGCCCACAGCTGAGGCCTTCTTCCTCTTCATGTTCACGGTCATGCTGGTGGCCTACACGGCCACCTCCATGGCTCTGGCCATCTCAGCCGACCAGACGGTGGTGGCCATCGCCAACATCTTCATGACCATCGCCTGCGTCTTCATGATGGTGACATAAACGCACATCAACACAGAAGCAGTGCAAACACTCGCACGCACAGTTAAACTTTACCTTTAATATTTTATGAATAAACGTCCGTCTCTCACCTTTGCTGCAGATCTTTGCAGGTCTGTTGGTGAATCTCCCCTCCATCGTCAGCTGGCTCGCTTGGTTGAAATACCTCAGTATCCCAAGATATGGCCTCAGTGTACGTACACACTTCACTTCTGTTTCCTCCACTTAAAAACACCTGAAGAAGAAGAAGTTTCAGCATAAGCATTTCCTCCTGCTCAGTTTTTCAGGTGGATGTTTCCTGTAGCGAGTAAATTCATCTCAGCTGTGAATCGTAAACTTTTTTAGACATCAAACACCAGATGTGTCTCTGACTTCTGGACATGAAAAACATGTTAACGTGTGACATGTACCTGTGCATCTCGTCAGGCTTTGCAGGTGAATGAGTTTTCCGGGCTGAACTTCTGTCAGGGGTTAAATGCCAGCGTCATTCCACCTGGACTCATGTAAGAAACACACACACACACACACGCAGATTTAAAAGTGCAACAGAGACAGAGCGCAACCAGTAACATCATATGGTGGGTTAGTCATCGAGTCAGTTATCTGGTTAGTGAGGAACCTTTGTGCCTCGTTTCCAGTTGCACAGGGGAGGAGTTTCTGACGGAGCAGGGTGTGGATAACTCCACCTGGGGCTTCTGGCAGAACCATGTGGCCCTGAGCATCATGACCATCTGCTTCCTCACCATCACTTACCTGAAGCTGCGCTTCATCAGGAAGTTCACCTAGACTGACGGCTGACGACTGATGGCTGGTGACTGACGGCTGACGACTGGTGACTGACGACTGGTGACTGACGACTGACGGCTGACGACTGACGACTGACGGCTGATGGCTGGTGACTGACGACTGGTGACTGACGGCTGACGACTGACGGCTGACGACTGATGGCTGGTGACTGATGGCTGGTGACTGACGGCTGACGACTGACGGCTGACGACTGACGGCTGACGACTGATGGCTGGTGACTGACGGCTGACGACTGACGACTGACGGCTGACGACTGATGGCTGGTGACTGACGGCTGATGGCTGGTGACTGACGACTGGTGACTGACGGCTGACGACTGACGGCTGACGACTGATGGCTGGTGACTGATGGCTGGTGACTGACGGCTGACGACTGACGGCTGACGACTGATGGCTGGTGACTGACGGCTGGTGACTGACGGCTGACGGCTGGACACAGATGGAAGTACTGTAGTTTTTTTTTTTTTTACAGAAATGATTTGAATTTTTTTTTTTATCACATCTTGTTCAGTTCATTCATTTTCATTTGCATCTGACTCATGTGATAAAATCCAGTAATTTTCCAAATCTCTGATCCCAAATGTTTGTTTGTAAAATGATATTTCCTGTTTATGAAGATGTTTTAAAGAAGCTGTTAATCATTTATTCACTCCTTACTAACACTGTAGCACCGTAATGTGTTGTAACTCATAAAGAATTGTATCCTGGTTTTTGCACTTTTTGAAGTTCAGAGCAACAGAAGTAATTTTTTTTTCACACAAGAATTTTATATTTATGATTTTTACAAAATAAAAGTGAATTAGCATTTTAATGTTCAGTTTATTTCTCCTGCTCACGTCTGTGACACGGGATTCAAAATTCTCACATTTGTAAATATTTTAATGAGAACGATCAATTCATTAATTACATAGGATCAATAGGAGTAATATATGAACCTCTAATAAAGAGTTTATGACACACAGGTGGAGGCTGCTGTATAAACTGATAATGAAATACAGTAAAATGCAGCTGTAATTATATAAAATATGTTTTAAACTTTACATTAATAAAAAACTTCCAATGTCTTTATATGTTTATAACCACAGTTTAAAACAACAGGAATGAAAACAGCAATCTGCCCTTTGTTTAGGTACACACACACACACACACACACACACACACACTGACTGTACAGTAGACATGTGTATGTAAGGAGACACTTGCTTCCATAGCAACCTACAACTATAAACAGTCACAGCATGAATGTGTGCATGCTGCTGTGTGTGTGTGGTTTGGAAATGTCTGCTTCACACCTGAGCAGCAGTAATGCAGAGTGAGACACACACCTTTGCGTTGCTGTGAAAATCTTTGTGTGGGAAGTGAGTGAGTAACTGTTTCCACACGGAGACGCAGCTTCATCCCGAATCAAACCTGAGCGAGAAACAGACGAAACAAAACGACAGTTAAATAAATATTCCCTCTGAAAACTGCAGCTGAAACATAACAAGTGTGACATGAAAAGAAATAAAAACATAAGTTTTTTCCCACTTCTGTTTTTGCACCGAGCTGAAGTTCAGACTGGACCCGAGACAAAGCAGACCACAGCCAGGTGATGAGTCCTCTTTGCGACTGAACGAAGCTCAGCGGTTTAATGCTTCACTAATCTGCTGGAATAAAATTACACAAGCTGCTGCTCTGAGGTTTGGTAACGAGGATTTAAAAACACGGAGCAGGGAAACTCCAGGTCTCTCTCCATAACAACTGATGTCATTTAACGTGTCCAGACAACTGACTGTGACTCAGTCAGTGAAAACCCACAGTGAGTCTCTGACACCAGGAGAGAAAACAGCTTCACAGCGATGCATTCAGGACATTCTGTGGTTATGTTTGGGGCCTTCACATTCACGCAAGCTCCTCACTGATCTGTGCTCTCAAGCACGAAGGCGTGTTCACACGTAGAGATCCGTCGTTTGCCAGAAAATTAATCAACAACTACCAAACATTTTCCCAAACGTGCAGATTTGATGCTTTTCTTTATTTTATATGGTACCAGTCTGAGTATCTGTGAGTTTTAGAGTCAGGAAACTGGGATGAGCCTTATTTTTACTACATTCAGACACTTTATAATCAAAACAATAGAACTAAAAATCATTTGCCGTCGGCTCCATGTCCCTGTTTCCACCCTGCTGCCGTCACAGCACGAGGAATTCATAATAATGGAGATCAATAAGTAAAACTGATTTCATGCAGCAGATGTCTGTGGCTTGTGCTTTCAGTTGAACAGTGCTGTCAGTGAACAGTGTGTGAAACGCCCGTGTTCCTGTTCCAGGGCGTTATCGCTCTGTAAACCTTCACCAAAGGAATAAAGTTTAAAAAAACAACAAGGATTAATGAGGTTTTACTCTGTCGCAACTCAGAACCACAAACCCTGCAGGATCTGCTCTGACAGAACTCTACAGTCTAGACATTATCCATCCCTTCCCTTCATTCCTCCTCCCTCTTCAATCTTTCCCTCCCTCTTTCATCCTTCCATCTTCCTCACCTCATGTCTCCTTCAGTCATTCTGAGGTCTGTCCTCCTTCAGCACTCTCATTCTTCTCCTTTCACTCTTTCTCCTCGGTCTCCTCTCCTCCATCTGAAGTCATGTCCTGCAGGTGGACAGCTCTGTGCGTCTCCTTCCTCCTCCTCCGAGTTCAGGGCATCGAGTTGGTTCACGGTGAGTACAAACTGGTTTCAGTCTGAGGAAACTTTACTGACAAGACAGATGGATGATAGATGGATGATAGACGGATGGATGGATGGATGATGGATGGATGGATGATGGATGGATACTTTATTGATCCTTTACTCAGGAAATGACTTTTCTTACAGCAGCTTCATTCACAGTCACAGGAGAAACACCTGAACAGTAAAGTACTAATTACACAGTTAAAGCTGTCGACGTGTATGTGATATATAAACAATGTGCAACGTCTGACTTGAATTTAAACATATAAACAAACATATACAAAGAAATTAAAAACAAGTCATTCATACATGAATTATTTGTGTCATAACTCATCATCACCTCTGTGATTATCTGGGAACAAAGTTTTTTTTTTTTCTTCGTGGCAGCAAAGAAAAGACTAAAGACAAAGTCACACCTTGGACCTGTCATCATGAAAAATGCAGCACAGATCAGATTTCATCAGCTCAGACGCCTCAGAGCACAAACACCTGCACTCACAGGCCCGTTGACCTCGGTACAGATGAGTGAGAGGTTCAACAGTTTACAGGAGACGGCGACTAAAAACAAAAGTTCGTTTAATTAGAGATAAAACGGTTTTTAAAAAGCAGCTGCGTCTTTAAGAGAATGAATCAGTGTCTGAATCTGAGAGCGTCAGTTCCTGTTTTCTTCTTTCTGCACTTCTCACATCGTTTCAATCAAATAACTGTTTGGGATTTAAAAAAAAAAAAAAATCATCTTGTGACCCCTCAGATTTTATCTTGTGACCCTCTGGAGGGTCTCAAACCAGAGGTTAGGGGCTTAAATCCAGCTCCAGCTTTTACTTCCATGTTTTACTTCATTAATAATTAGGCTGATTTTGAATTAAGCTTAATCTTATTAACTTTAACGCGTGACTTTGTATAAAACTGATGCACAGTGATGTGGATGGATTAACACACCTCTAATTTCCCTCCGTCAGCTCGGTCCCTGTCTGCTCTGCCGGATTTTGAGCTTCCAGAGGTTGATGGTTCTGCTGTGGACGACACCTGCAGGATTTTCCCTGACCCCACACCGGACCCCACACTGGACCTCACCACCAGCACCAGCACCAGCACCAGCACCAGCACCACCACAGCAACCACACGTCCACCCATCACCAGGAAGGTATCTGTACATCAGATTAAAAGCTGGTTTTATTGGCCAGTGAGAAAACTTCAAATCTCCTTCCTGCACCTTTGATGCACTTTAGTTTACTTTAATAAATTTGGGGAATCTTATCACTACAGAGGGAATTGTATTTTTATCTGTTATTCTTTGTTTATTTGATTTATTTTACTTCATGTTTTTACTTTTCCTTCTCTGACGTGAAACACTTCCACCAATCTCTAATTTGGCAGCAGGTGACTGTCAAGTCAACCAAAGACACTGGAGCACCAATCAGACCACAGCCAGCTCCGTCAGGACCAATCACCAACAGTCAATCCAACCCTGCAGCCATCCTCCTCTACTACCTCCTGACCAATGGCAGAGGACGTGCAGCCGGTTCTCTCCCAGGGTTCAACAGCAAAGGCACGAGGGGAAAGGTGGGGAGCAGGCGGGACACAGGCTCGTCTTCGTCAGAGGACTCCAGTGACGAGAATTAAAATCACATCGAGATAAACAGATTTTTACCTTTTAGTTTTTAAGCAGATAAAAGGAAAAGACAGCAGTTCTGCACCTGAGAGCAAAATATTTTCTATGTTGTGGATATTAAATATGATTTTGCACTAAAATATTAAAGAAAAGTTTGAATGTATGTTAGTTTAGAGCAGAACCAACACAAACTCAAACGTCCTGTTTGATTAACTTTGATTTAAAAGGTGTGAGTGACGTGTCTGCTGTGTGTGAAGGTTCAACATAATAAAACAAACCTAAAAACATCTGATCAACAGCCGAAATACGACGATTAAAGATGTTCAGTAATAATTTTATTCATATCTGCCTTTAGGAAGTCAGCTGAGAGCAGAACAGGTGTGTTAGGGCGTGTGTTTGGGCGTGTGTGTGTGGTGTCTGTCGTCACTGTTGTGTCCGTGCTGCTGTGGTTCGGGCTGTTTGTCTTTCCTCTGGTCCTTGGTGACGCCTCTGTTGTGTTTGCCTGAGGAAACATCGGAGGAATCATCGCTGTTATCGCGGGTTTTTCTCGTGCTGCTGCTTTTCACCTCTGGTTTGTGTTATTTTGAAAAAGCTGGAGCTAATGTTAAAAGTCAAAGTGAAGACGCTGCTGTCTGATTGGACCAGACGGAGCCCGCCTCATCCATTTATTGTTTCCTGAATAAAACGTTGGTACTATAGGCAGACAGGTGTGTGTGTGTGTGTTTTTTGTGCGTACCGTCTCTTCCTCTGAGCTCTGGTAGAACCGAGCTTCTCAGATCTGGGAGGTGGATGTCTGACTTCTTCTTGGCCACCGCAACGCCACCGCGGTCCGACAGGAAGGAGCGCTCGCCGATCAGACTCTTATCTGACACCTGGAAGGAGAGAGCAGTGACTTTTCCTACTCTGATTCTGTTGTAAACCAGATGAACACATGCATCCTGTTACCTGTGCTGTGGTTAATGCTGGTTGGGCCACTCGACTATGAACACCACCGTAATTTCTTGGCTTGTCTATACACCTGTATACACACACACACACACACACACACACACAGAATTCTACCACATTAGTTGATCAGTTCACACAAAACAGAACCAAAGGGAACCTGACAGGTGCAACAACTTTGGGCCGAGTTCAGGAATATTCCTGAGCGAGTGCTGAAACACAGAATCTACCAAATAATTCACGTCTTTGTTAAAATTTCAGTGGACAGTTACAGCACACACACCAGGAGCGAGTTCAGGACTTACAGCAGCCACAGCTGGTTGGCTGTTTGGCTGTTAGATGGTTAACCATGAAAAACGTACGGAAATACATGGAAAAAATTTAACCAGGAATTGTTGCCAGTTTGCCAAGTTATCGAGTTTCTTTTCGTTGAGGATTAACAGCCTGATTCCAGACCTCTGAATCAGGTTTGTTTACATTGGCTGGTTGTTGTGCCCTTTGATGTCTGTTTTCCCCGACTGGATAAACTAGAACAAAACTTCATGCCCTGGTTACTGGGTTATGAAAACTTTAGTACCTGAGGCTGTGGATCCCAGGAGGGAAACCTGCCCCTGGGGGCAGGTGATCACCAACGGTGGGGCTGACAGAGAAGGAGGGGATCAGGGTTGTGGAGGAAGGAGGGAGGAGGAGAGGAGTGGAGGAGGGAGGCGGAGGCGGAGGTGGAGAAGAAGGCGGTGCAGTGAAATCAAAGTCATTAAGGTCTGCGGTGTCCATGTTGTGTAAGACGAAGCTTCTCTTCAAAGCTCTGTGGTCTGGCGTTGCTGTAGGAGGGACTGAAGTGGGATCTGTGATGGCGGACATATTTGCTGTGCCATTCCTTTCAGGGTTGTCACTCTTCCTCTTTGCCTCTGTAGTTCTCTGAGTCTTTAGGGTCACGGCTGCGGTGGACGTGGTGTGGTTAACAACAGACGTAAGCTTTGTCTGAGGTTGTCCAATCAGACATTTGGAGACGGGGGGTTTCAAAGATTTCACATTGGATTCAGCTTCACTGCTGTTGTTCTTCTGTTTGTTATTTGAGCCAGAAACCTTTGAAGTTTGACTTACTGAAGATTTACTCTTCCCATACTCCTGACCTGGCTTCAGTTTAGAAGATCTACAGGCGTCCATCTCTGACACAGCTGTGTCCGAGCATCTAGAATGCAACCCACTGGAATCTATACCTTTGGTGTTCTTGGTACTTCTTAGATGGCCTTCCCTCGGCTCTGGGGAAGCAGCTTTCCCATATTTAGGTTTAACTGTCACTGTGTCACTGTCTTTGAGACCTGTTACGCTCTTGGGACCTTCTAATGAATCAGAAGTAGGAGTTTTAGCTGGTTTAGAAATCTCAGCTTCCTTCCTTAACCCTGCACCAGTGTCCTTTCCAGGTTTATTTTTCATTACCTTAGCACCTGATGTCCTGGACTGTTTGGTGGACATCGAGGGTTCTGAGGTGTTGCGGATAGTTTTAGAAAGCTTTGGAGGCTGCTTTCCTTTTACTTTCTCCATCTTCTCCTCTTCCTTCTTGTCTTTCTTCTCCTTTTCCTTTTTAACTTTCACATCCATGTCTTCCAGTTGTTTCTTGCCTCTGCCTCTCGGGTTTTTCTCGTTCCCTTCATCCTTTTCTCGTCTTGGGGTTTTGGTTATTTTGGGAAGTGCAGAGTTTTCTCTGTAGTCCTTTTGGATCTTCGCGTTCAGCTCATTCAGAAACCTGTACAGATACATACCCAACAGTCAGAGGGTTGATTCATGTCTTCATCACTGTTGCTCCATGCTGGGAAAGTGCCAATGAGCAACGTCTAGCTAACACACATTTCAAGTCCTCACGTTGCCAAATTCTGCTAAACAGACTATTAAATTACTACAACTACAAACACACAGAGATACCTGAGGTGGAAAGAGTCCTGTGTGAACAGAGGATGTTCGAGAAGTTCTGAACACTGAGGCCGTCTTTCTGGATCCATGTGGAGACAGCTCTGAAAGGGACAACAGAAGGGTTATCACTCGTTAGCTCGTCAATATGTCTCCTGGCTCGTAACCAGTGGAGCTAAGATCCAAACTACCAGCCCTCAGACTGTATTTGTAACTAGCTGGTCATCAACTGAGCTAACGTTAGTGGAATATACTCCATGCTGTGTAACTCCAGTGTGTAAGTGAGTAAACCAAGTAAACTAAAGCGTACCTGTGCCAGGTCGAGTGCAGGGGATGTGATTGTAGGGAAGCGCTGCTGCAGTGGGACTCGGACACAACATTCTGGCAATCTGACCCCAGAGAAGACGGGATTCCTGTAGAACAACTCCTGGTGATGAGCAGTGAGGTTTCCTGAGACAGAAAAAGAAAAGGAGAAGTTAGAAGAGGAGATGTAGCTCATATTTATCCGCCACAGTTTGTGGAGCTTACCGAAGCACCTGACGATGTGGTAGATTTGGTCGAGGTCAGAGTCTCCAGGAAACAGAGGCTGACCTGTCAGCATCTCTAATAACAGACAACCCACAGCCCACACGTCTACTGGTCTACACAGAGACACACAAAAACACACAGGGCTGTTAACACATTCATCAGCAGACCACAGGTACATCCACAGGTCGACACACAAACACTTACTTTCCATATTTAATGTCTCCCACCAGCAGTTCAGGTGCTCTGTACCAGCGGGTGGCTACGTAGTCGGTGTAGACGCCGTCCTCAGCAGGTGACGCCACGGTGCGGGCAAAACCGAAATCACACAGCTTGACCACGCCCCCCTGAGAGATGAGGATGTTCTCTGGTTTAATGTCACGGTGGATGATCTGTGAGGGAAAGAGACAAAGGAAGTCTGTAATCCTTACCGGGAACTCTCCGAACCGCCTCCACGGACTGGACAGGTAGAACACCTTGCACAGGTGTTTACATAGACCTGAATCCAGCAATAAAGCCAGTCTGACCTGGTCTATACTTAGAACCTGAGACTTGTGTGGGACTTCAGGTGTTTGGGGGAATGCTTCGCTGTGTGTCCTCACATTGTGCTGGTGGCAGAAGGCTGCAGCTCTCAGGATCTGGTACAGGTGTCGCCGGCTGGTATTCAGGTCCAGTCCAGTTGGGTTTTGCTCCAGATCATCCAGGAGGGTCCGCTCCACAAACTCAAACACCAGGTACCAGCGGCGGCGACGCTTCCACACGTCTAGAAGGTTCACCAGGTTTCCGTGACGCAGTTGCTTCATGGTAAAAAAAAAAGACGAGAGCAGAGAGATAGGCATCTGTGAATGTGATGCTGGACGTGGTTCCTCCGGCTGTGGCAGGAAAACAGGAAAAACACAGAGCTAGCTCTAAAAGGTCAAATAAGACAACATTTTTAAAAATAATTCTTTAGTCCCAGCAGCTGATTTCTGCTCTTCTAATGTCTTCTCTCATGTCGAGTTTGAGACTAAATGTAAGAACAGGACTCAGAGCTCGTTTGGGTTGTGTTTGTCTTGTGATTGACAGGCTGCTTTTGTGTCTCGCTTCACTCAGGTTTCAGACTCATGCAAACCACCTGATGCTGAGCGACTCGGTGACTGACTGACTGACTGACTTGACTGACTTGACTGGGTGATGGACTGGGTGACGGACTGGGTGACTGACTGGGTGACGGACTGGGTGACTGACTGGGTGACTGGCTGGGTGACTGGCTGGGTGATGGACTGGGTGATGGACTGATTGACAGGTACCCTGAGCAGCTTGATCTCCCTCAGGGCGATCTTCTTCACTGTCTTGTCATCGTCGGAGTCCATGAACTTCTTAATGGCCACGAGGCGGCCGGAGTCCCGGTGGCGACACTTCAGCACCAGGCCGTAACTGCCCTCCCCGACCAGACCCAGAGACTCGTAACGCTCCATGACGGTCTGCAGGGTGGAGGGTTAGAAAAAGGTCTGATCTCTCTGAAACAACCAGCACAAACGGATTCCTCTGCCTCTCACACGTCACTAACATCAATCAAAACACATTTTATAAATATATTATCACTGGTATATTTTTATAAAATAACCTGAAATAAAAAATATTTTAAAATGTTTAATATTTGAGAGAAAGAAAAAGGGTATGAAAACCCTGAAAGGTGTAAGAAAAAGTTATATAAGTCAAGTCTAATCTCTAATGTGTTTAACAGTACGATGATTTATATTTAAATGCTCCAACAAAATGCACTTTAAGAGTAAATGATATGTCAGATGGTTATTACTCCACATTACTGTGTGAACAGTAAACTCTGCTGTAACTGGTCAAACTGATGTTAAACATGAGAACACTGAGAACCAAAGACTGAACTGCAGACCCAGAGACCGGAGTCTCACAGACCTGTACCAGAGAGACACACACACACACACACACACACACTAACCTTACAGGGGAACTCCTAACTCTTTAATCGGCGCGGTGAGCTTCCGTTTTCAAAATAAACACTGGAGTAACGTTGCGTGTATGTGTGCGTGTGCGTGTGTACAGTTACCGGAGAGGACACCTGGACTCCGTGTCCCGGTGTGTGTGCATGCGAGTGTCTCAGCAATTACCTGCGGCCACCCAAAACGTTGCCACGGTAACGCCCCCCGCCACGCTGGGAGGCAGTATCATCCCCGGGTAGAACGTGACGTCAGAAGAAAAACAACAACAACAACAAACAAAATCCTCAATTTTCTTTTCAAAGGACAGAAGTTGTTCTAACTTTGTTGCTCTGAAACCTTCAGAGTGTTTTCGGCTGTTCACCGTGTGAAAATCTGACTCCAGCTCTCTACCGCCACCTGGTGTCAGCGGTCAGCACGAGCTGACAAACATAAATTCATTAAAAAAAAAAAAAAACAAAGGATGATTAAAGATTAAAAGTCTCTGAAAGTATTTTAATGCAAAAATAATTATTTACAATAAGAAAATACAAAAATACATCTGTACATTCACAATAACAATGGAAAACAGTTTGAAAGTCAGCCGTGTGTGTGTTAATCTGGATTTTCTGCCAGTTTTCTGATTTCCTCCAGCAGCTCAGAGAAAGCCGGGCGGCCCTGCGGCTTCTACACCACCGAAGAAGAAGAAGAGTGGAAGAGAAGAGAGCAGGTGTGATGTCGTGGTAAACAAAAGGAGAGATGATCAGAATGTGAAACGCTTAAAACTGAACATCTAAATCTGCATCAGCGTCTCAATGTGCTGAGGAAGATCATTACATGTGACTGAAAGCTCCAAGTAAGAAACAGAGACACTGAACCAGTGAATGAATGAATGAATGAATGAGTGGTGGAGTGAATACCTCGTGCCAGCAGCGGTACATGATGGCGTACAGCGATTGCGAGGCTCGGTGCGGCCGGTACAGCCGGATCCCTTTGGTGATGTCATTGACCACCTCCAAGTTGGAGCGGTTTTCAAACGGGGTCCGACCCTCTGAGTAGATCTCCCACATCACCACACCTGCACGGAGACACGTGACGCTCAGAGCAAGGCTACAGTCAGCGCTACGCCTGCATGGCATCATCAGACCGATGACCGGTCAAACCCAGAAAATCCTCCTGCTATAAAACCTGCTGCTGCTCTCTGAGCTCAGCCTGTGGTTCCTCACCGAACGACCACACGTCTGACTTGCTGCTGTATTTACTGTAGTGGAGAACTTCAGGAGGAGACCACTTCACGGGGAACTTGGCACCACTGGAGCTGGTGTACTGGTTGTCCAGAACGTACCTGGAAACATGAGCACGGAGTCAAGAAGAGTTTCAGCTCCATTTTCCTTTAAAACCCGAACTAAAGTGCAGACGTACCTGGTCATCCCAAAGTCGCTCACCTTCACCACGTTGTGCTCGCTGACCAGACAGTTCCTGGCTGCCTGGAGGAGGAAAAACAACCGGAAACTTTAAACTTAACAAGTAACGTCACACTTCTGATCCACGACGTTAGAGAGGGAAGACTGTGGCTCACAGAGTCAGAGAGCAGGAACCACAGAACCAAACGTGGTCCTGTTCCTCCCTGTCAGGGTCCAGTCTTTCTGATGAATGGATGAATGGATGGATGGATGGATGGATGGAGGTGCTGACAACAACAGGACACACGTCACAAACCTGGATGAACCTCGTCACTTTGTCATTAATTGGCTGCTGAATACAAACGGCAGTCAGCTGCATCCCTCGTTCCAGTCTCACTTCTGTTTCACTGGTTTCATAATTAAAAAGCACAACAAACCACACACACACACACACACACACACACAGTGACTCACCAGGTCTCTGTGGATAAAGCTATGAGCCTCCAGGTACTCCATCCCCTCGCAGACGTCCTGGCACATGGACAGAAGCCACGCCTCCCTCAGACCTCTGCTCCTCTGCCGCAGGAAGTTCAGCAGGCAGCCGTTCTCCATGAACTCGGCCACGATCAGCAGAGGGCGCTGCTGCAGGCAGACTCCATACAGCTGGACGAGTTTGGGGTGGCACAGTCTCCTGAGAGAGACCACAAACACAGACAGTTTCACTTCCCTGTGTAGACAAGAGGGAAGTTTCCAACACTTCCTGTCTTTCCTTTCCGCCCCTGTCTCCTCTCCGTCCTTACATCATGACCTTGGCCTCCTCGATGAAGTCCTCCTCGTACATGGCTCCCTCTCTGATGGCCTTGATGGCCACTTTGTGCTCAGTCCTCCACTTTCCGAGCTTCACGATGCCGAACTGCCCGCTGCCCAGCTCCTTCATGAAGGTCAGCTCACCGGGGTTGATCTCCCACTTCTCTGTGGAGAGAGACAGACGGGGGGAGGAGGAAGGTGAGAGGTGAGCCACCCTCGTGTCAGCTGAAACTGAGAGAGCAGCAGTAAACTCTCCCGTCATGGAGGTTGTGTTTGTTTAAGGTTGTTCGACAAAGTATCTCACGTAAAAACAGAATTTATATAACTGCTGACAGAGCTGTAAATAATAAATAAAGTGAAATCATAAGTAAATAAAAACTTAAACCCGTCCTTGTATCTGTGGAGAGAGTGTTACAGACTGATGACACATGATTTACCTGAGCTGAACCCTGCTGTGGCAGGTACACACCTTCCCATTGGCCCCACTGCATAACGCAACCTCGTGACAAGACCTGTACGCAGACACACACACACACACACATACAGAACCACAGCGTGACTTTGCGTAGCACTGCTGTGTCAGTTGTACAGCAGCATGTGTAGAAGTGAACGTACCTGCGGCGTTGTGTTCGTGGTAGTGTATGACATCAGGTATGGAGCTGAAGGTGTGTTTCTCAGCCAGGAAGAACTGACCAGTGTCGGTGATTTTAATCTGGTAATGTCTAACATCTCCACTGCCACTGCACACACACACACACACACACACACACACACACACACACACACACACACACACACACACACACACACACACACACACACACACACACACACACACACACACACACACACACACACACACACACACACACACACACACACACACACACACACACACACACACACACACACACACACACACACACAGATTACTGCACATCTGAAGCTCGCCTGTGATCGTAACCTTCGGTTCGGATGCTGTGATGTGAGTCACCTTAACGTCTTGGTGTAAACGGAGACGGTGTAGACGCCTTTCTGACTGGACTCGCGAACCACAAACCCGCCCTCTTTGTCCTGGGAAACAGGAAACACACTGACAGCAGTGAATCATCTGAGAAGCTGAGAGGCCTGACAGTGGTTTCACTTTTAGCCTGAAAAACACTGATTCTCAGATAATCGATCACGTCGATCGATTAATCAACAAATTGATTTACTGTCTCGACTCTGCTCACAGGAAACAAAGAGCTGTGGACACTGTTTCTGACAGCATGTAGAACATGTAAAAACATGAGCAGACAGATACTGAAGCAGAGAGACAGACAGGGAGACAGACAGGTGGGTACCGTACCTCCTGTCTCAGCAGCTGCTCGGCCTCCGTCCTGGTGACGTTCTTGCAGTACCACCTCCAGGAAGGAAAACAGAAAAGAAACGCTTTAACTTCTTCATTAAAAACTAAAGCACACGTTTTAATCTGCAGCAGGAAAAGATCTGAAAGACTCACGAGTTCGCCTCGATCCGGTTTTTCTCTGTCACGTAGTTACTGGGGATGAAGCCTTTGTTCCTGAAACACAGTCAGAAAACGTTCAGACTCAGCCTGACATGACGTTCAGACTCAGCCCGACCTGACGTTCAGACTCAGCCCGACGTGACGTTCAGACTCAGCCCGACCTGACGTTCAGACTCAGCCCGGCCTGACGTTCAGACTCAGCCTGACGTGACGTTCAGACTCAGCCTGACGTGACGTTCAGACTCAGCCCGACCTGACGTTCAGACTCAGCCCGAAGTGACGTTCAGACTCAGCCCGACCTGACGTTCAGACTCAGCCCGACCTGACGTTCAGACTCAGCCTGGCCTGACGTTCAGACTCAGCCTGACGTGACGTTCAGACTCAGCCCGACCTGACGTTCAGACTCAGCCCGACGTGACGTTCAGACTCAGCCCGACGTGACGTGCAGACTCAGCCCGACCTGACGTTCAGACTCAGCCTGGCCTGACGTTCAGACTCAGCCCGACGTGACGTTCAGACTCAGCCCGGCCTGACGTTCAGACTCAGCCTGACGTGACGTTCAGACTCAGCCCGACCTGACGTTCAGACTCAGCCCGGCCTGACGTTCAGACTCAGCCTGACGTGACGTTCAGACTCAGCCCGACGTGACGTTCAGACTCAGCCCGACCTGACGTTCAGACTCAGCCTGGACTCATTTCAGTGTTAAAAGCATGAAACCTCCTGCTTCGCTCCGACCTCTTCCACACTCAGAGTCATTCACTGGGAACAGGAGCCATAAGATGATAGATGACATCATTATCATGTGACTCCTTTGAACGTCAGCCAACCACTCAGACCGTATTAAAGTGTTTTACCCGTGTTTGTCCTGCGCTCGCCACCACAGCTGGTCCTGTTTGTGGAGGATGATGTACTCCTCTCCCTGTGGACACAACACTTTCCTTTATGAGTCTCACTGGATTTTGTCTCTTCCAGCTCAACAGGACATGTTGTGCAGTGTTTGTATTGTATTGTTTAATCGAAGTTCAGTTATAAATCAAAGTGCGACCAGAAGTTTTATCATTACTGTGTGTGTGTCTGTGTGTGTACCTGTCTGAGTGTGAGGTCAGTGTCCTCCTTGGCGGTGAAGTCGTACATGGCAACAACCGCCTGCAACCCCACACCTTCACCATCCTCACCCTCAGGAGGAGGAAGAGGGAGTTTCCTCCTCGACCTGTCGACCTGAGAGGAAGACGGAGGAAAAGTAAACAAACAGATGAAAACGAACAGATAAAAATGAACAGATAAAAGTCCTCCGGCCTTCATTTGCCCTTTTTTCTCTGGAGAACACTCCGACGTACCCGACAGGCCTGTCCTGGGTATCGTCTGCTCTGGAAACACAGGGAGGTGCTTCCCTCCAGCTCCATGCGGGTGCTGATCTCCCTGGAATCAATCCATCAGTCAGTCAGTGTGCTGCACATACTCTATTCCTTATTCTGCCCCTGCAGCTGCAGCTGAGGCCTCAAACATCCAGCTTGTTCTGACTCATGTTTTTGCTGAGCAGCTGAGCAGGTGCAACAGATGCAGGCTCGTCAGCTGCTCTGAGCGAAGCAGGACACCAAGCTCCTCCTCCATCAGTACATTCCTCATTTAAGATGAAAGATTTCAGAAAACAAACCTGGTCTGAACTGCACAGCAGCAGCAGCAGAAGATGGAGTGGATGGAGTGATCTGCAGAAGAGACAGAAGAAGAAGAAGAAGAGCCGTGTTACTGTGATCGCACTGTGTCATTTTACTATAAATGGCTTTTGCAGGTGTTAATAAAGTTTTGGATAAGTTCAAACTTTGGTACTGGATGAAACTAGCAAAAGAAAATGCAAATAAATGAATGTACACGCAAACGTGCACAAACAGGCAGAGTCAGAAAACACAGGAACATTTTAGCAGATTCAGCTTTTAAAAAGAGCCAATGAGAATTGAATAAATGGTATAAAACACCTGCAGTAACACACTGTTCCACTCTGTAATATGTAGAAATACAGTGTAAAAAAATCTTCACAGATGCTAAACAGGCTGTAAAGTGTGAGCGTCTCTTCTCCTCTGACAGTTTCATCTGTTCAACTTTCTCTCCACGTCCTCGTGGTTTTGAGTAGGAGGTCTTTGTCAGGAAATATAGTTTCCTTTTCTACAGAACTAACACTCTTAAAAGTCTGTGTGTGTGTTTCTGTGGGCGAATGAACAGATAGGGGTGTGTGTGTGTGTGTGTGTGTGTGTGTCATTTTCTCAGCACTTGTGTTCACATCGCTCAGATCTTTATGTCGTGCTTCTCTATGTGTGTGTGTGTTTAGAGTGAGTTAAACTGAAACTTGTGTGAGTCTACGGACACAAGACAAACACACACACACACACACACACAGATTTGCAAAAGTGATGACAGTCATATGATTTAAAGGCGACTGTCAAAATAAAAGCGGGCCTCCAAATCAGCATCCCTGCTGCAGCAGCTGAGTGGAGGCCATGAGGAGCGATGAACTCCTCTGGTGGTTTGTGGTGAACCAACATCCCATTAACACACTTTCTCTGATGTCGGCCGACCATGAAGCTCCTTCCTCCGCCGGCAGAGTTCAAACTGAAGATCTGGGCTTTGGGTCAATGAGCATCATCACTGATCGGCAAGCTTCTCATCGTCTTTGGACTCTGACAGTAAATACGTACGTTTACTGAACTTAAAATCTGATTTTGCAGATTATTTTTCATAAAAAACATCTTTGTGCTCAGCGGGAAAGAAAATATCCACCTTTCTGCATCATTCTTGACTCAAACTGACTCTAACAAGTTTTATTTTCTTACAAAATAAGTGAAAAATGTTCCTTGTTTATAACTGTGCTGCGGTGAATCTGTGCTGCATCGTTCTGTCTGAGACACAGAAGCTCTTCAGTTCATGTTTAGATCAAACAGGTTAAATATTCTCACTGTTTGACTTAAAATGTCTCTAAATCTGGTCAACTGTCCATTAGTCCAGTTCTTTGGTTTGTGACCAAACATCTGCAAAAGCTAAACACATACCCATCAGCCTCAGCTGATGTTAGCATGCTAACACGCTAAACAAAGATGGTGAACACTGTAAACATGAACACAATCACGACACACGAGAGGCACAAACTGGAGCTCGCTGTACGTACAGAGGGTCCACACCAGCTCATCTGATTGAAAAGGTCACTTTCAGCTGCGTCTGAGTTTAATCTGTGGGTAACTGGTCCTCTCTGTCAGCGTGAGAAACAAAACTGAAACTTCACTTTAGCAGCTAAATGTTTCTCAGTAATCGGCCGAGCGGAGGTTCTGCTTCACAGGCAGGTATCTCTGCTGCTGAGGAGCTTTCAGTCTCCATTTCCAGCTCAGTGCACGTCCCCGACATCAGGACAACAACATCAAAATAACATTAAAGTGGAAATTAAAACTAATGTCTCTTGGTTGTTGTTTTGCCACATGCTGAAACCAAACAGTCCTTTTTCAGGCTCCTGTTCGTCTTGTTTACCTGCTGCTCAGCGTTTTAGAGGAAATTCAAACTCTGGATTCAGGTTCAAGAAACATCCAAAACATTTAATGACGGTTTTGTTGCAGATGTTCCACAGGAGAAATTTCAGAATGATTTTTCTGATGATCTGAAGCATCGGTTTGTTTTTCACACACGGTCATAACGACTGTTTCCTTCACATGTTCATATATTTCTCTCCTGATAAACAATCCCTGCACATACGTTATCGTTGTAATAGACTGGGGCTCATGTCTGTAGAGCAGTTTGATTGATTAGTTGATCTGTTTTCTGTTTCATCTCATTGCTCTGAGCCTGAGACTCTGCTGTAACATACAGTTTAGTACGAGGTGTCAAATCTGCAGAGAGGTCGAGACACTTACTTGAGTGAATCATGATCGGCTGTCCTCACGTCCCCTCTCCTCTTTCTTCTTCCTCCTCCTCCTCTTCTTCTAACTCTTCTTCAGTCCAAGTTTCTGAGGAGTTTTTCTGGCATCCCTCACATCGACGGGGCTGATGTGATGCCACAGGTGGGAAACCTTGAAATAGCTGAGCGGCAGAGATGGAGAGAGATAATGAGAACGAGAGAGAGAGAGAGGCAGGTGGGTGGAGGAAGTGCAGACAATGAAGAAGAGAAGACAAAAGGAAAGAAAGAAACAACAAAGGGAAGGAAGAAGAAGAAGAAGGTGTTTTTTTTATTTGGGTCTGTTACTGTCGGCTTCTGTCACATGGATAAAGTTTTAAATATCTGACCTGAAAACAAACCTTCAATACGAACAGACTTTACAGAGAGAGAGAGAAAAGGACGGAGATAGAGAGGAAGTGAAAGAATGACGTGAATGAAACCACAAAGCATCCGTCTCTGAATAACTCCAGGAAGAACACACACACACACACACACACAGCATTGCAAACATTAACTTCTGTTCTGTGATGCACTGAACACGACCTCACTGACCCTCTGCACAAAGACTCTGAATCTTAATGTTATTTGATGAAAACGTTTTAAAAACACGATTTAAACGTTTGCGTTCACACCAGCAGCTGCAGGAGGCTTTATAACGAAGGTCTGGGCGAGATGCTAACATCAGAGTGCTAACATGCTCATGTTCAGCAGGTAGAACTCACCTTGTTCACTCTGATCAGTGTGTTAGCATGCTAACATTTGCTAATTAGCTAAACACAGAGCGCAGCTGAGGCCGATGGGAATGTTTTTAGTTCTGCGGATGTTTGATCAGAAACCAAAGTGTTGGACAAATTCATATTCCAACCTGATGATGAAGAGTCGAAGCGTCAGCAATCAATAATCCAACCAATCGCTGCTGACATGTTTCAGTCTGGACCAACATGGCTGACAAACACGAGAGGAAGAAAAACTTTTTTACGCGGACAGGCTCTACGCACCAGACTCCATTTAAATTTTCAGTCAGTTTAGTGTTTTTATTACTCCAATGGAAAACCATGAGGACAAAACACTGATCGCACAAAGGGATTTGTTTTTAGATCAGTGGGGAACAGTGAGAGCAGGATGGAGCCGTCAGTAATAATAATAATAATAATAATAATAATAATAATAATGGCAGATGAACCACAGGAAGCTTCAAGTTGACTTTCCCAAAAAAACTACAACAAAAAAGAAGTGAAACCAGCTGCTGGCTGGCACAAAAGAACTGATCTACAACGCCATGTGTGTCAGACTGAGGCTGTCAATAAAGTTCAGAGCAGTTGATTTGTGGTTTGAATAAAACGCGGCGCAGGTGCAGCTGGGAAATATTTAGCTACAGCTCTGCACTGCTGGCTTATCATCAGCGGTCAGCTGTTTATGATTAAACTCAAAGGTTTCACACACACACACACACACACACACACACACACACCAGACTTTCTGTCCCAAGCATGAGCAGCATATCCAGATGTTTCCCAGAATGTCCGCACTTTGAACAGCTGTGTAAAATTAAAGTGTAAATTTTCACTTTCACAAACTCTTCACCTTTGAACAATATCCACATTTCCTAAAGCTGTTTTCACTTTCTGCCGCCTCCATTTTGAAAACTTCTGAAAGAAAAAAGAAAAAAATATAAAAAATATTTATCTTCTTTTACAAAGATGAAAGAAAACAAGTGTCTCTTTTTTCTCTTCAGGCTGAGGATCTCGGTCCTCACACACCTTCATGTTGCAGCAGCAGATTTTTCTCTGTTATCTGACTCATTTGACTGGTGTCATACACCACTGACCTGTCACTGACACACACACACACACATAGACACACTGCGGTAGTGAGTGTACGAGGAAGTTTGTGTGTCTGTGTGTGTGGGTTGGTTGTGTGTCCGCCTCCCTCTCTTCATTTCCTGAATCCAGCTCCTCTGATTCTCAGCGACCTGGGACACAAACTGTCTCTGATCAGCTGAAAACTGGAACATGAAGCGCGAAGGTAAGAGACACTCGTCGTTTTGTGTCTCTCTCTCTGTGTGTGTGTGTGTGTGTGTGTGTGTGTGTGTGTGTGTGTGTTTCTCTATCATAAACTTTGTCTAAACGAACAGCGGTTGCGCAAACTCTGCGGTTGTCAGCAAAGCGGACCAAGTCCGACATCACAGCGAAGTGGAAGCGTAATAAGATGAAATAAGATGAAAATATAAAATGAAAATATTCATTAAAAAAGAAAAAATGGAAGTTGGATCAGAGATGTTACAGATCCGGATGTTAAAGGGAGAGAAACCCAGAAGTTTCACAGAAACTGAACAGAAGTTTGATTCTGTGGTTACCTGCCACAGGAATCACGTGCTCCTGTTTGCTTGGATAATATAAATCTATATATATTTTAAATAACGTTAAAGTACCGGGAGGTAAACGGGTCCACCTGGAAGCAGGTGTACAGGGAGCCGCGCGCGAGTACGTTTACCTTCCTTCTGCTGCATTCAGGTGCTGTCGGAAACACGGATGTGTTGAACCGCCGGTCCATTTAAAAAAAAAAAAATCCCTTTGATAAAACAGGAGCTGTCAGGCAGGTGTAGATGTTTGTGTGTTTCAGATTAAAGCGATGAGGCCGAATACAGATTATATTTACTGTTGTTTGTAAACACGCGCGTATCTTTTACTGCATCAGGAAACTTTCACAGCTCAGATTTTATTGTTGTGTATCAACATATTTGAGTGTGATAGCAGTCGGACTGGATTACAGACCTGAAACAGATGTGTTCCTGGAACATCTCGAGAACTGAGCGGCTTCAAATTCGTGTTTACTTATTCTGTGATCAGATATTTCCTGGTTATGATGGAGTTTCTGCTGGACTCTGTGTCTAACTGCCAAATTCAGAATAAAATCTAACCCCACGACAAACACAAGCTTCAGTCAAAGAGATGAAATAACGCATTGATCAGATTTGTCTCAGAAAATCAGAACAAATTTCACTGATGTCAGAGGAAGATTAATTACGAAAGCTGGTGAAAATTAGCTCTGAGGTCATGTGGTTGATAAAATTGTGAGTTTGATGGCTGTGCTTCAGAAAAGAGGAGGAAGTGGAGACCAGAGCTAGCACAGAAAACCCTACAGTCAAGTCCATTTTATAGTAAGAGCAAGAGCCCGTGCTCTTTTTAACATTATGGACAGAGACCTAACATTTGCCCCAGGAGCAGCAACAATGGCAAGAAAAAAACTCCCTTTAACAGGTGATGGGGGGCAAGAGGACGAAAGAGAACACAGCACAGTGCACGCTCCACATAATGGTAATGACGGAAGGCCAAAAGTAATAAGAGGACAATAGCAGCATCAGTTATAGGACTGATAACAATACAATGGTAGAACTGATGATAATAAGATTAATAACAGGACTAATAATACTAATTAATGAGACTAATGATGAGGCAGGTCATGGACCTGCAGAGACGGACAGCACATTGTACCGTACAGACAGTAAAGTACATCAGCTGTTTGAACCACCAGGAGTCAGGAGACAGTTTCTATTTGTGTTCGAGATATTTTTCGTCATTTCCTGTGTGGATCAGACTTCCTGTCTGTGACCACACTGATGGTACAGCTCTGAATCGATGACTTTATTTAGTCTCAGTGAACTGGGTTGAGAAACTCTGCTTTGGGACTGATCATAGAGCTGGAACGATTAAATAAGTAACTGATTAATCATCATTAATCATCGACATTTCATCATTTTTAAGTCACTTTGGTTCCAGCTTCACAAATGTGACATTTAGTTGTGTTTCTTTGTCAGAAACTGTAAATTAATCCTAATCATGTCAGGATTCATCCACTGGGGACAATGAATATGAACACATTTCCTTCTGAATCTGATGCAGCAGAAGTTTGAAGTAGCATTAAAAAGAAATAAGTAAAGCACACGAAGATCGGAGTGACTTTACAAAAGTACAGTATCTGAGTAAATGTACTTTCCACTGTTGTTATTAAATATAAAATTGTGTGTTTTTCCTCAGCTCAGCTCCGCCCCGCTACGTTCTGACCACACCCACCAATGGGCGAGGGCGTTGGCCAGGCCAGGATGAGTGCCGAGGTGCTATTGGAGGAGACGCTGATCAAGCGTTCTCAGCAGAAGAAGAGGACGTCGCCGTTGAACTACAAGGAGCGACTGTTCGTCCTCACCAAGAGCCGGCTGACCTACTACGATGGAAGAGCAGAGGTGGCTTTGATCGCCTTTTATCCCTGTTTTTAGGCTCCAGGCACCAGGCGAGCTGTTTCCCCCGTTTCCAGCCTTTATGCTTCATATTCAGCCTACAAACATGAAACTGGTATCAGTCAGTGAAATAAAAACTGCCAAAATCCTTTAAACTGTTTAAACTCTGCATATAGATGAAGTTGAAATTATTAAGTTATTAAAATATTTTTCAAAAAGTTATTCGCAGAAGAAAAAGTTGGACTTAATGTTGAATTCTAGTTCACAAAGTAAAACAGTTTGAATGTCAGTGAACGCCACCCTGTTTTAAACTGAATTTCCAGGATAACACACCTGCATTAGACCTGCTCTTATCACAGTTATAATCAAATCAAATACGCTGCTGAAGGAAATGACTGTTTGTTTAAGGTTTCTAATCAAAAACCTTAAATAAACATCAGTTCTGATCCAATGAATGATGAATGAATTCAGACGTCTCACACTTCGTTTCCACCAACAGAAGCGGTTCAGGAGAGGATCGATCGAGCTGAGCCGCATCAGATGTGTGGAGATCGTCAAGAACGGAGGAGGAGTCATTCCCTGCCAGAACAAATACCCCTTCCAGGTATCACACATTAAATCAGCGTCTGTTGTCTTCAAACTGTCTGTGAAAGCAGTAAATCTAACCTTTAAACTGCTGCAGGTATCTTAAATGAAAACTTAACGTCGGTGTGTGTGTTTTTGTCCAGGTTGTGTATGATACCAACACACTCTACGTTTTTGCTCCGAGTCACGACAGCAGAAGTCTCTGGGTCCAGAGCCTGAAAGAGGGTTGGTCTCTGTGCTGTTCTCTTCTATTCTGTCTATAAAGGTGGAAACATGGCAGGTCACACTCACGGTTTATGTTCTGAGCTGCTGCAAAGATGTTTTCACACTTTAAACCACATGTCTGAAACTGGTTTTCACACACTGCTGCTTTCCTTAGCAGCCCCCAACTGTTTCCACTGTTCTGTGTGTGAGATGGAGAACAGGGTCAGAGCTGAGACGTAAGCTGCCCCTTGGTTTGGCTACCACCCCGATAATTGAATCAAACTGAAGTGAGTGGTTGTGGAGGAAAAGACGTGAGGCAGAGAAACTGTGTGAGGTGTAAGGCTCAGGTGCGTGCAGCCGTTTTAAACAGCAGGAAGTAAGTTATTGTTTCGCCCACTCACCAAAGGCAGTGAAGGTGCTTTAATACCCTCAGTGCAATCTGCCCCAACAATCCAAGCAGGACCTTCTAATAACTAACTCTGCTAAATGTGTTTAGAAATGTAAACTGTTTGCTGAACAGTGTGTGTGTGTGTGTGTGTGTGTGTGTGTGTGTGTGCGCGCGCACAGAGATTAAAGACAACCCGATGGTCTTGACGAAGTTTCACCCCCAGTTCTGGCAGGAGGGGGCGTGGCTCTGCTGTCGCCAGGCGGAAAAACAGGCTCCGGGCTGCGAAGAGTACAACCTGTTTGGAGACAGTAAGGGACACAGACACGCACAGACACAGTTGTGACCTGACCTGACCCGTTACGTGTCCTCACCACGATGGTTTAAAACTGAAATCCTCACAAAGCGATCAACACGTGTGCGTTCACACACGTGCTGCTCATGTGTTGATTAATTGTTATTGCTGCTGTTTTATTATTTTATTTGTACTTAAAGATTGAAAAAAAAACTACGTGTTGCTCCTTTAACCTGGGTATTTCTTGTAGAGTAGAATCTGAAACACTTGATTCACCAAGTGTAAAGACAAACAGGAAATAACCCAGTGAGGTTAAATTTAAACTGGTGGCTGATTCATTCAAACTTGCAACTGCTGCAGCTGCATATGATAAGCATCAGTTTTTATTAGCAGTATTTTAAACAAGCAAGAGGTCAGAGGTCAGAGGTGAAGGTGCGACGGTGGTAGACGTGCTACTGAAGTTAATGAGAAAATGTGGAGATTTTCTGCTTGGTTTACTTTTTCTGTTCCTCTTTTCTAGTTTCCAGAAAACCTTTACCCCCGATTCCTGGAGAGGAATGTAAAGACAAGAGGGTAACCACTAACCACACACACACACACACACACACAGAGTTATGATTGATTATGATCATTTTAAATGAAAACTTGCTTATGTCGTCCCTCCTTTTCCTGTCCGTCTCCCGACAGCGCCGCTGCCGTCCTCCCCTCCCCCCGACCCCTGTGGATGGTGATGACGGTGATGGTGACGGTGACGATGATGGTGAGGATGATGACGACGATGACGACGATGAGGTGGTCGTGGCTCTGTACGACTTCCCGGGCACCGAGCCACATGACCTGAGTCTGGTCAGAGGAGGCGAGTACGTCATCCTAGAAAAATGTGACGTCAACTGGTACAAGGCGCGCAACAAGTACGGGTGAGTGCGTGTGTCATGACAGCTGACACGCTAAGGTTAATGACTGTAAAGTTAAAAATAAGAATGTTTATCTGTGTGAGCGGCGTGTCTCCGTGGCTGGTCAGCTGGTTTCTCACTTTGAAACAGTCGCTGGATGAATTTGAACATCATGGCGTCCTCAGCATGAACTGTATGAACTGATGACTTTGCCAAATACTGGGGTTCAGAGGTTTGGAAAGTGTGAGGCGTGGCTCCCCAGAGGGGCGTGGCTGCCCAGAGGGGCGTGGCTCCCCAGAGGGGCATGGAGCGATGAAAGGGACAGATGTTCTGCACAACAACAGGAAGTTAGTTTTATTTTGGCCTCTGATTTGGTGCAGTCATCAACAGTTGGAGCAGCAGCGGCTGTGAACCAGCTGATAAATGCAAATAAAGTAGTTTAAAACCTTTGTAGAGCAAATAAAAGCAAATAAAATGTGTGTGTGTGTGTGTGTGTGTGTGTGTTCCACAGTGAGGAAGGCTACATCCCAAGTAACTATGTGACAGAGAAGAGCTCTGGAAGCCTGGTGCAGTTTCCGTGAGTGTGTTAATCATTTCATTCACCTGCTGCCGTTATAAAGTCACCGGACCTTCCACATGTCGGTGTCACATCTGTTGTACTGTTTGTTTGTTCTAGTTGGTACAGTAAACAAGTCAACAGAAACAAGGCAGAGGAGCTGCTGAGGAAGGAGGTGAGACTTTTCTTCCTACCTATTCTATCTCTCTTTACTTCTTTTGTCTCCTCCACATGTCTTTTCCTCTCATTGTATAATTGCTCATTTGATCTTGTTGCCTTTGATACCATCAACTGTACAATAAAGAAAAATTTAAGGAAAGAAAAAAAAAATCATATCTAGTTTTGAGCCTTTGTGTCGCCCCCTGCAGGACAAAGAAGGAGCCTTCATTGTCAGAGACTCCAGCACTCCAGGGACCTACACCGTGTCCCTCTACACCAAGTCTGCTGCAGGGTAACAGGACTGTGTCTGTTTACAGACTGAAAACAACAAAGTGCCAGTGGATGTTGTTTTAATGCTTTGTGTGTGTGTGTGTGTGCAGGGAGGGAGGGTCGTCTATAAAACATTACCACATCAAGGAGACACAAGGCTCGTCTCCTCAGTTTTACCTGGCGGAGAAACACCTGTTCAGCTCCATCCCCGACCTGATCGAGTACCACAAGCACAACGCAGCAGGTACAATTTAATCTGACGCCTCCAAAGCTCACGCTGGTCGATATCTACACTTTAAAATGTCCTCGGTAATTCAAACTGTGACTTTCTTTTTTTTTTTATCTCTGTGTGTCTCAGGTCTTGTTGCAAGGTTGAGGTATCCTGTAGGAAAACAGGACAAGTCTGCTCCGTCCACTGCTGGTTTCAGCTACGGTGAGTCCTAACAGGGCGGCTCTGCAGGTTTGGACCTTTCAGACATGAGGCTCTTTGTCTCTTACCTTCCTCCTCCCTCTGTCTGTCCCTCCAGAGAAGTGGGAGATCAACCCCAGTGAGCTGACCTTCATGAAGGAGCTGGGCAGCGGGCAGTATGGTCTGGTGAGGCTCGGCAAGTGGAGGGCTCAGCACAAAGTGGCCATCAAGGCCATCAAAGAGGGAGCCATGTACGAGGAGGACTTCATCGAGGAGGCCAAGGTCATGATGTAAGGATGGAGAGGAGACAGGATGAGACAGGGTGTCTGTGAAGTAATGTGTGGCACAGCGAGCGACATCCCTGTCTCTCATTGGTGTGTGTTTTTCTTTCAGGAAGCTGTCCCACCCCAAACTGGTGCAGCTGTACGGAGTGTGCAGCCAGCAGCGACCCATCTACATCGTCACAGAGTTCATGGAGCACGGCTGCCTGCTGAACTTCCTCCGGCAGCGACGGGGCAGCTTCAGCCTGGGGTCCTTGCTGAGTATCTGCCTGGATGTCAGCGAGGGTATGGAGTACCTGGAGTCCAACGGTTTCATCCACAGAGATCTGGTAACACCCAGTTACTTTTATATTCCAGTACAGGATCTGTTTTTAAGTCCTCTTCTTATACGGAGACACGTTGTGAAAACATTGTCTGTCACTGAAAGAAAACAGAAAACAGAATGATGCACATCACGTGTGGCGATGTGAATATTCATTCCTTCCTGTTTAATTTCCTTCTGTATTTTCTGCTCTGAAGGCTGCGAGAAACTGTCTGGTGAACGAAGCTCTGGTGGTGAAGGTGTCTGACTTCGGCATGGCCAGGTAGGCGTTCGCTCCCTGCGCGTTTCCACTCTGTTACTTAGACTACCTCACAACAAGTCCTGCGTGCTGCCTCGTTTAGATGTTAATGTGTTTTACGTAGGTATGTGTTAGACAACCAGTACACCAGTTCATCGGGGGTGAAGTTCCCAGTGAAGTGGTCGCCTCCCGAAGTCTTTAACTTCTGCAAATACAGCAGCATGTCGGACGTCTGGTCCTACGGTGAGCGCGCTTTAGTGTCAAACATTTCCCACAAAATGTGAAAACTTTGCTGTGACCATGTGTTTGTGGTGACCAGTGGTGACCAGTGACGACCAGTTAACCAGGTAGTTCCAGCGGTTGTGTATTTGCTGTGCATTAACACACACCTGCTTTAACCTCACGACTCCTGCGAAGCCTCCACCTTTCACGTGCGTTTGTGTGTCCAGGTGTGTTGATGTGGGAGGTTTTCACCGAGGGTCGTATGCCGTTTGAACAGCACCAGAACCACGAGGTTGTTACCTTGGTAACCCAGGGTCACCGCCTGTACAGGCCCAAGATGGCCACGCCCACCATCTATGACGCCATGCAGCTCTGTTGGCAGGAGGTGAGAGCCGAGAGAAACCACCCGTGTCTGTTTCGGTCCTGGACTGTGACCGTCCATTTTCAGTGTCCAGTTTTGACCTTTGTGTTTCCTTGACTGAGACGTCTGATAGAAACGTTCAGGGACAGGATGAAATAATTCTCTGCTGCTGTCTCTCCCTCTGTCTGCAGAGACCGGAGGACCGTCCGTCCTTCTCTGAGCTCTGCATGATGATCTCTGACGCTCTGGAGGCTGACACTCCTCCCCCGAACTGACCAACTGACCAAACCAGCAGCTTCCACCGTCTGCTGTCGGCCATGTCGGCCTTCACTCCTGCTCCGAGGCCATCGCCATGGTAACTTGGGGATGTTATGGCAGTCGTCATCGAACCTGCTGTGCAACAAAAAAGGACAACGTGGAGAACACGATGTAATGATACTCAGACTGAAACTGACCAATCAGATGCAAGAGAAGGACCAATCACACCAGCTGTAGACGGCGGCGAAATCTGAGGCTCTACATTCATAAAAAAACTGATTGATTATCTCTGCCGTGGAGTTTCCTCCTGTGTCTGTTTGTTTATTTATTAATCATCAACATGATGATGACACTTGGTGGAAGGATGGGACATGGTCCAGGGAAGAACCCGTTCAATTCCACTGTGGATCCAGGAGTTTTTCCTCTCACTTTCCTTCATGTTGCTGAATGTTTGACACGGTGGACACATCAGCCTCAGTGTTTCCTCCGGGCAGTTCTGTCAGACCTGGACACTCGGTCCTTTGGTCAGTATCAGGTTAAAAAAAAAATCTTACCTGTCCTCCCAGTAAGAACTCACCTGTGTGAACTGCTCCTGTCAGACTTTCTCACCAGGTCGGGATAATGGTTTCTTTTTTTGTCTGACAAATTTAACTGCATTAAAAATTCTGTTTCCTGTCATTTCTATAACATCTTTGTGCATCAATATTAAAAAGCCGTTGAGAGGAAGTTCAGGGTTTGAAAAGTCATTAACGTCAAAATACCTTCAAAACGAATTCACATTCACTTCAGCCTCTGCTCTACTTTGTGTTCACTGCTAATTAGCTAATGTTACAAACATCATACCTGAACATCAGGAAAACTGTTTGCATTGTGACTGTGAGCAAGTTTTTTTTTTCTCGAAGTGTCTGAAGAAGTGTGTTAAAGTGGAGGAAGGCGTGGCTGAAGAAAATTAAAGATGATATCTTCGATGAGGTTACACCTCTTCTGTACATGTTCATAAACTGCTGAATGTACAGCACCAGTCAAACTTCCTCCACAAACTCCTGTTTGAGCAAATCCGTTTGGTTTCTGCTGCTGTTTAAACACAAAGACACCGACGGACTTTCAGGAAGGTTGTAAGTTTTTCTTGGAATTTACGCTTCACATTATTATTCTTATTCTGTTTGAATTTTTTCTTTACGTTTGACATTTGCAGAAACAGCTGCTGTTTTCATGTGAAGTAAAAGTTTTTCTTTCAGTTTGATTTAAGACGACGTCATTAAAACCTAAGATACAGCAGCTTCTGTAGCTCTGAGCTAAAATTAATCCTTGAAATATTTGCTACAAAAGCTACAGCCGTTTGTCTCCTTCTCATTTTGATTTATATGCATATTTGAAAATGTCTCCATAAATAATGGAGTTTAGACATAAAAAAAACTGCTGGACACGTCTGAAAGTGAACTGATACCAGAATATAAATTTGTTAATCACACTGGTTTTGTATATTATCATTTTTCCTACATTAGATTCATTGAATCAGCCTGTTAGTCACTTGAATTTGTGGAAACACAACAGTGATGAAGAAACCATGGTGGGATTATTGAGAACATGTGAATATAAATTTACAGTCAGACTCTGAACTGTCAGTGATGGACAGGAAGTGATTTCTGACACAGCATTAGTCTGCGAGACATTTCCATCTCAATACCAAGAAGAAAACAGGTGTTAGCTAAAGGTGTTAGCCCCCCACCAAGAAGTAAACAGGTGTTAGCTAAGCCCCGCCCCCTTAGTTACTGTTAGTGTCGTTATTACTTCAGGGC
The DNA here is from genome assembly GCA_016801885.1 of Toxotes chatareus. NCBI lineage: Eukaryota > Metazoa > Chordata > Actinopteri > Toxotidae > Toxotes > Toxotes chatareus. The sequence continues at coordinate 14,309,956 of CM028893.1, forward strand.
TCATCGGTGAACCTGGGTACTGTGTTTCCAGCCTGAGTCTGAGCTCACGTCTCCTCTGTCACTGTCAGTGAAGACAAAATGATCAAACAAATGTTGTGTTTTTGGGACACGTCCCACTGCAGGGTCTCACTCTCTACACATCGAGTGCATCTGCAGCCAAACTTCACTGTTATGTTTGATTCTTTTGCTTCTGTCTTCTTCAGCTCACTCACTGTATGAACATGACGTCTCTGAAGACACAGCGTTTCCTGCCCATTACTGTCCTCCTCTTCCTGTCCATCATTCCCACAGTGTCTGAAGTGGTGAACTCGCTGTCAGACTGTAAGGGGTTTCTTCTGAATGAAACTCCACCACAGGTCCCAGGGATCTTGGAAAATAAGAAGATCCTGGACCAGAACCAACACAAAATCATTTGCCAGACTTATGAGAACCAGAGAAGGTTTCTGACGCTCTACGACACCAAGAACAAGATTCCAGTGTTTTCTGCCTACAAGTACAGAGGGATAGGGGAAGAAGACATGAGCTCCAAAACATGGAAGATAGAGCCACAGGTGTGTTTTTCTTTTTGATTCAAAAAAGACAGAATTAATAAACTTAATAGTTTATTTACAGTCCTACTACCAGCTACAACTACTAACAGTGTTAATAATAATAATAATACAGCTATCACTGTGTGAAAATGTTCATGTGCACAGTTCTGTTGGTTTAAATACCTGATGAACCAGTTTAATTAAAGGGAATATTTACTCTTCATAATATTTACTTACTGCTACTCTACCTGCATCAGTAACTGACCTTCCAACTCTTACAGCTCGAGAATGGAGCTGGTGATAAGAACATGAGGAATGCAAATAACGTGCAGTACCAGGCTGGAAACACTGATTACTCTAACAATGGAAGATATGACAGAGGCCATTTATTTCCAGTCTCTTATGCATTCAGTGAAACTGACAAAGTATCTACCTTCACTCTGACCAACGCGGTTCCACAAGAAATGAGTTTCAACAGGGGAAGATGGAACAGAATGGAAACATGTGCCAAATGTATCATGGATGAATCCTGCATCAACAACAACGGACATGTTGAAGCCTATGTGGTGACCGGAGCACTGCCCAGCACCAACAACTTCCTCAATAAAAAGGTTAATATTCCCTCCATACTCTGGTCGGCATTCTGCTGCTACAACTCCAATCTGAACATATGGAAGGCAATTGCATACTGGGGAAACAACGTTGCTGATGATCCAAATGAAAGACGTCTGAAGGCAAAGACTCTGCAAGAACTCGAAAATACACTAGGGATCAAACCGTTTCCTGGAACAGACTGTCGCTGAGCCTATAAAATAAATCCAGCTGCCAATGTCCACCCTCCATTTCAAACATCTGGCTATCTCAGTTCATCTACTCTGCTCACCTCCACATCTGGCCCATGGTCTTCTTCTGCCCGTTCAACCTCAACATCTGTTCAGCTTACATAATCGTCTACAACATCTGGCCCTACCACATCTGCATCTGTCCTCCCAACCACAACATCTGGACCTCACTCTTAAACCTCTCGCCCGATCACTCTAACATCCAGCCCACTAACCACCACATCTGGTCCACTCCCTGTCGTTCCCTGGCCAGGCCACCAGGAGGCAGCAGTGAGCAGGTGGTTGTGAGTGAATCTGAGCAGACTGAGGATCATTGGCACAGTCCATATGGATTTACTTTAGCTTGCTTTTATTCTGAAGGAGACTTCAGTCTTCTTCAGAACAGTTAAACAACAAAAAAAAGCTTATTCGCATTATTTTCTGCAAGTGATGTGTTTAATATATGTTTTAACAGTTTGAATAAAAATACAAAACAATACAGTAGATAGAAAATGTGCATTTTAAACAGATGTGCACATCTGTTCCTACTGTAACACTCAAAATATAATATGTGTGAAATATTACTGGAAACAGCTTTAACATTCGCTCCTAATCATTCTTACATGTTCTGTATACATGTTTGCTGCATGCTTCATTTTCTCCCTGCAGTTTTTAGCTTATATATTTTTATAGACGTGCAGTGAAAATAAAAGATAAAAAGTTTGGTGATTGTTGTTTATCTTATGTTAACAGAGGAATGTGGCGGTCAGCCTGGTATTCAGACAGAGCTGGGTGATAATTAATCTGCTGTCAGTGAATCCATCCTGTGAAGACAAAGGAAAAGTTACCACGACCTGAATAAATCCATAAATTATCGCTCAAACACAGACTGAAGTGACACCAGATCCATAAACTGGTCTTTGTTTTGAATTATCCAGAGTTCAGTCAAAGAATTAAGGCTTCATAAACCTCAGAAACGTTTTGAACAGAACTTATTCTCCTCAAACGTTAATCTCTGGGGGAGGATCGCTGGCACAGTCGATATGGATTTACTTTAGCTTGCTTTTATTCTGAAGGAGACTTCAGTCTTCTTCTCTGCAAAAAAAACTGCACTCTGAGCTAAAATTAATCCTTGAACTATTCACTCACCTGTCAAAAAGAAAAGCTACAGCCATTTGTCTCCTGACAGTTTCATTTATCAGCATATTTAAAAATGTCTCCATGCAGTTTATTTTGTATTATTTATTGAAACTTTATTTAACCAGGTAAATCAGATGAGAACCAGTTCTCATTTTGATTTAAAGGCCACAGAGTAGTTACAGTAATCGCTCCATAAATACTGGAGCTTAGGCAGAAAAAAAACTGCTGGACACGTCTGAAAGTGAACTGATTCCAGAATATAAATTTGTTAATCACATTGGTTTTGTATTTTATCATTTTCCCTGCATTAGATTCACTGAATCAGCCTGTTAGTCATTTGAATTTGTGGAAACACAACAGAATTACTGAGAAATGATTTACATAGTGATGGAGTTTGAACTGAGTCTCTGTAAGAAAACTCACTACTTACTGCTACTCTACCTGCATCAGTAACTGACCTTCCAACTCTTACAGCTCGAGAATAAAGATGGTGATAAGAACATGAAGAACACACATAATAACATGATCTACAACCACCAGGCTGGAGCCAATGATAACTGACAGAGGCCATTTATTCCCAAGCTCCTATGCATTCAGTGAAACTGATGAATCTACCTTCACCCTGACCAACGCTGTTCCACAAGCAGAGAAGTTATTTATCTATCCATCTGCAATAAGGGTTTGAAAAAGAGAGAGAGAGTTAAATGTGGGGCCACATGCTGACACATGCTCAACTCATCATGCTTAATTTATTACAGCATTTGGGAAGCCTGTAGATTTTATTATGTAAATGTTATATTTTAACAACATGTGATAGCAGGGACCCTGTTATTCAAAACTAGGCTGCCACATTACTAATGATTAATAGCAATAGGAGAGACTATTGATCCCTGAACACCATGCAGTTCATGTAGGCTTTATGATGTTACATCCTGCTCCTCTCTATAAGAAACTATCACAGAAACTATCACCGACAGCCTCAGGACACACTTCATCTAACAACATGTCATGTTCTGCTGCTTAGGATCAATCAGCACAGGAAAAGGTAAAGTAAAATAACTTGGTAGTTAAACAGCCATTATTGTCCTACAGTTTTCTCTCAGACAGACGGTGCTTTACTGTCACTTTCTGCAGCTTCTCATGTGGCCCACACACACACACACACACACACACACACACACACACACACACACATTTTCTCCAGCCATTCCCTCAGCGTGCTTCTCTGCAATAAAACGAACTGAATTTTACTCTCTCTCTCACACACTTCTTACTGTTATCACGGACTATTTCCATATCAATATTATCAGCAGCCTTGTTTCCAGTGATTAACAGACACGTCTGGACGGACTGCGAGCGAGCAGAGCTGCTGTTCTGTTTATATAACGTTATTGGCCTCACAGTAACGTTACTAGTAGTTGTGAGTTGAGTTGAGAGAACTGGGACGTTTATTACAATTTCGTGAAAGTCTGCTGCCTTAACTTACCTTAGAAACCTGCGCTCCGGAGCCAAAAGTTTTTCTCCTCTCCGCCGTGTGTGTGAGTACTGCGCATCGCTGCTGATTGGCTGTTACCTGTGCCGTGACTCTGCGTGTAACCAATCAGATGGTGCTGTGGGTGGGACAATGCTGGAGACTGAGTAGTGACTGCAGAGAGGCGCAGCTGCATCAGAGCCGAAATAACCCAGTTTTAAATTGGATTAAAAAAAAGGCTGATGCCATCTGGCCCATCCAGGTCTTCCTCTGTCCGTTCAACCTCAACATCTGTTCATCTTACGTCATCGTCTAAAAAAACCTGCTGGACACGTCTGAAAGTGAACTGATACCAGAATATAAATTTGTTAATCACAATGGTTTGGTATTTTATCATTTTTCCTGCATTAGATTCACTGAATCAGTCTGTCAGTCATTTGAATTTGTGGAAACACAGCAGAATTACTGTGAAATGATTTACATAGTGATGGAGTTTGAACTGAGTCTCTGTAAGAAAACTCACTAATGATCAAGTCTCAAGTCTTTAAGCTGGATAATGGTTTGTTTTTGTTTGACAAATTTAGCTGCATTAAAAATCTGTTTCCTGTCATTTCTATAACATTCTTGTGCATTAATATAAAAAAAAACGCTGAGAGGAAGTGCAGGGTTTGGATGTTGTAAAACTCTTGATTACATTCTCATGAAAAAGAAAACAACACCACATTTTGATTAATATGACAATTCTACAGCATCAAATACAGCAATATTAAACAGGTGAAAATTTTGACCTGATAATGGCACAAGATAAAAAGTCATTTACATCAAAATACCTTCAAAACGAATTCACATTCACTTCAGCCTCTGCTGTACTTTGTGTTCACTGCTAATTAGCTAATGTTACAAACATCATACCTGAACATCAGGAAAACTGTTATAAGTTATTTTTTTTTTCTAAGTGTCTGAAGAAGTGTGTGAAAGTGGAGGAAGGCGTGGCTGCAGAAAATTTAAGCTGATATCTTAGTGAAAGTTTCACCTAAACTGCTGAATGTACAGCACCAGTCAAACTTCCTCCACAAACTCCTGTTTGAGCAAATCCGTTTGGTTTCTGCTGCTGTTTAAACACAAAGACACCGACGGACTTTCAGGAAGGTTGTAAGTTTTTCTTGGAATTTACGCTTCACATTATTATTCTTATTCTGTTTGAATTTTTTCTTTACGTTTGACATTTGCAGAAACAGCTGCTGTTTTCATGCAAAGTAAAAGGTTTTCTTTGTTTAAGACGACGTCATTAAAACCTAAGATACAGCAGCTTCTGTAGCTCTGAGCTAAAATTAATCCTTGAAATATTCGCTACAAAAGCTACAGCCGTTTGTCTCCTGACAGTTTCATTTATAAGCATATTTGAAAATGTCTCCATACATTTTATTTTATTATATTTTATTTATTGAACCTTTATTTAACCAGGTAAATCAGATGAGAACCAGTTCTCATTTTGATTTAAAGGCCACAGAGTAGTTACAGTAATCGCGCCATAAATAATGGAGTTTAGACAGAAAAAAAAAAACTGCTGGACACGTCTGAAAGTGAACTGATACCAGAATATAAATTTGTTAATCACATTGGTTTGTATATTATCATTTTTCCTACATTAGATTCATTGAATCAGCCTGTTAGTCACTTGAATTTGTGGAAACACAACAGTGATGAAGAAACCATGGTGGGATTATTGAGAACATGTGAATATAAATTTACAGTCAGACTCTGAACAGTCAGTGATGGACAGGAAGTGATTTCTGACACAGCATTAGTCTGCGAGACATTTCCATCTCAATACCAAGAAGTAAACAGGTGTTAGCTAAGCCCCGCCCCCTTAGTTACTGTTAGTGTCGTTATTACTTCAGGGCTCATCGGTGAACCTGGGTACTGTGTTTCCAGCCTGAGTCTGAGCTCACGTCTCCTCTGTCACTGTCAGTGAAGACAAAATGATCAAACAAATAAAGCTTTTTAAAAAAAGTCAGTGATTTTTGAGTGTAGGAAAAAAAAGTAGGATTCTGAACTCAGAAACATGTTAGAGCAGATGAACAGATCATGAGCAGGTAAAGCGTTCCTTATACTTATTCCTTATACTTTGGTTCTTGTGTTGTTGGGACACGTCCCACTGCAGGGTCTCACTCTCTACACATCGAGTGCATCTTCAAACTTCACTGTTACCTTTGATTCTTTTGCTTCTGTCTTCTTCAGCTCACTCACTGTATGAACATGACGTCTCTGAAGACACAGCGTTTCCTGCCCATTACTGTCCTGTACTTCCTGTCCATCACTGACTGTAAATTTATATTTACATGTTCTCAATAATCCCACCATGGTTTCTTCATCACTGTAACTACTCTGTGTGCCTTTAAATTGCCCCCTGGGGACAAATGAAGTGTTTTTGAACTGAACTGAATTGAAAGTGCAGCATTCTGACTAATGCTGCGTCAGCTCACAAAATTCTGTCTGTTTTGTCTCGAAGTGTCTGAAGAAGTGTGTGAAAGTGGAGGAAGGCGTGGCTGCAGAAAATTTAAGCTGATATCTTAGTGAAAGTTTCACCTAAACTGCTGAATGTACAGCACCAGTCAAACTTCCTCCACAAACTCCTGTTTGAGCAAATCCGTTTGGTTTCTGCTGCTGTTTAAACACAAAGACACCGACGGACTTTCAGGAAGGTTGTAAGTTTTTCTTGGAATTTACGCTTCACATTATTATTCTTATTCTGTTTGAATTTTTTCTTTACGTTTGACATTTGCAGAAACAGCTGCTGTTTTCATGCAAAGTAAAAGGTTTTCTTTGTTTAAGACAGCGTCATTAAAACCTAAGATACAGCAGCTTCTGTAGCTCTGAGCTAAAATTAATCCTTGAAATATTCGCTACAAAAGCTACAGCCGTTTGTCTCCTGACAGTTTCATTTATAAGCATATTTGAAAATGTCTCCATACATTTTATTTTATTATATTTTATTTATTGAACCTTTATTTAACCAGGTAAATCAGATGAGAACCAGTTCTCATTTTGATTTAAAGGCCACAGAGTAGTTACAGTAATCGCGCCATAAATAATGGAGTTTAGACAGAAAAAAAAAACTGCTGGACACGTCTGAAAGTGAACTGATACCAGAATATAAATTTGTTAATCACATTGGTTTGTATATTATCATTTTTCCTACATTAGATTCATTGAATCAGCCTGTTAGTCACTTGAATTTGTGGAAACACAACAGTGATGAAGAAACCATGGTGGGATTATTGAGAACATGTGAATATAAATTTACAGTCAGACTCTGAACAGTCAGTGATGGACAGGAAGTGATTTCTGACACAGCATTAGTCTGCGAGACATTTCCATCTCAATACCAAGAAGTAAACAGGTGTTAGCTAAGCCCCCCCCCTTAGTTACTGTTAGTGTCGTTATTACTTCAGGGCTCATCGGTGAACCTGGGTACTGTGTTTCCAGCCTGAGTCTGAGCTCACGTCTCCTCTGTCACTGTCAGTGAAGACAAAATGATCAAACAAATAAAGCTTTTTAAAAAAAGTCAGTGATTTTTGAGTGTAGGGAAAAAAGTAGGATTCTGAACTCAGAAACATGTTAGAGCAGATGAACAGATCATGAGCAGGTAAAGCGTTCCTTATACTTATTCCTTATACTTTGGTTCTTGTGTTGTTGGGACACGTCCCACTGCAGGGTCTCACTCTCTACACATCGAGTGCATCTTCAAACTTCACTGTTACCTTTGATTCTTTTGCTTCTGTCTTCTTCAGCTCACTCACTGTATGAACATGGCGTCTCTGAAGACACAGCGTTTCCTGCCCATTACTGTCCTGTACTTCCTGTCCATCACTGACTGTAAATTTATATTTACATGTTCTCAATAATCCCACCATGGTTTCTTCATCACTGTAACTACTCTGTGTGCCTTTAAATTGCCCCCTGGGGACAAATGAAGTGTTTTTGAACTGAACTGAATTGAAAGTGCAGCATTCTGACTAATGCTGCGTCAGCTCACAAAATTCTGTCTGTTTTGTCTCGAAGTGTCTGAAGAAGTGTGTGAAAGTGGAGGAAGGCGTGGCTGCAGAAAATTTAAGCTGATATCTTAGTGAAAGTTTCACCTAAACTGCTGAATGTACAGCACCAGTCAAACTTCCTCCACAAACTCCTGTTTGAGCAAATCCGTTTGGTTTCTGCTGCTGTTTAAACACAAAGACACCGACGGACTTTCAGGAAGGTTGTAAGTTTTTCTTGGAATTTACGCTTCACATTATTATTCTTATTCTGTTTGAATTTTTTCTTTACGTTTGACATTTGCAGAAACAGCTGCTGTTTTCATGCAAAGTAAAAGGTTTTCTTTGTTTAAGACGACGTCATTAAAACCTAAGATACAGCAGCTTCTGTAGCTCTGAGCTAAAATTAATCCTTGAAATATTCGCTACAAAAGCTACAGCCGTTTGTCTCCTGACAGTTTCATTTATAAGCATATTTGAAAATGTCTCCATACATTTTATTTTATTATATTTTATTTATTGAACCTTTATTTAACCAGGTAAATCAGATGAGAACCAGTTCTCATTTTGATTTAAAGGCCACAGAGTAGTTACAGTAATCGCGCCATAAATAATGGAGTTTAGACAGAAAAAAAAAAACTGCTGGACACGTCTGAAAGTGAACTGATACCAGAATATAAATTTGTTAATCACATTGGTTTGTATATTATCATTTTTCCTACATTAGATTCATTGAATCAGCCTGTTAGTCACTTGAATTTGTGGAAACACAACAGTGATGAAGAAACCATGGTGGGATTATTGAGAACATGTGAATATAAATTTACAGTCAGACTCTGAACAGTCAGTGATGGACAGGAAGTGATTTCTGACACAGCATTAGTCTGCGAGACATTTCCATCTCAATACCAAGAAGTAAACAGGTGTTAGCTAAGCCCCGCCCCCCTTAGTTACTGTTAGTGTCGTTATTACTTCAGGGCTCATCGGTGAACCTGGGTACTGTGTTTCCAGCCTGAGTCTGAGCTCACGTCTCCTCTGTCACTGTCAGTGAAGACAAAATGATCAAACAAATAAAGCTTTTTAAAAAAAGTCAGTGATTTTTGAGTGTAGGGAAAAAAGTAGGATTCTGAACTCAGAAACATGTTAGAGCAGATGAACAGATCATGAGCAGGTAAAGCGTTCCTTATACTTATTCCTTATACTTTGGTTCTTGTGTTGTTGGGACACGTCCCACTGCAGGGTCTCACTCTCTACACATCGAGTGCATCTTCAAACTTCACTGTTACCTTTGATTCTTTTGCTTCTGTCTTCTTCAGCTCACTCACTGTATGAACATGACGTCTCTGAAGACACAGCGTTTCCTGCCCATTACTGTCCTGTACTTCCTGTCCATCACTGACTGTAAATTTATATTTACATGTTCTCAATAATCCCACCATGGTTTCTTCATCACTGTAACTACTCTGTGTGCCTTTAAATTGCCCCCTGGGGACAAATGAAGTGTTTTTGAACTGAACTGAATTGAAAGTGCAGCATTCTGACTAATGCTGCGTCAGCTCACAAAATTCTGTCTGTTTTGTCTCGAAGTGTCTGAAGAAGTGTGTGAAAGTGGAGGAAGGCGTGGCTGCAGAAAATTTAAGCTGATATCTTAGTGAAAGTTTCACCTAAACTGCTGAATGTACAGCACCAGTCAAACTTCCTCCACAAACTCCTGTTTGAGCAAATCCGTTTGGTTTCTGCTGCTGTTTAAACACAAAGACACCGACGGACTTTCAGGAAGGTTGTAAGTTTTTCTTGGAATTTACGCTTCACATTATTATTCTTATTCTGTTTGAATTTTTTCTTTACGTTTGACATTTGCAGAAACAGCTGCTGTTTTCATGCAAAGTAAAAGGTTTTCTTTGTTTAAGACGACGTCATTAAAACCTAAGATACAGCAGCTTCTGTAGCTCTGAGCTAAAATTAATCCTTGAAATATTCGCTACAAAAGCTACAGCCGTTTGTCTCCTGACAGTTTCATTTATAAGCATATTTGAAAATGTCTCCATACATTTTATTTTATTTATTTATTGAACCTTTATTTAACCAGGTAAGTCGGATGAGAACCAGTTCTCATTTTGATTTAAAGGCCACAGAGTAGTTACAGTAATCGCGCCATAAATAATGGAGTTTAGACAGAAAAAAAAACTGCTGGACACGTCTGAAAGTGAACTGATTCCAGAATATAAATTTGTTAATCACATTGGTTTTGTATATTATTATTTTTTCTGCATTAGATTCACTGAATCAGCCTGTTAGTCATTTGAATGACTGAGAAATGATTTACGCAGTGATGGAGTTTGAACTGAGTCTTTGTAAGAAAACTCACTAACTAATGATCAAGTCTCTAATCTTTAATCTGTGCTTGAAACCTCTTCACTCACCACCTTTACTCTTCAGATGCTTATCATCATCCTGTGTTTTCACAGTCAGCTGCAGAGTCATTTAAAATGCTGCACATTCAATTCGGTTCAATTCAAAAACACATAAATTTACAGTCAGACTCTGAACTGTCAGTGATGGACAGGAAGTGATTTCTGACACAGCATTAGTCTGCAAGAAATTTCCATCTCAATACCAAGAAGAAAAAAGGTGTTAGCTAAAGGTGTTAGCCCCCCACCAAGAAGAAAAAAGGTGTTATCTAAGCCCCGCCCCCTTAGTTACTGTTAGTGTCGTTATTACTTCAGGGCTCATCGGTGAACCTGGGTACTGTGTTTCCAGCCTGAGTCTGAGCTCACGTCTCCTCTGTCACTGTCAGTGAAGACAAAATGATCAAACAAATAAAGCTTTTTAAAAAAAAGTCAGTGATTTTTGAGTGTAGGGAAAAAAGTAGGATTCTGATCTCAGAAACATGTTAGATCAGATGAACAGATCATGAGCAGGTAAAGCGTTCCTTATACTTATTCCTTATACTTTGGTTCTTGTGTTGTTGGGACACGTCCCACTGCAGGGTCTCACTCTCTACACATCGAGTGCATCTTCAAACTTCACTGTTACCTTTGATTCTTTTGCTTCTGTCTTCTTCAGCTCGCTCACTGTATGAACATGGCGTCTCTGAAGACACAGCGTTTCCTGCCCATTACTGTCCTCCTCTTCCTGTCCATCGTCCCCACAGTATCTGAAGTGGTGAACTCGCTGTCAGACTGTAAGGGGTTTCTTCTGAATGAAACTCCACCACAGGTCCCAGGGATCTTGGAAAATAAGAAGATCCTGGACCAGAACCGATACAAAATCATTTGCCAGACTTATGAGAACCAGAGAAGGTTTCTGACGCTCTACGACACCAAGAACAAGATTCCAGTGTTTTCTGCCAACAAGTACAGAGGGATAGAGAAAAACGCCAGGAGACCCAATATAAAATTTATGATAGAGCCACAGGTGTGTTTTTTTTTTTTTTGAGAAATACAGAATTAATAAACTTTATAGTTTATTTACAGTCCTACTATGAGCTACTACTACTAAAAGTGTTAATAATAATAATAATACAGCTATCACTGTGTGAAAATGTTCATGTGCACAGTTCTGTTGGTTTAAGACCAAATATCAGCCAGGCTCAGACACCTTAACCCTTTCATTTCTTTCTCAATGCACCAGTTTAATTAAAGGGAATATTTACTCTTCATGTTGTTTACTTACTGCTACTCTACCTGCATCAGTAACTGACCTTCCAACTCTTACAGCTCGAGAAAAAAGATGGTGATAAGAACATGAGGAATGAAGAGAAAAACCTGGCCTACAAACACCAGGCTGAAAACAGTGATTACTCTAACAATGAAATGTATAACAGAGGCCATTTATTCCCAAGCTCTTATGGATTCAGAGAAATTGACAAAAAATCTACCTTCACTCTGACCAACGTGGTTCCACAAGCAGTGACATTCAACAACGGAAGCTGGAACAGAATGGAACAACGTGCCAAATCTATCATGGATGAATCCTGCATAAAGAACAACAAAGCTGTTGAAGCCTATGTGGTGACCGGAGCACTGCCCGGCAACAACCTCCTCAATAAAAAGGTCAATATTCCCTCCATACTCTGGTCGGCATTCTGCTGTAAAAGCTCAGATCCTAACACCTGGATGGCAAAGGCATACTGGGGAAACAACGTTGCTGATGATCCAAATGAAAGACGTCTGGAGATGAAGACTCTGCAAGAACTCGAAAATACACTAGGGATCAAACCGTTTCCTGGAACAGACTGTCGCTGAGCCTATAAAATAAATCCAGCTGCCAATGTCCACCCTCCATTTCAAACATCTGGCTATCTCAGTTCATCTACTCTGCTCACCTCCACATCTGGCCCATCCAAGTCTTCTTCTTCCCGTTCAACCTCAACATCTGTTCATCTTACATTATCGTCTACAACATCTGGCCCTACCACATCTGCATCTGTCCTCCCAACCACAACATCTGGACCTCACTCTTAAACCTCTCGCCCGATCACTCTAACATCCAGCCCACTAACCTCCACATCTGGTCCACTCCCTGTCGTTCCCTGGCCAGGCCACCAGGAGGCAGCAGTGAGCAGGTGGTTGTGAGTGAATCTGAGCAGACTGAGGATCATTGGCACAGTCCATATGGATTTACTTTAGCTTGCTTTTATTCTGAAGGAGACTTTAGTCTTCTTCAGAACAGTTAAACAACAAAAAAAAGCTTATTCGCATTATTTTCTGCAAGTGATGTGTTTAATATATGTTTTAACAGTTTGAATAAAAATACAAAACAATACAGTAGATAGAAAATGTGCATTTTAAACAGATGTGCACATCTGTTCCTACTGTAACACTCAAAATATAATATGTGTGAAATATTACTGGAAACAGCTTTAACATTTGCTCCTAATCATTCTTACATGTTCTGTATACATGTTTGCTGCATGCTTCATTTTCTCCCTGCAGTTTTTAGCTTATATATTTTTATAGACGTGCAGTGAAAATAAAAGATAAAAAGTTTGGTGATTGTTGTTTATCTTATGTTAACAGAGGAATGTGGCGGTCAGCCTGGTATTCAGACAGAGCTGGGTGATAAGTAATCTGCTGTCAGTGAATCCATCCTGTGAAGACAAAGGAAAAGTTACCACGACCTGAATAAATCCATAAATTATCGCTCAAACACAGACTGAAGTGACACCAGATCCATAAACTGGTCTTTGTTTTGAATTATCCAGAGTTCAGTCAAAGAATTAGTGATTTTATTACAGAAAACTTCCAGGAGAGTGAGACCCTTTTTAGGCCAAGACTCAAAGCTTCTATTCTGGTCTGAGATCGGAGATAAACCCACACAGGGGAATCCTGGGAGACAGAAACCATCTGTCAGGGAGCCTGAACCCTGCTTTTGCATAACGGAGGGTGAAGCAGGTTTTTATCTCACTTCAGCAGGTGATGGAGCAGAGATCTTGATTTCCCGCCTAAACGAAAGTTGATCCAGATTCTGATCTTTGGCTGGAATGAAAACCTGCAGATCTGTTGGCCCTCGACGCCACAGATGGGAGATTTTTTTTAGCTGTTATCAGATGTTGTAGAGGTGTAACCTCTGAACATTCAGATTAGACAGGTTCAGAGGTGTAACCTGACAAACATGCAGTCAGTGGACGTGCAGTCAGTGTTGCCTTGGTAGACGAACAGAACAGCGACTCCAGTGACTCACAGCAGTTTGTGTAGTTCACACTTTCTCTGTGAAGTCAGGGTCGTTAGTTGCTTCCATGTTTCCGCCTGCAGAGGAAACTCCTGTCAAACAAACGGTCGCAGTAACACATTGGTGACATCGCTCCTCGTCTCACCTCGTGTCACCTGTTCGTCTCACGATCAGTGCGATATCTGATCACATCTCATCCGATTCCTTGTCTCATCTGATCAGAGACGAGTTGTGATGGAGCCTGACTCACCACACCTACAACAAGCATTCCTGACCCACACAGAACCACATTAGCACCCAGCAGCATGACAGTTTGAACGCATGGGTTCATGTCTGTCCAGGTCCATCTAAGGACAACACTCACAGGGACATAACAGTGAAAGTGTTTTTCAAAGTTTCAGTGCAGTAAACAGCTTTTATCTTTCTGTTTCCCTGGATGTTGCTGAGCTGCAGAGGAGGGAAATGTGATTTATCAAATCTCTCACATTAAAAGAGTTTGAGGGGAGGATCTCTGATAATGACGGTCATGTGACTTTTACTGTATCACCTGGTTTGACTCTCTGCAGGTTCAGAGCAATGTTTTATTTTACAGGTCCTGAGTTTTTCATCTGTTTAACTGGACAATCAGCTGATATTTACCTGTTCACCACAAGAATATTTCCAGTGAAGGTCTTTGAAATGATGTAGGTAAGAGAAAAGTTCCCAGTGACAGGAAACAAAAAAAAGTTTCACCTTCAAAACGAATGAGTTTACGTACGAGGTCCTGAGCACAGACTGAAGATGAAGTCGACTTTGCTCAGCGTGATGAAGAAACACTGTGGCTGATGTGACATGTGACAGACGATCCTGTGCTGGTGTCTTCATCCTTCCTCCTTCAGTGTGAATGAGTGTGTGCAGCAGGGTCATCTCTGAATCCTGCTCCTGCCTGTCAGAGATCTGTGAGTCTGACAGCGAAAACAATTCACACGATGAAATCTGGTCGCGCCAAATGTCCTGAACTGACAGGCATTTAAAAACATTCTGAAATGGACGCCGTGATTTCCTGATAAAAAAAACAGTGAGTTTTCTCTGGTGGCCTCCTCCCATCAGTGATGAAGATGATGATGATCCATCGGTCTTTAATAATCCCTCCCTGTTTCACGCTCCAACGATTTGCTTCAGCAGGAATTTTATCACATCAAGATGAAGATTTCACTGAGCCTTTAAAGAGCAGGAGGCCAGTGTGTGTGTGTTCAGTGCTGACCTGAGATCAGAGCGGAGCTTCTCAAACCTCCAGGAACCAGGACTCGCTGTGAACCAGATGGCAACGAGTGAGTATGAACGACGTGTGTGAGACTCACACTGAAATATAGTTTACACAGTTTGTTTTTTGTATTTGCAGTGATGAGGAGCGTGGACTTCCACTGCCAGTCCAACAACACCGACCACCGCACCATCGAGATCACAGAGAAGCAGCTGATCGTGAGACGGGGCCAGTCCTTCCTCCTGACCCTGAACATGACGCAGCCTTTCGGTGACCGCGACATGCTGGTCCTCACCGTGGAGACAGGTAGATCACCGCACACTCACCGTGTCACAGTATTCAGCTGTGTGTCAGTTGTTCTGCTCAGCGTCTGAACTGTCAGTCCATGCACCTGTCCTCCTCCCCTTCCTTTACCTCAGGCTCCTTTCCATCAGAGACGCGTGGTACTCGCTCTCAGTTTGGTAACCCCTGTCCAGCGTACGCCAGCGACGCCAAGGCGATATGGAAGTACAGTATGGACAGAAGAGCTGACCTGTCCAGGGGCGTGGTGACCTTGTCCGTGACCCCACCAGCTGATGCTCCTGTGGGCAAGTACTCGCTGTCTGCTCAGACCAGGATGGGAAAGACCATACTGGGAACACTGGTGGTGCTCTTCAATCCCTGGTGCTCAGGTGGGTATCATCACTGAGACCCTGAGAACAAAAAGGAAAAATGTGTGACTAAGACGTTCAGTTGCAGGTTCAGTTCGGTTCGGTTCTGCTTCCACAACCTAAAACTGTAGCTTCTGCGTTAGAATTGTTTGTCACGTGGTGGATTTCCATCCAGATGTAGCACAAAGTCACTGTGCTGAATTTCAAGGAAACATACAAAAGAAAATACGCCTGAAAACCTGAACATGTGAGCTGATTGACAGCTGATTTACATCTGATTGACAGCTGATTTACAGTTGATTGACAGCTGATTTATATCTGATTGACAGCTGATAGTGTTACACCCTGTTTGTTTGCAGATGACTGGGTGTATCTTCCTCACGAGGGGGAAAGACAAGAGTACGTGATGAACGAACAGGGACTCATCTATGTGGGGACATCAGACTTTCCCTGCCCTCGGGACTGGGTCTTTGGACAGGTGAGCATTAAAGAGCTGCTGTACCTGTCCTTTAAGTCTCAGACACACCTGAGGAACACCACGAACCTCACAGACAAACTGAAGGTGCAGCCGTGGACAAGGCAGTGCGTTGGTCAACTGGTGGCTCTAACTTGTGTCTTCTTACCCAGTTTGAGGAGGACATGGTGGACATTTGTCTCAAGATACTGGACGTCAACCCAAAGCACATGAAGGACCCTGCTGATGACGTCTCTGCTCGCTGCAACCCCATCTACGTTAGCCGTGTGATCAGCGCCATGGTAGGACCAGACAGCCCAACAGTCCACAGCACGTTGTCTCTCACGGTCGTTCAAATGGCAGAGTGTGAAAACTCATTCTGTTCTCCAGATCAACTGCTGCGATGATCTGGGCGTGTTATCTGGAGGATGGGATGGTAACTATGGTGACGGAGAAAATCCCAGCTCCTGGCTCGGCAGCGTTCGCATCCTTCGCAGGTGGTTTAAAACAAACTGCCACCCCGTGAAGTACGGCCAGTGCTGGGTGTTTGCTGGTGTGATGTGTACAGGTACCGTACGAGCTGTCCTCAAACATGAGCAGGACTGAGACACTGTTTGACTTTGTGCATCTTACTTGTCGTGTTCACGATTCCAGTCATGCGGTTCTTCGGGATCCCGTGTCGTGTGGTCACAAACTTCAAGTCAGCGCACGACACAAACAACAACCTCAGCATCGATGAGTATTACGGCGTCCGAGGAGCTCAACCCAAGGAAGGCCGAGAGAAGATCTGGTGAGACAAGCGTTCAGGCAGATTTACTATTCTGCTTTGCTGCTATTTAAGTCATCAGGATAATAATAATAATAATATAATTACAGGCTGAAACTATTGTGACTGTATTAGAATCAGCTCTAATTTTTGCTGGACTGAGGAACTTATCTGTGTCGTGCAGGAACTTCCACGTGTGGGTGGAGGGATGGATGAAGCGACCAGACCTGGAGAAAGCTGAGCTGTACGACGGCTGGCAGGTCCTGGATCCCACACCTCAGGAAAAGAGTGAAGGTGAACACAGTGCACAGCTGTTTCACACAGATGTGCCCACAGCCTCAGAGCATTCAAACTTTGTTTCCCCGCCTCAGGACAGTTCTGCTGTGGTCCAGCTCCAGTCTCCGCCGTCCTCCAGGGCGACACCAACCTGAAGTACGACGTGCCATTTGTGTTTGCAGAGGTCAACGCTGACATTGTCAAGTGGATGGTCAGTACAAATACTTCATACATGCCAGTGATAGAGTTCCTTTATTATCCTGTTCATGACACACACACACACACACACACACACCTCTCCTCAGGTCTGGGCTGATGGGTCAAAGATGAAAATGAGCTCCGACACCACGACAGTGGGTCAGAACATTTCTACCAAGGCCGTGGGCTACAACCTGAGAAACGATATCACGGACAGCTACAAATACAGAGAGGGTAACGACCGCCTGTCAACACGAACATGTGCAGGAGAAATATTCTACCCCTGTGGGGGTTAAATGAATTAAATGATGGTCATTTTCCCATCAGGCAGTGCACAGGAGAGGGAAGTCTACAGCCGCGCAGTCAGGAGAGTGAACTCCGGAGACGGTCAAGCAGCTGATGGAGGGAAGGAGCCGCTGAAGGTGCAGATGAAAATCGAAAAGGTGAAACCTGAGCCGCTGACGCTCAACGTGCAGATTTATAATTCAATAAGAGAAACATCACCAGCCTCAGACTCTTTTTCCTGCTCCAGGACTCTGGAGTGCAGAGCGGGCAGGACATTAATCTGAAGCTGAGGCTGTGCAACAGAGATTACTCCAACAAGACCATGTCCATCCACGTCAACGCCCAGGGCATGAGGTACAACGGCGTACCAGCATGTCACATCCTGAACAGTGTGCAGGAGAAGCTGCTGCTGGTTGGACGAGGTCTGCAAGTTTAACTTCTTCACATTAAATTATTAGTTCCTGTTAAACGTTCCGTCCTTTGAGCCAGATGGTGACATGTCTTCTACTGTTCTGTGTCTCCGTGTGCGACAGAGGTGATCATACCTGTCCAGATCCCGTTCATGGCCTACAGTCACCACATGGTGAACTGTGACAGCATGAGGGTCTCGGTCGTGGCCGTAGACAAACAGAAGCAAAGCGACATCTACGAGTCTGAGATCGACGTCTCCCTGCCGCGGCCTCCCATCACCATGAGGGTCAGTGGAGTCCTCCGGTGTTTCTCACGTCAGCCTGCAAGGAAGGAAGCGTCTGATTGGGCAGCCTGAGCAGTGACAGTGTGTGTGTGTGTGCTTCAGGTTGTGGGTGAGGCCCGTCTGTTCCAACCAATGATGATGGAGGTGAAGTTCACCAACACGCTGAGCGTCGCGCTGACGAACTGCTCTCTGACCGTCACCGGAAGCGGCATGTACAAATTTGAGCGCGTGGAGAGGTGAGTGCGAATCCTGTCTAAAGTCATGTGACCAAGTTTTTAGGACGTGGTTCTTCAGTGTGAGTTTACCTGTGTGTCTGTGTGTGTTGTCAGTATCGTCAGGGAGCTGCCGCCCAACAAAACTCTGAAGGTTCAGATCACTACGGTCCCCCACAAGCTCGGACCCAGGGTCGTGGTGGCCGACTTCGACTGCAGCGCCTTCAGGGACGTGATGGGCAGCTGCATCGTGGACGTCAGGCCCTGAAGCTCCGCTCGGTCCTGGACCTAAAATAAACATATTATTTTTCAGGCTGGGGTTTTAGGGTTTTTTATTTTCCACATAAAATAAATTTTAAGTTTTATTGTTTGTGTGTTCCACTTACAGATGAACCATTCATATCATTTATTAATCAAAGATTTTCTCGTTCCAGCTTGTTTGAAGGCGGATTATCAGTTGATCGGTTGGTCGCTTTGGGAATGTTGTGTTACACATTTCTCTGTGCTTCCTTCACTTTTCTCTTCATGATTTGGTTTTTAAATGTGACTCACAATGTTTGAAAACCGTATTTTCACATCACACTGTCCAATAACTCTCACATTAATTTACCAAACCAACCTGAAACCATGCGATGGAGGACGATGAGAAATTTCAGATCTGTGGTGCACGTTCCTTTAAAAGTGGTAAATGTGTTTGTGAAATCATGACTGTAATCGTAGAGATATAAAATCTGAATGCATGCACAGAGCTGTTTGCTGGTGCTGTTTACTGAGATTTAATTAAAGAGTGTTTTCAGCCACGTCCCGTCTCTTCATACGCACAACTGGTCCTTTAAGGTCTCGGCTCCCTGCAGGTTGTGGTTGACAGCTTCATCTAAGAACTGACTCCAGGTCAGTGCATCCCCAGGTTGGATCTGGTGGAGACTGAACTTCCTCTAAAGTGACTGAAGTCTGGTACGAACAGGAACGCAGTCTGACACAGTAACGACGCCACCTGCAGGATAAAGTCAGAACCAACACTCAGTCCATCATCAGACCAAACACAAGCTGTGAAACCTGCAGTGGTATCAGATGTACAGGAGGGTTTGTGTGTGTGCAGCCGTGCATAAAAAGCTTCGCTAATGTGGAAGCAAAGGGTGGATGTCATGGATCACACACACACACACAGGGGGAGGCTGCAGTCAGAAGTCAGCTGGACTGCAGACAGAGCAGGGGTGTAGTGGTACCACAGTCATACCTGCTGTAGTTACAGTCCACAGGTGCTGCAGAGGTGGTCAGTGATCCCAGTGATCCCCGCATGTCTACATCTGAGGTAAGAAAATATCCTTGATTCATTTAGTTGCAGCATTTTAGTTCTTCAGAATGAAATAAGTGTGTAGGTCAAACCTGCCTACCTACCTGTGGATCTGGATGGTTTTATCTGGCCTGAGTTACACATGTTCCTGGGTTCACCTCCACACTCGTGGTCTGTGCTGACTCATGTTTCTGTCGACCGTCGGCCTGTGAGAGGTTTTTCTTCATGTTCATATAAAGAACTGATTCTTAAGGGAACAAACTGATTCAGTGACAACAGGAAATGTTAGGCTTGTCTTTCCTCGTCCCCTGTTCCTCCTACCCCCTGGCTCTTTCTCTGTGGTAAACTGATCTTTTCCATCCTCGCTAAAGGTCAGAGGTCAGGGCGAATTTGTAATTGTGTGTGTAACTTATGAATATTTGAAAGAGACAAGCAAACTGGCTGATGGATTTCTCAGTGTGTGCTCTGTATGAATCATTAAGAAGTTCAGTTATTGAAGAAATTGATTTATTATTGATAAGCTTATCAAAGCCAATAATGACGGCTGATTGCATTATTGATTAGAGCAGATTATGCAGCTGAATTTCCACAACACTATTATAAGATTATGTGGGTGTGACACACATTTTTCCGCTCTCGCTCCACCTGCGTGTGCAGAGTAAGCACGGTGAGGTTTTTGTGTGTTGTTTTTTTCGTAGATGTCGTGGCGTTCCTCTTTCCGCTGCTCCAAGTTTCGTCACATCTTCGGAAAACCAGCCACCAAGGAGCACAGCTACGACGGGGTGCCAATCACGCTCAGCGTCCATGACAATCACTACTGCTCAGCCAATCCCTGCTTCATCGCCGTGGTGACCGAGTGCGCCGGGGGTGGGGCCTTTTTGGTCCTGCCCATCCATCATGTGCGTGCGTTTTTTTTTTTCAACATTTCGCCATTTTCTTCCTGATGAGCTCACAAAGAAAGTTACAACAAAAAAGAACAAAACAAAAACTAAATCAAAATCAAAACTGCTTCCAGCTTTCATGCTAAGCTACGTTAGCTACGTTAGCTGTAGCATGAGGGAGACAGTGGTTCCCAGAATGCCGAACTTGCTGCTCTTCAGTTAAAATTCTTCAACTTGGTTGTAACTAAAGGCAGAAAAAAGTTTCTTTATAAGCAAATCACATGAATTTAATGTGGAGTGAATTCAGGTGAAATGGTTTAACGCTCGCTCTGTCTCAGACAGGGAGGGTGGACCCTCAGCACCCCAGGGTGTGTGGTCACAGAGGGAGAGTCCTGGACGTGAAGTGGAACCCGTTTGACGATCACTGCGTGGCCTCGTGCTCAGAGGACTGCACTGTACGCTCTGCTCTGACCCTGTGACCCTGTGTGTGGAGGGTGTGCGGTTGTGTTCTTGTACTTGTGTCTTGGAGTTATCCTTTGTTTTCTTTTGTAAAGGTCCTCAGGTGGTTTCAGTCGTGGGTTTAAGCTCAACATTAGACTCAGGTTTAAGGTCCTCAAACCAGTGCATGTGCCTGTACGCAGGTGAAGCTCTGGGACATCCCCGTCTGTGGGGTCCAACAGAACCTAACCAAGGCCAGGAAGACTCTGATTGGTCACTCCAGGAGGGTGGGGCTTATCGAGTGGCATCCAACAGCGGAAAACCTGCTGCTCAGCTCCGCCTACGACTACAAGGTCAGGAGCCTCATTGGTCAGTGGCAGCGTCAGTATTTAGATAAACTCAACCTCCATAACAGCCTGTCTCTCCTTTTTGTCCCAGGTCCTCCTCTGGGACGTGTCCCAGGTAGGTGCAGTGATCAGGTGCCCCGTCCGGGTGGTTCTGATGCCCGTCCACCACCGCTACCCCTCCGAGGCCCTGCTGCTTTCCGTCAGCTTCAACACAGATGGCAGCAGGCTGGCGGTCTCGTCCAAAGACAGACGAGTCCGAGTCCTGGACCCACGGACAGGAAAGATTTTACAGGTGTGTTCATCTTGTCTGATTGTGTCCACATGAAAACAGAAAGCAACATCCGTGTTTTGACGGTGCAAATGTTCCTGCAGGTGTCGAGCAGTAAGTCCCACAGGGCCAGTAAGGTTTTGTACATCGGAGGGTTGAAGATGCTTCTGTCCACAGGCAGCTCCCCCTGGAACCACAGACAGATCGTCCTCTGGGACCCTGTGAGACCCTGGTTCCTTTCTGGAAACGCTGCAGCATTATTAGGACCAACAAATTTAATTCAACCTTCAAACGGCAAGTGATGGAGCTAATAATGAAAATCTGTGTGTGTGTGTGTGTGCAGGACGACTTATCTGAGCCTCTGTACGAAGAAGATCTGGACGGGTCTGCAGGGGTCCTGTTCCCGTTCTACGACCCCGACACACACATGCTGTACCTTGCTGGGAAGGTAACACAACACACAGACACGTCATGATCATTACACACCACCACCGACGTGGAGGTCGAGGATCGTCATACATGTTATGCCGTGTTTGTGTGCTGCAGGGTGATGGAAACATCCGGTACTATGAGCTGAGCGCTGAGAAACCTTACATTAGCTTCCTGACAGAGTTCAGGTCCCTGCTGCCACAGAAAGGACTGGGTGAGCTGAAACACACAACACGCACCAACCACTGAAGTTACACCTGTATCTGCCTAACATACTGTGCAAACTCTACACAGTACTTAGTTATGTTAAACCATGAAAAGTCTGAGCCATGAATCTGTACGGTCTGTCCATCACCAGCTCCAAATGTCCTTTGACCTCTGACCTCACTTCAGGAGTGATGCCAAAGCGCGGTTTGGACGTGAGCGCCTGCGAGGTTTTCCGGTTTTATCGTCTGATTGCTGTCAAAGACCTGGTGGAACCACTGTCCATGATCGTACCACGAAAACAGGTCAGGGTGGTTTATTTACATCACCTCAGGAACATGATTATTGGTGAAGACAGAAGGAAAGACAGCAGAGACAGGAGGACGACTCACAGTGCTTTCTCTGTCCTTGCAGTCGGGTATTTTCCAAGAGGATCTGTATCCGATGACAGCTGGAAACCAGGCGGCCATGACGGCTCAGGAGTGGCTGTCAGGGATCAACAGGGGTCAGCAACCTATTAGTGCCTCTGAACCAAAATGGCCGACAGGCTGGCTACATGACTTCAGTTTCTCTAAAGAGAAAAACTGGTTCCTATGTCTCTCTGTCAGACCCGGTGCTGATGTCTCTGAAGCCTGCGACTCGAGTGGCCAACCCTTACCCAGAAACCCCAGCAGAGAAGGGGCTGGTGAGGCAGCTGAGCGACCTCAGGTTCCAGATGGGCCCAGATGTTGGAGCTGTGACTGGGACAAACCTGGACTTTCTGGAAGAGGTAGAACACTGTGAATTTGTTTTCTGACTTGAACCAAAACAAGGTCTCAATTCCAAGTCCGTCTACTTGTGGTGAAGGAAACAGTCACTTTACAAACAACCTGGAATCATTACTGTTCTACAAACTACCCCACCACACAAGGTGGGGATCTGCCCCGGGGCAGGTGTCCCAGGTGTTTCCCACACAGTAAATCATCCTATGGACTTGTTATTATTTATCCAGACAAACAGTATGTGTGAAATGTTTTATGGTAAAGAGAAATCTGAGCTTTCATCCTTATAATCATCAGTAAGTGGCGGCAGGTTTAGTTTACAGTGAATCCAGTAAAGTGTGAGTGTGGCTGTCAGACCCGGCTTCCTCTGCCTCGCTGCCTGCGTTTAAACCTGCTCATCGTTTCTCTCGAGGCCTTCCTCGAGGAGCAGCTGGCCTACCAGGACGCCAAATACCCCCGAGATCTGAGCGACCTGTCAGGGTGGCAGCCAGACGAGACCCAGATCCCGCTGTGGATGTACTGCTGCACCCCACACTGCTGCGAACCCGCAGAGAGACCGCCACCCACCACTGAAAGCGAGGTGAGGCGGGAATCACCCAGATACCAGAGAGTACTGCCCGGGTGCAGAAGGCTTCAGCCGGAGTTTTAACTCCTCCTGCAACGAATCTCATCTCAGCTCTCTTTGTATTTCAGCTCCTGCAAGCGTTTTACAGACAGCAAGACGAGATCAGAGGCCTGAAGGAGCAACTAAACCAGAAAGATGTTAGTATTTAAAACGGAGCACGCAACACACACACACACACACACACACACACACACACACACACCATCATCTCATAAAACCAACGCCAACATTCACAAAGTCAGAAAGAAAATGTCACTGTGGTAAATTCTGACTGAACGTGTGAGACCAATCAAACTTCAGTTCTGTTAATTTGTCAGATTAACGTCTCCACAAAATGACACAACACTGCCCCCTAGAGCCCCATGATGTTATTCATGGAATTGTAAAGTGATGCAACACAAAGACTCTGTGAACAAACAGCCAGGTCAAAAGAACCACAAACATTTCACTCTGGAGAATTAAAGTTCCTCTAACACTCCGTGTTCTGCAGGTGAGGATCGCTCACCTGGAGCTGGAGATTAAAAACACCAGAAACAACATGAGGGCGACCTTCTGACTCTACGGACCGAGCCCGCCAATCAAAACGCTCAACGTCTGCAACCGACAAAACACACAAACTGACATGTTTACATGGATCCTTGATCAATGATCAGAAACAATTCATCAATACAGGATAAACGCCTGCTGAACACCTGTGTGTACCTGTGGTACAGTGGGTCCCTGCTCTCTGCTGAACAAACTGAGTGATGCAGACATCATCTACAGTCTGTTCAGCACAGATGTGGGTCAACCTCTGTCAGCTGACCCTGTCTCCGGTCGACATTCAGCAATCTGATGAAACTGCTGGTGAATATAATGAGAAGCTTCGTGTGTCAGGGAGACAAAAGGCGAGGGGGAGACGCCAGGAGCAAAATGTTAAGATTTTATTTACAAAGTCCTTTTTGTGTTTTTTTGTTTGTTTTTCCTTTAACTTACAGAAAGTAAAAAAAAAAATTCAACTAGTCAGTGTAAGTGTGAAGGAAGAGCTGGAGAGAGGGAGAGAGAGAGAGAGAGGGGGGGGGGGAGAGAGAGAGAGAGAGGGGGGGGAGGAGAGAGAGAGAGAGAGAGAGAGAGAGAGACCCCAGACAATCATACAAAATTAAACAAAGACAGTTTCTTTGAAAAAATATTTCTTTAAAAAGCTCTGTTGGCAAAAAAGAGAGAGAACACAGTTTGCCCTGAGCACGCTCGGCCTCGGGGAAATGGGAGGAGGGTGGGCGGTCGGAGGCTTCAGGAGAAAAGCTCAACACGTTCGCCGGGTTCGACTGTCCGTCAGTGACATCACAGCGCCCGTCGGGAGCACGGCGAGGTCACAGCCGCAGGTTCAGTCCCGGAGTGATGACGTCAGAGACGGGCGTTGGGGGAGATGGGGGGAAAAAAGGAGGATGGGAAAGTAGAAAGTTCCCATGAGCCCTTGCTCTGTCTCCTTCCACAGAAACGGCCATGTTTTCATGTGTTCATCAAACAATTATGACATGACCACAAGAAAACCTTTGACAACTACTCTCGTGATGGAGCTTTGAGAAGAGGAAAGAAAAATGAAGCTTATGTTCTGATCACAAAATAAGGAAGAAAAAAAAACCGACTGCAGCAAAGTCTCGCCTCGGTGACGCTTCGATTCTGAGCTTCTTACAGCTGGTGATGCTTTTACTCGGATGTTAACGGAGATAAAATCACGTTTCTTACGAACGCTGCCGCGCGACGCTACGTCCTGAGAAACACAAACATTGAGCCGCGTGCCGTGTCGTACCTCTTCACGTAGGAAACTCCTGAAGCAGAAAGAAAGGATTTTTATTTCTCGTCTTATTTTAGCTACAAAACACGATCAAAGGCAACTCTCCTACAAATACCTTCATCAGGTTTAATATCAAATCAATAACCAGCTGTTCAGTTGCGTGTTGTAATATAAAATGAACATAATCCCTTTCATGTGAAAAATAAAGCGTTTCTGTTGACGTCACCGACGCCGTGCATGCTGCTCGACGCCAGGATGTGGAACCTCAAACTGTTCAGTTTCCTCTGCTGTGGGACTGAAACTCCATAAACTGATGTTGATCGACAGATTTATCTGTAACTATTGTGATAATTAAATACCTGCTTCGCTCATTTTTCTTAGACAGATGCCAAACATCTGGGTCCAGCTTTCAAACGACGTTCAGAAGCTGGAACCAGACATTTTATAAGCAAAACGATTAAGTGTGACGATGACGGACAGATTCATCAGTAATGAAAATAATTATTAGCTGGAGTTCTAATCTGCTTTGTGAATCTGAAGCTCACAAACACACAGATCCCAGAAAGTAATAATTCTATAAAGTGAAAATGATCCCAGGTTATGATCAGAGAGTGAAATATGAATAAAACAGGATGATGAAGAAGGTGTTTTATAAGTTAACGGAAGCAGACTGGGCCTGTGAGAGGAGCTAACAAGAGCGCAGTGGGAGGAGACCAGGTTCAGGAACGAGACGCAGCCCAGGAGTCGGCCGAGTGGACGGGGAGGAGTCAGAGGAGCAGAGCCAGTGTTGGTGGTGAGGTGTGGGGGTGTGTGGGATGTGGGGGGGAGGGGGGTGTCACCGGGCGAGAGGTCAGAGGGGTTTGCGGGGTCCTCAATCATCATCTTCATCATCCTCATCCTCGGGGTCCCTCTTCCTCTTCTCTCCTTTGGCTGGAGACGAGGCTTCGTCTGTAAAGAGGAAAGATGAGGTTTAACAACAACAACAACATTCTTCATCTGCAAACAGCTGAGTAAAGGATCACACTGTTACTGACCATCATCCTCCTCTTCCTCCTCATCCTCTTCATCTTCTTCACTGTCCACATCTCCGTTCACTTCTCCATCCTACAGAAACAGAGAGAGAGAGAGAGGGAGGAAAGTTTGTTTGTGAAGGTCTGAATCAGTGGAAATGTTCGGGTCCTCGTGTCGACAGACGCCGAAAATGATGTTTTGACGTCTTAGTTTTAGAAAACAACAGTTTCCCTTCAAACATCTGTCCTCTGAACGACAAAAACACCCAGACTCACCTCATCGTCACCGCTGTCGTCATCGTCATCATCATCTTCAGCCACTACGTCCTCTTCATCCTCCTCTTCCTCTTCCTCAAAATCCTCTGATTCACCCTCTGGAACACACACAACCCCAGAATCATATCTGTGTCCTGTGACGTGTGTGAGTCTCTGTAAACACTACAATTATCTTGAGGAAATTATAAGTAAACAAACTTTAATTCTGCTGCAGCATAAACTCATTGTACCACAGAAGAAGAACGCCGCGTGAATTCTCACCTTCTTCGTCCTCATCCTCGACTCCGTCTCCCTCCCCGTCAGAGTCGGACGCCTCGCAGTCGTTGATGTCGTAGCCGTCCAGGTAGGTGAGCTTGGGGAGGAGCTTGAAGATGGACTCTCTGTAGTCGGCCAGGTTGGTCACCTCGCAGTTAAACAGGTCGAGACTCTTCAGCTGAGGCAACTTTTTCTGGAAGGGAAACAACATGTGACCTCACACATCGTCCCACTCTGAACTGAGGCAGAATATCCCAACACAGACTGTGAGCTTTGGACTGAGGCAACTTGTGGTGGAAGATAATAATAATAATAATAATAATAATTATTATAATAATGAGGGCATGTTCTGTTGGTCCTAACTCCACCCACCAGGGGTTCCAGGGTGCTGATGTCTTTGAACTTGTTCCCGCTGAGGTTGAGGTGTGTTAGGTTCACCAGTCGCTCTGCCAGGACCTCCAGACCACCTGATATCCTGTTGTCACTCAGCTCCAGCTGCAGGGGGAGGACAAAAAAAAAGACTTGCTTTATTTTCTCTGGACCTAAAACGATGAGAGACGGCACAGATTTGATGATTCCAGCTTCTCAGACGTGAGGATCTGCTGTTTGTCGTCCAGTTCGCTGTAAAAACCTGCTGATTCCTGACCTCCTGTTTCACACGTGTGCAAGAAAATAAAAAAAACCAAACCCTATTTTGACAGTGTAGTTTTAATTTCATAGTTCACTCAAACAACCATTCATTGCAGCAATAATGTACAAAAACAGTTTCTTAAATGTGCAACTGCAACTAATGATCATTGGAGAATATGGAGCAGCCACATGTTCATCAGGCTCTGTATTAATATCTAATATGAACACGATGTCATGAAAATGAGCTTTATTTTAAACCGTACTTTGAGATTTTTTCTGTCCACAGCCACAGAAACGTTTGGTCCTCTCACCTTTTTCAGTTTGTCCAGTTTGGGGATGTCTGCCACGCTGGTCAGACCCACGTTGATGAGGCTCAGCAGCTCCAGGTTCGAGAACTCTTCTGTGATTCCTTCGATCTTCCCTTCACTGGAGCGACAGTTATCCAGGACCAGCTCCTGGACCTGGAGAGAGAGGAGGGGGAGTTCATTCATATTATACAGTACCGAAACTGAAACTTTTCCCTTACATGTGGTTTTCAGTATAACATATAGTCTTTCATGGCTCCCACAAATTTGATTTCAGACACTTTTTATCTTAACATCATTTATCGTGGGTTTACTTTGTGTGTTTGTTGCACGGTTCACAAAAAAAGACAAATTTTTGTTGACTCAGTTTGAGTCAAACGAAGAAGAAGCAGGATCAGAGATGAGACACTCGTCCCTGGTGGACTCTGGTGATGCTCACGTTTTTCAGTTTTAAGCTGCAGTTACTGGCTGTTGGCACTCACAGGACACCTACTCAGAGATGTGATTTAAAAATGACTACGATTTCTGGCTTTGACAGTGAGTGCGGTGTCAGTATGACTAATTCAAAGAGTCACTTTGCCCTGATGAGCGCCATCGTTTCAGCAGCACGCCCTGTGACGAAGAGTGAAAGCATCAGACAATCAGCAAATTAAACTCGACAATATCAAGGTATTTTCCATGTTTTCACATTTCTTTTTACACATTAGGAGGAGGAACTGAACAGCAGAACTTTTACTACAGATGTGTCTGTTGAAACAGCATCTCATCTTATTTATTATCCACATAATGTTTTTAAGTGTAATTTTTTTCTCCTTTTTAGCTTCAGCTGATTTTAAAGGTGCAATGGAAACATTAACATCCTCAATTCACGCAGAGGACAAAACACTAGGTCACAGCAGAGGAGGCGTCCCAGTGCAAAGGACTCTGGACCGCTTCATAGTGGAACGGACCCCGATCGAGACTCTTGTTTGTAAACTCCCGTCACACGTGATGCTGCTAGGTTAGCCCGCCTGCTAGCTCTCCGGTGTCGGTTCCACCGCTCGTCTCTTTAGTTTTTACGCCCCCGGCCCCCAGCATGCTGACCCCAAAAGAACCGGGCCCGGTTTGTTTCGGTTGAAGCAGCGACCGAGGCGACTCAGTCAAAACCCGAACACGCGAACTAGCCTCTTTAGCAAGCTAGCCGCTAGCACGCCGCTGGCTACGCGCCCTCAGCACACGGGCTCCGACTAATCTCTGGAGAAGCGCTAATATAAACATAAACAGTTTTGGTTTTTAGACATACGACCTTAAAGTTGTGCCGCTGTATAAACACGGGTTTGTTTGTAGCTCGAAATAAATATAAATTACATTTTCCCCAGAATTTGAGTGTGAATCGACAAATAATAACGCATTTCCTGCTCTCCACGAGTATTAAATGATGAAAGCAATATCGTGACGAGTCATTTTTGCTTGCAAACACGAAGCATTATCGGACACTTATTGTACTAATATTTCACTGCACATTTAATTTACTCCATGGAAACTTTTCTTATTTACTTTAATTGCGCACAAGATTTTTTACAAACGGATATAAGCCGTCTAACAACTTCGAAGTAGTGCCATCCCAGGCATTAGCCAGGCACCACGAGACAACGATATACATTGCGCATGTAAGTTTCGTTTCACACAAACCGTCTTTATAACGTTATTCACGGGTGTGCGAGACAATTTTCAGCAAAATTGATAAAAGTGTGAAGTTAATAATGAAAACACGACGGTAAACTGTGCAGCCACGCAGCTGTTTGCCAGCGACCAACCGGCCCAGAGGAAACGGACCTCCGGGAGTGAGCTGAAGATTTAAACAGAACTAAGTGTGGTTGTGTAACAGCGTTTAATCGTTCATTGGAGGTTGCCTGAGAGGAGTAAATAAACATTTCGGCACTTTTCGGGAGCTGCAGACACCCCGCCATGTGCTCACCACCCCTCCTTCTTCGGCCGGTCAAGTTTACACCGCAGCGTCTCCGATAAACAACGACACAAACCCCGGTACTAACCTCTGTGGGCGACCGGTGCCTCAGCTCCAAGGAGACCCTCTTCTTCATGTCCATTTTCGTCTGGTTTCGGCCTGAGTTCGGGTCTCTGCGGTGCGAAAAGTTGTTTCTTCTCGATTCTGTCTTCACTATCAACACGCGGAACCAGTGTGAAGGTGGCGACAATAAAAACTCGATATTTCCGGGGAAGATTTCCAAATTAAAATTCCCATGCCCGTAGCAGAAATGCATTTTTGCATTTCCTCCTGAAAATAACACCGGTTTTCAGCTGCATTTTAACACAATATTAAATCTTTAAATCACTGAAATGTTTCGTCTATAGATAAAAGATCTCTGTACATTATAATTACATGTAATATCCTGATTGGTAAAAACTTAACTTTGAAGCAGACAGCTGGAGAAAACTATATAAAAATATAAAATATATAAGTACGTAATTATATTCTAACCATTTTTCTGTATTTCTTTATTTTTGTTTGTTTTAATTTGTAAAATATTTGTCTTATAATTCCAGGTGGAATGGGTCAGATGTACGTTTGTTGCTTGATGTATTTTGTTAGATTGGAGGCGATTCAAATTTATTTTGAAGGGAAATTATGCTACCTCCGGTGCGCATGTATCTTTTTCCGTCCAGCTTGATTCAGAGTGAAGAACGAGAGAAACGTTCCCGTGGCGTGTGCGAAAAGTGGGTCAGGCCGTTTGCTGCTTTTAATTGACCTGAAAAATATCAGAACTTTGAAATTCTACCCGAACATTGACGAATAAACCAACAATAAAACCAATATGACTTTTTCAGTTTCCAAAGAAATATTTTACTATTTACAAACCAGCATGAAAACGTGTTTTTCTGTTAGATAGAAAGTTGGAATATGTATAATTATTACAAAACACCTTCTCAACCTGAGTTCCTTCATCACTGAATTATTCAGCGGTGGAAAGCAGCGATGTAGATTTACTCAGGAACAGTTCTGGGGAACTTGCAATTTCTTAAATTGTAATTTTATGCTGCTTCTACTGCTTTGTGTTGTGTTTGGGTTTTTGAAGTGCACTTGAACGCATCAGATGTCGATGAGCAAAAGGAGGGAAATGTCAGCAGGAGGGAAACAACGCTCCGCAGCGCCACCGGCGGCCATTTTGTGCCATTGTTTACACTTGTCATTGTGGAGCTAAAATATCCTTATTATATTTAAATAATGATTATAAATAATTTCTCTGGTGCACCTCTGTCTACCAACAGCAGAATTTGGTTTCCACATTAGATAGTTTCTTATTATTTTATCCCTTTTTCCATATTTATACACCATAAATATATTAGATTAAATTTTCATGTTAATTATTTATGCAAATGTAAAGTTTTAACATAAACATTTTAAATTACAATTATTTATTTTCTTGCAGACTAACATCAGCTGATATCAGTCTTTATCTCTGATTGGCTTCTTTTACATTTCACAGTTGATTCTTAATGCTGAGTTGTCTACATACTTTTGGCCACATAGTATTTCTATCTATCTATCTATCTATCTGAGAAGAACAGATTGGCGTCTTGTCGTCTGCAGCGTGTCAACATAGTATTTCTTTATTGTCATTACATTGTAGTTCATCTTCACGACAAGCAGTTATACATACAGTGGTCTTAGATTATATCATCGTCCAATACGAGGAGAGCAACAGTTAGAGTTAGTATCACAGCTAGGTTTTCCACACTGACCCCCCCTCCCCACCCAACATCCCTCCACCCCCACCCCCGCTCCCCCCTCCCCCTCCTCCACATCATACACCAATGTATTGACAATCGTCAAATACGCCACAGGTGCCGAACCAATAAATAGGACACAGGAATAAATAAATAAATAAATAACCAAATCAATACATACAGTACATAAATAAATAGCAACAAGGTGTGTGTATATACTCACATACACACATGTAGCTCACCAGAAGACACCAGGTTCCATAGGCATAGGGCTATTTTATACAGCCACAAGGCATACAGGCATACAGTGTAATGGAACAGCCACAGGTCAGACCAAGGCCATGTTATTAGACCCCAGGAATCATGGTGCAGTTTCAATTTTAAGAATGTTCCTGTGAAGCAGAGAGGCTCTGAGGGCAGAGTTCATCTCTCCGACTTTGATTGCAAAGAGAATGAGCCTCTTGATCTGCCCTTAGTCTCTGCTTGGAGAGTCATCGAGAAGCAAAGCTTCAGTCTGCAGGTTTGGTCTGGAGCTGCTCTCGACCCGTCAGTGCCAGAGCGATACTGAAGCTGAACTCAGGAAGGTAACGTGGCCGAGGTCTGACTGTCATCGAAATGAAAAGGGAGGGTTACACTGTACAAGTCCCTCATTGAGGTTAGAATACATGTCGCCATAGAGGGCAAATCAGCACGAAAGGAAAACACGAAAAAAAGAAAAGCAAAGAGCAACGAAGAATTTTCACAAGGTGCAAAATAAATGAAAACATACTCAGTTCAAAAAAGTCTTAAAGCACTTTGTAATTTGAAGAACAGTGTTATACAAGTATAGCTTACGCAAGTCAGAAGATAAAAACAATGAAGTGACTGTAAAATAGAAAACGAAGAGTTTCAGTGAACACAGGCTCACTGCAGCGTGAGGAAAAAAGCCAGCAGGACGAATACCTCCCCGTTATTTTTTGGAAAACCATCTCAAACAGCAGACGTAAAGCGGTTTCAGTTGCATGCAGCTCACAGACTTTCCACAGGCAGACTCACAAAATCCAGTTTCAGACTCACAACACAGACAGAAACAAAGAGAGTCAAAGAAAAACACTGAACACGGTTCAAACCCCCGTCTTTTACAACAACCTGTAACAGGTACAGAGAGGCAGGTATGTGACACAAACAATGAGAGACTGTTACCTAGTGTTCACTCTGTTTGTCGTTGTGTTGCTGTTGTCGTCGACACGTGTGCTTTGGCGGTGGAAGAGACGTCTAAGCTCTCGGCTCGTTGGCCCCGTTCAGACCTGGTACCAACGTGTGTCTCAGGTGATCTGATCCCAGGTGGACGGCTCTGAGGTCATCTGTGCTTCCTGTGTCCAGCTCACAGGAAAGTAAAGACAGAAGAAGAAATCAAATCACCTGGCCTGTTCCAACCATGTGCAGTCCTCCCACTGTGGTCTGAGGGGTCGGATCTCAAACGCTCCCTCAATGCGTCTTGGGTGCATTCACACCTGAACTTAGAGACGTCCACTCGAGACTGACGGGATCACCTGAGACACGTTAGACAGATGGACGTGGGACAGAACCATCTCTTCCTCTTATTGAAACACTGGATTTATTGCCTTGATATTCAGTGATAGATCATTTTCAATCTCTGCAACTTGGTTGAAACAGTTTGCAGTTTTATTTTTATTATTACTGTTTGTGTCCAGAGACCGTTATACTGACCCACAGCTTAGCAAACACAAACACTTACAGTTGTGACTTAGCGTAAAAAAAAAAAAACCCAACCAGCTGCAGTAGTGTTGTGACACTGACATGGTCACATGGTCGGGCTGTTATGGAATGTAATTGATCAGAATACGTCTTCAGAGAAAACTGTGGACCTAGTGTGGACCTGAATTCTGAGACTGTTCGAATACCTCGTGTGTCTTATTTTCTTAATTCCTTGGTGTGTGATGCTGTGGTATATTGACTCTGGTCACTGGGTGGAGGAATTCAGTATTCAGGCACTAAATACTTAACTTTGAAGCATTCTGCTTTAACACTGCATCACCAAAGCGCAAGAATGGGACTGTGTCACGGAAGGCTAACCGTTAGCCACGTCTGGCACAGCAGCGTGGGTCTGTGAAAGGCAGTTTGATCTAAAGTCAGTGACAAACAGCTGAATTATGAAAGTGTTTTGGTCAGAGTGGGCTCCTGAACACTGCTGATAAATACAAACACAAAGCTCGACAGCTTCATCATGCATGTGACGCACACTCTGATGGTCACCTGGCTAAAGGTCACCGCTAATACTGACTGCTAACTGACCTCCTAGGTTCAGTTTGGAAAACTCAAACGTGATTCTGTGTGGGTTCCTGAACGTTCCATGGAATTATGGGAGGAGGGAAAATCCTTTAATTTCTCAGGAAAATGTCAGCGGACAAAGTACAGCTGGTGGACCGCTGCTGGCGCTGAGCGCTGATCATGGCAGTCGACAAGATGTCAGTCAGTGACTGATCTGCCCCTTCGCAAGGCAGTGAAACTGGGTTCTCGTTAGATGCAGTAAAATGTGTGTAATAAGGGGGAGTTAGGAACAGCTACCACTGCATGCAAAAGCCACAAATAAGACGAATCAGCAAGCACCTACTGCACACAGTACACATGAAACACTGTGAAAGGGCAACTCAGAAAATCACACAGAGAAAAAACAAGCATCTTTTCCTCTGTAATACTGAAACAAGCCGCGGCTCATCAGTCCAACAAAGTCCTGCTCAGTAAAACTGGCCTGTGCTGGTTGAGTTAGCATTTTCCTGCTGTCGGGTAAATCACATGACCCCGACTTTCCCTTGTCATTGCTTGACGTGTTTATTGACGCGCTGAATGAGTTTCCTGACCCTCAGACATTTAAAACCTGCTAAAATCCCCATTGTGAGATAAATGGGTTTGATCAAGTATTCTCTTCTTCATCCTGGAAAAATCCACTTATTGCAGATACGACTTTATTCCAAAGACAAACTCCCGAAAACGACATTTTACCATCGCTCAGATTTTTTTGATTTGGCTACTTCATGCATACGGCGGAGCGGAGACTCTGGAACAGGTAGAGTACGTTAGAAGAAGAGCTAAAAACAGGAGGGTCAGATGACCTACGACCTACCGTAGCTCTGAATCATGGGTTAGTGGTGTGTATACAGAGGAGCCATGCTAAAAGGCAGTGCTAGCCAAGAAAAAGAAAGAAAGAAAGAAGGGAAGAAAGGAAGAGGGGAAGACTGTGACGGAAATCTAGGGCTGCTGAAAAGCACAAGAAGGCAAGTCAAGGTAGAAAAGAGAGAATTACTCTGAGAGAAAGATGGCAAAGAAAAGTTCGAGAGGACAGAAGCTGTCAGGTGCTTTGACTGACGAGCAGGAACTTGTGCTGGCAGAGTTAGAACAGGTCGAAACGCACACACAGACACACACATGCACGTACATATACACCGCGCCTTGTTCGAAAGTCTCCAGAGCCTCACTGGTCTGCAGTGCTGCCCGGCCGAGCACTGTGCTGTGAAAGATCATCATCTCTTCGTCCTCTCGTCTCTTTCCCTCTCTTCTGCATCTCTCACGCTAAAATCCTCCTCCCTCTCTTCTTCTTCTCTTCTAATCACGGTCCTCCTGCCTCGTCTCGTCCGCCCCGTCTCCGGCTCCTCTCTTATTTTCAAGTCCATTTGGTGAAAGCAGAATGGCACAGAAGCACAGAAGAAGAGGAAGAAGTAGAAGGAGGGCGTGGTTTGTTGTTTATGCAAATACAGGCTGTTTTCGGGGAGTCTGGATTGGTCGGGGGGAAGGGTCAGATCGTTGGCGGGGCCTAATGAGGGAGGGGCACCAGGATATCCACGTAGTTGATGGGAAAGAAGCCCGACTGGCCGTTGATCATGCCCTCATACCAGTTGTCGTCGATCTGATTGGTCAGGGTGATGACGTCGCCCTCTTTGAAGCCCAGCTCGCCTTCGTTCTCCGGCTCAAAGTCGTAGAGCGCTCGGCAGCAGGGCTGGTCCATGGGGGCTGTGAGGGGACAGAGACAAAGCTGCTTTTCTGAGACATTTTTTTGGTTTGGTTTATTGACAATGACATTTTGAAGCTGTGTGTTGCACATGCACATGTCCGCCCTCTACCTGGTGATCTTCCGGGGGATTTGGCGGAGTGTATCCCCCCGTTGTGGCTCTCACTGGGAGGCAGCAGCTCCAGGGTCATTCGGGGTTTGGGAGCGAACTCCTTCCTCGGTTTACTGGAAACTTCTTTTATCCTGGATGAAAGACAAACACGGTTAAAAGAAGGTTTGTCCAATCAAATAAATCTGTTTTTGTTTTTCTGTGTCATCGGCAGCCAGGTAAGTTCACACCTGTCCTCCATCTTGCTGGAGAGCTGTTGGAGGATTTCGGCGGTGCGGCTGTGGTACTCCAACTGGGCCTGGACCAGTGCTGCCAGCTGGCTCACCTGCTCTATCTGCAACACACACACATATGTTCTGAGGCCATGCTGGGCCTGGGTCTGGCTCGGCACAGCATGGCACAGGATTGCTGCCCTTTGTTTTTCCATGGCAGATTTGAACAGACTGGGATTCTGTTGGAAACTGGATGTGTAACTATGGCAACGGTTTAAATATGTCAACATGAGCGACAGACAGTGAATATTTTATATTTTTATTACAACCTCCAGATGAGTTTTATTTTTGTAAATAAAAAATGGTTTGTGCTCAGAGCATCATCTGGTTTGACACCAAGCTTACATCGCTCTCCAGTAGGTTGAACATGCTCTGCTCTGCGATCTCTTTGCTCTCGTCAAACTTCTCCAGCGCCTGTTTGATTTCGTCGTCCTGGACTTTCCCCTGACGCTTCTTCTTGTAGTCAAAGTCCAGACGGCGTCCCTCCATCTT
This sequence comes from Toxotes chatareus, assembly GCA_016801885.1. Classification (NCBI taxonomy): domain Eukaryota; kingdom Metazoa; phylum Chordata; class Actinopteri; family Toxotidae; genus Toxotes; species Toxotes chatareus. Next base: position 14,346,505 of record CM028893.1, read on the forward strand.
CTTCAAATGGTGCTACGGTGAGGAGGAAGTTGACAGGAGAGTAATAAGGAACATAAATCACTTTACATTTCATTCCATTTTTCACACACATTCAGGAAGTGACCTTCGTCTTTTCCAAACCCTTTGGAGCGTTGTTTTATTCACCTGTATCTCTTTGAGGTCTTTGTCATGGAGGTTCTGCAGAGGGTCGATGAAGTTCTGTTTGACCTCCATGTCCAGCGCGTCCTTCACCTCCCCGAGCTCCTTCATCGCCTCGCCGGCATCGATCAGCGCCAGGCCTGGAGGGGAGGGATGGAGGGAAAACAGAGAGGGTGGAGGAAAAAAGAGAGAAGAGCAGGGAAATGAAATGATTATTTATTGTTCACTGGAGTGTGTTCAGTCTGCGTTGGTGTGCAGGTGCTCGGCATCAGCAGCGTCTGGTGGACTCAAGCTGCACTTAACCTTGACATCCACGTCCTCGTCCTCGTGTCTCAGACTCCAGACACGTCTGAGAACAGAACCTGACCTTGGCCTGATGTGAATTTAATAAGCTGCTTTCCAGTAAAGGCCGGGACACGTCTTTCACCCTGAGTGTCATCACTGAGCCGACGGTTTCATTTAGCAGGAGCTACACTTCTGCTCCTCTGGGTGAAAACTAAGTGAATTAATCACTGACCTTGTGACTTTCCGTGTTTTTCCACATATTTTCTGGCTTTAGCAAAATCAAACAAAGGCAAATTTCTAAATGTGTGAACAGCCAGAGGGCAGTGACGAGGATATTTATTAGCATGATGCTGAAAGTGCTCACCAGCTGATCGGTCACCCAGCGAACACTCCGGGTATTTAAAACACCACGTGAACACCACTGACACGTGGACAGGCCCACTTACCGAAGCAGGACTCTTCTCCTAACTCCCGTCCAAACTTCAACATGGCGTCCCCCAGGACGGTCTCTGCCTGCGGGTAACCGGGCCCCTTATCCTGCCCGCGGATCTTTGACATGGTGTTGATCATGCTCAGCTTGGCTCTGGAAGCTTTAAGGAAGCAGGAGTTAGAGAACAAGAGGCTGCTGTTTCCGTCCACCGTGTGTTTCCGTCCACTGTGTGTTTCATACCTGGATTTGGCTGCAGGTATTCTGTGGTTCTGGTCATGATGTCCAGCACCGCTCTGCTGGTGATGTCCACCTTCTGCAGAGGAAAAGACATCAGAGGACAGCAGCATCACAGTTAACACGTAAAGCGGTGGAGAGGAGGAGGCGTGAGGGGTTTTATTTTCTGTGAATGGACAGATATTTTACCTTTTCCATTTCTTTGAAGTCATCGTCTAACTTGGTTCCTTCTGCTCCTCCAACCTTCTCACTGACTTTCTGTGATTCGAAACACAAAGACAGAAAGAAACTGAGGGCGAGGATTTTCTGTTCTGACAGACTTTAATGTCTTCAACACATCCTGAGAGAAGAAAGAGCGAAGAAAGAGCGAGCGGCTTTCAGAGGAGAAACAGAGAGAAAAGCAAAGGAGAGAGCTGCTGAAGAGCGAGAGGAAGACCACAGGAGGCAGAACATCAGATAAAAGGAGGAGAGAGGACGACAAAATGAATAATCCAGCATCAGACGACTGATCACAGAGCGGACTGTTAACCTTTAATTCCTCAGTATTGTTGTTCACGTCATTAAAATATATAAACATCAGCACTTATTCATCCCTGTCCTCCTCCTCCTCCTCCTCCTCTTCATCAGCAACAGTCTGCGCGATCAAGAGGAGGAGAAAAAAAAGATTCAAGATATTTTTTTGAACTTTATCTCACACAGGCTGTAAGAAAAGTGTCAAACCAGCAGATAACAGTATATACCAGTATATACCAGCAGATACCAGCAGATACCAGCAGATACCAGTATATACCAGCAGATACCAGTATATACCAGCAGATACCAGCAGATACCAGTATATACCAGCAGATACCAGTATATACCAGCAGATACCAGCAGATACCAGTATATACTAGCAGATACCAGTATATACCAGCAGATACCAGCAGATACCAGTATATACCAGCAGATACCAGCAGATACCAGTATATACCAGCAGATACCAGCAGATACCAGTATATACCAGCAGATACCAGTATATACCAGCAGATACCAGTATATACCAGTATATACCAGCAGATACCAGCAGATACCAGTATATACCAGCAGATACCAGCAGATACCAGTAAATGATGGTTAACCAAACAACCACAGGGTTATTTCTGAAATCTCAGAGGATGAAGATGAACGAGTCTCAGACCTCCATGACCTCGATGAGTCATTACTAATTACACACATTCACTTGTGGAGCGAATGAACACTGAACACTGGACGTCCTCAGCTCGGTTCGTCTCTCTGGACTCAGGAAATGCCGCAGAGTGACACCTCTCGCTTTCTAATCGCCTCAGGTTGCAGCGGAGTGGGAGGGAGGAGGAGGAGGAGGAGGAGAGTGGGATTTTCCACAGTCGTGACACATCAGCTCAGCCACCCACGCACGCACACACACACACACACACACACACACACACACACACACACACACACACACACTCACACACACATACACACACACACACATGCAGCGTAAACAGGTAAACATGCGTCCAGTATCCTGCTGATATTAAGAACCAGGATGGTTTCAGTGTCTTTTCCCCCAAATGTAAAATCTGCATCCTTCACTGTGTAGAAACTGACGACAGCTGAGAACCAACGTGAAGCAGCAAAGTCTCACACATGAACCGCACAACTGTCGAAGAGGTGAGTAAGAAAAACCTGACGCACAACAAACGCACAACAAACTGAAAACTTTACCAGAAAACAGAGAGAAAAGTTTGAATGTGATGAAACGATGTTCACACTGTTCACGTGGAAACTCATTACACAAACACTCAGCTCCAACTGACGGGCAGCTGATGTGTGTGTGTCTGTGTGTGTGTGTGTGAAGCAGATGTCACACTTCTACATCAAACTGTGCAAACATAAAGGCAAATATGTGTTTATGTAACTGCTTACACACCTGAGCACCTGTGTGTGTGTGTGTGTGTGTGTGTGTGTGTGTGAACGAGTCGACAACAATTGCTGTTGTTTTGTGTGTCTTTGGGATCACGCTGCATCGCTTTGTGGTCACTGAGCTCTTTGACTCTCAAACACACACATTACCAGTCACTTCATACCGAGGCTGTGGCTCCTGGGGGCCTCCAGACCTCTCGGGGCCCCCGGGGGCCTCCGGACCTCTCGGGGTTGTGTAATCAGCCCGTGGTTACAGAAAGTCAGAACAATGTAAAACCATAGCAGGAAAGAAAGTGAGAAGGACAGACAGATGAGGAGGAAGATGCAGTTGCCATGGAGACAGGGATCTGACTGGGCCCTCTCATGTTTCCAGGAACACACACACAGACACACACACTGAGTGTGGTTGCTCTGACACACTGTTACATAAGCGTCTCAGCAGCGTCGGTTTCCTTTGCTGCCTCTTCACTGTTTCTCTCCTCAGGTTTGTGTCTGTTTGTGTTGAAATTGTGATGTTGTGTCGTTCATCGTCTGTGAGTCCACAGGAGTTAGAGCTGTGAACAGATCCACTCACACACACACACACACACACACACTGTCGTCTGCTCACACTCTGTTATTAGCTGTCTCTGTGTGTGCAGAGCTTCATCCTGCAGGACATGGTCTGGACCCCACAGAGACATGATCCCAGCATCACAGAGTCAGGAAAATAAGCTTCATTATGTGGCCGTCAATACAAATGGCTGACACAGCAGAGGTCAGAGGTCACAGCAGCCTGACAGCAGATGGAGCTGATATCCCTCCTCCTGCCGGAGTCCGAGCGGCTGCCAAAACACTCAGACGCCATCTTGGATAAAAAGGTTGGATGGACGTGCAGACTGTGTGTCTGTTTAACTAAAAGCTGAAATAATCAGCATCAACAGGAGAGCAGCAGAGTTGAGTTTCAACCACTGCAAATTTTAATTTAAATTCAGGTGAAGTTAAATGGGACCTGTAGGGACAGTCCTCAGACCTAACCGAGTCCTTTATGGACCCAAACCTACACAAACCTGAGACCTGCACCTGGACAGTGAACACAACACTGAACTGACAGATGATCATTCACACATCCAGCAAATCACGTTCACTGTCTGTTAGCTCTGTCTTTGGTGTCGACCAGCATCAGGATGCTCAGAGGGGACAGAGAGGATCAGAGATGAGAAGAAAGGAGGAGGCAAGTAAAGAAAACATGGACGGAAAAAAGAAAAAGGAGAGAAAACAAAGAAAAGAGAGAAAAAACAACAGCAGGTGAAGAAAGGAGGAGCAGAGCAGCTCTGAGGTGTAAACAGCTTCGTGTGCTGCATTTTAATTCCTGCAGGTTTCAGCTCTGCATTTTACCACTGAGGAGGCGACGGATGGACTCAGGACAGGGTGGACAGGGTGGACAGGGTTAGGGTTAGCTGGCTACTGACCAGCTGCAGTGCAGCAACAACAACAACAACAGCAGTCATGTGACTTAATTATTAAAACAGAAGAAGAAACCACACAGATATTTATAACATCAATCACTCTGGTTCTGTTGGTTCAAAAATCTGGACAAATTCCAGTGGACTCTGGTGGACAGTTGTTTTTCTGTAGATCTGGATCTAAAGCAAAATGAAGGACGCTGACAGAGACTGAGTCGGTGTCTGATCGATAGCTGGTCTATAATCAATGAGCCACGAGCCACAGATCCATAACTGCTGGAGTCTGCGTCCTCTTCGTGTTAAACACCCTGAACCAATGGACGGTGGACGCTGGAGACGGACGGACAGACAGAGAAAAGACTCTGCAGTCAATAAGTTTGACTTTGTGCTGAAGGTTACAGACGCAGAGCGGAGCATTAGTGACACCTTGTTATAATTACTGTGAACAAACGAGACACCGTGGACAATTGTTTGTCCTTTATCGCACGCAGCACATGTCCCATAAACCCTCTGTCCCCTCAGCGGAGACACGCGTGGGGAGAACGAAGTTACCGACTCAGACGTAAACGACTGTTGAGGAGCATCGAGACGTTGTGATTTATTCTGTGTGTGTGTGTCCGTTGTGTTGGGACTCCTGGAGTTTCCACATGAGCTGAGTTTGTGTTACGTCATCGGGCAGCGCTGAAAAGTCAGAGGCTCCGTCGCTGCTGTCACTGACGCGTGGGAGAGACGGTACGACACGTGTTATATAACAAGGGGTCACTGCTACTACAGTAACACACACACACACACACACACACGGATGCTATATTACACACAGAGAAAATGTGGAATCAAGATTTACAGCTGATGAGAGACAAAAACAGAGAGAGGAAGAGACAGAGACGTCCTCCATTCATCTGTATTCACATCATACAGCAGCTCCAGCTCCTTCACCCTGCTCCATTCATCAGCATGGAGCAGCTGTGTGTGTGTGTGTGTGTGTGTGTGTCTGTGCAGCTCAGCGATGTTTTGAAATCCATAAATAATCTGCTTCTTTTTCACACGGATGAAAAACGCTTTGCTTTTCCTGCTAAAATAAAACCATCAGTGTTTCAGCGTCAGAAACGAAGTGGCAGCATCATGAGCTCGGCTCAGACGCTCAGCTCAACGGGTTCGTGCCGGAGGTCTGCACTGCCGTCGCTCTTTACAGCTCCGCTGAGGACTGATGGGGCAATAAAACACCAGGCAAACACACACAAACGGTTACAGGAGGCAGGCGTAATGCAGACGATCAGTCTGAACCAGAGGAGCAGAGAGGGAAGGAAAACAGAGAGGCTGATGGGGATTCATCAGGATGCAGGCGACGTGTTGTGTGTCCATAACGTGACAGAAAAGGAAGGAATTTTCTTATCTGAGAACACACACACACACACACACTCTTCAGAGACGACCAGGCCATCACCGTCAGCATCAGTGTGTCAACATGTCATTTCAGCTGCCAAACAGTACTTTTATTTTGAAAGGGTGGCATGGGGTCAGAGCCCTGGGAGCAAAAATCTTTAACATGCAGAGGAAGAAGTTTTTTCTTTCTGGAGAAGTTGGGAAATATTTTACACACAGAAGTTTTCTGTAGGATCCATCTAAAGACGCAGCAGACTGATGACAGGAAAGCTGCGTCGCTGTGATCCCACGGCCGCCGCCGCCACGCCTTCAACCACGAACCATTCGCTGCCCACAGAAACACGACGTGGAACCTGTGAGAGCAGATCAGCGGCAAAAACCACAACCACCCAGATCCACCAAGCTCGAAGGAGAACCGCCGCGATGCAGGCAGGGTCAGAGGTCAAAGGTCATGGGCCTAAACACACTTCAAGCCAACAGGCAGAACACAAACACACGGGTGTCCTTCCCTCTGCTTCTCCGTCACGTGTGATCCACGATTAATTATTGAGTGAGCCAACCAGAGCACAGCCTGTGTGTGTGTGCTGCTTTCTCTTCACACGTGTGTGGTTGCTATAACAACCCCATCCTCCCAGTGGAGGGGGGGTGTTTGATCAGGAAGCAACAGGAAAAATGATTTGTCCTTTCAGAATAAAACAAATCGTTTCAGCTCAGTTTCAGTTTCCATAGCGATATTTCCCTCAGCACAGCGTCGGTCATGTGACATGATGATGACAGATGATCAGACGAAGATGAAACTACGCCGAATCTTTAAAGGATGAAAATGCAAAATAAACGTGAACATTAGAAACAAAGAGCTCATTTTTCAAAACACACAGCTCATTAATCTCTATCTGTTCTGCAGCTGATGTAAAGAAAGTTTCCTCTCCTCCCCCGTTTTTCTCACCCCGGTGTCTCCCCCTCTCTCTCCCTCCCATCATTCTTACTTTGTGTCATCTCCATCCCCTTTTTTTTCTCTCCTCTCTTTCCTCTTCACTCTACCTCTTTCATCTATATATATTCAGGTATCGATCTCTCCCTTCTCTGCCTCTGTCTCATGTTTTATTCAGCCAGGTGGACTGAGGTGTCCCATTTCCTGCTCCTGCTGGCGGCGGCAGCGGCAGCCATCTTGGTCGAGGGCGCAGCGACTCAGCGGTTGGCTTCAGGCTGACACCACTTGCTCGGCTCTGGTTTGTATTATCCATCTGTGCAGCATCACGTGTAGAAACACACACGCTGAGATGTGTCCTAGATTAAAGTCTCTGCGGAGAAGAAGTCGGCGTTCAAATCAAGTTTTAATGCTCCCACTCAGAGAGCGTTACAAAACACAGCTCCCACTCCTCACAGCCCATTGGCTGAGTCGCCCTCCACAGGCGGCGAGCACACACCTGAGATCACAAACCCGATGAACCTTGATTGGAAAGCGAGAGAGTCACCTTCCAGAAAATTCCAAATTAAAGCCACTTCCTGTTTAAAAGACTGAGATAATCGTGTTAAAGCCGCCGCCTGTGACCTCCTGTGATTGGTGGGTTGAATTTGGAGGGAAACCTGCTGCTTTGCTTTACAGCACAAACAGGAGGCGGTTGGCCGTCCTTTCAGAATAAAAGCTTTGTTGTAGTTTGGGGAAAACAGATGGTGGAAGGAGAAGAAGGTTCAGGAAACAACAGGACTGCTGGGAAATGTAGTCTGACTCTGGAAACATCCGGCAGAAGCTCCTTCAACTATGTTCTTGTTTTGTTGAAATTACACAAACGTAGTCGTGTTAATTTCATGATGACGCTTTCGCCGTGACATCACAGCGCTGCGACTTCCTGTTACTTTTCATACTGAATGAGGGTTTTTAACCTGTAATTACGTTATAAAGCTGGAATCCTGTAACGTACCAGAGCTGCGTGGAATTATCCCTCACCTCTGCGACACTACATCCACCCTGTTGCCCCTGGTTACAGGTTGCTTTGTGCTTGTGTGTGTGTGTGTGTGTGTGTTGAACTCTGCTTCACACAGCCACAAATAAACCACACTGATGAACTAGATCACAGCTGACGTCTCGATGGTTAATCAACACCAGAGAGACGACAACGAGTCAGGTTCACATTTCAAGTCACGCAGACAGAGGGACAGAGAGACAGGCAGACAGACAGCCAGAGAGACAGACAGAGAGACAGGCAGACAGACAGACAGACAGACAGAGAGACAGACAGACAGACAGACAGACAGGCAGACCTCTGTCCTGGTATCCACAGCTACCGGCCTGTGACGTCTCGTGCCGCCTGCCGCCCCCTCTCTTTCCATTAACGTGTGCAGTTGATTCACAGATCTATTTCAGGCCTCGCTCCCCGCCCGCCCGCTCGCCCTCACGCTGTCGACGCCTCACCTCAGAGAGCGACGCCGCCGCTTCAGATCAAACATGTGATTCAGTCTGTGACACCAGTCGCCTCCTTTCAGTAGTTTACGGACAAAGAAAAAACCCAGAATCTGGATTTGTTACCTGATCAGCATCTGATTCACAGGTGTTCCTACAGCCTGCTGATGTACTATAGATACATATGTGTGCACAGCACCAAATGTGGATTAATCCGCCGCTGAAAATAGTCCCAAACAAACTGAGTTTGTCCAGAGAGAAGCTGTTTTAGGAAACTTTTAATGAAATGAAATCATATATTTGTGAAGCAGTTTTAAACACTGATGTTCACATTGGTCAGAGATGCTGTTAGCTCTGTGGGAATTTACTAAACTGTTACTGGCTCCAATAAAGAGAATAAATCCCAGCTTGTCTCTCGGGCTGTGGGTGGAGTTTATTCTCGTCATGTGCAAACACTGATGAAACTACATGAGGAGCGTTTAGCTGGTAAATTAGAGACGTTTAGCTTCAGTCTTTTTTTTTTACTTGTTGCAGATTAAACTTCAAATAAAGTGAAAAATCCGAAGAAAATAAGTAAAATCAGACGCAGCTTCTGTTGGTTTCATTACAGTTAAATCCCTGAATGAATGAGATGATTTGACAGAAGACTGCGACAGACGGGACACGGTGGGAGGTGTCTCGGTCCACCCTGTCCTCTGGATCTGTCTGTACTTTTTATTTTGACTCCCTGTTCCGCTCTGCTGCTGCTGCAGTGACCCAGTTCCCCCACAGCGATCAATAAACATCATCTCCTCTTTATCAGCTTCGCTTCATCTGACAAATGCAACAGATGTGCAGGACTTTGTCCTGATGACGGCCGGGACGAGACACAGACACGACGGAGATCGACTGCTGTGTGTTCTGAAACATTCCTTCGTGACCGTGATCAGGTCACGTCCCTGTATGAACAACATGTTGATCGATTTAGTCTCAGACGAGGACAAACAGGCGGCGGCAGAGGAAGAGTTTTAGAAATGATGTCTCGCTTCCTGCCTGTGTTAGTTACCCAAAACAAAACAGTTCCCATCGTCTCTGCGTCCTCAGCTGAATCTGGGACACTGGACAGGAGGGAACATCTGCTCAGTCCACAGCGTCTCACGTCTCGTCTCCACAGGAGTTAAAGCTCTCTGGGATTTAAATGAACGTGTAACAGAAAATGTTGAACATCACATATTAAACTGTTTCATCTGTGGCTGATCTGTGAGCTTTGGCAAAAATAGACAAAATAAACATGGAGTTTGGTGGAGAGAGAAGCAAACAGCCGTGTGAAGGTTTGATGAACGATGAAGGCGGAGAAGCTGTCTCCACCTTCATCTCACATTCACTCAAACAAGCAGCTGAAGACAAACGGAAAGGTCAAAGGGATTCCTCCGAAATCTGTTTCTGCTCCCGCTCATGTTCCCTTCATCCCGTCACCACACAAAGAAACCACACGGAGCGGTACATGTCAGGGCGAGACGACGGAGGGATGACAGAGGGATGTACCAGAGGACGGAGGGGTGATGGAGAGACGAGAGGGTATTTACTGAAGCAACAGAGAGGCATTCAAAGAGAAGAGGAGGGGGATAGAGGGGGGATGGACAGATGATGGAGGGATGCAAGGCGATGGGCGGACCTTCAGAGAGGTGATAAATGTAAATAAAGCTGGGGGAGGCAGCGTGGAGGATGAAAGGATGACTACAGGGGAAAAATGAAGGGATGAAAGAGAGATACGTGCAGAGAGAGATGATGAAAGGACGTCTCCAAGCACAAAAGGACGGAGGGGAAGGATGGAAAGAGGGTGGAGGTGAACTGGAAGGATGACTACAATAAAGGGGTGGAAAAAGGATGAAGGTACGATGAAGGGAAGAGCTCAGGAATGTTTAGATGATGGAGGGATGACTGCAGGAGAAAGGAAGTGAGTGGCTCCATGAATGATGGATGGATGAAGAGACAGACAGAGGAGATGGAGGGATGATTACAGGGAGGAAACAGAAAAGGAAGAGGAGGAGCTGGTCAGAAGGATGATGGAGGTGGAGACAGGAGGAGGGATGGAGAAGAGGAGGTAAGGAGGATGGAAGGAAGATGGAGGGAGGAAGGAAGGAGGAAGGAAGAAGGATGGAGGGAAGATGGAGGGAATTCCCTGTTGCGTGTAGAAACAGCCAATCAGCTCCACACACACACACACACACACAGTTTCAACACACAGTATGTTACGTAATATTACATCCCAATCTGTGTGTGTGTGTGTGTGTGTGTGTGTGTGTGTGTGTGTGTGTGTGTGTGAGGGGGTATACCCTGCTATTGAACTCACACCTTCACCAAACACCGCGAGAAAACAGCTCATATTTTATCCACAAATCTCGTTTAATTCGCCGAACTTCAGCTAAAAAAAATCACATTTTTCATTTTTAACGTGAATTAAATGTAATAAATTTTCCCGGACCCTGGAAACGCAGCTGTTCTCAGACCGGATTGAAAACGGGACAAACGAGCAGAACTTCATGCAGATTTCAGCCGTTTTTCTAACTCAGCTTCACTGAGCTTCATCACCGTGTTTACTCCACCGTGACTCGGTTTCACCGTCAAATTAACCACATACGAAGTGTTCATTAACACAACAACACGCACACACACAGACCCACAAACAGCGCCGGACGGTGCGTCCTTACCTGGGTGGCTTTGTGGAACTGCTTCTTCAGCCCCGCGACAGACATCACTTCGGCTGCGGAGAAAAAACAACGAGGCTCGGTGAGATGTAAAAGACCTGCGGAGCTCTGGGGGGAATCAGGACCGAGCTCGACCCGAAAGAGGCGGCGAATCCTCCGGTTAACGGGCGACAGGCGTCGACGTTCTCCGGTTATTTTGGTCAAAATCGGCGGAGGAGACAGAAGCCGACGATCTGAGGACCAGACCAAACCCAGCTGGATCTATTTTCAGTCTGAGGGAGGGAGGGAGGGGGAGGGAGGGGGGAGACAGAGATCGTCTCGTATGAAGATGGATCAGCGGTGGGTTTCAGTCAGCTGCTTTTCTGTTCTTGAAACTGCTGATGTTGCTCACCTGTCCATGCTCACCTGTGTGGAAGCTGGGTGCGCAGTGGTTCAGGTTCTGGGGAACCGCCCGGACCCGGTGCTCGGTCCGGTACTGTGCTGACCGGTGAACAGAATTTACTGCAGAGAGTCACTCAGGTTTGATAAAAGTTCCCATTTCACCGGCACCGAATGTTTCTCCTCCACCATGACTCTTTAAAAAAACTTTCACTGGAGCTCCGTGTTATTTTAGTTCCTGGAAACAGAAGCAGAGTGAGAGCTCTTTGTTTTTGTAAGCTCTTTGTGTGAAGCTGCTTTGAATCGTGTTGAATTTGTCTGTGTCTCATTTAAACATTAAACTCAGTCACCTGAAGAAAAATCAGCCTGAAATCTTTTTCTTCATCTGTCAAAAACAAACGATCTTTGACAGGGGCGCCTTTTCTCTTCTGTGACGTCATCACGCCGCCCACCGCCACCCACCCACGAGCGTCCCCGCGTCCACAGCACGTTCAGCACCACGGACAGCTCATTCGAGGCTCTGATGCGACGTTCAGGTACAGCTGGGAAGTCGGATCTCTCCTCGAATCCGGAGCAACACGGGGAGATTGGAAAGTTGGGAACCAGCTCCTAAGATCCGCTCACCGTGAAGTTCACTCACACTGGAGAAGGAGAAGAAGAAGAAGAGCTGATACCAAACCTCAGACGACATCCAGCAGTCCGTCTCTTCATCACTGAGTCACTTATGGTCCAGTCACCCTGAATCCTCCTGTGGGAAATCATTATTCACTTCAGTGTTTTAGATGCACATTTTATTTCCATTGGGGCAGGAAGCTAAAGAAGAACTCCTCTTCACATCCTCAGTGAGAGCTTTACACTAGAGGGAGCCACACACAGGACAAAGTTTCCTGAATGACTGCTCTGACGTTCAGATCCACGCTGACTCCCAGATATTTCCATCTGACCTGAAGTCTGTGGATCAGGATCAGGTTTAGAAGGTTCCAGTGAAATCTGAAAAACAAAACAACAAACATTAAAAAGGAATTTCAGATAATTACTGTCCAACATGGAAACTCACCGACGGTCAGGAAGGATGAGGCTCCATCACATGAGGTCTGAGTACAGATTCACTGCACTCGATCAATCTGCCAATCAATCAGTCTTTTTTGATTAATGGTTTTATGAAGGTGACAGCTTCAAACATCGGAGCATCAGTCAAAAATATCATGTGACAAAGAAAAGCATCGAATCCTCACATCTGAAGCCAGAAGCAGGAAATAATTCACATTTTAAAAACGACTGAATGCTCCTGTTAAATGCTCGGCATCATGTTAACGGTGCCTCAGGTTCAAACAGAGTCCTGGTTTCTCTGAGCAGATTCAAAGCTTTGCTGCTGTTTTTCAGTCCAGTTTTTACATGTTTTTATTCTTTTCTTGTTGCTTTTGAGGTTTAACATGGACTAACAGGAGGTGGTGATGGATCCACTGAACGTGTTGTTATGTGGTTTGTCTTATGTCAGATTTTTTTAGTAGAAAACTACTTGTGACTAAGCTGAGTGCTGACCGTCAGCTGAACATGCTGCTGTTAGCTCGTGGTTCAGAGTTCATGGAAAAAGGAAGAGCTCTGTTGTCAAAACATATCTTTCTATCTTTTTTTTTTTAATTTAATTGTGAATAAATAATTAAACTTGATCTCACAGGCTTTAAAAACACACCATAAAAACTGCAGGTGAGGAAACCGATCCACTGGATCAGAGGTGTGTGTCTGTTCACAACTCCTGTTAATGTTAGTTAACTCAGGTTTAGATTTGGGTTCAGTCAGTGACCAGACTTTATTTATTAAAGCTCAGTGAGAGGTGAGAGGTCAGTCGTCTCACAGGAGGAAGCAGACAGATCAGATGATTCCAGCGTTTCAGCTCTTTAACACAAACTAACAAACCTTTCAGGTCGTGACAACAATCAGATGATAAACAGATGACTGAAGAGCTGCCTTCAGCATGACACAGCAAAGAGGACCTCAGAGGTCTGAAGAAACACAGTGACCTCTCATCATCATCTGTGGCTCAGCAGACACGACACGTTCATGTTCAGAAACTAAACTCAAATCAAAGAAACCATCGTAACCAGACATTCAGGGAGATCCAGCACAGGCAGAGCCAGTGAGACAGGAAGTCCCTACAAGTCCCACAGGTCACCAAACCCCTGTTAGAAGGAAACTGAATATGAAAGGTGTTTTCCTGTTTGCCATCATCACAGCCAAAGGTTTAATCAGCGACGATTTAAAACAGAGAAAAGCAGCAAAAGGCAGTTTTATGCTTCAATAAGTGAAAGATAATCAGTTACAGCAGGAAACTGAGGCCTGTGATAAACAGGCAGCTGTGAGGCGTGGTGCAGCCCAACCCAGCGGTCAGTTAACTGACTGAGACCTGCTGATACTGAGTGTGTGTGTGTGTGTGAGTAATCCCCCCTCTCTCTTGTTGTAGTGTTAGTTTCTTTCTTTCTAAGTTAAACCAGATATTTTTCGGGTTGTAGAATAACTCAGGTGGACGCGGTGACCTGAACGCCTCCTTTAAAGCTGAAAGTCAGGAATGTTGAGTGTTTATCTGAACGAGGTGAAGCCAGATCTTCACCTACTGAATGTTATCTCACAGGACGAGGTTCGAGCTGACGCACACGTTAAACTTCACCTTTACGCAGACAGACGGACAGACAGACAGATACACCAAAGTCAAAGCACAGTGACGTCAACACACAGCAGGCGTTTGACTATAAACTTTATTTGGTGTCATCATCATGTTCATCTGACAGTAAAGTGCAAAAGGTTTGTATAAATATCTTTAGAAATCTTTGTAATGAACAAAATAATTTAAGTAGTGAGAGCTAATGTAATGCATCACAACAAAACTACACACATACAACATACATGACAGACAGCTGTAATGTTTCAAAAAATAAAGCACATTTGAGACAAACGTCTGCCTGCAGACTTTTCGTGTCGTCCTCTTGGGGTCGTCCTTCTGGAAATGACCCCACTCATCCATCCACAGGGACCAGCGGTGTGAGTCATGTGACCACCTCTTGTGCAGTCAGATTCTTCTAATCGTGGTAATTTCTCATAAAATGCTGATGACATTCTTTATCCTGCTGTGGGGAAGTGGACAGGTGAGAGCCCGGCGATGAAGCCTGCATTAAACCGAACGTCTTCTGTCTTTCTGGTCCATCTTGGCTCTGAGGTCATTTCATGTTTCCTAATGAAGAGTCACTGTAACTCATGAAGCAGTTTGGCGTTCTCCTGTCCACAGGAAGTAAAAGTCTAACTCTGATGCAGAGTGATCCTATTAATGGTGACTCAGCAGGCATCTACGCTGGACTTGGGTTTTTTGGGGCGATGTCGTACTTTACACCCTGGATGGACGATGAACAGAGGTTGAACAATCAGTCAGAAAAATCCCCAGAAAGTTTGAATCTATGAAAAGTCCCAGTTTTTTCTGTGTATTTCTGACTTACATCAGTTTCTTTACGCTGTCGTATGAAAAAATATCCACAGACTCCGGCGGCAGCAGCCAGACACAGCACGACGCAGGAAGCCACAGGTACGACCCACCTGCTGCGACTGCTCCAAACATCTGATGTGAAAGAATTAAACACATGCGACGGCTACAGTCACTCAGATACACACAAACATGAATGAAACCACTGAAAAGACTGGAAATTCTTTGCTCTACGTGTTTTTCTGGAGCATTTTCTCACCTTCGCCGTCCGTCTCGTCTTCAGGATCTGGAATCTGGAGATCTCTGGGTGGCGTCTCTGTGGTCCAGGTTTTTACCAAGTTTGGATCTAGAAACACACAATGGTTTACAAAGATTTACAACACAACATTCAAAACAAGCAGCTGTAGAAGGACAACAGTGACATAAGTCACTGACAAACACACCTGAAATTATAAAGACGTGTAATTTTGTTCTAATTTTCATCAAATACAGATAAAGGACAACTTTGCTGAACGTGACGTCTCCACATGTCTGGTTTAGCTCAGATGTCCAGTTAGATGTTATTACCTGTCTTTAATATGAAAAATATCAATGGTAAATCTGATGTGGATAAACATAAACAAATTTACTCACCAACAACCAGGTGAACGATGGACTCCTTCACTGGACTCGCTAACTTTGGGATGAAACACTTGTATCTCCCTTCGTCTTCAGACGTTACGTTCCTGATCATGAGTGATATGTTTCCGTGCTTCAGGTCGTCTCTGAACAGCGCCGTCCTGCTGAGGTACGACTGGAGCTTCATGTCTAAGACCTCTCGCCTGTCCCGGTACAGGTGCACGTACTCAACCCGGCTCAGCCGATCCGAGGGGTCAGGCTTGAGGTCGGGCTTCGACCACTCCACGGTAAACCGATGGACGTTGAACGGGGGCACTAGGTAGCATGGCAGGATGACATCATCACCCGGGGCAGCGATGATTGGCTCAGCTGGACTGATCAGCCGAGGCTGACCTGAGAAATGCAGGAAAATTAGATGATCTTAGTCAAGTCACATCAAACAAATCTTCATTTTCACGTCCTGGTTATTTTTAGAACGAGAGACTTTGAGGTTGATCAGTGATCTGAGACATTCAACAGCTGCCTGATACTGAGAGAGCAGAAAGAAAACCAGCTGATAACTCAGGAAACGTCTCAGACAGTTTGAGATGTTTTGTCCCACAGCTCTGTCAAAATATAAATAATACAACATCCAGATGAGTCATCCATGAGTCAGCTGATTGATCCAGCTGAGTCATTCATGAGTCAGCTGATTGATCCAGCTAAGTCATGATTCATGAGTCATGAATCAGTGCTTGTTATCAAATGAAATAAACAACACAACCTCAGTAACTCTGAGAAACATGGGACCATGTTCATCTCATATTCATCCAGCTGTGAAAGTTTGTGTTGTAGGAATCTGAGACACAGCTGTCCCACAGCTGCATCCGTTCACTGGTCTGTTAAAGCAGCATCAACAGCGGTGAACTCGCTCAGTGTTTAGGCTGACTGCAGCTTACACACGTTTTTAGGTCCAGTGTGATGTAAACACCAAATATTACACGTCCATAAACCCATCAGGGGAAAAGTCCGCTCCTTCCTGCTGAACTTGCCCGAGAATCATCAGGTTTTAAAGTTTTCCTCAGTATTAAAGTCTTTCATTGGCAGCAGTCAGTACATTCAGTAGCACATATCAAACACGGATTGTTCACAACTAATTCGGCTTAATATTGACATTAAACCTGGCGACACTGAGGTGCAGGTTAACGTTACTGTGAAAACACTGACTCTGATACTAGCGAATAAAGCGGTAACGTATCGGTTTTACCTTCAGCGGGAGCCCAGAGGAAGAGAGCCGAGCTGAGGAGTAAAGTCCAGGAGGAAACACCGAAACCGAGCCCCATAAACCTCTCTGTGACCGGACACATGAAAGACGGTAACAGACGGTAACAGCTCCCCGCCTGTCGCTGTACGACTGAACGAATGAATGAGACTCTGATCTGTTAACGTCTTAAATACGTATGACGTCATGGATTTTTACGTGTTGACGCGTGCGCTTTGTGTTGTGAGCCGACATTGTTTTCATTGCATTTTTTCTACCGTAGCCTATGATACGTAAACATGACACAAAAATGGTCACATGATAATGGCACGAGACATGATTAGTCATCGGTTTTTTTTTCTAAATTACTCCAGGTGGTTTTATTTTTAGTGAAAGTTTGAGCCAGAAGTTTCGGGGATTTCCCCGGTTCGGTATCATAGAAACAAACTGTCTCATCAGACTGTCTCAGGTCGCCGGGGTGTGTGTGAACACTGCTCCGGGTCTGGACCGGTTTTCCTAAACTTAGAGTTTATCTAAGATTCAGTGACGCCAGGAAGGCAGTGCAATACACACACAGTACAACAATCAGAGCATCGATTGATCATTGATTAGGATCTGTTCCAATCAGGCTCCGACAGTAAATACCATGGATCTGTGAGTTAGAGCAGCGCTAACAGGTCTATACGTCCGTCCGTCACTCACCAAACTTTTCCAGGTGTACAGCTGACGTCAGATTGAAGGCAGGTGTTCCCCGGTTCAGGGAGGCAGCTCCACGGATCAGATGAATCCTTTAGAGAAAGGACAGTGGAAGAAAGTGACCGTGTGAGAAATCTGTTGCCACCATGCGGAAGAGCCGGAGCCACGGCAGCTCTGTGCCCTCTGCTGGTAGAGTTAGTGCTGTGAGGATCGATACTGAAATATCCATACTTCCGATACCAGATATTTATGTTCTAGAATCGATTCTCATATTAAAATATGGATATTTTAGTAATTCTGTTTTTCCAAACACATTTAGTTTTAGTATTGGTATCGGGTCAGTATGGCTGATTCCACCTCTCATGCTGCTTTCTGATGAAACTCAGCTGAAACAAAGGGAGTGTAATTCTGGTGGTTTCCCTCCACACAGCAGAAAAGCTCATTTTCATGAGAAAAACAATTTGAAACTCAGCCTTTAAACACAGAAGCTTCATTATTTCTGCACCTGTCAAACTGAAAAGACCCAGAACTTCCCTGGTAAATCCATCAAAGGCTGAGCCAACATCCTGAAACCAGAGTAAGTCCCTACCAGTCCCACAGCCGTGGCCTGTCCCTCACCCATCACAGCTGAAAGCAGCAGGGTTTTCATGAGCTGCATCATTCAGCTACTTGCTTTATAAACATCTGAGCCATCAGGCTAAACCCAACACTGCAGGACTGTAGGTTATTTAGAAGTTTTATCAGATGAATTTTGAATATTGTAGCTGTTATTTATTAAATGGATGATTGATTTTTGAAGATCTGAGTTCACAACAAAGTGCAGTTAATCTCATTGTTATGAAAGACAGATGCAGTTATTGGGAAGAAGAAGCAGCATGAAGATAACATGGTGAATAAAGACCGACTGCAGTGCTAAGACAAACATCCATGAGATAATTGCTGTAATTTAATGACATCAGTGGACTGACCTTCGTCTGAAAGGCTGCTTTGTTGCTGATGTTATTTTTACATCATGGGTTTGGTTCACGACAAACTCTACAGGACACGGAGACTGGAAAAGATTGTTATTTCACAGGCTGTAACATTTATTTAAACACTCAGTCCCAGGTGCATGCTGGTCCTACACCTGCCTATGTCTATGGACAGCAGATAAATAACTTTATTGATTCTAACAGAAGACAGATGAGTCTGTTAGAAGATTTTTTTAAACTGAAAAATGATTGATGTTTTTCTGGACCATGTTTGCATGTTGGGTTTTACTGTTTCCTGTTTTTTTTTTCTTATTTTCAGTTTCAGTCCACAAATATCTGAATTTAAATGTTTAAACTCAGTCAGCGTGTAACAGTGAGAAATGTTGTTGTGCAGATAAAACTGATGTTTCACACAGACGTCACCATCACACAGGAAGTGGGTGAAGGAAGAGGCTCAGAGGAAAGAAACACAAACACACTGTTACAGACGCTGATACTGAACCGTGACGCTAACCCCAACCACAGCATTTGTTCTTTGCTTGAGGATTTCCATTTCCTGCTGCTTGATGCTTGACACTACAGGATGAGACAGGGTGAGTCTTTGCTTGAGGATTTCCAACAGCTGATTTAACTTTAAACATGTAGAGAGAAAAAGAAAATATGTCTAAAAAGCAGAACTACATCAGACTTTGTCACATTATAAATCAGTGTAAACTCACCTTGTTGTCTCAGACACTGAGTCCACTCTGTGATAAACCTGTCAGGTGAGGCTGCTCTGGTCCGTGTGTGTGTGTGTTGTTGCCACACCTGGAGACAGATGTTCCGCCCTCTAACCCAGTGCTTGCTCATTGGTCCAGTGTGATGACGCCGGCAGCCATCACCAAGGTTACAAACAAAACAATGAGGTCATAGTTCCTCCCAGAGACTATTCAGACTCACCCAGTCTCTGTATCTACATCATGATTAGACTTTACAGTCACTGTCCCAGTTCCCTTTGACCCACAGCAGAATGCTGCTGTGTTTAATGCCTGAAGGGCCTTTATTCCATGACGGTACAGTACAGACCTTTACACTGATTTACACACATTTCTCAGTCGTATATTTTTATATCTGTGTGGATCTGGAGCTCTGCTCTAATGTGTTGTTGGTCTTGATGTTTTCATGCTGTAGGATCCTATTGTGCGTCAGTCTACAGTGAAGATGCAGCAGTGTGTTTGTTTAGTGATCATGGTTCTAACACAAACTGGTAAAACCAAAAATATTTTAATACTTTTCACTACAGAGACAAACTCCCCTGTAAATCATGTCTCTGAGTCATGTTTATGGACTTTTCACGAAACCAGAAACAGGGATATTTTTTTCAGCTTGGGCAGCACCGGTCGAACTCAATGACCCTGAAACACAGATTCTGTATATGCATAATAAAATGTTTTCACTTCCTTTTTTCCTTTTTGAATTCAAACAAACAAACAAACAAACAAACAAACCTTCTCTTCAACAGCAGGGAAACGTACCGAGGACAAAACAAGGACTCAAGACCAGACAACCACAGATTTCAATGGAAACAACAGAGAAGAAAAAATTTACAGCAGAAGTTTTAGGGAAAAGTCGAGCTGCCAAGTCTCTGCATGACACTGCTGATCAGAACTGAATCAGTTCTAAACAGTTAGTGCCACAGTGTGAAAATCTTAAATCAGCGTGAACGGACATGTTGTGGAACCAAACTGAAAGATGAACACAGAGAAAGGTGGACACAGAGCAGTGTCCTCATGCCACTGACTGTCCAGTGTCTATCTGCTCATTCCAGGTGGGTTTGTAACTATGAGTGACACATTGTGAAGGTGCAGCTTTAAATGATGATGATGATAATTTCTGTGGGTTACAGTCTGTCAGCATGAATCACAGGTTTTGATCCTACACTAAGAATTTGTTTAACGAAATCTACCAGTTAAATATCTGACCGAACAGGGAATTCCTCTTTCCACCTTTAGAAAGATCTACTGAGTCAACAATGAGTCAACAATGAGTCAACAATGAGTCAACAATGTGTAAACAGAGTTTACTGATTATGAAACATATAAACATCTGAGGCCTAAATCTTTTTTTATACTGCTGCAAAATGAAATGAAGTCTTTAAAATGATATTTCATGTAACACAGACGTTGAAGAAACACTTTTTAAAAACCAAGACAGGATTTGAATGTTTTTCTTTGGTAAATCACCAAATCAATCATCATTTTCAAACTAAAAAATGTTTTTCCCAGACACTTTTCACAGAAAACTTAAATGTAGAAGCTTCGAACTAATTGGTTCAGTGAACTGAAAATGACCTGCTGGGGGAAATAACAGGCAGGGACCAGGGACAAGATAAATGTTTTACATTTTTTCACTTCCCTTTAAATACTAACACAAGGAAGAACAGGTGTTTGTTGATCCGTGTCTGGGACTGAACCCTGTAGGTCATTATCTTATTTTCCAGTCATCCACCACAGCTGCATTAGATAGTCCATCAATCCATTAGTTGATTTCTGGTCTCTGATGTTGGGATTTGCTGTTTTCCCTGTTTTTTATTTATTTATTGATTTTTTGCTAACATGCTAACTGCTAACTTTTAGTCTTGTTCAAAAACATGAAATCAGCAGGTGTCCGGTCCATCTGCTGACATGGTTTGCATGTTCTTGGTTTCATTTTACTGTTACTGGGTTCACTGGTTTCGAGGGTTTGAAACTGGAAATGGTGACATCCAGTGTCCACACCTCGGTACTGCACTTGTGTCATAATGTAAGTGAACCTGCTGAAATCATCCTGGATGTTTTACTCAGTAAAGACTCTGATACTGTTGTGCGGAGGAATATTGATCCAGTTATTAAACAGAATTTACATAAGTTTCACAGAATGTTTTGTGACCAGTTCAGTTGTTCAGGTTGAGATTCTCTCTGTGGGTAAATGCCACTGGAGGCTGCCGGTTCACTGGAGTTTAGATTGTCAAGAAGACAACAGATTTCCTAGATACAGCAAATTTCAATATATTTTTGTTCACTGATTTAAAATGCACTTAAAACTAAATTAAAATAGTGACATCCAGTTTCAAACTACTGGTTTTAAATAATTTGAAAAAGGCTCTAATACAATTTAAGGAAGAACAAAAAAGAAAACACGAGAACAGAATCAAAAAGCAGAAGACTGACAATGTTCCTGAGCTGTTGTTGCTCCTTCCAGTGGGTCAGAGTTCACTATTCAGAAAACAGGACTCATCATTCCTCTTCGACATGATCTGAAGTTCTCCTTTTAGCGTCCGCTCGAGCTGCAGGAAGCAAAGAGGAGAAAGTCTTTTTACTTTTTTTTTTCTCCAAACTGTTTTAAAGAGTACTTTGGGAACAAAACTCCTACCCTGCTTTAGTCACCAGGCAGAAGTGACAAACTTCTGATTTTATACATTAAAATAATTGTGAATGACAACAGATGATGGGATTTTACTGTCTGAATGATCAGACCAACAGAGGATACAGGATTCGGTGTATTCTATCATTATCTTCAGGATTTCAGAGGTGCTCTTACCTCGAGCCCGCCTTCGGTACATGTAAAAGCACAGTATGGTTGCAGCAGTGTAGAGGATAAACAGCAGGACGATGCACAGCAGCCTGTCCGGAGACATGACCGGAGGAGTGGTCGGGACGTCTTCAGGCTGAGCTCTGTCTGTGAGGAAGAAACATCAGATCAACTGTTCTGCTTTGATCCAAACATCACACAAACAAGTAAACACAAAGACCCATCCATCACGTGGTGCTGTGTGTTTTCAAATACACTGCCTGTAGAACAGCTTTGTCTCAGAGACACGTCTGTACTATGAGAGGGTGGAACCGACGATCCATCACTGTACTGTATTTAAAGAGAAGAACATCCCCGTCACCTCTGACAGACAGCAGACTCTGCGGTGACTCTCCTTTTAACGGGTGTCGACACTTGTAGAAGCCTTCGTCAGACATGGACACCGCTGGAAGGACCAACTGTCCTTCAGGCTGAATCCCAATGAAAACACCATTTTTATAGAAAGTGGCGTTGAAATCTGACGTCGACTTCTCCCCATATCTTTCCTTGTAGGAACAGCGAAGCGTCACTTTATCTCCCTCCGTCACAGGAAGTGCCGGACTCTCCAGGATCACGACACCACCTGAAATACACCAGGACAAACTATGGTCGCAGAAATTTAGCAAAGCAATGACAAGATGATGTTTCGCACACACACATGGATGCAGGTCTAACACAGAGCTGTCTGCAGTCACAGTATTCTCTGAGCCAGTGCTGTTGTATTAGATTGACTTTGTTTTAGCTGGTGTTTCTAATAAACTGGCAGTTGAGGGTATTTAGTGTTTCCACTTGGTCAAAGACTGGACGTGCATGTCTTCAGCTGGGCTTACTGTTCACTGTGATGCTGAGGACGTTGCTGCACTCCCCGTGCTCGGACTCGCACCAGTAGAGTCCAGAATCCGTTGAATAGACGCTGCGATTGATGCAGGAGGAGCCGTTTCGGCGACCCCAGCTGACCTCACACGAATGAAGCGACCCGGAGGAGGTGTTTCTCCTCAGCGTCCAGCCGCTGAAGTTTCCTGGCACAGCACAGCTCAGAGACAGCGTCTCATACCGGAAGAACTGAGACCTGTCAGGACGGGCACTCAGTGTGGCTGCTGTGGGTTCAGACAGGAAGTGACAGATATGAAGGTACAAGCATCAGAATGAGGTCGTCTTCCACTACATGTTAAAGCATTTAACATGCTTTAACATGCAAACATACAAGAAACATACGATTAGTTTGTTTTGAGAAACTAAAAGTCAGATTTATTAGTCGTCATCTCTTGAACCAATGTTGCAGCATTTGACACAAATTACAGAAAAAATCTATTTTCTCATTTAACTCTGGTGTGATCAGGTTTTTTAAGGTCGGGCTTCCAGAGCACGCCATCACTTTCTGAAAAGGTTTCTGGGAAACAGTTTTTCAGGTGAAACCAGTTCCAGTCATCAGCACAGTGTCTCTGGAGCGACAGGATGCTGAATGCTGTCAAGTTTTCAACACCACAAAGTAACATCGACGCTTCATCGTCATCGTTAGCAGAAACCTCAGACAGCTCAACGCCTGAACGAAAAACCAAAACAACAGCCACACTTCCCGTCACAGCACTTCTCCTGTCTGCTGTCCATGCTGATCACAGAGAGCATCCACATTTTAATTAGCTGTTAATTTTAATTTCAACAGCCTCAAACTCAGAGTTCAGCAGACATTAAGTTCCCAGTGACTTCTCTGAAATTTCAATGTAGGAAAATACAGTTTACAAAGGTCGACTTCAGCAAACGTGTCTCAGCATTTTAAAATGGTTTCTTTCTACAGAATCTGCTCATGGCAGCTGTGGTCGGAGCAGGTGGAGGTTCGATGGCTGAAAAATGTTTAAGGTCAAAATCTTTGAGAAGCTTTTGATAATATAGATTCAAATCAAATCAATACATTCAAATAAATGTGAACAGAAAGGAAGGAAGAGAGAGAGAGAGAGAGAGAGAGAGAGAGAGAGAGCAGAAGCCAACAGCAGCCAAAGACTGAGAACAGAACATTTTCATTTTAAAACTGGACCCTGAGCAGGAGGGGAAGAGTTTCCTTAGATCCACATTTATAAACAAATTATGATTTAAAAAGAAGATCAGCTGGAGAACAAAACGTCTGCTGCAGAGTCAGAGTGGAAGAAGAAGAGGTTTTAGTTGGAGCATCTGACCAGTGGATGGAGATGATGTCAAATCAC
Source organism: Toxotes chatareus (assembly GCA_016801885.1). Classification (NCBI taxonomy): domain Eukaryota; kingdom Metazoa; phylum Chordata; class Actinopteri; family Toxotidae; genus Toxotes; species Toxotes chatareus. The sequence continues at coordinate 14,370,592 of CM028893.1, forward strand.
AGCTAAACAGAAGAGACAGGTGATGGTGAAATATCTGAACAAAGCAGAGTCTTACTCATGAAGAGGCAGAGGGAGGGGAGCTCCATCCTGCGCTGATGCCTCCAGCCTTTCTCTGAGGCTGAGTCAGACCGTTCAGACAGGTCCTCGCGAGCAACCAGGACATACAACAGATGACACTACAAAAGTCACGAGACTCCTCCTCCTCAGACAAGCAAAGCAAAAACCCTGTTCTTTTAGTCCTCCCGGGAGCACGCGGGCAGGTGTGGGGTTTTGCCTTCAGGAAACGGAACATACCGTCGTCCTGTCAGGAGCTGACCGAGGGTCTCGCGCTGCTGAGAAATGAATCTCAAGGTCAAAGTGACGCTTTTTGTGCTGGCGCTGCTTCTGGTGGTGGCGCTGCTAGTTTATTGTAAGTCTTTGCTTTTCGTGGACGTCTGTGTGTGCGCGCGCACAGACACACACTCTCTCTCTCTCTCTCACACACACACACACACTCACACTCACACACACACACACTGGTCGCGAGATCACTCCAGTAAACAGAAATGTCAATGTTTTCTATCCCTGCTGGTGAGAGTGACTGGGACTGTTGATCAAACTTGTAAAGATTTCAATGAAACATAAAAAGTTTTAAAGAGTGAAAGTGAAAATGAAAAACGAGCGGGGGCGGGGCTGAGGAGCAGGCTGAGCCACACTGAAGCTAATCTAAATAAATACTATTCTTCTTACTCCAGTTTGACTCACGTGACCTGTTTACTCTGACTGGTGTTTCTGTCCAAAGTGTCCACATTCATGAGTTTGTTGAAACGTCTCTTTTGTTTCAGTCTTTGTCGAAGGTCTGGTGAATACACCAAAGGCAGCCCGTGAGTATCCTCAGCTGTGTGTGTGTGTTTAGGGTTGGGGTTAGGATTAGGACTGGGTTTAGGTCAGGCTCTGGGTTCGGGTTTGGGTGGTTAAAGGTTAGGGTCTAAGGACGTTCATGGTAGAAGCCAACAGATGAAGTTGGTGGAGACGTTTGAGAGTCATGTTTGGACTGAACTGAATGCTGTTGGACCTGGTTCCACACTGTCCACACTGACATGTCTCAGGTCTGCTTCTCTGTACTGTATATTTCCTGTGATCTCTCTATCACAGGTCAGACGGGTGAGAATGACTTCCCCCTTCGTCCAGAGCAGTTTCAGGAGGTTCAGCCTGTAAATGCCGAGGTCGGCACTGACGTGGATCTCCCATGTCTCCCTAAGTTCAAGGTGGATATGAAAGATGACATACTGGAGTGGAATAAAGGCGACGAGATTTATATTTTGAACAATGGACATGAAGAGATCTCTCCCAAATACGAAGGCAGATTATCTCGGCCTGACGAACAGGAGACCTCACTCAGAATCTCCGGAGTGATGATGTCGGATGCTGGACAGTACCACTGTTGTATTAAACAGCCCAGTGATCGCAAGTGCATGAACGTGACTCTTAGTAAGTAACTTTAAACACCACACACACACACACACACACACACACACAGAAGACAGAAGATACAGTAGAACATCAGTCTCAATCAGTCAAACACAGACGTGACAGGAAGTTACACATCTGTTTGGTGTCTGCAAATAAAAGTCTGTTGTAACAACATGTGAAAGACTTTATCAAACCTTTCTGACCTTTTTCTGTTGTTTACAGCTGTGACTGAAGCAGAAGAAAAACAAAGAAAGAGTCAATCAGGTAAAAGAATGAGCTCAGTTTCTAGGTTCTTTCTCTTCAAAGCTCATTTTTCATCTTTGCTGTTGAGCATTAGCACAAATTTGTGTGTAATTATTCACAGCCAGTTTTCACCTTGTCAGTAGATTATGTATATATTTATTTTTCTCAGTAAATGACGCTGGAGTTTGCAGATTTGAAAACGAAACGATTTAGCACAGTCATCGCACAAACGATTTAAACTTTACTGTGTTTACTAAGAAAATAGAAAAATTCTGACTTTAAACTCAACATCTCTTCCTCTTTTAGACGCTCAGAGAATCTGTGCCGGAGCTGTTACTGCATCTCTGTTGCTTTTCATCATCAACCCACATTTTACATGTAAGTCACTTCCCACGTCTTTGAAACGAGATTTGAAATGATGTTTACCACCTGATTATTACCGTCATGCTAAAACTGAAAATCATTTCACAGAACAGTGAAACACAGGAAGTCAGCTGAGAGGCTGCGAGCAGAGAAGTGACCCGTCAGTGCTGAGCTGAGGTTTACAGACTGAACGTCTCGTCACCGTCCTGAGGAAACACTGTGACGGTGGTGATAGGTTCTAACACTAACACTGGTCCCGCAGCCTGGTTTTTACATCATTATTATTCTTATTATTTTCTTTTATTTCTAAATCAAATGTTTTAATCATTGTGATGATGAGCTTTTTTTCTGAAGAGTCTGTGAAAACACTACTAATCTCGGTGCTCATGCATCAACATCAGGGAGATAACAGACTCGTGTTTCTGTGACCAATCAGGTTTTTTAATAATGAACTTTGTGATGTCTGTTTACTATTTAAATGTTTCTCACTTTTGTATTGTTGGTGTTTCTGATGCAGGATCCTAAAATCCTGAGGTGACGGTGCAATAATGATGAAATGATGTAATTTCTGACTGTGTCATGTTTTCTGTGTTTGTAATAGTGGGTGAGTTTTTATAGATTAAGGGGCTCAGTCTCTGTCTATACTGTGCCCACACTGTGTACAGTGGTTCAGCACTGTACAGCTCACACTGCGTGTATTTCACTTTGTTCATAGTTTTTATTTTCTACAGTAAATCTTATCTAGAGTGTTTAAATATTTTTGATTCTCTGTAAATCCTGTGTGAATCTGACTCTTTGCTGCTGTGACGGATGCAGTTTCCATTGTGAGACGAATGAAGCTGCATCTTATCTTATCATGTACTGTAGTGCTTTACTCTGTCCACTGGAGGTCCTCAGTGGGTTTACATGACAGACAATTAAATGTTGTTACCTTTATCCTTGTGTCTTTGTGTGTTTTAAGCTCTGCACTGTTTTACTGTATAAATGACTGAATGGCTCTCAGGCCCAGTCGGTTTGCTGCTCATCTGCTCTTCCCTCCTTTTAAACCCTTCATGAACCTTCTATGGACGACTGCTATTTACTGCTGCACTGTACAGTGATAAAAGCTATTTGTATAAAAAAGTATAAAACCTATTTTTCAAATTTCTCTTGACTTGCAGGGCTCTGACATCCATCTCTCAGATGGCTGCAGTGAGTGTCTGTGCTCGTTCTGCTTCTCTGTGTGAATATTATTTCCATGTTTAACTCCGGTCTGTGTACAGTATTTGTGTACTTGCAGCTTCCTTGTCTACCTGTGTGTTCCCACCTGTTGCTGCCTCTGCCTGAGCGTTTCTATCTTTACCCACATGTTCAAACGTGATCGCTCCATCGGGGCGAACAGGAAACATTCTGCCATCATTGTGCTTTTTCATGTTGAATTACAGCCTGTGATTTCTGTACTGTTTCCAGTATAGTTACTCTAGTTCATCTTTTTCAGTAGAAATCTGACATTTTTAACTGTTGGCCTGTTTGTGGGCTTTAAAAGGGCACAGCATCCTCTTTCTTTCCACTTCTGATAAACAACACTCACCTAGTTTCAGTACATTTAATGTCACCGCAGCCGACTACACAGGCACAGAGGGCCGCTTCACTAAATCACTGACAATGTGAAAAGGTTTGAGCTTTTCCTGTTTGTAACGTAAAGTAACATTTATATTATGGAAGAATTAGAGAGTGAGAAAAGAATAAAACTGAAATGTTATTTACAGAAGTTATTTGTTTCACATGTGCATCTCAGATGTTGAGATGTCAGAAGAAAAAAACCACTGAGCTAAAACTTCACACCTCGCACATGTTTTCATGAAGAAAAAAAGTTAGAAGACCAAACCACAAACGAGTCTCATGACATCTTGGTGCCTCCACTTCCTTTTCACACTCAACAGCATTATTTAACACAAGAATTATACAATAGAATTTGTCACCATTCAACACCTGCATACACTGTCCCACCCTGTTATTCAGTCGTGACTGTTCAGAGTTTGATGCACATCAAAACCTGATGCTGACTACGTTTAATGAAGATAATTCTCCGACCTGAGCACTGACCACAGAGGAGTCAGAGCAGGAAACTGGCAGATGAGTTCTTTTTGTAATGCTCTTAAACACACGGTGACATATTAAAAGAAAAACCTGGAGAATGAGAGGATGATGAGGGGTCACATGCTACAGACTTCAGATTGGTGGGAGATTTTGGGCAGCGCTGTCCACCACCATCATCCAAACATCGCTCCAGTAGAGTCCAGAGACTCTGGCCCAGCGACTCACTGAGAACACTGGTTTCTCCTTTCACCTGTCACCTGTCTGCACCTTTCAGTGGGCAATGACAGACGACCTGTTTAGTCGTCCGGGCTGGTGGAACTGAAACCACACAAAGTTGATATTTCTGAGGAGGAAAGAGGACAGGAAGTGCGGTAATGGTCGTTCATATTCTGTCAGCACTCTGTGATCATGGCAAGTTCATTACAGCTGAGAGGTAACACGGCTTTGGAAAGTCTTTTTACTACAATCTCTGCTGCTGGACCTGCTGCTTTCAAACATCCAACACAGCAGATACATCAGCTGATGCTCGTAAAAACTCCTGTGGTGCAGCGACGCACAGTTTCTTGGCCGCTTGCTTCTGGTTTGTCGAGCTACACAGCAACTTCCATGATGACGTCGCTGCTGCCTCTTCTCTCTGCAAGTGTCTGAGCTGCTGCGTGAAGAAGTGAACATGTCTTAGTGATTATCAGCAATAATCAGAACTTTACTCAACTTCATCCTGTTTCAGTCCAGAGTCTGATTCATTTCTCACACAGCCGCCCGCACACACACGTTTCACATGTTGCAATGCTGGAGTTTACCTCTAATCTCCAACCTCAGGCTGCTTCTCATGATTCTAAGATGGCTCCTCTTTAAAGTTCACATCATCTCCATATAACCACTGAAATGTTCAGTCGACACCAGACTTTCTTTTCTTGGGCAACAGTTTTGGTTAAAGGGTTGAACGATGTTGTAGGAGGTGATTTCATTTCCTGAAATAGGCTCGGAGAAGAAAGACCGGAGCGTTCACCTACCTCTCTTCCTGTCCCTGTATATGAGCCCTAGCAAGATGGTGGACAGCAGGTAAGGAACGCCCACCAGCAGGTGACACATCAGTCTGGGGACAGAAACTGAACATGAAGCTGCAGGAGGAGCTGAAGCTGAAGGGGAAGGTGGAGGTGAAGGTGAAGGTGAAGGTGGAAGTGACGCTGTGAAGATACAAAAAAAAAAACGATAAATAAATAAAGAAACTTTCAGATTTCATTATTTCCTTCACATGTGTTTGAACTCTGGAATAAAATATATAATATATGGTACACTGAATACCAGGCCGAAGAGCAGGAGCTTCTCTCCGTGTGTTGTACCTGTAACCACGCCCAGCAGTGATGTCACGGCGTACTGACACACCCCGGGGTAGTTACAGTGACACAGCTGTGGACTGTTTCTCTCACCGTCGACAGACAGCCAGCTGGTGGTCGATTCTTGGCCTCCAGAGATGCTGCACTTGTAGAGTCCTTCATCAGATTTGTTGGCGCTGTGAATGGTCACCTCTCCTGTGGCGCTGCTGCCAATGAGGTGGTCGTCTTTAAAGAAGTTAAACACGTGGTCGGGGGACTTGGTCTCAGCTTTGCAGCGCAGAGTCACGGCAGCTCCCTCCGACACAGGGAGGACAGGACTTTCCAGGATCACAGAACGATCTTCACAAAAGAAAGAAACATTTTCTTTTATCGTGTGTTTTCATCCAACACTTTGTTTTCTTCAAACTGATTTTCTGACACATCTCAAACCCACTTTGTGGTTCTGATGTAAAGTTTGACTCGTGAGATGCAGCTTTCAGTAAAACTCCAAGCAGGAACAACCTTGGACTCACCACGAGTTCCCCGTGTTGTGTGACATACCAGTGATGGTGATGTTGACACTGTTGCTCTGCTCCCCGTCCACAGACTCGCACCAGTACGTCCCGCTGTCTGACGGGTAGATGTTTCCAATGATGCACGTGGAGCCCGAGGAGATGGAGCCCCAGCCGGAGGAGCAGGGTCTGACCCCCCCCTCCAACGTTTTCCTCTTCACCTTCCAGCCGGTGGAGTTCAACCCATCCTCACAGCTCAGAGAGATGGTGTCGTACCTGAAGAACTGAGACCGGTCAGGGCTCACCTGAAGACAGGCTGCAGGGGGAGGAAGGAGGGGAGAAAAGAGGGAGAGAGGGAGGAGAGAGGGGAAGAAATAAAAGAAAAAAGAGCAAACGAGAAAAAATTAAAGGACAGGAAGAGAAAGAAGCAAAATGAGGGAACAAAAGAATGGGAAGTGGAAAGTAAATGACATGACATGAACGTGGAGGAAAATATGAAGAAAAGTTGAAATGAAAAAGCTCAAAAAGACAAAAACAAATTGGAAAGGTAAGAAATGAAAGGTAGAATACAATGGAGGGGGCAAGAAAAGATGAGAGATGAACAGGAAAAGAAAGAAAAGTAGAAAATAACTGAAAAACTGAATGAGACAGTGAGTGAGTGAAACACTAATCAGTGATGTCTGATGTGTGGACAGCGTGAGACACTGAGCTGTTTGAAAAAGAAAGATCATTTTCTATAAAGCAGAGAAAAGTCAGAGTACTCACACAGCATCAGGCAGAGAGGTGTTAGCTGCATCCTGCCCCCCCGCAGACTGACGGACAGACAGACCGATCTCTGCACTTCCTCCCCGACAAGCTCCACCCTCACATACGTCCCTCTGCTCGGTGTCATGGCAGCTGCAGAAAGAAGATCTGCTTCAAGATGAAGAAAAACTAAAGCTGCGTAAAACAAACTCCCTTCAATGTAATTACACAACCAACCTGCAGCAGCTGACTGGAAAACAAACAGCTGCATGTTTCCACATCCAGCAGACATGGAAGTGGTCTCTGAGTCCACCTGATGGGTCTCCATCCAGCGTTCCCCCTGTTTTAGCTCTGTGTTTGGTCTCTACCAGCTGCTGAGGGAAACTGCTGGCTCTTTGCTAATTGTTCCCCAGTACTCACCTTTCTCTTCTTCATGTGCAGATGTCCTACCTGTCCCAGAATGCCTTTCAAACACAGCTGGAACAAACAACACTGGGTCAGATTAACACCTGGTCTGTTCAGATTCTCACAGAACAGGTGCAGACTCACCACTGAGCCACCAGAGGGCGCCCCGATCTGTCTCCACACACTTCTATGAAGGAAGCGAGCACTTAAACCGAGAAAGAGCTTTATTTGGTATCAGAGTGATGTGGCCACAAAAAGCCCAGCTTAAAAACATAAATAAGACCATTTACAATTTATATAAACATTTCATCAAAATGTAAAAATAACAATTTATGACAAATACAAAAGTGTTTTAAATAAAGGAGCCACTATGTACAACCCCAGACATCAAATCCCAATGTAAAACTTTACTATGTGCAAAACTTTTAAAGATGAAGTTAAAGTTAATTAGTTTAAATAGAAATAAGTAAAAAGTAGTGAAGAGCGGACGCTTCGTGCTGCAGACGCTTCACGTGAACACGCTCTGCATGAAGCTGTTCGATGGAAGCCACGTTATCCCATGTTTGTTAAAATGAACACACGTATGTGTTTATCACATGAACACTGGGAGTAAACAAAAACAAAAACAAAAACAAAACCTGCCTCCAGCTGTAGGTTACGTGAGATATTCTTAAAAAAAGAAGGAGGGATGAAGGACAGAGAGAGCTTATTTACTTATCAACAACCAGACCTATAAAAAGGGTTTTAAAAACGCTGCCACACACGGAACCAAACACACGTTTGGTTTTATTCTCCCAAGTTTCAGGAACTGAACCTTGGTGTGTGCTCCTCACCACCGGTCAGACTCTTCTGTCAAATCTGCCAGCAGATCGTAGCGGTTGTTAGTCAGGGCCGATGGCTGAAACCCTAAAGAACACCTGCGCTGATGCTTGGCGTGGTTTGGATCAGGCCGAGCACAGGACTCGCTCATGGAACGACTAATATGGACTCGTTTTTTCTCCGAGGTGCTGACTGGAGTAAAACACTCTGGAAAAACATCTGGGCTGCTGTTGTGATGATGACTTCTTTGGACGGAGCGGGCAGGTGCTGGGTTACTGTTTTGCCTTTGCAGACGAGGTTTCGGACACTTGCTCCGGGGTAAGGGGGCAGATTCAGGAGGGTTCCTGCTGCTTGAGCCTGTTGATGCTGAACTGTGGTGATTGGTGAAGACGTTGGACTCACGGCTGTCAGAGAGTTCAGGGGTTCCATTGAGGGTGTGGGGACAAGTGTTGGCTGGTCCTGCTGACAAACAACAGGACTCAGCTGGGGGCTGGGCTGCTGCTGGAGCCTGTGGATGATCTTATCTTTCTCATAAAGCTTTGACCTGAGGTTATCCAACTCTCTGATCAGCTGCTCTTTGTTTGTGTTGTCCAGGTTGTCCACTGTGTCTCTCTGATTCAGGAGACTCTTTCTTTCTGAGGCATCACTGACTGTGCTTTGATCTGATTGCTGCCTGGTCACCGGCAGCTTTTCTTTCTTTGCTGCTGTGAAGACAAACAACGACATGTTGTTAGAAAAGTTTCTCACAGCTTGGATCTTCTGCAGGTTCAGCCACAGGTGATCACAGGTTATCAGGTTATCACATCTCTCTTCTCACTCACCAGATGAATTTCTGGGATCTGAGAATGTGGCAACATCACAAAGTCAGACAGGACAAGAAACCAGCACCGAGCAGTCGGCTAATCGGACGAGTTGAACACAAACCAGGTGAGTTAAAACGAAGGTTCGCTCCTGCTGCTGCGACTCTGAGCGACCGTACCTGCTGCAGGTGTGTGCACAGGTTCGACTTCAGGTGCACTCGCACCTCAGTTCAGTTTCACCAGCAGCAAAAACTGCACCGGGCCCCAGAACAAGAATCAAACACGAGTATCTGCCTGTGACTCAGCTGAGATGCAGGGAGCTAACAGATGACGCAGTTTGTCTGACAGCGATCTGATCATGTGACTGCACAGGTTTCTTAGCTGGTCAGACTTTGTCGTGGTGACGCCACAGACGGAGCTGATCTGCTTATACAGCAACTTACCACATGTACCACATTTCCACCAGGCAGCTGCTCCACATACCAGTCCTGTTAAAAGACTCACTACCACAGCGATGACGATGGTGGACCAGGTAGCCCCCTGAAACCACAGGGAACATTGTGCTGACACATTATCTGATATTTCATAAGCACCATACAAACCACAGGGGGGCGACGTTAGGCTGATGACTGTCGTCCTTCGCTCTCAGAGATAATTATAATTTGTGTATTTAATGTTTTATATTTTCATGGTAATAAATGAAGTTATGACAGTGAATTTAATGACAGCGGTTTCATCAGCTGCTGTGGCCCCGTCCCTGTGGCCCCGTCCAGCTGCACAGGTGTGCTGTCACAGCTTCAGTATACCTGCTATGAGGATTTCTGTGGCCCTGGACTGGTTGAACCCCGGCTGTTGAACTGTGCAGGTGACCCTGTGATGAAGACAGACGTCAGGTAAAGCTCCAGTTCAGTGAGTTTGGAAATCACACATTTCTTTGTTTCTTATATTTTTTTTTATAAAAATCTATAGAAATATATATGATAGAATATAAAAATGAAATCTGAACCTGCTGGTTGCCGTAGGTTGAGGGAGAGTCGCTCTTCGTGTCACGGTGAAACATGCACTGGTATTTCCGTCTCTTTTCGGGTCCTCGGCCTGGATGAGCTCTCCCCGATCGTCCTGAAACCTGATCTCCGGCTCTGGCAGCCAACAGGTTGCTTCACACTGCAGAGACACTCGTCCACCCTCAGCTGAAACCACTGACAGTTTGGGCTCAGAAACTGCAACTATGAACACAAAGAGCACAGACAGGTACCTGTGAATGGTTTTTACCTCTGAGACGCTGTGAATGGAAACAGGCCTCAGGACCTAACTGGTTCTGAACCACGCCCGACCTGCTGGGAGAATGCAGCTGTAACTGTCTGACGTTCCTGGGAGAGCTCCCAGAGGAATGTGGAATGAGCTCAGGCATGCTTGGTCCTGGTCCAATCAGGATCAGGTTCAAACAGACCGGGCTGGTTCCACCTGAGTGAATCAAGCTGGACCAAGCACCAAGCTCTACTCCCGGACAGGAGCAGGGGGGGTTAGGTGAGTGTCTACAAACAGGCTCGACTGGACGTACCCACAACAAGCTTCACCGTGGTTTTGTCTCGAGGGGTGTCCTTCGGGAGCCTCATGCACTGGTACGTCCCGGCATCAGACAGCTGCACGTTGGAGATCCTTAACGAGATGTCTCCGTCTTTCAGATTCTTCATGATGAAGCTCGTCCTGTGCTCAAAGGCCGGATTCTTCATCTCGTGAGTCTCGCAGCCATCGCGGTACAGGAAGACGACGTTGGGCTCCAGGCCGTCCTTCGACCACTCCACCGTGGGCACGTCACCGCTGGCAGTGATGTTGAAAGTGCAGGGCAGGATGATGTCTCCACCCACGAAGGCCTGCACCGTCTGTGGTGGACCCTGCACCGTCTGTGGCAGACCCTGCACTGTCTCTGGTGGACCCTGCACCGTCTCTGGTGGACCCTGCACCGTCTCTGGTGGACCCTGCGCTGAGGATTCACCTTGGAAAAAAAGAAAAACCCATCAAACACTGAGTTTCTGCCCTGGTCTGATTATCGGTGGCAGATGAGGATCTTCCAGCGTTTCATGGCCTGATGACCTGATTCCATGTTCCTGGAGTTTTCTCTCTCTCTCTGCGTGTTTTGCCTGTTTTACATGTTTTATCCTTTTTGTTTTTATAGTCTGACAGTGTTCAGTTCAGACTCGTATCTGTTCATGCGTCTTTCCAACTGGCCAGATAAAAACACTCTCTCTCAGAAACATCCAGGTCTGAATGGAATGATGCAGATTTCTGCCACTTTCGCAATCGGGTACTTTCCCTGAACCGAAGTGAACTGAAGTGAACTGAAGTGAAGCAGACGGGTTAATTGTTTGTGTTTGTGTAACCTTGACACTGCATGTGCTGCAACTGGGAAAAGTATCAAAGGTAGCAGGAAAGACAGCACCACACACGGGCGGCAGAGAACAAAGGCGTCGATACTGCTGTGACCGCCAACATCCAGCGTTCCTGCACGGAGACAGGAGACGTCCCTCAGGAATGTCAGAGGAATCTCAACCATCGAGAACTGCAAAGCAAAGACTGGTGGAACATTTGGCCGACAGGCTGCAGTTCCTCGTCCTTTACAGGTTGAGCAGGTGAAAATCTTCCACTGAGTGAATTTCTATCTGAACACGCTGCAGGACAAAACTTCACTGTCTCACAATCTCCAGCAAACATAATGTCACAAACACGTCTCTGCATAAACGAGTCAAAGGTTCATCTACTCCACAAGTGTCAAATAAAGTTCTGTCCTCAGGGTGAGGGACAGCTGCTTCTCTGCTGTCCTCAGGGTGAGGGACAGCAGGACAGCAGAGACGCAGATGGTTAAAAACACTATATTCACACTGGTGTTGGCTGGTAGCATTAGCATTAGCTTCGCACAGCCCAGTTCAGTGAGAGTTTATCAGAGACAGAGACAGAGACAGAGACAGACACAGAGACAGACAGACAGACACAGACACACACACACACACACACACACACACACTCACCTGGACACCATGACAGCAGAGCAGAGAGCAGGAGCAGGTGACGGAACATCCCCACAGAAAAACTTTCCCCGCTGTAAAAATGGTAAAAAGTTAAACAGAGAAGAAGAAAACGCGTGAGAGTCGCAGCAGCAGCTTCACGCGACGACGCGGCTTCATTCACAAACTATCAGCTGCACCGCGTCACGGTGCTGCGTTCACTGCCACCGGGGAAATCCCGCTTCTTCCGCCTCCTCCGCGCACAAACACACCCGCTGCCCGGCGATTAAACGTGAATGAATCAAAGCACAGAGACACTTTCACCAATGACCTTCGTTGCAAACTTTGATTTTCTGATGCTGGAGCCATAAATGTCCGATAAAGAAAGAATTTTTTCCCCTCAAGTGTTCAGGTTTTCACTTTGGAAAGTTGTAATTTCCTGTTTTGGAACAGGCTCCTGAACATAACACACACACGTACAGAATCAGGAGGACTGGCTCACTTCCGAGTCACATGCTGACTTCCTGAGTGATGAAATCTGCCCCATCTACCCCCGCAGCTGTGATCTATCAGCTCCACCCAGGGCCCAAACACTTATTTCAGTCAGTGATTAACTGTTGGTGGTGAAATCACACACGATCAAACGGCAGCGTCCAACCTGTTACTGAACAAATAAACTCTGATCTGATTTATTTCAGATCAGGTTCCTGTCGGTCAGATAAAGTCTGATCTGATCCTTTTCAGCAAAGACCCCAGCTCTGAATTTCTCTTATTTCATGGTTTACTTCTCTTTTTATAATATAATATAATATAATATGATATAATATAATATAATATAATATAATATAATATAATATAATATAATATTATATTATATTATATTATATTATATTATATTATTAAAGAACCAGTTGGTGTGCGGTACTTTGTGTTTGTGGAGCTGAGGTGGAAAAACACTGTGGCATGTTGCTGATCCAGGTAAATAACTTTCATCTTTAACGTCAGACTTTTCCTGGTTGGCCTGACGTTTCTGAGTCATGCTGCTGTTTTATTTCCTGTGTAACCGCAGTAATCACACAGTCGTCTCCGTGATTCTCACAGTTCAGTCGCAACAGGAAAAAGTCACATTTGAATTGGGAACTATAAGTTGAACCACAGAGTGGATTTTGTTTTCTGTTTTGTCATAAATCTGATTTTTTACTTGGTCTTATGCTGTTTAGAAATGTTAAAATAAAATGGAGCCAAAGCTTTCATGCTGGTAACATCGACCTTCAGTCCAACAGACTGGTGGTGTTTGTTTGTTTGTTTGCTTGTTTGTTTGTTTGCTTGTTTGTTTGTTTGCACCACTAGATGGAGCCAAACACATGAGCCACTGATCTGAAGGTGATTCCCTCCACGTCTCCTTGTTCTCAGTGTGAAAGTCAATAAGCAGCTGACAAAAAGTAGTGGAGTGAAGCAGGTTTGTTAACTATAAATAGCTTTAATTTATTCATTAGCATAATCACACACACACACACACACACACACACGTATACATTTAAGTTATGCTATGCATTTTAGGGAAGTAGTGGCTGTGGTTTGACTGACACACTCTGAGCTTATCATCATCACTGATGTGATGTGATAAAGTTCCTGTGAGAGCAGAGAGAGTCACTCTTGAACAGAATGGAGGCTCCGTCCGTGTCTCTGATCTTCGGTGAGTCAAACACTGAACTTCTACAAACGTGTTTGAATTTAACGGCTCCACTGCACATGTTACTGCACCGATAAGAAAATACACCTTTACATTAGTGGCACAATTTAAGTTCTACAGAGCAGCAGGAGAGATGCAGCATGGGCTATCTGCAGAGACGAGGAGCAGAGATGCTGCTAAACTCAGCCACACACCAAACAACGCTTTCAGTTAATTCATTAATGATGCAGGGTGACACCGTGATGAAGCTGCTGCGTGTGGAGAGGACCTGATTCGATCAGGCACAGAAATCTTGAGTGTGCGACCACAGTGTTAAAGCTCTGCCACCTGCCTGGCTTCTGTAGTGCAGCTCTATCCTGCACTGAAGAGCTGGGATGGAAATCAAACTAAGTGCTGTAATAAAACGTTTGGTCAATAATCAGCATGAGAAACACTGGCATGGCTGTGGAGTTCCTCAGCAGCAGAGCGAGCCACGGGAAGACGAGACAACAGTATCTGTATGGTACCAAACACAGACAGGAGGGAAAATACAACCTATTCAAACAGAGTAAATTAGGATAAATTAAATAATAGAAATAGTTTGGGAAAATTTGATAAAAACTACAACTGTCAGACAGTCCTGTTTCTGAGTGCAGTGTAAAGTCTCTGTTATCACACTGTTCTTGCTTATCAGTAGTTACTTAAGCCATTTAGAAGATCTAAACTTTACCAGTGTGGGGGAATAGGAAACCACATACATGTGAGGAAATTGATGCAACCATGAAATCTGGCAACACGTGACAGCTGATGAAAACTGAAACCCTTTGTTGTCTTGTTGCAGGTCTGTTTGTGTTGCCTCTGTTTGGGCCGACACATTCTTCAAGTAAGCTGCCGGAAGTGAAAGGCTGTCGAGGAAGAACAGCTGATAACATTAAAAACAGAATTAAAAATACGTGTTTGTGTTCAGTCTTTCCTCGTTTTCCACCATTAACTGTGGCCTGTCCGTTTCTCTCCCAGTCTCTCTCAACATCAGCCCAAACCGTCAGCAGTTTTTTAACGGAGAGTCTGTCGTCCTGAGCTGTCACGGGGAGTTTAGCTCCGGGTGGAAGCTGAGGAGGATTTCAGTGGTTCAGAACCAGACGTGTGGAGCCGAAGGCTTTGGGGCTTTCAATGGTTCCTCGTGCAACGTCTCAAATCTCTCTCCATCATGGGACAGAGGAGTTTACTGGTGTGAAGACTCGAACGGACGAAGCAGCACCGCAGTCACCATCACTGTTTCAGGTAGACAGGTTACTGCGTGTTGTCTCATGACGTTCATGTCCATCACAGCAGCTGCTGTTATCCACTCACTGCTGACCGGTTAATGCCTGTGAAAGTCTCTGTGTACGTTATTACATGTCCCTGTTCCCTGTGTTGTTCAGAACATTCCTTTATCATGGAGATCCCTGCACTTCCTGTGCTGACAGGAAGTGATGTCACTCTGCGCTGCAGGAGACGTGATGGTTCCGCCGTCCCAGCTCACTTCTTCAAGTTTGGCAGACATAGTGCTCCAATTAAAGCTGAGCCTACACCCGAGTTCACCATCCACAACGTCCAACAGTCAGACGAAGGTTTCTACTGGTGTTCTACTGGTCAGAGGACATCAGCATCCAGCAGGCTGAGCGTCAGGGGTCAGTACACGCAGACGTCCTTCGTGTTCAGACCTCTGTCCCGTTTGTATCCGGCTCTTCCAGTTGTCACTGTATGAATAAGCACTGACTGTTGTGGTTTTTCCAGGAACACAGACACTTTACAACAATTAAAACAGTTGCACCTGCGCTGGAAATAGTTCCTGTGAAAACTCTTGATGTGATCTCCCCCACAGCTGATCCTTCTCCACCCACCAACTCTGCCTCCTCCATCTCTGCTTTTCTTCTGGTCAAACTGCTCTGCCATCTGCTGGTCATCAGTCCATACTGCATCTCCACCGTCCTGATGGTGTTGGCGTACTGCAGCAGGAAGACAGGTAGCAGGAAGACAGGTAGCAACCACACACACACACACAGTTGTGTGATTTATGTTTGCAGAGACGACGACAGGCCTGACTTTCCAAATACATCCTCACTCTCAAGGTCTGAAGCTCTAACTGTTCCACACACACAAAGTCTGAAACTTCAAACTCCATCACAACTTCTCAACAAACTTCTCAACAGGTAACAAACCAGCTGTTGCCATGGAGATGGCTCCGCGCCCTGAAAGCGGGCAGGGATTGGATGACGAGTATTCTGCCGCCGCCACCGATGTCACTGCTGAGTACACCTTCTGAGCTGAGGACGGGTGTTACCTGAGAGTCAAGAGATAACACTGAGACAACAGTGTTGCCATGTAAACTGTTTGCTTGTGCCAATAAAGCACTGATTGAATTTGAAGTTTCTGTTTTCTTGTATCAGGAGACTGAAGCATGTTAAAACTTGTGTTAACCAGTTTGTGACACAGGTTCGAGCTGAGCTGTTAAATATACAAGTAATTTAAAAAATGCCTTTAAATATAAAAACTCTGAAACACACAGACGTGTGGGGACGTGTGAAAATATTCTGACTGACTGAAAGTGAGAATGTTTCAAGAACCGATGTCAGTCATGATGAGTCAAATGAAACTGGTCAGATATTGTACAGTTACTGGTTGTTTGGAAAAGACGACCGTGTTCTGCTGTGTACGAAGGAGAAGTGCTGCCTACAGGCAGAACATGACTGTGGTCACAGTCCGCTGCACACGGTGGTTACTGTGAATTATGTAACAGAAACCACACACAACTTAATATCACATCTGGCTGCTTTACAGAGGAGGAGCTGATCAGGTTGAACACGACCTGCAGGAGTTTTTCAAGCAGACGAAGCTTTTCAGAAATAAAAAGCCATTTTATTAAAAAAAAAAAAAAGAGAAAGTTATAGTTAAACAGAAGAACTGACTGTGAATAAACTGCTGTCAGCTCAGTAAAACGATTTGATCCCATGAGTCTAATGAGTCAAAGATGAATTCACTGGACTCATTTTAAACACCCCATCATCTCTGCAGGCTCCCACTCTCACAGGTTTCCTGCCCAAAGTTCATTTTCATGCTCACTACCGCTTTTCACGCTTGGTTGGAGCCTTCAACCCTGAGCTCTGACTTCCTCTATCCTCAGTCATAAACTCAATCTTTAACGGATTCTCATCTTTTTTTTTTCACTGAACCGTTTCCCTCGTTATCAGGATTCAGCTCGGAAAAAAAAAAAAAAAAATCAGGTAAGGCAACACAAATTTATGATGCGTGATTTTCTGAGGTTCGAGTGTTTCAGTCGTCAGTTTTCCATTTTCCAGCAGCAGCTGTGACGAGAGAAGGGGAGCGAAGGCAGGTCTGCTGTACAGAAACCAAAGCAATGTCCCGTCAGGTTGAAGGCGCTGATGAAAATCTGATTCTGTCTGTTTCCTTCGTGCTCACACTTCTTTACTTCATCTCCTCTGTGTCCGAACTTTTCTCATCAGCATCAGCAGAAAAAACGTTCAGTGTCACAACGAACACCAGAGTAAAATCTGTGCACTGAGCCGTCAAAGTGTTGGCTGCAAATACATTATTACAGAGCCAAAAGTATGTGGACACCCAGCTTTGGGGAAAAAATGGTATTTATGTTAATAAAAGCCCAGTTAGCATATAATGACGTGATCAAAATAACTGTAAATGAATATTTTCCCACTGCATTTGAGAGGTTTTAAACGTGACGCTGTGAGAGTGAAGCCTGAGAGCAGAGGACAGAGGAACATGTGCTCAGGTACACACACTTTCTGTGTGACGCAGTAAAATCCTGTGTTTGCTGATGAATCCTCTCACTGACAGAACTGTGTTGCACAAAAAGCTTTTGGGAAAGTCATAATAAAATGGTGAAGACTTCCTCTTCTATCAATGTCCACTTCCTCCCTGAGCTTCTTTCACTTCTGTGGTGTGTCTCACTCTGTTGAGATTGAATCTGATCTTTTTTTCCTGCAGTATGGGACAGCCGACCTTCCTCCTCTTCACCCTCCTCCTGCTGCTCCTCCTCCTCGCCCTGTGCCGGGGTCAGAGGTCAAACCCGGACGCTGGGAGGCCATCCTGCGATGGCTGTGACCTGCACCTCTCCTGTAACTGCTCCTGTGGCGGATTCTCCCGAGTTCCCGTGGTAACGGACCGCGCACTCACTCTGGATCTCTCCTTCAACAACATCACCATGGTGACCGATGTCGACCTGACAGGCCACAGGCCACTGAGGGCTCTGAGTCTCCAAGGTAACACTGATGTCCATTTATTGGGACAAAGCGAGACAGAAATGAATCAGATGATTCAGAACGTTTCTCAGAACGAGTCCTCCGAGTTTTTTCTTTTCTTTTTTTTTATCAGTCTTTCTGACCTTGATGTAGAGGTTATAATTATCTTACTGTCCTCCAGGTAACAGGCTCTCCGTGATCCATCCGTCAGCGTTTGACTCTCTGTGGAGCCTGGAGGACCTGGATCTGTCCAACAACCAGCTGACTGCTCTCAACCACGAATGGTTCAACAAGCTGGGAGCTCTGCAACGGCTCAACCTGCTCAACAACCCGTACAGGTAAAGAGCTCACGTTGCACGTGTGTCCACATATTTTTGGCCTCGTAGTGCAGCTTCTTCTTCTCTCCTCCAGGTGCGTAGGTTCTGCTCCGGTGTTTCAGGGGCTGGTCCGGCTCAGGAGGCTGGAGCTCGGTGGTCCTGCTCTGGAGGAGATAAAGGCAGGAGCTCTGTCTGGAGTCACTCAGCTGGACGAGCTCACGGTGCAGGCCAACAACCTGCAGAGGTCTGGGCCTGACGCTGTTTGTATTCCTGTTACTGCACATCCACCGCCTGCCCTCACACCTTTAACTCCTCCTCTGCTTCCAGGTACGAGGCCGGCGCTCTGGCCTACGTTTGGCCGTTGGGTCGGGTCAGTCTGAGCCTCCATGGACCATTTTTCAGTAACGTATCTTTGGCCTCGGCCGTGCTCCGTGACGTGTCGTACCCTGAGACGCCTCTCATTCTGGAGGACCTGCATCTGATCGGGAATCAGTCTGTGCAGCCGTTCAGAGAGACGGCCAGGAGGAGGGTCAGGTGTGGCTGCAGTCTGTTTCAGTCATGAAGTCGGCCGCGTGGAAAAACTCTGACCTTCTCTCACTCTTCTCTGGTGTCACTCCTCAGGCACATGACCTTCCGTAACCTTTCCACCTCCGATGAGGCCGTTGTTGATATTCTTGTGGTTTTCGATGGAGCGCCGCTCACCTCCCTTTCCTTTGACGGCATCACGCTGACAGGCGAGGGCAGGTGTGACATCAGTGCGTCTTCATGATACATGAACCTGTTTGCATCTGATCAGCAGTAAAGTCCACATTGGTCTCTGCCAGTTTAAAGCAACCAGCTAAATAATCTCAGCAGCTCTGGAGTTAAAATGGTTAAAATTCTTTATTCTTTGTTGTTTGAGTGGTTGACTGCAGGAGCAGTGTTCAGTGTTTGTTGTTGTTTGGTTGTTGTTAGGTGGGAAAAAGCCAAGCGGACCGATCACAGAAGCATCGACGAGTTCTTCACACGAAACATCGTGGTGCTGGACGTCTTTAAGTTTGTCTCGTTTCTGCAGCTGCAGTTTCTGCTGCAGTATCCCAGAAAGGTGTCCGTCATAAACGGCAAGGTAACAAAAAAAAAAAATCAGTCACAGTGTGAAGGTTGGTACAGAAAGACTGATGCAAGAAATCCGTGATTTCCGAGCGAATCACAGACGTAAACTACTCCGTGAGCTTCAGTTAACAAAGCGTGACCTCTGCCCTCAGGTGTTCGTGATGCCCTGTGCTACGTCTGGCCTTCTGGTGAACCTGCAGTACCTGGACCTGTCTGACAACCTGCTGACTGACATGACTCTGGTGGAGACGCTGTGTGAAGGACAGAGCAAGCTGAAGGACCTCCGAGTTTTAAACATCAGCGGGAACGCTCTGAAGGTGCCTTCGTGAAACTTGAGAGCGGCGGCACGCGTTGGGACAGATCTGGAACAGAAAACCAAAGCAGATATTAAAATGATTACTCGATGACAACTCCGATTTTTAAAATAACATTCGCCTCTGTCCCACTTCTGCTGCAGTCTTTGTCCACAGTGAGCTGGCTGGTAGCAAACCTCTACAAACTGACCCACCTGGACATCAGCAGGACCGCCTACAGCTCCATGCCCCAGAGCTGCACCTGGCCCTCCACCCTGCGACACCTCAACATCTCAGGGGCTAAACTGACCACCACCACCCCCTGTCTGCCCCCAACACTGGAGGTACTGAGAGTGGGCTGTGCAGCAGTGATGCTGACAGGCCTGATGAGGCACTTTTAACCGGTACTGTATCGTGTACAGGTGCTGGATCTGAGCAACAACGATCTCAAAAGCTTCACTGAGGCGCTGCCGGCCCTGCGAGAGCTCCACCTCTCTGGGAATAAGTTTATGAGGGTTCCCCCGGGACGTCTGTTCCCCAGTCTGCAGACACTGAGTATACAGGTAAAAACGATGGCATCTCACGTTTCTGCCTCCAGTCCTCCTCGTGTTCTGCAGCGTGACCCCTCTCTGTTCTCTCACAGTCGAACACCTTGAACATGTTCAGTCACTCAGACCTCCAGTTATATGAACGACTCCAGAACCTCCAGGCGGGTCAGAACAAGTTCGTCTGCTCCTGCGAGTTTGTTGCCTTCTTCCGGTCGGGCACTAAAGAAGGTGGAGGTGTGTCTCTAACAGACGGAGAGGAGAGCTACGTCTGTGACTCTCCTCTGTACCTGCAGGGCAAACCGGTGGGTCAAGTCCGCCTCTCGGTTGCCGTGTGCCACCGGGTTTTGTTCGTGTCCGTGAGCTGTGGGGTGGCGCTGTTCGCT
This sequence comes from Toxotes chatareus, assembly GCA_016801885.1. Classification (NCBI taxonomy): domain Eukaryota; kingdom Metazoa; phylum Chordata; class Actinopteri; family Toxotidae; genus Toxotes; species Toxotes chatareus. Next base: position 14,390,888 of record CM028893.1, read on the forward strand.
GGGATTCTGGTGTTTGTCCTGCTGTGGCGCCTTCACGCCTTCTGGTACCTCAGGATGACGTGGGCGTGGCTGAAGGCCAAGCATAGCTCCCGGCGTCGACGGCGACTCAGAGAAGAAGCAGCTTCAGAGGCCTTGCTGTCCTTTGATGCCTTCGTGTCCTACAGTGAAAGAGATGCAAGCTGGGTGGAAACCTTCCTGGTACCTGAGCTGGAGGAGCCAAGGTAAGACTTTTGTTTTACACACATGACTGTGCTGCTGTTTCCAGCATCATTACTCTGTGTAGCATGGTGCCACCATGTGGCGTTTCTGAGGTACTTCACTCTGTGGCCCCTGCTGAGCCATGAGCTGGACCACTTCAACACTCAGGATTCATAGTGAGGTTTAAACCAGGGACATGTTTTTATCTATCTTTATTAATGCTTTCTTCTTTATTCTCCCACAGTGAGACAGACGAAGACTCTGCCAACCCCAGAACCCCCCGGCCGCTGACCCTGTGTCTCCACAAGCGGGACTTCTTCCTGGACAGTGGATTGTGGACAACATCATGAGCGCCATGGAGCGCAGCCGCCGGACCATCTTCGTCCTCTCGGAGAATTTTGTCCAGTCTGATTGGTGCCGCTATGAACTGGACTTCTCCCATTTCTGGCTTTTCAACGGAGACGGCGGCGGAGAGCCGGCCATCTTGATCCTGCTGGAGCCGCTGTCCCAGGACGACATCCCCAGACGCTTCTGCAAACTACGCAAACTCATGAGCTCCACCACCTACCTGGAGTGGCCTCAGGACGAGGAGAGGAGGGGGGAGTTCTGGAGGAGTCTCCGCAACGCTTTGAGAGGAGAAGAGGAGGAGGACTGAGAGAGAAAGAACACGAGAGGAATGAAAGGGTAGATAAGGAAACAGAAGAGGAAAAGGAAATGAAGGGAAGAGAGGAAGGAATGAATAGAGTCACAGGAAAGAAGAAGAAGCACAAACATGGAAGATGAGCAGTGATAAAATAAAGGAGTGAAAAGAAAAGAGGAGAAACACTGGAGGTGGTGATGAGGAGTATTAGGACAATCAGGACTTTACCACATTTAATTTTAGAAATGATCAGTTCAGAATTTTTTCTCATATTCTCTCATTTATTTATCCTAAAGCAGAATGATCTGCAGGAATTAGATCATCTGCTGTTCCATAAACTGTTTGCAAATATGTGTTTCAGTAGTAATAATAATAATAATAATAATAAACACAGTTCCTGGAAGCTTTAGGGGCTGTAAACCTAAAGTGTGACATTACCACAGAAAAATCTCATTAAATGATGTATGAAGTAAAGGACTGTGGACCATGTTGTCCCTGCTGGTTTTCAATCATTCTTTCTTCAGTGTGGCTGTCCAGCTGGACGGTCAGGAACACAAAGGAAAAGGACCCAAATGCAGACATCCAAATGGATTTTCATCATATCCTTTATTTAAACTCAAAATCACTGGCATAAGGTCCAGGAAAATAAAACAGGAAATACACAACCAAAACTCAAAAACCCCAAACAAGAGTAACTTGATTAAAGAAACACAACAGGAAGTTGTAGTAACAGAACCAAAGAAACTAAACAATAGTCCAAAAAGGCGCTGTCAAGAGATAAACAAAATCCAGATGTTCAAAATGTCCACACAGAGTTCAGAAACCAATGACAGTACAACAAAAGAATCAAATGTCACTGTATGAGGTTTGGAAAAGGGAAATGTCTAAGACAGTGACTAAGACAGAGCTCCAGTGGGGAAATAGGGGAACAGTGACACATAGTAAGCCAGTAAGAAGAAAGAAAACATGAGTGACAGGTGTTCTGTCAGGTGGAACAGGAACATAGACCAAAAATAAGTCCCTCCTACAGAACTGAATACCTAATTGACCTCCATTGGCTCAGGACATGTTTGGTAGAAAATCTCTTGCAGGTGTTGGTTTTTCTCTGCTATCTCCCTAACACTCTCCAACAGTTGCACATTTCCCTTTTCCATCAGATCACTCACAAACTTTCTGAATATAGTAAGAAGAGGACGGGCGAACTCTATCACACTGCCTTCATACTGTGGAAAATTATAGGTATATCCTCCAGTGTGCAAACCAATAACTTGGCCACGAGCATCAATCACTGGGGAGCCAGAGGAGCCGTGATACATGGAGTTGTTGTAGGTCATGACCTTTTCTGCATCCTTTCCACCCATTAATATGCTTTCTATGCCTTGATTTTTGATTTGAACTGACTGAGTGTGACAAAGAACAGTGTGTGTTTGTACTGTTGTAAATGATCATTGACAGCCTGATGCCTCTTCTCTTTCTCAATGATACATGTAGGATCCATTTGTTTCACTCCTCCTGATGGATGCCCGATAATACAGATTTCCCCATCCTGAGGCACTGGACCAAATTTCTCCAGAAGCCCTGGTGGTACCTTTATATTTCTTGTTGTTTTCATTGGGTTTCTGAACATTGGGTCTGAGCTCAAGTACGGCGTAGTCTAGGACTTCATCAAAGGCAATCAGTGTTTTCTGACAACTAAAGTAGTAGTAATTTATGTCAGGAGCTGGATCATCATATTCAAATAGAGCCAACAACTCTAAATTCCCCAGCAACTCTTCGTCTCTGACATGATCAAATAAATGTGCGTTGGTCAGGATGAAGTTATCAAACAGCACAAAACCTGTTCACAAACATCCCTAACTTTGATTTTACAAACTGACTCGCCCAGTTTTAGCAGCTTCCTGATTCTGTGAACTTCACTAAAAGACTGTTGGATCTTTCCAAACGTCTCTTTTTTCAGAGTCAGTTCTTTCTGAAAAGATTCAGGAGAGAATCTGTCCTCCATCCATTGTTTCAGTTCTGGAAACTTCTGAACCAGTAAATTATAGATCTCCTCAGTGTCAATGCTACCTGCCTTTTCCACTGCTCTTTTCACACTGACTCCACTCTGCTTTAATACAACTGCCATTGGCCTTGTTTCATGACCGTGCTCTGAATTAACTGATGCACCTGGGCTTTCCTGTCCTGTTCACTTTTTTCTTTCTTAACTGTTTGAATTGTTTTAAGACATATTTTAAATCCTTTCTGATCTAGGTTGTTGACTGTTTGTCTACAGCAAGTGATGGAGGATGGATTTTATTGTCTGACAGAGTGAAGTTGTCAAGGTTATCAACAAAACGACCATCTCTTTTCAGAACTTCTTCCACAATCATCCCCTTCTGTCCATAAACAAGGAGATACTTAAACTGTTTGACAGCTTTGCTTCTAAAAAGATTATTTTGTTTTGGTGTTCTGTCCTCCCTCTGTATCAATGGAGAAGACAGAGAAATATTCTTTTGGATATACCTCTTTGTGAGGTTGGTCTTGTTTCTGTTCAATCATTTCTGGTGTCTGAGATAAGATCAGAGACGCACCGTCCTCAATACAAGTACGAGGGAAATGTGTTGCAACAATAAATTGCTTATCATCTTTACCCATCTGGATTCTAATGGTTTCATCTGCACACTTAATCATCTTCTTACATGTCTGATTTGATTTTATTGCCTCCAGCACTGTGCAGGGTTGGAAACAGTCGATGGTGTCCTCCTTCAGTGACCAGTGATGGATCTGCTCAGTGAAACCATGTGAAGGTTCACCCTGCAGGAAATCACAGTGACAAAATAAAAGTTAGACACCTTTTTTTTGATAAAATATAAATACAGATTATCCTGTGCATGCAGTGCATCAGTCAACTCACCACAGAATCATCACAGCTCTCCTGCTTCACTCCTCCTCCACAGCCTGTAACAGTCTGCAAAGTGAGAGAAAAAACATCAGTGGCACAGTCAGAAAGGTGACAGCTATGGTCAGAGAAAAACCATCACAGTGGGTGGTGGTGCTGCACTGAGCTGCTTTACACAGAGGATTCTAATATTTTGTCACTCTCACGCATGTAAAAGGTCCTGATACATTTATTATTCAATCACCTCTTCACAATGACAGGGAGCTCACCTGAGAGGCTGTAGCTCCATGGGTCTGTGCTCTCTCTGCACAGGTCGAGCTGCTGCCTCCAGCATCGTCCTGATAAAAGATTCACACGTTACACAAGTTACAGATGACAGAGGATGATTACACTGATTACACTTTGATTACAGTGTTGTTGTTAGACAAAGTGTTACTTACTCTTTCCTTGTCAGAAGAGGACCTGATGTCCGTGGTTTGTTTTTTGGGAGGCATCTTTACCTAACATTAGAATAATAAAGTTAGCTGATGTTACAATGATGAGATTAAATAATGAACAGTAGTTGGCAAACTCACACATTATACTTGAAATTCAGATAGAAAAACAACTAACTGAAGTTAGTTTTATCCAGCAAAGACACACTGATCAGGGCAAGTTGCTACCAAGTAGATTAAAGTGTCTTGTTTATCTTAATGAACATGTTGTTTTTCAAAGTAATGTGTTAGTACAGCTGTTTTATCTGGTTTATCCCAGAGACAGTCTGATTGGGCAGAGATGAGAGATGACTCACCTCGGTATCCAGTAAACAAACTGGTTCTTCTGGTTTCTCCATCGAAACCGTCAGGGTGTGGTCGAGAGCAGGACCAGGAAATGGCAAACACACTGTGGACACACATTATAGGTTAACAAGTGTCATATAAATAGCTAATTACAATACAAATTCTATTCAAGTCTTTAAATATCTACATGATATTTCAGGAAATTTGAGCTGGGAAGCAGCAATGGAGTTTGAGTTCACTGCATTAAAAACGGTGCAGTAAAAATAATAATACTAGAAACAGCAAAGTCAGTCAAGAGTCTTCTCAGAGGCCGTACATGTGTTAAAGTGAATAATCCACAGGACAGAGTTTTTCATGAGACTATTTCCTCAGTAAATACTTCCACAGTTAACTGCTATTAAATTTCCAAAATGCCGTATTTAAAAAGTGTAAGGAGCATGTATGGTTTGTATTTGGGTGGAAACAAAAAAATCATTTTCAAATTACCTGGTAGTTGTGAAGCTAGTTGGTGTTGTTCTTATCAAAGTGGCGCCAAAGTCCCAGAAAAGATGACTGAAGTTCTTCCTGTTGGCTTCAAGGAAATCATTTTTCCTGCTGAGCAACGTCACAATGTGTGGGTGGAGAATGAGCTCCAACTCAATAAGGCGGGACATGAATAAATAAAATCTGTCTACTGTCTCATTCATCAACAATATTACAGCATGTATCAGGGATAGAAAGTTAAAGCCCTGACCTTTTCATTTCACCTGGTGAAGCCAGGCAGACTACCCTAAAAGGACAGTGTAACTGTGAGTGTAATGTGAGACACCCACACACCATTCATTTTAACAGGTCCCAATCAGAAGCTACTGCATTTTTGAGTGATCCAATCAGATGCTGCCATGCTAAACAAGCTGAATGTGAAATGCTGCAATCTTCAAACAACCAGTGAACCACTGAGAGGATGAACGGTGGAGGACAACACACATGTATGGTCCACGTGACACGTGTGAGACACACGTGGAGGACACACATCTTCCTATAGTTTGTCCAGAGAATAAAAAACGTTGGTTTGATTTGGCAAAAGAAGCTTTTCTTTAAATTATTACTGAATGTGTGGAAGGTGGTAACTGTGGTTAGAGAACAGCAGAGGGTGCAGCCAACGCCTTCTCTCTCTTTATCGCTCATTATGAAACACGATATTTATACTGAAGGATGTTTTACTTTCATCTGCACCAGTTTACATCATGGAGGTTCAGCTGCTGTGATACGAGTCTGTAAAACTCATTCAGAAACACATTTACTCCAACTGCCACAACGAGTCGACACTTACCATCAACTTCATCTTCATACCAATCAGAAGAAAACAAGAGACATTCCAAAGAAAACTTTAATAATAAAGGTCCATGAAATGTAAACAGGTTGCGTGTGAACCACAGCACGGTGATCACCATGATCACCGTGATCACAGTGATCACCAAGCATTCCAAATCCAGATGGAGTCTGGTCCGTGGACTCAGTGGGACCAGCAGCGAGGAGTGAAAATAAAAAGACATTTTTCAGACACAGTTAAACATAAAGCAGAGACAACATGCACGAGAGCAGCGTCTCCTCCAGCTCCACACTACACAAAGGTTTGGTTTAAAACACTGGATCTGTGCTGAAACGTTTTGCTTCAGGTTGGCAGCAGTCCACAGTGTCCTCTGCACACAGAGACTCAGACCACCTGGGACGGTTCTGCAGGCAACTGTGCAAGCGTTCAGTCAAAGCACACGGACTGAAGAAGAAGAAGCAGCCTCTGTTACTTCCCCACGGCGCCGATTTTAACGGTTTCCTGCCACTTTACTCGACTCCAGACGTACGGGCGGCGGCGTTCCTCTGGGCTTTATTCAAGGCCCAGTGAGAAGTTGATCCCATGAACGATACCGATGATGATGGGTTGCCAGGCAACCAGGTACCTGAGCCAGTCGAGCAGCTGTCCGTAGAGGACGTGTGTCTTCTCCCAGCTGAAAGCAGATGAAGGGATTAAGGAAAGAGCTGAGATAAATCAGAGGTGATCTGTGTTTGATGATTTACAGATCAGGTTCAGGTTCTCTCCTCCTTTCCTTCCTCCTTTCCTTCCTCAGCTCCCATCACTCAGCCAACAACACAGGGACAATGAAAGGATACGGGTTGTTCATCATCCTCTTCAGGTCAACCTTCTCGTTGCAGTACGGGCACGTCTGCTTCTTACCCACGATGCACCAGCCGCGGATGCAGAACTCGTGGAATCTGGAGAGGTGGAGCGAGTTAAGGTGACTACAGCTTCAATAAAGAGCTAAAGAGTCTTTTTCCTGCAGGGATCAGCTGAGCTGTAGGATACATGTGTCCACAGGAGAGCTGGTAGGTGTCTTCTATGAATCCCTCCTCCTCCACGTCCACCAGGATCCTCTGACCACACACGGCACAGATGTTGTTGGTCAGGCTCCTGCTGGGCATGCCGCCCTTGTTATAGTACTGAAAACACACAAGGACAACAACGGTCAGACGTACGTCCACAGATTTTCAACACAGGTATCTGTAACTAGTCTTTTGGGACTGTAAACAGGAAGTACAATCAGTCTCCTGAATCAGCTTTTAGCACTTCCTGTTTGCAGTGTAGCCGTGGACGTATGGACAGCTACCCCCGGGGCAAAGTGTAGTGTTTTACCCCGATCGTAGAAGCCATGTAGTCAGAACAGATTTCAGCAAAGTCTCTGCCCATGACGCCGTAGTAAAGACCATAAAACAGCATGATCACACCTACGTCCATGGAGTCCTCTGCCTTGATCCTACACACAGACAGACACATAGACACATAGACACACAGACAGACAAAGTGACTCTTTGAAAGAAATATTTAATACCTTGCTAATGAAGATCATATAAATTGTGCTGAATTAAACTGAAAAACATCGGACAGACGTGACAGGAGTGAGCACAGAGCATCTGTAACGACTCGACTGGGTCGTCAGTCACGGCCGACCTGAGGAAGACGTTGAAGCCAAACATGGTGAACATGATGGCCAGGTAGCCCAGGACGCCCACGGCGTAACTCAGCTTGTAGATCAGCAGGAACCACTTGTACACCATCCTAAAAAATAAAACATGTAGTCTCACTCATTTGTTCAGGGCTCAAATCAAAAGACACAAACATCCAGTGACGAGCACCAGGCGGCGACAGGATGCTCTCACCTGGGCGTCCGGCAGGACAGAGGCTTGCGAGTGGCTCTGAAGATGACGTAGCTGGTGATGACGGAGAACATGCCCCACATGGACAGAAACCTCCACCAGTACAGTTTGATGGTGAAGTACAGAGGGACCACCCACATCTGGACCAGAGTGACCAGCTGAGGAGGAGATGGACGCTTTAATACACTCCACATTTACTTTTGATTTTACTTAATACTGTCGTTCTTTTTCTCTGAAGTTTCATTCTGCTCCTGATACTTTAACCTGCTCTGTTCATTCATTCATCGGATCAGTTTGTTCTCGTGCTCGTTTGTCAGCAGGTAAGTTTTTCTGTCTGAGCTGTGCTGATAAATTCGTCTAACAGCTTCAGGTCTCAGCCCTGCGGCCGTCTCAGCTCTGTCAACGCTCACATTGTACGACCGGTGGTGTCGCTGCTTCCACTGCACCAGGACGATCTGAGCCACCACCAGTGTGGCGATGAGGATCAGCACCATCTCTGCGTGCATGGCCTCGTGCCCCCGGTGCTTCACGTGCAGACGCTCATGCTGCATCCTGCCAAGATAGAGAGATGGACAGACAGACAGACAGATAGATAGATAGAAAGATAGATAAATAAATAAGGGTTATGGGTGACAGCTGCAAAAAAAACACAAAGGTGAAGAGTTAAATGCTGTGTTTCAGTGTTTGTACTGAACACTCTGAGAGGACAGGGACAGAGACGGGGACAGGGACAGGCGCTGCTCACCTCCAGTTCTCTCTGTGTGTCATCTTCAGCAGGTCGTCCTGTGAGAAAGAGGGACAGGGACAGAAATAGCAGGTCTCAGTGGACACTTATGTGGGTTAATACAAGCTGCTATGCGCTGAATGTCCAGTCCTGTTTCTCCTCAATAAAAAACCAGTAGAAACACAATGAAAACGCGTTTCTCGGCTTTATCTTTGATAACGTGTCTGTTTTATGACGCTGAAACACGAGCAGCTCCTTCACAGCTGATCTGAAGCGGGCAGCTCGCCAGCTAGCTGCGGCTAACCGCTGTTTTTATTCATTTACAGGCTAAAAGTAAAAACCGGAAACAGCCGAGTTGGTCCGAACAGCTGGATTACCGCTTCGAGCGTCCTTACCTGGGGGGCCACGGCCGCCATTGTTCGCTTTTTACCTCCAGCCGGTGACAGGACACCGGACCAGCAGCAGCTAGCTTAGCACTGCTCTGACAGCTGCGCCGTGACGCGGCGTGTACGGAAGCCGAGGAGGATCAGAATTCACACCCATCACCATCCGCCATTAGGCACAAAACGGATTTACATACAACCAGTGATGAGCCCAGAGAAACTTCACACACGTGAGCGTTTGTTTAAATAAAGTTTTTTATTTATATTCAGAGCTCTGAGAACAGTCCCATTAGAACATGCACAACATGAACTGTAATTCAACTTTACTTAGCAACATTTGGATCTTTATTTAAAAAAAAAAGTGTAAAACAACTTTAATGATGCAACGATGTGGAAAAATCCTCCTCCTGAATCGACACCGACGCAGCTCGGTTCCTTGTTTCTCGTCGACCTGTTGGAAGAAATAAACGTGAGAAAACCAACAAAACATTTTGAGCAAATCGACACGACAAGATCGGCGTTCGCTCAGACATCCAAGGAAGGTTTGAGCCGTCTTTGGTCCGCAGACCTCCGGTGGAAACTACGAATGGCAGGAAAAGCATCATCACAGCGAACTGTTGGTCGACCGTCTGTAAATTACAGCTGGGGCCAAACACACAAACTCAAAGTGCAGCGTAAACACACACCTGGCAGTGACCATCATCACTGATGAAGCCTTCAGCCGGGAGGAAACTCTGAAGCACTGAGGCAGAGACTCTCACCCTGAAAGTGACATGAAAGGAAAAGTTAGCTGTGAAGCTAAAGACACTCAAAACAGATCATATTCACTTCTTTTAGTTCGCTCAGACATCCAAGGAAGGTTTGAGCCGTCTTTGGTCTGTGGACCTCCGGTGGAAACTACGAATGGCAGGAAAAGACATCATCACAGCGACCAGGTGTTTAAAACATATGCTGTGATCCTGAAATATACACACCAGCTTCACAAGCTCGGATCATCACCACCTCTGATGGACACCACAGCTCCGCCACTCACATTCACCCTGAAAGTGAGACGGAGACAAAGTTAGTTCTGAAAGCAAAGACATGTTTACAGGACAAGCTGGACGTTCAAGTGTTCGCTCAGACATCCAAGGAAGGTTTGGACCGTCTCTGGTCTGCAGACCTCTGGTGGAAACTACGAATGGCAGGAAGTCATGTCATCACAGCGAGAAGAGGCGAGCAGATTCAGATCATCTTCTACATCACAGAATATAAACTCACCACTGGCTGTGCTGAGCTGCCCCACATTTACTGCCCACCTGCCCCCAGGCCCAGTGGAGCCGATGAGTTCCCGCCTCTCGGCCAGCTGAGCAGCTTCTCTACGGTGTCCCTGAAGGTCATTCTGTGTGGTGACACGTGGAAACCTGTTGGGACGGTCACAGTGTTAGAAAGAGAGGAAGCTTCTCACTTCACCAGCAGAACACATTCAGTTAACAACAAAGGTCATGGTGCTACCCGTCACTCACTCAGGCTTTTATACTGAAAACCCTGTTTCCTTAGTAACAGAGAATAATGTTCAGTACGTCTTCATTTCTAATGAAACTATTGTTGTAGTTAACTTGGACACAGAGTCCGGTGAAGACCTGGACTCTGTGAGTGACACATGCTCCTTTGCTGCTAACATCACGCTCAGACATCCAAGGAAGGTTTGGACCGTCTCTGGTCTGTGGACCTCTGGTGGAAACTACGAATGGCAGGAAAAGCATCATCACGGCGCGGGAAGCGACTTCGCTCGGGTCAGTCTGAGGGAGACGTTCACCAACCTCGTTTATGCTGCAGGAGACGCTGGACTCCTCCACAGACGCCGAACACTCAGCCAGGTTTACACTCTGAAAATCAAACAGCACAGGATTATTTATTACAGAGTGGACAGGTGAGCAGCGAGGGCACCTGTACGCCAGACTCAGATTCCAGAGCTGAAACAACTGAGCTTTACTACACTTTCCATTCATAAATTCAGGATCGGCACTTGTTTTTTTTATCTGTGGCTTAATATTTTAATAATTCACTGGATAATGTGACAGAATAAACCTGATGATCAGACTGTGACAAGGTTTGATTTTCACCACGTGCTCAGCTGCGGGACTTTATTACGTGTCTAACATTTATTTATTTAAATCGTGGTTTTAAATGAACTGATTTTCCTTCTAACACAGACTCGCTCCGTGTTTCAGCTTCACCGCTGGAAAAAACAAGTCAAAGCAACTTTCACTGAAATCTGAGCCAAACTTTCCAGATGTTACGGTTTAAAACGGAACCTGGTTCAAACACATCTGCAGGAAAAGCCTTAAATCAGCCGTTTATCTAACAAACTGTTAGAAACATTACACCGTGATGTTCCAGAGAAACGTGGGGCGCGGAAACACGATCCGCGACCATCCGTGAAATAAACCGCTCACCTGGGACAAACTTCACCTGGTGAAAGCTCCACGCGCCGTGAGCGACAGGAGCAACTTTTTATTTAAGGACTAAAGTGAAGATTAAAAACATATTTACCACTGAAACGCTCTGTTCCACCTCCTCCACCTCCATCTCTCCGGCTCCTCCAGCTCCAAATGACCCGAGGCGGGGTTTCCGCTTCGTTTTGTTCCGTCAGGGCGGATGTTGGACCGGTTTGTGACGCGCTGCCGCCCCCTGCCGGACCGGAGGGTGAACCGCTACCGCACTGTGAAAACTCTGTTAAAATCAATTCAATTTATAGTCAAATAAAATTAATTTAAATAAGAAACATGAAATATTCACGTTTCTCATTTTTCTTGTTTAATTATTATTATTGTTGTTCTATTTAAATCTGAATATTATTATTAATCCAGTTGTGTAATACATTATTATCAGTGAATAGACAGACCATGGCATGATATTCAATAATAATGATAATTATCATCATATTTACAAAATGATTAATTCATCTATTAAATCAACAATGAAGAAGATTAAAAGCATAATTTTAAAATCTGTTTATCACATACTGAGCTGACACACAGGCAGAGAGAGAGAGAGAGAGAGCATCATACGGCCACACTGTCAGATAACTGACAGGCAGATGAACCAATCAGCTTTCTCCTTTTCTAAACTCTCTTGCACGTGATTGGTGGATGCTGCAGCAAGGCCTGATGGACCCCCCCCCCCCTCTCCCTCGCCTCAGTCTGGTGGTGGTGCTGCTGCAAGCTGCTGGTGATGCCGTGACGATGATATCCTCCCCCCCCCACACACACACACACACACACACACACACACAGCAGAGGAGAGGGAGCAAACAAGACGCTATCATGACGCGATGGCTTCAGGCTGGAAAACAGACTCTCACTCACACTCTGCTGCGTCTGAGGAAAACATGGTGAGTGCTGGGCTTCTGTTTTCTGGGATGAGAGGACAGAGGGATGGATGGATGGATGGATGGAAGGGTGGGTGGGTGGATGGATGGATGGAGGAACGGAGGAATGTTTGGGGATGACAGCAGCATCTGTAGCATGGTGGGAGGGTGGGAGGGAAGAGTGGAGAGGCTGAGGAAGGATGGAGGAAATGAGGATGGCCAGACTGCAGGATGAACGAGGGTGAAGGATGAATGAATGAAGAACAAACTGATCCACCTCAGCTTTACAGCAAATACAAGTGTGTGTGTGTGTGTGTGTGTGTGTGTGTGTGTGTGTGTGTGTGTGTGTGTGCTATCAGGCCTGTATGTACAGCACGTTAGCATCCTGAGAGCTAACAGTAACAGGAGGTACGCCACGTCTGTGAACAGGAGCTGGGCTGATCCTCTCAGATTTTACTCACATATGTGTGTGGATGGATAAATGAACAGGCCCAGGCCCCGAGACCTGAGGGGCCCGGGGCCTCTGCATCAGGTGACAGATGATGTTTATTCCTGGCATGTCAATCAAACACCTACAAACAATCACAAAATGTCGACAAAGAGATACAAACAATCACAACTTAGATGTAAAACGATCAGAAAAAGGAACGAAAATCGCAGTTTGCACCACAGACCCTGAAGATTAAGCAGCTATAATGTTAAAGTTCATGTGTTTGTTTCCTGTGCAGCAGTTTGAAATGGTCCTTAACTGCAAAAGCCAGAATTTCATGTGAAATTTCACTTGTAGATTTTTATTTTTATTTACTTTAAAGCTGCGTTACTGGATTTCTTTGAACTAAGTTAATGTGGTGAACTGGTTTATTTCCATGTGCAGCAGTTATGGACCAACACTGTCCTCCATCCGGAGCAGTGTGTGTGTCCACAGGATGAATTTAACAGGATCAGACTTTGGTCTCCACCAGCAGTCAGAAACTACCTCACCACTCATGGATCTGGTTTATCAGAGGATCCAGCACAAGGACACGGCCACAGAGTGAAATCCTTTCCAAAATCAAATCCTCCATCTGTTGCATCAATAAACAGAAAATAAATAAATAATTCTAATAAATAAATTGGACACTCGGCTAAAAAAGGACGTTCAGACGCAAGAGACCTGCAGGACGAACGAGTGATTAAAACAGAGATGAGAGAACTTTCCCACGGGAATATCTGAAGAGAGAGAGGGTTCAGATTACCTGTGTGTGTGTGTGATTACCTGTGTGTGTGTGTGTGTGTGTGTGTGTGTGTGAGAGCTCTTTAGGAACCAGTTGCACCGCTCGTTGCAGCTGCTCAGGAACTGAAATGGTCTTTTTAAAATCTCACTATAACATAATGGAGTCTGGTCTGAGCCAAGACGACGTAGGTAGGTTTCCAATCAACTAAGTAGGATTTGTTTCATCAGATACGTAAACTCAGACTCTGAACGTGCTGCAGGTTGTTGGGAGTTGTGCAGTTTTGAATCAGTTATCAAATGAATACATGAAACAACGGTTGTGTGACTGTGTGATTGTGCAGTGCTGCCAGATTACAAAGACAGAAAAAGGCTCATAACAGGATTTTGTGGCTGTTTCCCATTTGACAGGGTGTTTATGTGTTTTTAGTGGTTTTGTTAAATGTAACATGATGTGGCAGCGATAACAGCTCTGCTCTGCTGGAACATGAATAAGAAAATAAAACACCTTTCCTTTACTTCCTGCACCGTCGGTGTATTTAGCTTTAACACCCTCTACACATCCCCAGGGGGAGAATTAACAAGACACGTCCATTCCTTTACTGCCACTGCTGATGTGCCTTTCAGCAAGGCATTACTCTGAGATACTGAGCTGTTGACTCTTCATAAATCAATGGTCTTATTACAGTAAAATATAAATGAAGTATGTAAAGAGAGAGTGTGTAAATCCTGCTGATGGAAGCCGACAGACGTTAACAGCACCCTGATCTGTAACAGACACACACACACACACACACACTGGCCACAGGTCAGTTGCTGTTTTGTTACCACGTAGTTGCTGCTTTGTGCAACGTTGCCTGTTGTGACATCTCTGATGAAAATCAGCAACTGGCTCTTTAAACAGGAGAAACTGAAAACACACACTGTGCAAAACGGCTTTAAAGCTGCAGCCATTCATTCGTCTCTGTCTCTGTGACAGTTACAGAGAGTCACCACAGTGTCACAAGACACACACACACACACACCCTGCAAATAGAGCCTCACTGTTGCCCCATAATCCTTTGCAGCATTGTACTGCAGAGAATCCTTGAATGAAAGTGTGGGGGTGCAGCAGTGTGTGTGTGTGTGTGTGTGTGTGTGTCTGAGACAGACATAAAGTGTGTATTTGCCTTTGTGTTGAACAGAATATTTGGGGGAGGAGGTGTTAAAAACGGGATTATGTACAAGATCACAGGGAAGCACCACCGACCCCCCCACCAACCTTCACCCCCCCCCTATAAATTATTCAGTTCATATTTTAGACACAGAGCTCAGAAGGTAAAAAACATGATTAACATTTTTAAGGTTCAAATATTTTCCTTTTGTGTTGTTTTTATTATATTATTGATATTTTTTAAACCTAAAATCATAAAATAGCAAACAACAAACACACATGGAAGAAAACACGACTTCCCCTCTGAACTCTGGGACACATCCTTCAGGATCCACGTGGACCCGCTCAGGTTCTGGGGGTTCACCTCGGCCCATCAGGTCTGTGTCGCTCCGGAGCCGTGATGATTTCTGCACCAGCCTATATTTAGGATTTTAGGATTAAAGGGCCCCTGACTGCTTCACTTTTTGTTGCGTCGCTTCCTCACCCCTCCCCATGCAGTCTGTTACTATGGAAACCGCAGCCTCACTCCCCGTCTCTCTCTCCATCACTTTGAAGA